>CATOUR010000056.1:8750000-10000000 GCA_951848785.1 Callosobruchus maculatus
CCGTGAAAAGCATCTCGTTAGCTCCCTTTTTCATTTCTTCATTTACACCAATGAGGAATGAATAGCTTTTTTGTGTGTTTTCAGAAGATTCTTGGCCTACTTCCACCATCGTAGTATTACTGACCGTATACACTACCTTTCCAACAGTGGGCTTACGCATCTCTATTATATTTTTCACCTCCTTTTTGTTTTCAATTACTCTTCTCACTATAGTTTTGTTTTCATCCTCTATCGGGTCCAGTATCAAAACTAGGTCCAAATCAAGTTCCATTAGAGGATATCCCCATTTTGTTGATGTTACCTTGTAGCTTGGTTGTGGCCACTTACAATCAAGGACATCTTTAACGTGTTCCCAGTCAGTACCTGTGGCAAGTTGGCTTTCTATCTTTTCAGCAAGCTGCCAATCGTCCGCCTGCTTGTCTACCCATGCTTGCTTGAACACCCTTGTCTTCTACCATCTTACTTGCCGGATGCTTGTTGTACTGCAAACCACCTACCTGTTCCAGCAGGGACTGGTAGCGCTGGCCTACAAGTTGTTCGGCTAGACTTTTAATCTTACTAGCAGAGTCCTTAATGCATTTCTTTGTATTGGGCTGCTCCTTTACAGCTAGACACATTTTTGTGGCTTCTTCCAAGACCGCCGCAATCAGTTTTTTACAGTCCTCCAAACTCTCGTCCCGATTTTCTTCTGCCATCATGCTTCTCTTTCTCTTGCTAGGTTGCTCGTCCTCGTTGGTTGCAGAGATTCTATCATCCTGACTTGCCACAGGCATCCTTCTATCTCCGTCGGCCCACGAATTTGACCTACCACGCGGAGGGGTCCTCAAAATCCCACCTCTTTTCTTGAAAGGATCTGATACCTCGACTGTCCCAGAGCTCTCGCTTCTCACACCTATCATTTCATGTGGTTTATTATTATTATTCATGCTGTTCCCAAGACTATGGGACGAAATAAATGTCGCTCCTCCGGGGTGGCGCCCGTTCTGGGGAGAAGGGTCTTAATACGATGAGGTGGCCCAGGTGCCTCAAAGGTTTTAACGACTTCGCTCTCGGTTATTTATAGAGGTTGTCTCCTCGCGGGTCGGCCGGTGAAGGCAAGCCCCGCGGCCATGCGACTCACCCGACGTTCCACAGCTTCGCCCTGCTGTAGTTGCTGAGAGGTGAGACATGGTTACGCTATGTACCAATGAACTGGCGCTGGGTTCATTGGGTCCTGTCCTTAGCCTTCTCGTGGTCCACTTCCATAGTCTGGTCGTCGTCCATCGGCTGCTGGGGTTTAGGAGGGGGCAGGTATCAGGTAGGATGGGTTGAGGAAGCACTGCAAGCCTGTCCGCCATGGTTGAACCTACAGGAGATCTCTTCATGTGCGATCTCCGACGGCATAGCCTTACAGGGGATAGGGCAGGAGTTTGGGACAGCAGGGTTTCCGGGATCGTCGCCCTGCTGGGTTTTCGGCACCAATAATGGACATGATGAAACCTTTTTTCTTTTCTCGTACAGGATCCATCAACCCCATTACCGGCCGTGCCGCCGTTGGAGTGCCTTTGGACGCAAGATAAAGGAAACATTTTTTCTTTTATTGTGCTGGATCCTATATCTCGCGCTCAGCGGTGCCGCATATAGCCCCCCTGTATATCCTACGAGAAGGCAGACACTCGACGACTCTTTTTACCATCTAAAGGAAGTAAACTTCGAGAGAATGGCCAATGCAAGTCGACCCTGCCATTAGGCGGATATTATTTTGGATGTTACCAGCAATTTGTATCTACAGGGTGTTTTGGCAGAATTTTAAATTACGACAATTTTAAGGTCATTTTACTTTGTTTTTTTAAATGTAACACCCTGTCTGTTTTATTTTAAATCTAAATATCTACTAATACCCTATCTCGCCTTGTAATATTTTTTTCGCGTTTGCGGCGTTGCCAAGTTATAAATTATTTTTCCAAATTTTTAAACAAATATCCCCGATTGAAATTTATTTTAAGTAAAATCCTCTTCCTATTTTTATTGCAATGAATTGCACATGTCGAACTTAGTAAGATCTCACAATTTCAAAATTTTGTTTCTGTTAAATTGAGATACGGCAACAGCGCTTTTTCAGTAAACAGTTCCGGAACGCTTATACAGGGTGTCCCAAAAAATAGTGTCAAGCGGAAGTCCAGAGATAGAGCACACCTAAAGTATCTGAATCACCCCCATATATGTTATGCAATATTTTATAGTTTTCGAGTTATGAATTTTTTTATGAATTTTAGAGAATTCTCTACCTCGACAACTTAAAACTGTTCAAAAAAGAAAATTAAAAGACTTTACCAAATTCTCTTTTTTGCTAACTAATCTTCAAGAGTTTGCGACAACTTAAAACTGTTCAAAAAAGAAAATTAAAAGACTTTTCCAAATTCTCTTTTTTGCTAACTAATCTTCAAGAGTTTGCTGTTCATACGTAAAGGAATCGACATAGTAAATCTGACAAAAGTCATGAAAATTATAGTGTAAAGTGAAAAATTTACGTTCTCTTAATTATGACGTAAATTTTCGACTCGCAATTAAAAATCTAAAGAGGTGATTTCATGGTTTCTTTGTAGGTCTAAAAACTTCTTCAGACTTTCAACTATAATAATCATTAAAAAAAGTATTACTTAATGGGGCTACTTTGGCTCCAATCGGCCTCCAACGACAACAGGCGGAGATTTCTTGAAATTAGCGATAGGACTTTAAATGAAACAATAACTAATTTTAGGGCGTTAATGGCAGAATGACTGTCAGTGCCGCAATAAAAAACATTCAGTGCGATCAGAAGATCCATAGATGACCACCTGTGTCACTTTGCTAAGAATTTTTTTTACATGTACGACTTCTTTTTTGTAAGTGGGAAATTGTAAAATGAAGCGAAATTATCAGATTTCTTCACTAAGTTTATTAAATTTCACAAGAAATTTTCAAAATGTCTACCTTCTTGTTCGATGCATAATCTACATCTTCTGAAAAAATTGTTTTTTAAATTAACAAAAGCTCTCCGCTTGTTTTTTATTGTTTCTTCAGCCTGTGTCAATTTCTTGAGTAATTCGTTGATGTTTCGACACCCTTTAGCATGAGCTAGTTCTTTGTAGGAGCCCCAAACAAAAAACTCTATTGGGTTTAAGACAGGTGACCCTGGCGGCCATTCAGTGGATCCAGCACGACCTATCCATTTGTTGCATAGTCTCTTGCAGAAAACAGCATCGTTAAAGCCAGTTGTCGTGCGCCCAAGTTCCGTAGGAATAGCCAAGTAGGCAACAGAAACAACTCCAATCCAAACCGATAGCATTCAGAGTCCATAGGTCATGCCAAATTTCGAATCTGTGTGCACTCAATAGTCCGTAAAAAAAGCCCAATTGTCAAAATGATTCACCAAACAAGAGCGTGTCATTTTAAAACCGCAAAGACAGACGACTGAATAAAGTTAACGAAAGCAACCTATGCAATGACACATTTTGAAAAGACATCACAACAATATCATAGCTATCTTTCTAACATCGTTTACTGCATTAGCGTTAGCTCTTTTTGTTGTCGCTCAGGTAAAAACCGGTTTTGAAGAATGCGCTCCTTGTGGTTTTTGGCAAGAAAAAGGATCTTTTTTAACAAATGTTTAATTTATGGAACGCTTTGACCGTTTATTATTGCGGTACTGACCACCATTCTACTATTAGCACGTTCACATAAGTTATTGAAGAATTGAAAATCACATCGCCAATTTCAAGAAATCTTCGCCTCTTGTCTTTGAAGGTCGATTGGAGCGAACGCAGCCCCATTAAGTACTACTTTTTTTCAATGACTGTGATAGCTGAGAGTCTGAAGAAGTTTTTTGACCTACTTAGAAATCATGAAATCACCTATTTAGATTTTTAATTGCGAGTCGAAGATTTATGTTATAATTATCAGATCGTAAATTTTTCACTTTACACTAAAATTTTGATGACTTTCCTCAAAGTTACGAAGCCGATTATTTTATGTATAAACAGCAAAGTTTTGGAGATTAATTAGCAAAAAAGAGAATTTGGAAAAGTCGTTTAATTTTTCTTTTGGAACAGTTTTAAGTTGTCGAGGTAGAGAATTCTCTAAAATTCAGAAAAAAATTCATAATTCGGAAACTACAAAAAAATGCATAACATATATGGGGGTGATTCAGATACTTCTAGATGTGTTCTATCTCTGGACTTCCGCTTGACACTATTTTTTGGAACACCCTGTATACTGCCTCAGCTGTAACGGTGAAATTCAATACTTGGGGGTTTTTGAACATACATAGTTCAAAAACGCTAACATCAGTGTTGTCAGATTTACCACTTTCACGTTAGACTTCATAATTAGGGCATTCCATTCAAAATGATGACGTATAATTGGTAAATCTTCTGACAACACTGGTGTTAGCGTTTTTGAATTCTCTATGTAAAAAAATCCCCAAGTATTGAATTTCACCTCTCCAGCTGTGGCAATTTTGGAAATATTTAAGCGTTCCGGGTACCGTTTACTGAAAAAACGGTGTTGCCCTATCTCAGTAATTAATAGAAACAAAATTTTGAAATTGTGAGATCTTACTAAATCCGACATGCGCAATTCATTGCAATAAAAATAAGTTGAGGATTCTATTTAAAATAAATCAAAATCGGGGATATTTGTTTAAAAATTTGGAAAAATAATTTATAACGTGGCAACTTCGCAAACGCGAAAAAAATATTACAAGGCGAGATAGGGTATTAGTAGATATTTAGATTTAAAATAAAAAATACAGGGTGTTATATTTAAAAAGACAAAGTAAAATGAACTTCAAGTTGCCGTAATTTAAAATTCTGCCAAAAACACCCTGTAGGTACAAATTGCTGGTAACGTCCAAAATAATATCCACTTAATATTCAAGTAACTCGCTGTACAATATTATTAAGAACAGTTGAAGGAATATATCAATTTGGACGTATTACTTGCGACCTTGCAAATACAGAAATTAATAGAAAATAATAAAAACTTGGCAACGTCGCAACCGATCCCAAAAATATTTTAGGGTTAAATAGAGATCAATGATGGAAACTAGAATTTAAAAAAAAGGTATAGTTCTATATAAAAAAAATTAAGTTGATCACTATCCTACTTTCCCGCAACACCCTGTATATTTCAAAATATTTTTGGAATATGCGTCTTAAGAAACCAAATAACTTTTGTATATAACATCCTCTTGTATCAGGTGTACCTTGCGAAATATCGAAGAATTACACACTAACTGGACACCGAGGGGTGAACCGGTCGTGAATTGTGGTGTACAAGTTACAGGAATTGGCATGAATTGTCATGAATTGCCTTGAATTTGACAAGAATTGTTGTGAATTTCATGAATTACCATGAATTGCCATGAATTGCCAGAATTACCATGAATTGTGTCGAATTCAATAGGAATTGTCTAGAATTGTCATGAATTGCGAAGAATTTCTCAAATTTTACCATCCACTGCGCATGATCAGTAGATCCCGAATCGTCAACACGTGTTATTCCGATGGCGTCGCTTGCGAGATTTTGTAGTATTGTACGCGTCAAAAATATAAGAGCAGTTTACATTTCTGTCTTCCCACCGAGTGCCGAAACTACAAAGGATCAAAGAAGCCCGACGAGTGGGGTGACTGTTTGCCTTTAGCATAGGCGTAGTTAGGTGGGGGCTTGCGGGGCTAAGCCCCCCCCAGGAATGAAATTAGCCCCCCCAAAAATCCAAAAATAATTCGTTTTGTTAAGTTTAATGTATCTTGGGCAGTCCCCAGATCCAGGGACTTAAGCCCCCCCCCAGATTCAGGGACAACTACGCCTATGGCCTTTAGGCATGTTTTATTACCCTGGCGATAAAGCTGACACGTTCGTTACTATAGTCAAAATTGTATAATCAGATGTAGATCAATTTATTTTGTTTTTATTTATTGCAAATTGGTATTTTCGATTATTTTGATCTCCTATCACTTTCTGAATTGTTATAATGTATATTTTGTATACAGGGTGGGCCAATAGTGCGTGGACGGAGGATTGTGGGGTTACTGAAATATATTCCAAAAATCTGTCACTTGATCATGGTAGGGACCCTTGAGGGCTATCACGTAAAAATATTTTCACTTAAATTCTGACGTTTATACAGGATGATTCATATCAAACTTGCATATTTGGATTCCTTGGTCAATTCTAGTGTGACTTTATGTATCACACATGGAACTTTAAACGAACCGTTTAGGCGTAAATCACCATTTTTGGTATAAGTAGGTATCAGAAAAAAGTTGAATATCGCAGCGATTATAAAACTTAGACTGCCTTGACTTTGCAGTACGACTAAGCATGAAATGCGTCACCTTAAGTCAGACGGCTAAATTTGAATTCTTTTTGTACTTGAAGAAATCAGAGGATAAATTAAGGAAACTTCAATCACAGATAACTTGATTTTTTCAAATGGGAATGCTTATTTTGGTTTAGAGAATCAAATGTAAAATTCGATTACCTTTCTAACGATATAGCATTCTTGATATCAAGCTTTTTTGGTTTTCATTTTATTTCAAATTTTCAGTCAAATCGGCGTTTTTCAATTTTCCTGCATGCAAGCAACTTAGCAGGCCATGAAAAATAAACAAAAGCTCGTTAATATGGAAGAAAGCAACTAACTTAGTAGAAAGATGCAAACTAACCTGAGCAACGAGGCAAGATTATCAAAATTCCTTACAACATATTAGCTCTAACCAGAAACAATAGTGGTAACAAGAACGCTCATTTTTTACAGCTATTATCCAATTTCCAAAGTCAGTAAAAAAATATTTAATCAAAGGAAAACTACTAGTGATTGTTGCTGGCAGTAGAATATCTATGTCTTCTGAATAAATTATCACATTTAATGCTATGAAAAAGTAGCCATTTCGATAAGTCAAAAGTAATGATACCTCTGACTGGAACCCTTCAAATTCTTCTTCTACTTATTAGAAAAATCGTGCAAAATGAAACTTGATTTGCAGTCTGTTTGAATTGTAAAACATAATTTAGTTTGTAGCAAACTACATGAAATAATCGCAATTACAACATAGCGTAATTAAAAAATTCTAGCAATTATTTCAATAGATGTTCAGAATGCTCCAGTTGGAGATATCTTCACTTTTGACTTAACTAAACGGAAATGACTAATTTTTTTATCCCATTAAATGTGAAATTTCATTCTAAACATGTTAGACTGTAAGCAAAAATCGCTGGTAGTTTTCCTTTTGTTTCAAAATTTTTAATCGTTTTGGAAAGTTGTCAAGCTCTAGTAGATCTCAATAGCTAGTAGGCTGTGAAAAACAAACACTTCTGTCATACCCCAGCTACTCATTAACATTAGATATCTTGCCGCTGCTGTATCCGGTTAGAGCTAATATGTTGTAAGAAATTTTCATAATCTTGCCTCGTTGTTCTAGTTAGTTTGCATCTTTCTACTAAGTTGGTTGGTTTCTTCCATATTAACGAGCTTTTCTTTATTTTTCATGGCCTGCTAGGTTGCTCGCACGCAGGAAAATTGAAAAACACCGATTTGACTAACAATTTAAAATATAATGAAAACCAAGAAAGATTGATATCAAGAACGCTATATAGTTAGAAAGGTAATCAAATTTTACATTTGATTCTTTAAACCAAAATAGGCATTCCCATTTGAAAAAATCAAGTTATCTCTGATTGAAGTTTCCTTAATTAATCTATCGATTTCTCCAAGTACAAAAAGAATTTAAATTTAGGCGGCTGACCTTAGGTGGCGCATTTCATGCTTAGTCGTACCGGAAAGTCACGGCCTTCTAAGTTTTATAATCGCTGCGATATTCAATTTTTTTCTGATACCTACTTATACCAAAAATGGTGATTTACGCCTAAACGGTTCATTTAAAGTTCCATGTGTGATACATAAAGTCACACTAGAATTAACCAAGGAAGCCAAATATGCAATAATATATAGGGGGTTCCATTCAAAAAAATGTAAGTTTGATATGAATCACCTTGTATAAACGTCAGAATTTAAGTGAAAATATTTTTAGGTTATAGCCCTCAAGGGAGCCTACCACGGTCAAGTGACAGATTTTTGAAATATATTTCAGTAAGCCCACAATCCTCCGTCCACGCACTATTGGCCCACCCTGTATATAATTACGGTTGTATCATTGCTCAGGTCTACATAATACCGTAACCGCACTATAGAAGTGTCGACACTGATTGAGACCTGAAAGAAATGTAAACAGCTGATATACAGGGTGTCCCACGAAGATTAAGACAAGCAATATATCGGAACTGGCAGTAGTAGCGAATTATAATTTTGGGGGTGTAAATTAGAGCAAATGTAGTATCTGTTCCTATTATTGTGTCACCCAATGAGGTATTTGTTTTTGATCACGTGACGTCAGATTCAAAATTTTTAATGGGACACCCTGTATATTTGGGACTTTTTGTGTTCCTCCCACTTGGGGTCTAAAGTGATTAATTCAAGAGCTAGGGGTACTTACAAGATGGTACCACTACACTGATTATGACATGTACCCCTATAGTTATTATTTTGGTAGTGTTTTTTGAATGTAACACCGTATGGTTGTATTTTAAATCGGAGTCTCTACTAATACCCTATCTCGCCTTGTAATTTTTTTTTCGCGTTTGCGACGTTGCCAAGTTATAAATTATTTTTCCAAAATTTCAAACAAACATATTTCCGATTTTCATGGATCGAACACACTGTATATTTTATTTAACATAGGGCCTTTACGGAAACTGTGATCGGGTTAACCCGATCAGTTGGATCACTGATCCTGACGTTCGGAAAGTGATCTGGGATAGGCCAGAAAGAGGGTAGTTCACTCTTGAACAGTAAGTGATTGCGATCGGATGATTCAGATCAGTAGCTGCTTTACTTTACCATCTGTTTTTTATTTTTCGTTGTTCGATGTCCGTTAAATTAATGGAATCATAAATCCCACTTGACAGCCGTTTGACACATAACTGATCTATCCGGATCCAGATCAGTGTTTCCGTAAAGGCCTATAGAAGTACTCCCTAGTAATGGTTTACGGCGTGAGCAAGTTTTAAGTAGTCATACTATCTGTTTAGAATACAGGGTTAGTAAAAGGTACAAGAACGCTTAAATATCTGCACAACTTGCACAGGTGGAAGGTTAAAATTCAATACCTATGCGTTTTCGGATATGTATGCAGAATTCAAAAACTCTAACAGCAATGTTGCCAGACTGACTACTTTTACGTTACACGTCATAATTTTGTTATTTTAAACAGAATGCTCTACTTATTTTTATTTCAATGAATAGTGCACGTTGGATTTAGTAAGGCCTCACAATTTCAATTTTTTTTTACTAATTACTGAGATACGGCATCACTGCTGTATCAGTAAACAGTACGGGAACGCTTTAATACCTTCACACTGCCACAGCTGAAACGAAAAACACCAATACCGGAGAGTTTTACAACATGCAAAATAAAAAAATTCTAACATCAGTGTTGCCAGATTTACCACTTCTACGTTGGACTTCATAAATAGGGTATTCCACTCAAAATTATGACGAGACAGGTAAAATTGGTAAATCTGACAACACCCATGTTAGCATTTTTGAATACTGTATGTTCAGAAGCCCCCAAGTATTGAATTTCACCGTTCCAGCTGTGGTAGTTTTGGGAATATTAAAGTGTTCGGCAGCCTAATCACAGAAGGAATCGCACAGCGGCTGCTAGGCGGTAGCGGATAAACATCCACAAAACATCCTCAAAACATCCTCAAAACATCCACAAATCAGCGAATGCGGCAGCAGCAGCGTTTGTATCTCCTAATTCTGCGGCGTGCTGTCACATGACAGTTCTGGCCACAAAACGTTCTGGCCAACTACTGACTTCATTCAGCCTACATTAAGAGGGGGTAGTCTCGGGTCTACATTGTAGATTGTAGGTTATGTCCGTGATATTATTATATTTTGAGTGCGTCGTTTTAGAATTTAGAAGTAAATAGGGAACATTGAGTGTTAAATGGTCAAATAAACAAGCTTTTGGACATTTTGATGGAAAATATATCGTTGGTGCAAGGCGTGGGTCTGGATCTTAGGCTGCATGTGGCAGGAAATTGCAGGCAGGCTCAATGCCCCTGGATTTGGGTATTCAGATATTCAATCGACAGTGAGCCGATATCGGAGTGATCATATTTATATTGCATCTGCTTATGGTGAGTAAAAATGTAATAGAACATTAAATATTTTCAAAAGTGTAGAGGTCAACTAAACACATCTTTATTAAACCATGTTAAAAGTAGAAAAAACGTTTATTCGGTATTTAATAATTGTTAATTTTAGATGTATATAAATGTTCAAGGAATGGATCAATTAAAACATTAATCTTTTGATATCCAATATCCAGGTGCCTGCAGATATGTGCAATAAAAAAAAAATATGTTTATTATGACTTTAAACACATTGTATATTCACTACTTCAAAAATGCTTGTTTTTGGCATTATAGGTTTGAAGAAAAAATTCATCAGCATCCCAAGTATTCAAGACACAAAAGGCAGACTGATACCAGAAGGCGAAGAGCACAGATGGTTACGAGTTGAGAGCCTCCATCATGATGACTTTCTAAAAATGTAGATACAGACATGTTCCACAAACTGTGTATACTAACAGCACTAATAAATGCTTATGTTATCTGTCAATAAAAGGTATAGAAACATTTATTGTTTGTAATCAAATAAAAAGTATTTCAAATTATAAATAGTTTCATACCCATATTCATAATTTTTTCCAAATATGTAACCTTGAATAGTATCTAGTTAAAGTATGCCTAGAAAAAACATGTATTTTTAGTAGAAGTTTGCTAAACATGAACATAGAGGGTGATTAATTTCTTAATGTTAGTGGTTATCTAAAAAACACTTATTGGGTGATTGTAAAATTGCACACACTAGAAGCTGAGGATTATTACTTGAACAAAACTATTGTTGAATTTTGCTATATTTTTATTATACATATTTTCCTTTGATATCCAAGAAGGGCTGATTCTGAACAGAAGGAAATTCATTGTATCGGAATCGTGATTGTCGAAGTGGAATGGTGGAGTGCCCAGGCAATTTGATCTCCGACTCTGAATACTTTGAATGTATTAATGTAAATCCTTCTGAATTATGTTAAATACATGGAATATTAAAATGTTCACCCATCTTTTTCTGCCGCTTTTGGTTATTTATTATTTTTTATAATGATTTTAATAATGTTTAATTTTTTACCCTAGATGAACATATACTTTAATATTTCCATAGTATATCCATAATAAAGTGAAAATTGATATTGAGCATCGTCTTCTACAAATGCACAAATCCACAAATATTTGAATTTATTTATTGCTTAGAAAATTTCAAAAAACGGACTAAAATTAATAATACGTAATTTTACAATAACATTGACAAAAATGTATCTAGGGACCCTAATATGACATTAACAATGCGGGCTTTTGGTACAAAATATGAGATAAAAATTTCAGTACGATTCATTAAATAGTTTGACAAACATGTTCTTTCCAATGCTATATTGCAGAAAATCTTAAAGATCCAGATCCTATGGGCAGAATATCAAAGAAGAAGGCCCAAACTTTGTACCTAATTGAATGGCAAAAAATAATTTTACAACATTGCAAAATAATGTAATGCTCTATATAGTTTTGTACTTATAAACAAATAGAATAACAGTTTACATAATTTTTTTCATATGCAAAAAGCTGGCATTACTATACATACTTTAAATTGAAAAAAATATATATCATAATTCATAGGTTAATTTGGGCCAAAGTTATCATTTTTCTTTTAAAATTTACAGCTCCTTTGTTTATGACAATTAAGGAACCTAATTTGCGCCATTTAAAAGATATATGTCAAAAGCTTTCATGTATTTTGTTAAGACATTGCATGTTTCCAGATGAACCAGCAAAGCTTCAAAAATGCAGCTCAAATGAAATTTGCTTAGAAATGTGTGCGCTCAAAAAATTAAATATAAAATAATTAAAGTTGGATCAGTTTATTATATCTCTGCATAATTATATTGACAGATTTTAACGATTATTTTTTTAATGCATATGAATATGCATGCACATATATGTTCCCTTCGCGTACATTACAAATATGAAATTTGTTTACAAATTTAATATCTATTTACTCGTGTAAATTATTTAAATAGTTTTTTGCAGAAAAATCATTTCTTTGCATGTTCCAGTTGATCAATGTTGAAATAAGTGAACAAAGATATATTTGTTATAAATAATCCATTAGGGTAACAAAATAAATGCAACAAAACTTATCATTTTTTTATCATGCAATTTTCATTAAAAAAAACATTTTTTGTTTATTAAATTTATTTCATATCAAACCATTGTTAAATAGTATATATTATATAATTCAGGATAATATACATATATTAATGGTAATATATAATAGTATCTCAATCCTAGATTTTATTGAAATATCTTCATAATACAGAACTTAATTCATCTAATCAGTAACAAAATAAACATAGGTACATAGTAATGAGATTGGAGACTTCAGTAATATCAATATTAGGTTTGGCTCTAGGTGACTTGAATGCAACATTATCTTGAGTGGTATAAGGAGGCACAACAAAATGAACTTTTTCAAGAATTTAGGAACAATCTGTAATAATTTTTATAAAAATAATCCTGCCTCAAAATTTCTTCTATGTTCTAGACTTGACACTTCAAATCATAATAATGCTGTGTGTGTGTATGTGTTGTTGTTATATGCATCTCGTTTTTAGTTTAGTGTAAATCAGTTTTGTATAATTTTGCATTATAATTCATGAACTTATATAACTGAACTCTAATCTTTAAAGGAATAAATTGTTGTTTTGATTGCTATTTGTGTAAACTAATCTTGTTATTAACATAATACAGCATTCGAATATGAAATAGAGTTTACCTTAATAATCTTATTCCTATATTTATATTTTTCAGAAATAATTTTGTACATTGGACAAAATTATGTCTCATGGAAAAAGTCCAGTAACACCGTTCTATTCCAAATAATTCAATGTACATTATCAAGCAACCTGTTTAACAACAAGCTTAAAAAAATACTGATATTACTGTTCTAAGTGATAAAGACAAGTTATACATTTAAAGTATTTAAATTCTACATACAAAAGTAATAAAGACTGTAGTACAACAAACAGAAAATCCGTTATCAAATTATTATTATGTATTCCATATATTACAAAATCAAAGTCACTTAGGTATATTATATAAGAGCATAATCATTGCTATAAAATTTCAGAGCAAAAACATACATATTTGATATTTATAAACTAACAGGCTTAACAAATATAAAACATCTCATTACCTGAAGGGATTTAAAACCAATGTGTCATGTAACTGAAACATTACTATATATTATATTATTATTACTATTGTTGAACAGGCAAGCTGCATAGCCGATGATGTTGTTCACTCTTATGCTGTTTATGAAAAAATTGGTAATTAAATATGATGGAAGATGGAGCTTATAAAATAGCATATAAAACAAAATAGAATATAACTTAAAAATAGATTAAAAATATCACAAGTGCTATCACAGCATTATCAAAGATGTGTACGAATTAATTAGGTGGTCTAAGACATAAAGGTTATTCCACATGTACACTGCTCAGTGACACATTTTTTGTGTCTTTATGGCTTGATATATACAGGGTGAGACCTAAGTTGATCCTTTTTCTAAACTGTGTAAAAAAATCGTTAAAACAAGCAATTTTTTCTAAAAACTTTTTACCGAAAACTGATAAATACACGAGGTACAGAATCAAAAAAAGTAAATCGGGGCTTGTGCACCAAGACGTACCTAGCTGTTTATAATAATGCGCCACTTTTAAGATTTACCAGTTTAAAAGTAACAATTATAAACAAAAAGTGGGTACTACAATATCTAAGAGGTACAATGCCTAATCGATTTGACAAATCCGAGCAAAAAACTAAACATAAACAGACTAGGTAGTCTTGATACACAAGCCCAGATATACTTTTTTTTATTCTGTATCTCACTTATTTTTTAGTTTTCTGAAAATTTGTTTGTTTTATCGACTTTTATACACAGCAAAAAAATATCAACTTGGTACTCACCCTGTATATGCAACCAATATAATTATGTAATCTAAACTTCTGCCAATCAATATAAAACTGTGATACTTCTCTAATCAATGGATATTGTAAATTTGTTAGAGCACATACTGTCCTGAATATCATTGAACTATAATCTGGTTCTAGTTCTGGTATAAAAGATAAAATTTAAAAACCTTGGATTCTACATATTGCCCTTTCTACATGAAGTCTTGCTCTTGCAATACTTTTTGTCTATTGCATCTGCTCTGATGTTAATTCTGGAGTACTGAGAAATGGTGGAATATTTAAACTTACGGCATTAGGTACAATATCACTTATAAGAAAACCTTGATCTGCCAATATTAGATCTCCACTTTGTGTCAAAATGCTGCTGAACAATATTTTTATCGATATTAGATCCTGGGTGGAGCATACTAGCATAAGTCAGTATGCCATTAGGACCACACCAACTAAGCTTTTGAAACTGTTTCTATGCTTATAACTACTATAAGTAAGACGCTAGTTCTTCATTGATTATCATGATTCTTGGTACAACACAAAATACAAGTACAATCTATTATTATTCTACAATTAGTGAATTTGGTAAACAAGAATGGTTTTTTGATCTTTTAGAAATGTCTTTCATAAACCTCAAGAACAAGACTTCATATAGAGTTTGTACAAAGTAACGGCAATATTTGTAACAGCAACTTCAGATATTTTGAATCTGAACGCTAAATCTGTACAAGTAAAATTATGGTGCAGTTTCAAAGTTTCATTAACGTCAAGAGTAGCTGACCAAATCACTTAATTTTTTGAACATTCCATTTCAATTAATAATTTATCTTAATATCTTTGATCAATTCATACACTTTCAAATATTGTGTGACTTTGCAATCCAGTGTAGTAAAAAATATACTTATCACTGTCACGAATTTATACATAGCTCATACTTATACCTAGAGATTTGATTATCTTATCCTTTCGCTCTAGTCGTAATCCTTGCCAATAATTTTCTTCGTTCAATAACACATTCGAACCTTAACATGAGGGAGTAGCAGTACCTGCATCAATAACATCTTGGCCACACCTGGGCCTATCTGAGGCTAAAGAAGAACTTGGTTGGTCTAAAGAGGATATGCTTGAGTTTCTGTAAACAGAAATCATAAAAAATCATACAGTATGTCATATATTATTTGTAATTATAATAATAAAATAACAAATCTTTATTGCAAAATAACTCTGCAAAATACATAATGTCCTCACAGAATTAGGTGAAATAGAGTCAATATAACAAATGGGAACAACAAAATTTAAATAGTCTTCAAGAGAATAGGGTTCCAAATTGACTAAGATTTTGTGTATCTTTTTTTTTTGAAAGTTGTCAAATTGTTTACAAGACCAGATGGTAGATAAATGAAGATTGTCATTCAACTATACTCTACATTCTTCTCAGTTAAGGTGAGGTGATGAACTGGATACCTATAATTAAAGTTCCTTGCAGGGTACGATACGATTTTTTTTAGTGGCCTCCACATGAGATGTCCACCTAAGCGTCTCATCTATAGATTATATATACTCCAAGGAATTTGGTGTTGTCTACTACTGTCTACTAAATGAATTTGAACATCTTTTCCCAAGCTCATTTTAACTGGTGGACCCTGGCATCTAGGATTTCTTGATTTGAATAATAAGAAGTTTGTTTATGTAGCATTTAAAACTAAGGTGGCCTTTTGTTCCAACTAGCTTATAAATTATTGGAGCAGTAACAAGCACACTAGTGTCATCTGCATATTGGTTAACTATCATCTCAACTGAACTATCAATATCTAGGAACAAATCATTAACTTAACATATATTATAAGTAAAAGTGGACCTAGGATGCTATCTTGTGCGATTCCTAATGATGTTTGTTGATTGCTTGGTATTATAATTTTTTGTAATCATAATTTTTTGTTTTCAACATGTGAGGTATGATGTATTGCACTGCAAAAACGTTCCACCTATTCCATACTTTTTCAGTTTAAATAGTAAAAGGTCTACATAGTCAAAAAGCATACCAAGGGGAATATTTCCTTTTTTTAAAATAGCAATAATTTGGCGATTAAAATGATAAATATCTGTAGTAGTCGACTTGCCTTTTATAAAACCATGCTATGCTTCAGTTATTAGGTTGCAGTTGCTCAAATGCTTCAATACCTTTGTTTGAAGTACGTTTCACAAATGCAGAGAGTAAGCTTATCGGCCTATAGTTTAACATGTCTGCTACATATCCTCTTTTGTAAACTGATATTATTACTTACTTCTGTGTCATCGGCATAGACTGCTCTGGTCATCAGGCCCATGTTCTGTATAGGCTTTTTTACTGTTTCCTGGCATCATTCTAGGAACAGCACTGTATTGCTGGTTTTAGTTTCTCTGGAAATTTACCAAATTTTAAACAATTATTGATAATGAAAACCAATGGACTAGCAATATGGTAAATATAGGATATCAGCAAGGTTTTAGGAAAATTATCCTCACCACTGCTGAATTTATTTGTTGGTTTATTTTTCAAATTTGGCTCAACTCCTGCAGTTTGTCAGTTGTTATTAACTCTGTACGTATTTATATATTAGGTTAGACTATATTGTATGAAAAGGGTATAAAAGGGAGTCCTTGGTTACATTTGAAATATATATATGCCTTTGCAACACTTTCTGAATTTCCAGGTATAAGTACATCTGAATCAATTGCATACCCCTTAATTTCACTGACTATGTTCCACACACACACACACACACACACTTTATCTTGTTATCAGAGGTAACAATTCTATTAAAAATATTTTTTCTATCACCTAATAGTTTGTTGTAAACATTTCACACATCATTGTAAGCTTCTTTAGACTTTTTATCAGCAAAACTTGAAACATAGAGTATATCCAACTTTTGTTTACATTCTTCAATATCTAGCCAGTTTGAAAAATTCTTCACTGCACACCAACATCACTTTCCAATACCTCCCACTTTATACTATGTAAGTCCTCTATAAAATTATCTTTGTTATTTTTGCTGAGATTTCTACATAATTTTTCAATTTTTGATAAATGTGTATTATAATTGTTATCTTTTTGGTGGTATGGTCAGACATAATCAAATATATATATTTAAAACAAAACTGTAGGTATTGCTGGGAAGCAACAAATTAAACAACAATATCTACTTCTTTCTAGCTTTTAGGATTGTATACCACTTTTCAAGGCTACCAAACATAAAATTATATATCAACAACAAAAAGTTACATGCGCTTGTTACTGAAAGATATTTGGTAGAAATCCAAGGAGCATGGAGACTCATCATTTTGTAAGACAACCTTGAGTGCAATATATAATATATAAGTATTTACCTAGGTATCTGTGAAGATCTTTTGCCCCATTTCTGGTCTCTGTGGAGAAAGATGATATAGGTTGAACACTCCTCTACATTATGTGTTTACAATTCTGGCCAATTAGTCTTCTCTGCTTCACAGAAATAGCAATCACAACCTCTTGCTTCTGATCCACTAAAAATTGGATAGGTTAGATAACAGCTAGTGAGTAGCCACAATAAGGCAAACAATCACTTCAGAATGTATAAGAAATTTCTGTAACTTAGAAAACTCAACTACTTCTGCAAGTGTCTTATTTTTGGGAAACCTGTAAAAACTGCAGAAATCTCTCTGATCGTTGTGGGCCCAACCTGGGGCCCAACTCGGCAATAAAATATTATTATTATTTATTTGTACTGTTGATTACAGTTTTCAGGAAATAAACATATTCACATAACCTCAAAATGAGCGAGTATATAATATTCCTGTTTTTACAAAGATTCCACCGTTAAATCGTGATTCGGCATTAGCAAGCGGTTAAAATATTAGTTCACTTACCTGTTTTTCTACTTTAGGTGGTCACATTAAGTTTAAAAACTTCTTACGGAGGATCGAGGATGAATCACTCACTGTTACATTCAACGAATTCGTTGGTTACATTACAATATCAGTTCACATGCTATGGCGTATGTATTAAATGGGGCATGGGCGTAGGTAATAGGTATTATATGGTCTCTGACCGTTCTACGCAAAAAGCACTTCGACGTCTTGTCCGCTCTCATATTTTCATAATTGTAGCTCTGAAATTTAAAAATTTTAGAATACAATATGTCCGCTGTAATGTCGCTTCCTGCCGCATATTGTGCTGCTGAGTGCTGCGGCTGCGGCTGCGGACATGCTGCTGCATCTGCTGACATTACATGATACGAATTTGACTTTGACAGAAGCAAGCGCCAAACATGCGGCTGCCGCATAGCGTCTACGACCTTAGATGATACGGGGGCGGGTACTGTTTACTGAAAAAGCGGTGTTGCCGTATCTCAGTAATTAATAGAAACAAAATTTTGAAATTGTGAGATCTTGCTAAATTCTACATGCGCAGTTCATTGCAATAAAAATAAGTAAGAGGATTCTATTTAACATAACAAAATTATGACTTGTAACGTACCTAAAAGTGGTAAATCTGGCAACACTGCTGTTAGAATTTTTGAATTCTGCATGTTCGAAAACTTGCAGGTATTTATTTTATCGTTCCAGCTGTGCAAGTTTTGGAGTTTGGAGTATGAGCAAGGAAAACGGTTTTATTTTTTTAGGGACACCACTTAAAACTTGGTCACGCCGTAAACCATTACTAGGGAGTACTTCTATGTTAAATAAAATATACAGTGCATTCTATTAATAAAAATCGGGAATATGTTTGTTTGAAATTTTGGAAAAATAATTTATAACTTGGCAAAGTTGCAAACGCTAAAAAAAATATTACAAGGCGAGATACGGTATTAGTAGGAACTTTGATTTAAAATAAAACATACAGGGTGTTACATTTAAAAAAACAAAGTTAAATGACTTTCACATTGCCACAATTTAAAATTCTGCCAAAAACACCCTGTAGATGCGCATAGTTAGTAACATCAAAAATAGAGAGTTTAACAGTTCTTTTACTCGAATCAACAGTCACACATAATAATAATAATAATACCATTTTCTTGTTTTCCCATTGCATGAAGAATAACCCAAATGATATTTAGCCATATTTAGCTTTGCAAAACGAGATTCATAGGCCTAATTTACCAACTCTGGGGTCCGCAAAATATGTGGGTTGTGTTGGTAAACTGATTGTGTTTAAAAATGCATAATTAACCAGAAAAGGAAATATTTGAAATCGAGGCATAAATGGGTAAAAATTTATTACAAAAAATCGCATTATTGTAGATGTAAGGATATGAGTACAGTCTAGGTGTCTCAAATAATAAGTGTAGTGTGGTGTGCAAAAACATCAGTACTGAATTGGCATGAATTGTCAGGAAGTCCCATGAATTGTTTGAATTGCCATGAATTGTCTCGATTTTTTATGAATTGTCATGCAATTCCTTGAATTGTGTGAATTGTTTGAATTTTTTGAATTGTTTTACATGGGAAGCATATGAATTGTGTGAATTGTTTGAATTGTGGTGTACAAAATTTCCGTGACCGGTTCACCCCTCGCTGGACACCCTGTATAGGTATACATACCTATATGGAAGGGCCATTCCATTATAAAAGGTACTTATATAAATTATAAAGGTAACATGACTGAAACAACATAATTAACATACTAATAATAAAACGCAATAATGAAATCCACAAATTTAGCACGAAATAAACTTCCATTCCCTCTTTTATTACAGGATTATATCGTCGTTGTTACTGCAAAGGGTTGTATGTCAAGAATATGGTGTTTTGAGATAAATACAGCAAAGTAACCAGAAAGAACAGTTTTATGACCCAACAAAGCCTCCTATGTGAACAACCAATATTCGACTATACAATAACTCGAATGTCTCACTGCCGAACATCTGATTACTTCAATTAGTCGTATGTGACCAATCGGCAGTTGTGTACATATTTGAGCTCGCTCGGAACAGTTTTTCCTGAATATTTTAATTAAAACCAATTTATAGTAAGTACTTAAGAACCATTTGTAAACATTGATCAATTTCAAAATATTAAACCAAAATTTTGTGTTTCTTTAAAAGAAGCACTTTATGCTAATTCAACTGCCGGCCTAACTTCAAAATCATTTATCTTAACATTAAATCTCTTCCCCAAAAAAAGATCATCGCAATTATTGCATGATAGAAGTGGAAACTTGGAAAACACTATGCAGCTCATATTAGTAGAAAAAATGAAGCGCGTGAGGAAAACGATAAAGCCAAAGCATCATGTACAGAATCTTCTGACAGGAAAGATCTGTATTTATACGATAAACCTTCAGACAGTATTGTTGTGCCCTATTTTACAAGCAACAGCAATTTACTTTAAAACAAAGTTAAAATTAATTTAAATGATAAGGGTGTTTCATGTTTTTTGTGGCATGGAGTCAACGGTGGTCTAGAGAGCGATGTTTTATGCTCGATAATGAGAAGATTCATTTTGAGTGAAATTGAGAATCATCATAGCCACAATGTCTTAACAGATATGTTGTGAACTCGTAAAATGTATTAAGTCGGAGCTAGAGTACTGCCATCACGAATATTATCAATAGCTTTGAAAACTGTAGCTTGCCATCCTTCGCGATTTACTGTCAGTTCAGTAGCGCTCTTAATACTCATATACTACAACTGTTTCGTCGTATCAACCCAACGTGTAGGGGAACGGCCACGGCGCCGCCCACTCGGGACATGCCCCTGAACTACAAGTTTCCCCATATTATCACTTCTGTGTATATGTCCGAAGAATGTAAGCATTCTCGTCGACACAATGGAGGATATTTGCTCTACATTTGCGCTGCTCAGGAGGTTAGGTGGAAGAATAGATCTCAATCTAAACCTCGCCTTCTGAGTAAGCAATCGATTTATTTTTGCAAATAAAAGGCGTTTATTATTATTATTATAGTCTCTTTGGATTACCGGAATTGAGAAACATACCCGAAAAAATTATACTTACTACGTTTCCATGGGCTTCCAAAACGTTTTCAAAACGTTTTGAGCATTCTAATTACTATGTTTCCACGAGCTTTCAAAACTGTAAACAAAACTTTTTGTGATTTTGGATTGCCGGTGTTTCCACGATAGGTTTCGAAACGGGTTCAAAACGTTTTCAACTCACACTCTTGGCAAACGTCATTTCCTAATTTTATGACATATTTTCTTGTTTATCATAAATCAATCAATAAACTAACGATAGCAACATTAGACGGCTACGTACTGTGCAAAGTTCTTTTCAAAACCTTTTGAAAGTGACAGCTGATGTGTCCACGACATTTGGATCTTGTTACAATCCCAAAAATTAGCGAATCGACTTTGAACAAAAAAGTTTTGAAAACACATCCAATAGACGTTTCCATGATATATTTGAAAACCCAAAACGTTTTGAAAACGTTTTCAATATATCGTGGAAACGCAAATTATATGCGTTTTAAAAACGTTTCCTGTTCAAGGTCGATTCGCTAATTTTTGGGATCGTATCGAGATCCGAATGTCGTGGTAACACCAGTAGTCACTTTGGAAACGTTTTGAAAAGAACTATGCACAATGCGTGGCTGCCTAATGTCGTTATCGTTAGTTTATTGAAGTTTATTCGAATTTGAAACTAAGGATTTATGATAAAGAAAAAAATAGGTTGTGAAACTAGAAAATGACCTTTGTCAAAAGTGTCAGCTGAAAACGTTTTCAATGCGTTTTGAAAATCGTTTCGACGAGACGGTTGCGGCTATCAGAATCGTAACACCAAGCTATCAAACTGTCTTCTTGAGTTATCCATGGAACAAAATGTAACTATCGAACAGAAATATTTTGAGGTGGGCCTTACCTAAATGGAAGTCGACTCAATTCACAGTACTATTGAAAGAAAATTGGACAGGCGAAGAGACATACATGCATTCCAGCTGAGTCAGCTGTATGTCAATGGAACGACATTGTACATTACAAACTACGTAAATATCATCAAATCAGCTAGAGAAAATCTGTCACAATACAATGTTGTTCCATTGACATACACAGATTTTTATCGCTATGACTCAGGATTATATACTCTTTGATTTCAATCACTTAGGACCTTGAACAAAAATATTGAGAAACCAAAATATTTACATTTTGCAATTTAAAATAGTTGTAATAGTAGTTGAAACCTGAAAGCGTTAAAAGTGTTGGAGAAATAAAGTGGTAGGTATCTACCAGTGCTGCTACTTGAAATCAATCCAATTTCCAATGCTTCAACAACATTAACCAATCCTATTTTTTCCTTCTTTGAGGTTCTAAATAATACTAAAGAATTACTGTTGGATGCTAGCTTCAAACAATAACCTCAAGTAAACAAATACTTACGTTATAACAGGATTTCTGCATGGCTGCAGTGAGAGCGAACAGCAATCAAAATCTTTCACTGAATCTTTGCCGATTCTTGTAGCATTTGTCCCATATCCTGAAGCTTGAGCATCCTTCTTCTTTTCATGATAAGTATATACTGCGCCTGCAGTACAATTCCTTGCATGTCTTGTCATTGGAAACCACAATTGGAAACTAGCTACAAACAAAATTCGGGACTGGTAAGCTTTAGATAACTATCCAAAAATTTCCTAGCGATTTTACTCTTTTCGTATAGAGGACGGTCTAATATGTCACTTTCAAAAAAATTCTTGGCATTTTCACCAGAAAATTTTTTTTAAAAACACCGATTTTCACCATAAAACGATCCAAACCACAATCCAAACTGATCCAAACGTCCAAACCACAAAACAGATCCAAACCACAAATCCAAACTACAAGGGCAAACCATACACAAATGACAAAACCATAACAACATCCAAAATCCAAAGAAAAACGAGGTTAATGTTTGCGCCCTTTGGAGGGAAATTTGAATATCCTTCTTCTTCCGAGTTATACGATATTTGCCACAAAATAGCACAAAACATATACACTGCAAAATAGATTCGTATTTGCTCTATGAGAGCAACTGGTCAACGCATTTGGTGTGGCTGCTAATTTTTTGTCATTATGCATTATTACAGTCACTTTTTAATTGGTTAAAGTAAATGTGTCGCTTTTAAAAACTGAAGACACATGAAGAACAGCTAGAAAAGACTATTGAATTTCGCGCCGTTGTCAACCATGGATCACAGAAATGCGGGCTGATCAGTGTTTCTGTGGTCTGGGCCGCCATTATTTTGGGTTGCAACATGTCGGCTACATTGGCCCCGCCCTGTTCCCCATTCTGTAATGCTAGTTGTCCCCACGTAGATACACTGAAAATCAACGTAAACTATACGGGCGCCGAGCATTGTTTTGCACGATTCTTTATCCGTCTCTGTCGCGCTGCTACTGGGCGCACGCTCTCTCTCTTACGTGCCGTCCATATTAGGTTAGAATGTCAATGGGTATCTTTTTATCTTTATAGTTTCGTTTGTGCAGGTAAATAATTAGAAACACATTAAAAATCACCTTCCACTCTTCTTGTTTACTCTGGAATGTTATGGTTGGTAATGTTGGTACGTCCTTTATTGGAAGCACAATTGCAAGTGCAACCTGGTACTACACACTTTGCAGGCATCTTTTTATCTTTATAGTTTCGTTTGTGCAGGTAAATAATTAGAAACACATTAAAAATCACCTTCCAATCTCCTTTTTTGCTCTGGAAGATTACACTAATGACTTAACAACAAATAAAATCTCGGTCCCCGATTTAGTGTTGCCAGCACAAAACACATACGTGGGAAACTCAGCCGTTTTATGTCAAAATTCATATACTCCAAAATGGTCATTCACCCTAACCCTAAATATTTGACAGTCGACATCCACGACGTTTGGTGTTTGGTTATAAATAATGTATAAATTTGTAAATACGTCAGCCTGGTAGGCAGAGTAGGGCCCCCTCAGTGTATATGTTTTGTGGGGCCCCCAGTGCCCCCACAAAAACAGGGCCCTCCTTGCGCAACAAGGGTGCCTCATTGCCGCCACTAATTCTGTAATATATCACATTTGTGATGACGCTTAATCAAAGTATAAAAGTTTCAATTCACATAACTTAGGATGGATTTATGATTGCCGAGGTGTCGCTGGATAAGGGACTAAATAGAGTGCGGTAAGGTAAGAGGTAACGTAAGACGTAAGGTAATAAACCTGTGGAATCAGATGAGAGTGTTGCGTTACCTCTTACGTTACGACTATAAACACTCTCATCTGATTCCACAGGTTTATTTTCTTACGTCTTACGTTACCTCTTACCTTACCGCACTCTAGTTAATACTTAATACTGGTTGGAAATTCGAAGCTACGACAGGAAACCCCAACAGAAGTCAGAAATGCTTATCGAGTCTATGACAGGCACTTTGCACTATAGGATAAAGAGGCAGATGGACCAATACACAAGAGACGAAGATCCAACATAAAAGTAAATGCAAATCCATCACTGTAGTTGCCTAATCAAGGTTAGATGTATTTCATATAATATGTATAGTTCTTTTACACTTTTGACTATAATCATGCATCATCGTCACATGGGGTAGGTTGCCTAATACTGGTAGGCAAGTCTGGGCTCAGAAGAAAAATATAAGACTGATTTTTGGGTTAATTTTTAGGGTCATGCCAACAAACATGTATAAAACATGAAATTGTAACAGCTAAATTGGTTTTAGACGTGAGCTTTTCAATGAACTGTGGTCTACTTTCCACCATTTCCGTACATGCAGCTTGTCTGGCGACATCCTCTGTAATGCACTTCATATTGCTTTACCAGTCATGTCGTCATTCATCTATTGCACTGTATAAATATGGAGATATTAGCTTCAACAAATCAGTTTTTTGTGACTGTATAATTGAGCATTTATTATATACTCTGAAGATCCTTTTGCTCCATGCCAAATGGTTACCTAAACATTGGGTTCTAATGTAGGAGTCATTCGTCATCATAATCATAGTTTTTCTTATCATTGGTATCAACATGGACATTTGAATGCCACACCTTCTGTATTGATTCTTATTATTATATTGATTCATATGTAGCTGTACTGTACACCAGGATTACATTTCCAAATGTTTGCTTCCAGGTATGATGGAACAGACTGAAATAGAATTGTTAATGTTCATTGACAAAATCTTTAACAGTCTCAAGGGATCAGCACTGAAACCGAAGGATAGAAAACTGCTATGAGCAGCAGTGACTGCCAAGAGTGTGCATCAGGAGTTATTATCATCATCCTTATTATTATTTAATTTACTGTTACTTATTGTTTTTATTTTCTTGTATCATGTTTTATTAGAAAATAATGAAGCTATGTGGACCTTACTGTTCTACTTTAATTTCATGGCTCCACCAGTATTGTGGTGGAATAGCTAACCTGTCTTTTTAATATTATAGTAAAGTTCTAACATTAGCTTAGGTCAGAATTTGCATTTTGTCAGACAAATAGAAACAATCATAAAGTGCTGTTTTTAGCGCAGACATACTCCTAAAACTTATATCTAGCGCTGAAATAGTTCCTTCATGATGTTTGTGTGGCTGTCTGTCAAATTGTAAATTTTGACTTAGGCGGTGTTCGAACTTTACTATCGCCACAAAATTTTCTATCTGAAATTTTCTAATCGCCCTCGTAGTCAGGTATTTCTCTTACGCCCCCGTATATCATTATTTCGTTGCTCCAAACGCGAGATGGCGCTGAAGGTCAGTTTCCCATCTATAACCTAACCCAACCCAAAAATCTTTTATCTATGCACAAAACAGGTACGGTTGCCAGTGAGTAAAGCCGGCCATGTGTTGCCATATTTCAATGCTCCGGCATAGTGGCTAGAGTCGGCCATGGTTTTACCGGTTTTACCCACAAGTTTTACCCAATAGGTGGCCTTTACGGAAGTTAAACCATGGCCGACTCTACACTAGGCCGGAGCCTTAGATGTGGCGACGTGGCTTAGCTGTCAAATAGTTGGCCCATAGTTTCAGAATAATTATTACATTTTATATGTATTAGAGTTCATCTGGGTTAATAAATTAAGAAAAATACTTTTTAGAACTACTATTACTAATACCACTTACATCTGATGTCTGGTTCATCACAGTCAGACACTACAAAATAAAAGTAAACGCAACCTGTTTCCTGCTGAGCTAGAAAAATTCACTATTAGGTCACTGTGAAGCCATTCTTGCTGGTCTTGATTCCCTTTCACTATCAAATCTTTTCGTAGGTATGCCCAGATGCATGCCCTCGTTGGCATGCCCAGATGAGTTCTATTAACTGTCTTTTTCTGTGATATTTGGGAGGTCCAGAAAACATTGTAGGTACCACATTGTGGTTTAAAATAGGTCTTATCCTTTGAAATGTTTGTAAATTATTGTCTTTATTCTTCTAAATATAACCAGCCCTTATGAGGAATACCTTTCACCCACTTCTGTTTATGTCCTTCATTGGAAGCACTAATTGCTAGTGCAACCTGGTACTACACACTTTGCAGGCATCTTTTTATTTTTATAGTTTCGTTTGTGCAGGTAAATAATTAGAAACACATTAAAAATCACCTTCCATTCCTATTTTTCACTCTGGAAGATTACACTAATGACTTCACAACAAACAAAAGCTCGGCCCGATACCAGTGTTGCCATATTTCAATGCTCCGGCCTAGTGAGTAAAGTCGGCCATGTTTCAGAATAATTATTACATTTTATATGTATTAGACTTCATCTCGGTTAATAAATTAAGAAAAATACTTTTTAGAACTACTACTACTAATACCACTTACATCTGATGTCTGGTTCCTCGTAGTCAAACACTACAAAATAAAAATAAACGCAACCTGTTTCCTGCGGCCACTTCCACTTAAATGAACACTCAATTTACTTTGTAAGTTGTCACTTGAGCTAAAAAAATTCACTATTAGGTCACTGTGAAGCCATCCTTGCTGGTCTTTATTCCCTTTCACTATCAAATCTTTTTGTAGGTATGCCCAGATGCATGCCCAGATGAGTTCTATTAACTGTATTTTTCTGTGATATTTGGGAGGTCCAGAAAGCATTGTAAGTACCACATTGTGCTTTAAAATAGGTCTTATCCTTTGAAATGTTTGTAAAGTATTGCCTTTATTCTTATAAATATAACCAGCCCATACGAGGAATACCGTTCACCCACTTCTGTTTATGTCCTTTATTGGAAGCACAATTTCTAATGAACACTCGATGCTTGCTGTCACTGAAACCTGGCTGTCTGAAAACATTTCATCAGATGTTGTAAATATTAGTGATTATTCCTTTTTTCGACAGGACAGGGGTTCTCGAGGTGGAGGTGTCGGTATTTATATTAAAAATAAGTTTGTTTGCCACGTCCTCAATGACTTTTCACATAATGATTCATGTTTAGAATATCTGTGGATTAAAACTTCCTTAAACCGTCATGAAATTGTAATTTGCGTCCTATATAGACCGCCTTCTAGCAATCTTAATGACTGTTTTTCTGTTTTAGATGATATGATACCTTTTTATTTGAGTCAGTTTAATGATATCATTATTTTAGGTGATATCAATGTGAACTTACTCCTACCTCAGAATAGAGTTATTCCATTTTTCAATAACTTTGGTTTTACCCAGCTGGTTTCTTCACCCACAAGAATAACGGACTCGACTTCCACTCTTTTAGATCCTATTTTTGTAAATCAACCTTGTCTGATTAGTAGCTGTTATACTCTTGATGCAGCTGGAATCTCGGATCACAAAATTGTTGCTTTTGATTATGAGGCTCCAGCTAGTACCAGGAAACAAAAATTTGTAACAGTGCGTGATTTTTCTTCTTTTAATGAAACTGCTTTTCTTGAAGATCTTAGGTCGATGCATTTGGATGATATATTTTTTATGAACTCCATTGATCAAAAAGTTGAGTTTCTGACTGAGACGCTTATAACGCTTTACGACCTACATGCTCCTATAAAACCCTTTAGAGTCAACAAACCTGCTGCGCCCTGGCTAACAGATGGCTTAAAACTCATTTTTAAAGAAAGAGACCGAGCTCTGTCTGTCTATAAATCCAAAAAAAACTTCAGAAAATTTCAAACGTTTTCAAGAACTGCGAAATTTTGCCTTTGCTTCTATGAGACGAGAAAAAGCAGCTTATTTAGCATATCTTGAGAGACAGAAAAATACTAAGAATATGTGGCTTCAGTTAAAACATATGAATGTCAATTTCTCTGCCAAATCATCACTTCCTGATACTTTTGCTGATCCTAATGTGATAAACAACTATTTTGCTGCTGTTTTTGAACCTAGTCTCCCAAATAACTCAAATGCTTTCAGCCTATATAATGGAAATAAATTTAGCCAGAATCAGTCCTTTTCTCTAAAAGTCGTAGATTCGAACAAAATATACAGTGTCATACGTTCCTTAAAATCAGGGGCTCGAGGGTTGGATGGACTTTCCCTCAACATGGTTATAACTTGTCTTCCAGAGATTATTCTGCATGTCACTCACATCGTCAATTTATGTTTGGAAAAGGGGTATTTCCCTAAATTATGGAGAAAAGCTTTGGTAGTGCCTATTCCTAAAACAAATGTTCCCCAAGAATTGTCTGATCTTAGACCGATTAGCCTTCTTCCCGTTTTGTCCAAGGTCTTGGAAAAAATTGTCAAAGAACAAGTATTAGATTATGTTGAGAGTTGTGGCATTATCCCTACAAACCAGTCTGGATTTCGTAGTGGACACTCCACAACGACAGCTCTTTTGAATATGTCTGATGACATTTTCAGATCTCTTGACAAAAAAAGTTGTTCGGCTCTGGTTTCAATTGATTACTCTAAGGCCTTCGACAAGATCAATCACAAGCTACTGGTTGCTAAACTGAAATTTTTTGGCTTTGATTCCACAGCTATTTCTTTTTTTCACAGTTATCTGACAGATCGAGTTCAATGTGTATGTGTTAGTAATAATATGTCTGTTTTTAAATCTATCTCCTCCGGTGTCCCTCAAGGTTCCGTTTTAGGTCCCTTGCTTTTCCTAATTTATGTTGCCGATTTACCCTCACAAGTCAGATATTCTAGTTTGCAATCGTATGCTGATGATACTCAGATCTTATACCACTTCAACCCAGATGATTTACAGGAGGGAATTGAGAATTTGCAATCTGATCTGGACAATGTTATCTTGTTTTCTAATAATCATAATCTGGCAATCAATCCCACTAAATCTAATGTTATCATATTTTGCCCTGACTTCAAAAGAGACGATATCTGCAAGCAATTCATACTAAAAGTTGGTTCAAATCCTCTACAACTAACTGACGAGATAAAAATTTTAGGTGTCAAATTTGACCACCAACTCAGGTTTAAGGGACATATAGCTAATTTGCTACAGCGGACTTATCTCAGACTTAGAGTTCTGTATGCCAACAAACACTTACTTAACTTCAAGATAAGGAAAAAGTTATGCGAAAGTATTGTTATTTCTATTCTCAGTTACTGTGATATTGTATATTTTCCATGTCTTGATCAGGCTACAAAGAGACGTCTTCAAGTCGTTCAAAATAATTGCATTCGCTTCATTTACGGTTTAAGGAAGTTTGACCATGTGTCGTTAAAATACTCCCATCTAAAATGGATGAAACTTGGTGATCTGGTAAGATACTATTTTCTTGTTTTTATTAAAAAGCTGATTTCAACTGGTAGACCAAAGTATTTATTAGACAAGTTAACATTCTCTTTTGAAGTACATGACCGAGAACTGCGTGATGTGAGAAATAGAATACCTCCGCACTCATCTACCTTATTTAAACGTAGTTTCAGCTATAATGCAGCCAAGCTGTATAGCTCTTTTAGTTCTAGTGACAAAAATTTGTCAACATTTCTGTTCACTTCTTTTTTTTATTATTTATATTTTTTTCTTTTTATTTTAAGCCTTCTTCATATATTTTTGGTAAGGTTATCACCTCACGTTTGTTAGTTTATTGTGTTTTGTGTAATGTTGCTATTATGTAAACATCGATTACTCTTGTAGCTTTTGTGGTTGAGTGTAAGAGTAGCTGATTAGCTAAACTTCGCCACAATAAGCTCAGTACTCTGCTACACCATGTAATTGGTTAATAAAGTTGTATATTATTATTATTATTATTACTTTGTAAATTGTCACTTGAGCTAGAAAAATTCACTATTAGGTCACTGTGAAGCCATTCCTGCTGGTCTTGATTCCCTTTCACTATCAAATCTTTTCGTAGGTATGCCCAGATGCATGCCCAGATGAGTTCTATTAGCTGTATTTTACTGTGATATTTGAGAGGTCCAGAAAACATTGTAGGTACCACCTTGTGCTTTAAAATAGGTCTTATACTTTGAAATGTTCGTAAAGTATTGTCTTTATTGTTATAAATATAACCAGCCCATACGAGGAATACCGTTCACCCACTTCTGTTTATGTCCTTTATTGGAAGCACAATTGCTAATAAACACTCAATTTACTTTGTAAATTTTCACTTGAGCTAGAAAAATTCACTATTAGGTCACTTTGAAGCCATTCTTGCTGGTCTTGATTTCCCTTTCACTATCAAATGCTTTCGTAGGCATGCCCCAGGCCATGCCCAGATGAGTTCTATTAACTGTATTTTTCTGTGATATTTGGGAGGTCCAGAAAACATTATAGGTACCACATTGTGCTTTAAAATAGGTCTTATCCTTTGAAATGTTTGTAAATTATTGTCTCTATCCTTATAAATATAACCAGCCCTTCCGAGGAATACCTTTCACCCACTTCTGTTTATGTCCCTTATTGGACGCACAATTGCTAGTGCAACCTGGTACTACACACTTTGCAGGCATCTTTTTATCTTTACAGTTTCGTTTGTGCAGGTAAATAAGTAGAAACACATTAAAAATCGCCCTGCAACGTTCTTTTCACTCTGGAATAAGGTTATGTTGGGCCATGGTTTGGTATGTCCTCTACTGGGCTGCAACCTGGTACTACACGCTTTGCAGGCATCTTGTTATCTTTATAGTTTGGTTTGTGCAGGTAAATAATTAGAAACGAAACTCATTAATAATCACCTTCCAACCATATTTTCTGCTCCTGGAAGAATACACATGACAACAACAAATGAAAACTCGGCCCCCTGATTCAGTGTTGCCATATTTCATGCTCCGGCCTAGTGAGTAAAGTCGGCCACGTCGGCCATGTATTGACACTTCATTGGTTTTACCAATGTCAGATGTCAGTTTCTGTTTTACCTCAGTGTATATGTTTTGTGGTGTATATGTTTTGTGGTTTTATCCTGATTATTTGTTTTCGTTTTCATTTTCACTATTTTCAGGCATTCAGGCTATTTTGTGGTTTTCTCGCCTTTCTCGGTTAACAATAAATAGAAAATTGTTGTGGGCGAGGTTTGATGCATGCGGTGCATTTTAGTGCTTGTTTTACTGACTACGCTCACCACCTACGATTTACCCTTTTGTTCAATTTGTGGTAATTATTGCTGCATGTGTTGATTGAATCTTCATTCCTTGTGCTTTTCAAATTAAAAAAAATGAAGAGAAAGAGGAAGAGTCAGTGTCCTTTTCCACTACTGGACGACACTTTAAAAAAGCAAGTAAGTCTCTTTTAATGCTAAACCAAAAATTAACAGTGATATTTCTTGCAGGACAAAAGTACATGCTCAAAGAAAGTTTGCTCAGGGTTCAAATGTAAACAGTCCAATGATCACTCCTATAAATGAACTAGAGACTGAAATGCCACATGTAGATGTGATGCCTGAACCTGGAGAGCTCCTTCCTATGAAGCGACCAAACACTGAGGATTTTTTAACATTCCTATGCTTCCGTGGTACACCTATTTTACCCCAAACCTTGAATTTTTTCAACACAGCTTCTATTGTTGATACCAATGGTCAAGTGCATGAAATCAAAAGTGAAGGCCCTAAAAATGGCCCTATTGACATTGCAAAATGTTCTACTTCTGAGAAACCCTTTATTGCATTTGGTGTACGTAAAAGAGCTGATCCTATAATTATCAGTAAACAAATGGATAGAAAAAGAAGACATGCTTTAGCTCTACAAGCCTTACGGAGAAAATATCAAGAACAAAAAATGGCAAAGATTAGAGCTCTTACTATTAGTAAATTATCAGAAAAAGGTACAAATAGGACAGTTCTGAAAACAAATATAATCTCAAAACCTGAGGGTATTACAAAGAAAACAAATTCTTTACAAAAAACCAAAATATTGTCTGCAAAACATGTAAAAGTAACTACCCAAACTGCCTTGAGGCCTAAGATTAAGCCTAGTTTAAAACAGAACATGTGTTTGAGAAGTTTTAGAGGTAGGTTTGTACATAAAGAGTTGCCATTCAGAAAAACAATTCAGCAGTCTGATGTAAGGAAAGGAGTAAGAAGGCCCTTGAAGAAATTAGTAGTTAAAAAGAATAAAAGTGCATCTGGCCATAGTATTCTAAAAACATCTGCACAAGAAAAGACTGCTGATATAAAAAAAGTTAGAAAAGTGGGTAACCATAATCTGTCAGAGATTCCTGAAACAATTAGGTATGTATTATCAAAAGTAATTTTATTTGTAGATAAGGTTACCATTGTTTATAAGGTTTTCCCTCGGATTTTTCAAGTTATCATCTAAATATGATGGGAGATTGTAAATCAACCATCAATCAAATACTTGAAAATTATATAGATAATGGAAGTCTGAAACAGACTTATTGAAATTTAAAGCACAGAGAAGAGAAATAGCAGATACTTTGAGGAACCTTTTTGATGTTCCGACAAATTGTATGTTGACCTTGGGACCTTTAAATTGGATATTTTGTTGCCAAACGGACAATAATCTACAAAAAATGTGATGTATATGCGCAAGCACTGACTGGTATAAACTCACAAAAGTGAGTAAGAAAAAACTTATACAAAATAAAATAGGGCTGCAATGCCAAGCCGCTGACTGTCAATGTCAATAGTACCCAAAGCAATGTTGCTATATAGTGCCCTATCATCTTAAAAAATGACAGACTTTGAGTCGTAAGGCAGACCATAACAGTTCTGTTAATAAGTGCAATATAATTATGTAATGTTTGGTGAAATCAAACACTCTGGATGGTGGTTATTACAAGACTGTATTTAAATTAATCGTTCATCAATAAAAATGACACACATTAATATAAACAACAAATTCATTACATTTAAAAGGTAAGCTGGCCAGGCTTTGAAAAAATGTGTTACAATCATTTCGAGATAATATCCTATAATCTAATAATAAGTAATACCCTGAGCATTTCAATAATTTTGCAATAATCATACTAAAATTAAAACATTACATCAAACAGCTCTTGTGTTATATGCATATAACTTTTTACCTATTGTGCAATATTAAATTTTTGAAGTATGTTTTTGTGCACAGTAAATTGTTTTCCACTTTCACTTTTCACTACACAATCTACTTTTTTTTTATCTTGAACCCCTGAGAGCTGTCAGCACTGCAGCTCCTGTGGGCTTATTGTGCTATAACTCTCGGGGGGCGGGGGACGGTATGCACGGTCAGCAGCCGGCATGCTGTTCCATCGGCTTCAAGCCGACTGCCAATCTGCAGTGCTGTGAACACTGTTGAGTCCAACATGTGCCCAAGAGCGACTGAACGCGGCCCGTGCGACGAGCATTTGCTACAACGTTTTCACTACCCTTAATATACTCAATTACGAAATCGTATTCCTCAAGATCTGCGCATTGATTTCATCTACTTGTGAATAAAGCGTTTTTTAGTTTTTAATGTAAACTGGCGTTTCGTCAGTTAAATGCAAGCTTTGCTGATAAAAATTGTTTGTTGTGAGTGGATCGTCTCTAAAGCAAAAATGTATGAATATTCTTGACATAACTCATCATTTCTGATTTGACAAAATCTGGTATTGCATGTCATCCCTTTTGTGTTCATTACATTTTTTTCTAGTATCTACAAACAAAATATCATAGTCCTCCAAATTAGAATATTGAATTTTTGGATTTCTTATAGTAACACTTTCAAAATTTGTATTGAGAATTTTCAAATAAGGGCTGTCGCGAGATATTATACTGCCGCCCACAAAAACTCCTGGTAGAAGTTCGCTATTTAAAATTACGGAATCTTGCTTAATGTATCGTAATGTATCGTATCTTCTAATTACCTCACATCTCGGTGGAACAGTTATGACATCGTCTTCTGGACCATCATGTATTGGTAGAGTAATATATCCCTCCGAAGTTCTTAGAGTCATATTCCAATCATAATAATCCAGTTAACCGCAGAATTTGGAAATAAAATCTCTTCCGAGAATTCCATCAGCAGGTATAGGAAAATTTGTATCGACTATATGAAATGTGTGGCTAAAGAAATAGTTTACGATGAAAATATTAGTGTTCGTAGTACCTATAGAGTTTGTGTGGCCTTCTGTAACACCCTTAGCGCCGGTGCACACTTGCGGCTTTTTACCGTCCGGCGTCGTTGCGGTACCGCGAGTTGGCTGCACACTGCTTGCGATCTTGTAACGGCACCGCATGAATCAGTGTTGCTTGACAGGTTAAAATGGAAATACACGGAAGAAAACGTGCGATTTTTGCTTACCTAATGTACAAACATTTTGTTTTGAAAAGTAACCGAAGATATTGGGTACATCCGTTTACCGACTTGAGGCTTACCAGAGGTAGATTTGTTACATCCTTTTCGGATTTAAGAGCACATCCGGATACATTTTTCAGTTACTTTTGAATGAGCTTTGCCTCGTTTGATGAACTTTCAGTGAAAATGTTGGATAAGATACGATCTCAGGATACCAGAATGAGAGTATCTATAACTCCACTAGAAATGTTAGCCATCACAATCAGTTAAGCTACTGTTGCGGTGCGGATGCGGTTCCAAAGATATCCACGGTTCGGAACAGCCGCACCGCGATCAGACGGCACCGCAGCGGCGCCGGACACTAATGTGCATCTTTCAATCTATCGCTTAGTACTTCTGACCGCAATTCCGGTGCCGTTGCGGCGCCGGACTGTAAACAGCTGCAAGTGTGCCCCGGCGCTTAATCCTACTTATGTTCGATCTACTTATAATTTGGTGCGGATCTATTTTGTTTCTCTTTAATAATGATACATCCGCTCCTGTATTCAACTAGAAGAGTGACAGGTTGTTCGCCTGTTATATCTGTTTGCACTACTACAAAGTTTGAAAGTGTTAGGTCCATATTAAAAACTTTTAGGAGTTCCCAATGGACCTTGTTGAGGCTCCTGTTGGTTTTCCTGATATGGCTCCGCATTGTAAGCTCTTACGTGCCTGTAATGTCTAAATCGTCTGCCCCTCTGCACCAAACCGCTGTTTGGTGGATTCGGTTGACGATATTGACTACTCGCTTTATCTGAGTGCTGGCCATTATTACATTACTATTGTATGAACCAAGATATTCAAAATTTCTTCTTCCGCGGTAATTGTTTCTTGGTGTACCCCTATTATGTCCTCTTTGTGTATACAAAACTGTTGAGCTAGACGAATTTTCCACGTTGACATTAACAAATTTTTGTACAGCTTCTTGCACGGAATGGAAATTTCCGGCTTCCATGATAATTTTGACTCTTTCTGAGGTTGCGTTAGCAATCATGTAGGCTTGCTTCAGTTTGTGTGCCAGAATTTCTACCTCCGAGACGTATTTTTAATTATTATAATGCTGTTTTAAGTTGAGCAACTTAGACGTAACTAATTGTGAGCTTTCTGATTTGATTCCGTTTTTAAGTTTTAACTTATTTCGTCCAATGTTGAGCTTTCGCCTACTGTACTCCTAGCTTTTCGTGTGACTCTGGATTTGACATAAGCAACCGCGTTTTCATGCGTTTCCACATTTGCTTTAAGTAGCGTTAACGCATCCAGAAATGAGGTTAGCTTATCTTCAGAACCATCGAACTCGGCAGGCACGATTTTGCTCACTAAATTAAAAAAGTCTGGCACAGAGAGAGGCATGTTGGCACTTGTAGGATTATCTTACACTAGATTTGTTTGGGAGTCGTTGTCACTGCCGCTGCCGTCTATTGAAATTAATTCGTCTTTTATTTGCGGGTCAATAATTGCTTTTGAGATATGTTTAGGGATTTTATAGTCGACCTGTAAAACCTAGTATGACCTAATAACTCTTATATCTCTTATAATATTATATATTGGTTTTATATGACTATTATATTTGACGTTGTCTAAGTTGTCATAGCAACTACCCACAGTGGTTACAAAATCGTTATATAGAATCAATAAATTATCTCTAACTTGGTTTCTGACATTCTCCAATTTTGAAACTTGTATGTTTAAAACCGTATTCGATTGCTTAATGACCTCCTCCTTTAAATAATAATAATAATAATAATAATAAATCGTCTTTATTACTTTAAATTAAATTATACATTTTTGTTTCGAGAGTCCAGTGGCGAAGTCTAGCTTCTAGCTACTCTACTCAACCACTGGCGGGCCTCGCCCGAAGAATAAAACCAATGAGAAAAAAAAAACATACAGTACGACCGCTGAATCAATCAGTCTACACAGAACTAGGTAGTCAAATACAAGCCTATTTCCAGCATACACATTAAATTATCATTAAAAAATAACTAAAGAATAACAGACACAGATCAAACTAAAATTAACATTACGTGGCCTTACTAAATATATGTTACATAACAAAATACTAGCGCAATTTACAACCTTGAGATTATATTAAATATACAAGCCTTGAAATTTGATACCTTAATGAAAAGATCCTCCCAAGTTATATATACAACCGACATTAAAGTTGAAATAAATAATCCTAATTATATAAAATGTTCTCAAAGACAATGCATTTTTTTAATAACCATATTTCACCTAACTAATAGAACTTAACACAGACAGAACAAAAATAGCGTTGAAATATTTTTTTTCCTAGAAATATAACTAGAATTGTCCTGAGGTAACTAAATTAATGATACACGAATGTAGCTCATTGTTCATATTGTCATAAGTACCGCATTTATTCGCATGTGCAATACTACGCCTTTCGAAACTACCCGCATACAGATACTTAGCGGACAGCTTCACGACACACGCCTACGTCATGGGTCGGCAAGGGTGACATCAGGCATCTTCAGCGGCTGCATATTGTCGAGGCCTCAGGTAAACACTGCGGCTGATGTCTCTTTTGAGTCCTCGCCTATACGCTCTCCTTACTTTTAGAGCAGTAAACACACCGTAGCCAATTATATCAATATTTTGATGTCCAGTGGCACGCCAGAAACTCCTTGTTCATCCACTATAACGTTAGATGTCACGACGCCGGTGCTCGTCACGTCACTTTCTTTGGAGATTGACTTCCCCATTTTTTGAACTAAGTAGAATCCGACAACCGCGAATCAATTGCTCAAAGGACCGCTACCGCCGTTTAAAGTCCGTTGACAGGGTCTTCCCTGAATTATGTTGAAAAATGTATGTAATTTCCGTAACGACAGGAATATATGGCAATACTGACTCCTGGACCTTTAAATTGGATATTTTGCTCTATCTCTAATCTTCGTTTCCTGGCTGGAGTGTCCGCTCTGGTATTTCTTTCTTCTGTGTAAACCATTATGATATGGAATACCATATAACTACTACTATTTGACTACTGGCTAAATATAGCCAGTAGTCAAATTTCATTCTATTACATTGAGTGACAAGGTTAGCATAATTTATTTTATATAAGTTGAAGATATCAAACAAGTATAGGGTCCATTTTACATAAGAAGATAACAGTTGATGTCGCACAATTGATGACATATCTGTGTGAACAATATGGTAGATGACATTGTTTATAGTCACTGGTGTAACACTTGTGTTATGAATTCAAATTTGACTAATGGTATAATGCAAAAAGTAAGTTATTGACAATATGGTTTATTCCGAATGACTTTTGGTTCAATGTTATTGTACCTCATAATGTAGAAAACTGGTGATTAACCAATTATGTGTGTGAATTAAATAGACATTGGAGAAATAAAAGAATTTTAGTAGGTTAGATAGTGCAAGTGACTCTTAATCTTTGAATGATACTTCGTTGTCTATGTATCGATTTAGCAAAACATTATTTGTTGACTAGCTGATTATGCGTACACGTACATAGCGCACCTGTGTAACCATAATGTCACTGTTATCTTCTTATTTGAAAGGTACTGTAGGTGTAAATTACCTTTGGTTAAATAACATTTTATTTTAACATCGGGATAGACTGTATTTCCCACATATTTCTATAGCCACAGAATAGTAATTGCATAGGACACTGCCAAATATGTAAATCTGTTCAAAATTTTCTAATGCAGGGTAGACCAACAGTGTGTGGAGGGAAGATAGTAGGCTTACTAAAACATATTTCAGAAATCTGCCAGTTGATTATGGTACGGTGGTATTGAAGGCTACAACCTTAAAAGATTTTCACTTAAATGTTGGCATTTATACAGTGTGTCCATGTCAAAGTTACATTTTTTAAATAAAACTCCCTGTATCTTATTGCATCTTTGGATTCCTTTGTCATTTATAAGCTCGACAAAGTTACATACTTGATAGACATAGCTATTCCCAATGATGTGAATATTCAAAATACAAACACTGGGAAAATATCTAAATACACGGACCTTGCCATGGAAATAAAACGACTTTGGAAACAGGACAAAGTTACTATTGTTCCCGTCATGATGTCGGTCTCAGACCTTACACCAAACACATTTACACCACACCTACAACAGTTAGGCCTAGACGAAAGGTTACACAAAATAATCCAAAAGTCTGTAATTCAGAAGACCTGTAATATCGTACGATCCTTCCTAAATTCAGATCAGTAATAGTTCAGGTGTTGACTTGGCACAGCCCGTCAACATTTGTTGCTACCGCAGTCATGCGAGAGAAACTTGGAAAATTAGAATAATAAAAGGGCTACTTAATTGTAATATTTTACAAAAAGGCGAAGTTTAGCCATCAAGCTATTCAAACTTAACCCAAAAAGAACTGTACATCGATTTCGAGCCGTCTTCCCTGCACCCAAGTTGACATTTCAGGTGATAGATGAAGTTTATATTGTATTATCCAGTATATGGACCCAAAGCACCTAATGGGAGCAAGACACCAAATGACCGTACAAAAACATACTAAGCATAATAAAGATGTGAGGCTATTAATATTGAAAATTGCGATAAGTTATAATAGACAAAACAAAGAGAGAGAGAGAGAGAGAGAGAGAGAGAGAGAGAGAGAAAAGTAAATATGGTAAGAACAAATGTATGCATCAAGAGATTGAATAATGACTGAGGCAGAAATAAACAAGATGAATCCAATAAAAATAAGATTGCAATGCCTAAACTAAGTAATTACATAATTTCTAGTTAATGTACATTTTAGCACACATTTTAATCTGTTTACTGGACCTGACTTGAGACTGTCATCTAGCTCATTATATATTTTGACTGCATTATGTGAAAATGAAAGTCCAAAAGTGTAGTCCTATGCCGCGGTAGGGAAAGACGATTGACGTAACGAAGATTTACGTCATGCATACTATGACGAAAAGTAAATTTATCCCGGAGGTATGGAGCCGAGGATATAGAAAGATATTTATACAATAGAACTCCCAGATTGAATTTATATAGATTTCTTCAGTTATTTTTTGTAGGATAAGGTCATTTAAACGAAAACTCCTTATTTTTCTATATGCGACGTTTCGACTTATACTAAGTCATCCTCAGGCAACTAAAACAATTGATGGTGCAAGCTATAAACAAATTAACTTAAACAACAGAAATACACAAAACCTAACACTGACTTTTCATTTTTTTATTGAAAAATGATGGATGCCACTTGCTAAAACGCACGAGTGATTTGATTTGTGTTACAGATAGTACAAAATATACAAAAAACCTCAAAGATAATAAAAGTATTTTTCCCAATAAGTTAACATAGCATTTCTGCTCCCACCGCTCTAGTACAGCATGTAAAAAATGAAAACAACCATTTTGACTTTGACAAAACATCAATTTTAAGTTATCAGCAGATGTTGTCTAAAAGATTGATTAGTGAGATGATACACATCCATAAAAAAACAAGTCAGTAAATTACAGACGGGATATTAATGCCTTAAGCAAGGTTTATCATCATTTAATCACCAAATTACCTAACAGATGAACCAAACCCTAACTTCTATTTCACATTATCTACTTTCCGTACTCCGCCTATGGGTTTTGGCTGAAAAACGCATAAAAATATTATGTTTTACAAAGGAAAAACGCTTAATATTTTCCTCCAACTTATCCACCTACCCGTCTTTGGTGTGCAGGCACATTACTGATTTTATTCTGTTCCTGTTTGTTTTATTTAATTCGTTTTTTTTGTGCGTGTTTTGTGACGTTACATTTTAAAACCATTGGTAGTGTCTTATTAGTCCAGTATTTTTATCTAGTTAAACTCCAATAATAATTTTATGTTTTCGTGACCGTAGATTTCAAAATTTCAAACTAGAACAAGAAATCAAAAAGATAAATCGCAACGAACAGATCTCAATTACAAACTGACAGGAAAATGGCAAGTGTAATAAACAATTGTCATATTTCATGGCAACTAGATCTATGGAAAAATTACTGTATTTAATAATTACCTTAGTTTTCTCGGACAACGTACAAGAGTTTTTATTTTTTTACTCAATAACGGCGCATGGGAGAAAATTAACTCAAGAGTGCTGATATTTTCCGAATTAAATGGGAAATTCGAAGATAATTTTTATTTCGGAAAAAACCATTGGCGTATCATTTTTTTCCTCAGAAATATCAAAGTTGTTGCCCGTACGCACGCCACTACTGAAACTGAAAATTATTTATGTACTGGAAAATGTGCACTTCTGTTTACTATTACTATGTACCAAATATCATTAAAATATGTTCAGCGGTTTTAAATATATTAATTAATTTCCATTTTTTTCCTTAAACTTTAACACCCTGTATTTTCGTAACGGTACATTTTTGGACCATACTTTATAAAGCAAACTATCATTAATTTTTCATGTAGATTTACTCCCTTGAATATTCGCATATCATTAAGGAACACCCTGTATATATAAGAAAACATCTAGTAAAAATGAAAAATAAACATTACTTAGCAATATATATAACAGAACAATATACAATGAAAAAAAATGTTTTTTTTTTATTAAAGGAAGATAAAATAAAAACACTACTTACATTTTGCTAAAGCAAAATTGATAAAACTAAAGTTTGTTACATATTTTTAAGCGAAACCGTCCCTGAGGATTCAGGGAACAGAATGATCTTAAAGTTTGGAATTATAAGATGCCATAAAATACCAGATGTTTAGAAAGTGGTGGTGACAAAAGCTAGAGAGTGGGTGTAGGGTGGTAACCTAACGTACATATCTGTATTAATGGATTTATTGATTTAAATAAGATGCAGAAACCTCATTTCAATAAGCTATTGTAAATATTTCCTAACCTGTCAACATCAGACCTAAAGTTTATAGCTTTATCATTATTTTTAATATAAATCATTTCCTTTATATTTCTTTTATAATAATTTTTTTCCCTGTGCAAGAATTTTAGGATTTTGGAAGTCAAATTTGTGTCCGGTTTCATATGTATGTTTACTTAAAGCGGTTGATTCTTTTCCGTTCAATGTATCGTACCTATGTGATTATAAACTCTATTCTTTAAATATTGTTTTGTTTGTCCAATATACACCCCATCATAATGCTGAAACTTATATAGATTTCCCATAGTAAGCCACTTAAGCTCGTTTAGCCTCGCGGATATGTGATTTTATTTTCGAAGTCTAAAGATGTAACGACAACAGCAGTTCTGAATCCTTTGTACCCGAAGCGGGCTTAATTTGTCTAAGCAAGGATAAAAGACAGCTAAACCATAACTCAAAATTGGTATAACTAATGATTCACATAATTTTTTCCGTAGCTTATAATTAATAATGTAGTTGCTGCAAATAGGTCTAAGTGCTGAGTAAGCTGTTCACCCAAATGATTATGGAAACGCTTGTCGCTATCAAATATACCAAGGTTTTTAGTACTATTCACATGAGTTAACAAATTATCATCCAATTTCAAACTGAGATTAGTATCTACAAGCTGTCTGTTGGATTTTGGAATGCTATAAGATTCATATGCGACTTGTGAGGGTTTAAATGAACAATATAATTGGATATCATCTGCATATGCTTGAACTTTTGAAGTTTCATTACATTGGAAAAGATCAGAGTTATATATTAAGAATAAAATAGGTCCAAGTACGGAACCTTGCGGAACACTCGATTATATAGGTTTTGAGTCAGACACAGAATGATTTAGTATCACTCATAGCAAACGGATTTTTCGCGGGTGAGGTTTTGCCTCGCAAAAAGTGACAAATTGATTCGATCGCTATCCAAAATGCACAATGAAATCCTAAATTTGTTTGTTCTCGTGATACTTTTCACACATTTGTATAACATATACAATTAACATTCACTGATGCAAATTTGCAAATTTTACGAACTATTCTAGTGTGACTTTATGTATGTACATCGTCTAAATGCCAAACCCATGTCACACATTTTTCAAAATATAGAGTTTTATATACCGTTTTGTTCATTATCTAAAGCGCTATCATTTTCTATATTATTCGCTTACAAAATCCGACATTAAGTATAAGATATTTCGTGAAGAAAATTAGGCTTAGATTCAGACACCGACTAGTCCAAGCGGTGTTTAATTTCAAACATTGACATGTCCACAGGTGCCAATACGAACAACTGCAGCAATTCACATGTCGATTACAGAAGGTTATTCTAGCCGTTGCGCGTTTTATCCTATTGTTGAGTATGCCATGCGGTGAATTTTTTTCAGTTATGATTGATTTATGGTGTATTGATTAATTATTTATCAATTTAAGAACCATCGGTGACCAAAATATTGTTCTATCACAAGATAATACAGTTGGAAAGAAGATTAGGACCCGTCTAGGCTAGTCGTAAAAACACTTTGTTAATTGTGAAGAATTTTGTTTGTCAGAAAATTTGAAATTTGTGATTTAAACCTTGTAAGTTTTAAAATCAACTTTAATATTTAGCATTATGCGTATAGTTTCAGTCGTTGAGCTCAGTGTTTGTTTAGTTTCCTTTACATTCAGCAGAAAGTCCAAAGTGATAAGTGTTTCATTTATTCTGATCCAATTCCACAAAACTAGCTTTTAAAACACGACATGTCACAGTTCCTAACATGCAAAACCCGACGCGTTCTAATTTAAAAACTATACTACTTTCAAGTGAAATCCAAACACCTAGAAAAACGGGATATTTGCATTGAAAGTTTGCACATAGCTTAGAAGTTCCATCTCTAGCACACATGTAACATTTTGTGTTCATTCAGACGCTATTTACCTACATGGCGCCTCTAAAAACTCGAGATGTGTGAAAACAAAGCATGGCTTTTTATCGATTTAAAAAACGATGATATCGGTTGCAAATGTGGTGAGAGACCAATTGATTGTATAAAAGAAATTGTGTAAAGATGCCCCTAGAAGACGACAGCCCCCGTTTACGCAGTTTAGCCCCTTTGAATGGGGTCGGTTTGTAGGCCAACGAGAACGTGATGCTTCTTTCAGAGCAATTCCTGTAACCATGGGGCGTAGCGTGGCTACAGTTGTAGCAGCATGGCGCGTATGGATCGCAGAAGGGCGAATGCAGCGAGCTAGAAGTCTCGAGCACGTAGAAGAACTACAAACCGGCAAGATCGTCATCTACGACTACTGGCCCTTCGAGACAGAATGCGATCTACGCTTGGTATGCAGATAGGGAGGCCCATTCGAATGTGAAGTGAAATGGGCTTAGGATCATATCGTCCGCATCTAGTGCTTCCACTCACTGCAAATCATCGTCGCCAACGATTAGATTGGTGCCAAGAACACCGACAATGGCATGCCGAGTGGCATCAGACGGCTTTCTCAAGACAAGTCCAGATTTTGTCTGGGGGCATATGACGGACGCTAACGCGTAAGGCGACGACGGGTTAAACGACGTGATCTCCAGTTTGCTGTTGAGTGCCATGTACATCGTCTTATTGGTTTCATGGTTTGCGGTGTCATTGCATTCAATAGCAAGTCACCTTTATTTGTGATTATTTGTGACGTTAACGTTATGTGAATGAGGTGTTAGAACCAATTGCCGTTCCATATGTGCGAGGCCTCGAAGAGGGTTTCTTCCAGCAATTGATCTGTTGTATTTTTTTATAAACTAATTATGGAGTTCGTTTATTACTGTATTTAGTTCTACCGCATTTCATCAACCGCAACCCTTTTTTCTCAGTGTTCGGATTTCACTTGCGAGTAGTATAGATTTCAGAAAAACTATCTGCTCTGGATTTTTGGGCGTTAAGACCTAACATTCTAGACCATCGTAGATTATCACAATGTTGTTATAGTATTATTTTCACTCATAATAAGGCTTTATTCAGTTTTTCCCGATTTTTCTAAAATTTGTTCCGGTGAATTTGTCTGGTTCTGCATTTAAACGACTGATATTTGAGACTTAAAAATGGAGTTAAGTTGATCGACTCGGTACTTCCCATACATAACAGTGATATCGTTCTATTATTTTCCCTTTGCATGAAGCTATAATCTGAGATCCCTTGCAACCAAATCATCGCTCGCCTGTCCTCAAAAAACATCCAACACAAAAACTAGTAAATAGTTTCCTAAATCTCTCCGTAAAAACAAAAACGAACATTTTTTATTCTGCGAGCTTCAACTGACGAAACGAAGCAACCAGGAATGCCCAAATTATTTAAAAACGAAGTTTGAGCTATTTTTATATTTTTAGTTTTTTTATTATTGCTGCGCCGCCACTGACACGATTTTTGAAGAACATGCGCATTTTTCATCCTCGCTACGGTAACACTGTGTGTAAATTTCATTAAAATCAATTCCATAATTTCCATGTTACTAAATTCAGAACGACCTAAAGCAATACTCGTATGTATGTGTTACACTCAGTAGCTGAATTCGGGCAATGCTCGTAAAAAATACGCAGAACTAGTTTTGAGCAAGGAATATTTCTCAAATCCGAAGTAATAATTTTATACGGCTATTGAGCATTAACAAATAGGCAGAACTAGTTTTGCGCACTTGGAATGCACAGAACTAGTTTTGTGCAACTTGAAATGCACAGAACTAGTTCTGTGGTAGGGAATGACAACCAAAGTTCTTTATGCATTGTGTGTCAAAAACCGGCAAAAACCTATCGTTTAGGTTAGGTTAGATAAGGTTAGGTTTCTTTGCCAACGTTCCTGCAATATAAGTACGAATCGTGAAAACGTAAAAAGAGGTTTGGAAGCACAAGCCAATTTGATGCTCACACAATCAGATAAAAAATTTAAACCACCCTCAGTTGGCGATTATTATTTGTTAATATTCATTAAAATATATTTAACTTCTCTAACTTTATATTTATTTGAGTCCGTCGCTGGCGCTGATTAAATGAAAGAACCAGAATTTGTGCCGATCGTTCAGAAAATATACAGAATTAGTCCCGTGCATTTCAAGTTGCGCAAAACTAGTTATGTGTATTTCAGGATGCGCAAACCTAGTTCTGCCTATTTGGTAATGCTCAATAGCCGTATAAAATTCATATTTCGGGTTTGGGAAATATTCCTTGCTCAAAACTAGTTCTGCATATTTTTTTCAGGCATTGCCCGAATTCGGGTATTGCGCGTAACATATACATCAGAAAATTCTAAGTCCCTTGATTTCTGTAACAGCCAAGGCAATGTTCGGATGAACCTAAAAAAGGGTATTATGCCGCTAGGTCTTTCTTTCACAGGTCAATAGATAGCCTATTATGAATAGAACACATTTTTGAGTTTTGCAACCTCCCACACCCTAACCACCCCAATTTCACCCCCACCCAAAAAAAAAGTAAAAAATGATCAGGAACCCCTAAAACGCCTAAGAACGAGTTTGAGGCATATTTTTTTTGGTTTTTTTGTTAATTACTCCGCCGCCCCTGCATCGATTTTCAAAATTATAGCAGCATTACTAGGACTTCACAGTATATCGGTACTCAAATTTCATCACAATCCGTGCAGCGGTTGCTGAGATTACGAGGGTAGAAGAACGCGAACAGACAGACAGACCAACGGCAATGAGTGACGTGGATTTTCGTCAATGGACTGCCAGAAGATGTATTTATTGGGCCTGCGGGTATTGGCCCATTTAAATCTCGCGTTAACAAACTTCCCCTAACATAACCCTTTCACAGCAGCCGCGGTACTTTGGTATTTAGGCTCTGCCTGCGCGGTCTGCTCAGTTATATAAAATAAAAAATGAAGTCAAGTTGATTGACTCAGTACTTCCCACACATTTCGCTGATACCAGTTTATTATTTTCCCATAGCATGAAGCTTTAGCCTAAGATCCCTTGCAACCAAATAATCCAATTTCATCCCCACCCAAAAAGACGCAGAAAATGATCAGGAACCTCTAAAACGCTTAAAAACGAAGTTTGAGCTGTTTTTATATTTTTAGTTTTTTTATTATTTCTGCGCCGCCACTGGCACGATTTATCAAAACCATACGCGTTTTCCACCTGCGCCATGGTAGTAATGCTGTTTCAAAATTTTATTAAAATCAATTTAACAGTTTCCTCGTTACAACGATCTAACGCATTACTCTCGTATGTTTACATCAGAAAAAATTCTAAGTCCTTTGCTTTCTGTAATAGGCAAGGCAATGTTCAGGTGGGCCTAAAAAGGTGATTTATGTCGCTAGGTCTTCCTTCACAGGTCAGCGGACAACCTATTATTAATACAGCAAACTTTTCAGTTTTTCAACCCCCCACCCCCCAACCACCCGAATTTCAAAATCGAAAAATTTGTTGCTTTCATAATAGACTGTCTACTGACCTGTGAAGGAAGACCTAGCGACATAAATAACTTTTTTAGGTCCATCCGAACATTGCCTTGCCTATTACAGAAACAAAAGGACTTAGAATTTTTTCTGGTGTAAACATACGAGTATTGCTTTAGATCGTTCTATATTGTGTAACGAGGAAACTGTTGAATTGATTTTAATGAAATTTTGACACAGTATTACTGCCGTGGCGAGTATGGAAAATGCGTATGGTTTTTATAAATCGTGCCAGTGGCGGCGCAGAAATAATAAAAAACTAAAAATATAAAAACAGCTCAAAACCTCGTTTTTAAGCGTTTTAGAGGTTCCTGATCATTTTCTGAGTTTTTTTGGGTGGGGGTGAAATTGGGGTAGTTGAAAAGCTGAAAAATTTGCTTTGCTCATAATAGGCTATCTACTGACCTGTGAAGGAAGATCTAGCGACAAAAATCACCTTTTTAGGTCCATCCGAACATTGGCGAAGCTAAGGGAATTATTTGTTGAGTATTTATTGCTTCAGATCGTTCTGTATGCTGTATTGTGGAAACTATTAAATTGATTCTAATGAAATTTTGACAGTGCTATTACTGTGGTGAGGATGGGAAACGCGGGTTGTTAGAGATCGTGTCAGTGGCAGCGTAGCGATAATCAAAAAACTAAAAATATGAAAACAGTTCAAACCTCGTTTTTAGATGTTTTAGGGGTTCTTGGCCGTTTTCTATCTTTTTTTTTTTTGGGTGGGGGTTGTAAAACTGAAAAGTTTATTATTGATAATAGGCTGTCCATTGACCTGTAAAGGAAAGACCTAGCGGCATAAGACAATTTTAGGGGAAGGGTCTGGCGATGATTTGGTTGCAAGGGGATCTTAGACTAAGGCTTAATGCTATGGGAAAATAATAAACTAGTACCACCGTAATGTGTGGGAAGTACTGAGTCAGTCAACTTGACTTCATTTTTTAATATAAGATTGTCAATATCAATCTCTTGTAGTTTTCATCTTATTTAAAATTTTCAGTCAAATCTGTTTCTCAAATTTTTCTATTACAATGAGAAGCTGGAGTGTGACAGAAACGGTTTTTTTAACAGCCTACTAGATGAATTTCAAAAATGATTCAAAGTTTTGAAAAGAAATGTTGCTGGTAGTCTAATTTCTACAGAATAAACTTTCACATTGAATGGTATAAAAAGGAGACATTTCTGTCAAGTCCGAAGTAACGATACCTCTCTCCACAGACGTCGTTCTTTTTTGGCAGCTTTACCCGCCCGGATAAAACGGTACAGGTAAGCTAAAAGGTGACCAAAAACTGTCCTTGCTGGCATTCATAAATATCAGTTCCCGCTTGATTTTAACCGCCTAACGTGCTCGTTCAAGTCTGTCTGTGTGTGTTTACGAGGCAGTTACGAAGAACGGTAGCGTTCAGTGTCGTTTACGTTTCTTGATCCATTCGTAGATACTCATAAAAATTTCTCGGTTCTAGCAGTAACTCACTTGAAAGATTCGCATGTGAAAATTTTTTACGCTTAAGTAACCATTCTTTAGCGCATTTTGAATGTTTTTCCTTGAATATTTTATTTTTATAGCCACTCTGACCGCCACTGTCAAAGTTGTCGTATGATCCATAACGAATTCGATGCGGATTATGTTCTAGGATTTCAGAGAAATTGAACGAAAAAACGTGTAGTGTGTGGACATGGTCGTCATTCCTGTTTACCCGTACAGTTTTACCCGCGCGGGCAAAACTGCCAAAAGAGAACGACGTCTGCGGAAGCTTTAACTGCAGCATTCTGACCATCTATTAGAATTTTTTAATACTTCATGTTCTAATTGTGATTATTTCATATATTTTTTTACCAAGCAGATTATGTTTTTTTAATATAAATAGAATTTCATTCAGTTTTCATTTTCTGCAATCTCGTTAATGAGTACTGAAGAATTTGAAAAGCTCCAGTCAGAGGTCTAGTTACTTTTGGATTGGCTCGAAATTACTTCTTTTTACCATTAAATGTGAACATTTATTCGGATGATATTAGACTGCCTGCAACAAGTGCTGATAGTTATCCCTTATCCCTTCTATCATCACTGCAGTTCGTTTGCATCTTTCTGCCAGTTAGTTGTTAGAAATATCATCAGAAAGGTTATCAAATTTTACATTGGATTATATAAAAACAATTATGCATTCCCTTTTGAAAAAATCAAGTTTCCTGTGATTGAAGTTCCCTCAATTTATCTACCGATTTCTCCAAGTACAAAAAGAAGAGGGACATTCAAGGAATAATAGCAATTTCCATGTTAAGCAATATCTTATGGGATAAGAACATACATATAAACAACAAAAAGAGAATTTATAACTCAATCGTAAAAATTATAATAACTTACAGTGCTGAAGTATGACCTCAAATTTGACAGTCTAACCTAAGCTGAGAAATTTCATACTTTGTCACATCGCATAAGTCACAGTCTACTATGTTTTATCATCGCTCCAAAAGACCATTCTTTCTGATATCAACTTATATAAAAAATGGTGATTTGCGCCTAAACGGTTCATTTTAACTTCTATGTGTGATTGATTAGAATTGACCAAGGAACCAAATGTGCGATAATAACATGGGATCATCTTCAAAAAAATGTATTTTTGATATGGATCACTTGTGTAAACGTCAAAATTTAAGTAAAAAATGTTAAGGCGTTCAAGGTTCTCAACCATGATCAAGTGACAAATTTCTGAAATATGTTTTAGAATGCCCACTATCTCCTGTCCACGCACTGTTGGCCCACCCTGTATATGACAATTTGTTAAGCATTATCAAATTGTTTGATATAGAATGAAAATATAATATGTAAGGTAAAAAGGTGAATGGCACAAAAAGTTACCAAGAAAAACAAATTTAAAGGCTTTAAGATTCGTAGGCATTTTGTATAGAAATAAAAAGACTTGAGTATTTTTTGTACAGTTCGCATATACTCCGATAACTTCAAACTTCCTTTCTAATACAAATTCCTTGAAATAGAAAATCCATTTGTAGACGATCCAATAATAATACAACAAAAACTAAACTTCTAAAGAAAAGACATTAAAATTCATATGGCTTAGATCCACAGCATGAACAAATGTATTTAGTTCAGCATCGTGGTTTCAGTAAATTTATAACAAATGACAAATTTGGGCGCTGAAAGTTCTGGTTAACATTAGAATGGTAACATCATGTTGCTCCTGGTGCAGTGTTCATATATAGCAGTCTCTCGCTTCGGTAAATCAAGTAAATAATCTGTTATCCTTTTTCCAATTTGATCAAAAAGCGTGCCGTGATCCATCTAAGGGTAAATATCAAACCTTTCAGTCAGAAAAAATACTAATTTGAAGACTATCATCAATTAAAAAATAACTCGCAAATTACATTGTGTTACTTATTTCCTACTTAATAAGAAATATTGTGATTTTTATATTCTAAATGTAATAATTTTGTCTTTGCCGGAAGCAGAAAATATAGTCTTGTGTACCGATTAAATAAAAAGTACTTTAACAAAATAATCATTTAATTTTTGTTTTCTGTAACTTATTCTTCATTATCAATGAGAAGGGCAATCAATTGCAGACTAAAAATAACTAAAAACGCTCTCTTGAGACAGCCAAAGGTGTGTGCTGACAGCTCATAAGATTGAATACTCTCAGAATTTGTAAAATATACTATATTCGAAACACCTAACTGGCTAATTGTTTCATCTCCTCTGTACTAACTTGAGACTTCATCCAACATAACAGTGTTCTAGAGATGCTGCACCATCGTTTTCACCTATTACCCCTCCAATTTCCTGTAATCATGTATTTTTGTCCCAGCTCCCGTGTAACGAGATCCGAGATGAGCGCCAGAAGAAAGCAGTTGAAGAAACGTATGTTAATGGCAAATCCTAGTACTTTTGTCAAATCAAGATCACTCAGATTAACTACAGTAAATAAAACCATCATATCTCAAAGAAAAACTACCATGAAGTGTATAACACCTAAAGTAATCAGAAATGACAATCCTCCTGCTGTCACAAAAGTTAGACCAATATGCGGCGAAAAGAGGCTTGTTCCAAGTGAAGAAGATAGAGTGGAAAACAAAATTGAAACTAGCAAATCCAATATACAACCGAAAAAAGAAACTAGACAGTCTCTCAGGAGGATATTCAAATGTAGGATCGAAGGTAGGAGAGATATTTCAAAAACAACCAACATTAAGAAGGTGTTCGAAAGGAACAGACGACTATTGAATCGAAACCTTGATATAAAGAAAGAAAAGCAATCTGTTGGCAACAAAAAAGAAATAAGCAGATCGGCAGACGGCACCAAAACAGCAGAGGATAGAAAAGACACTATGAAGTTGTCAGATACAAAAAAAGATGTTGATAGGACAGTACATGTCAAAAAAGATCGCCTCAAGTTAACTGATATGAAGAGGGGTTTAACTAGAGCTTCTAAAAGTGATCCTATTAGATCAATTGATATAAAAATTGAATCTAACATATCCGGAAACATTGGAAAAGAAGTAAGTAAGCCTGCAGGTATGAAAGACAATGTAACTAAAAAAGTCAATGCTAAAAAGTATAGCGGTAATTCATCAGAGATGAAAAAAAAAGTCAGTAAAATAACAAATATGAAAAAAGATCCAGCGGATATCAAGAAGAAATATAGTAAGTTAACAGTTTCCAAGAAAGAGGTCAATAAATTAGCTGATGCTAAAAAAGTTACTGAGAAGGCGGTAGAGAATGTCGTATCAACAGAGCTCAAAAAAGGTACATCCAAACCAGTATATTTAAAAAAAGAAGTGTGTAAGTCAACTGATCAAAAAAAAAGTATTGGTAAAGTAATAGAAGCCAAAAAAGAAATCATAACTAGATCCTCTGAGGCTAAAACAGAAGTTACTATGGTAGCAAGTTGCAACAAGGAAGAAGCTAAGTTACCAAAATTAAAGCAACATAACAGCAAAATAACAGAAACCGGAAAGAAAATAGATGTCAAAAAAGATGATGATTTGGGAGATATCGATAAGACCATCAAAAGGGAGACTAATAAATCAACGGAAATAAAGGTTGCAACAAAAATAGCAACCAATAAAAAAGATTTTAATAAAATTCTTAGTTCATCGGCTATTAGTAATGATTCCAAAATCGAGTTTATGCAAAAGAACTCTATAGTTACAAAAAGCGAAGTAAAGGAATCAGAAAGCCAAGTTGAGAGGGGTTATAAAAATACAACTATTAAATTAGAAGAGACTCCACAAAGAACAGTCCAGATAATGGAGGCGACAACGGCATTCAAGGCTGACCTCTTAAGTAGTTGTAAGAAAGGTAACGATAATCTTGAAAAGAAGGTGAAGGGGAATAGACATGTTAGTCAAATCAAGGAACAGCTTGTAGTGAGGAAAGAAACAAATGGTGAACAAGGCAAAGGTAGAGAATGTCCCACGTTCAATACACTTCAACAAGTTTGTATGGTGGATTCGATAAAGAAAGTGGAGAGTTCCAGGTCGCCCAAAAGAAACATCTATAAAAAAAATGACGATTCACCAGAGTTGTATGGAGGTATGCTGGCAGGCGAAAAATTACCCATTACTAATGCAAGGCCTACTAGAAAAACCAAAGAAGCAGCTGCAATTTACATGGAGATCCTTAGTCACAAATTGGGAAGTGACAGTAAAGTTGATGATGATAATATATCCATTGACAGCTTCCCTGAACTACCTAACGTAAAGAAGACAGAACAAAGAGAAAATGAACTCAAAGCTCAGGCCAAGTCTTCCAAAGACGACAATAAAGGCAAAGAGAGTGGTGACGAAACCATAGGAAAAAATTATAAAGGTTACAATAATGATATTAAAGATGAAGAATTAGAGACTATAAGTAGAAAACAGAAATGTATCACAGCTAATGAAACAACTAAGACAGGTTCAGATAGTACAAAGAAGTTGAAATGTACAGAAGAAAATAAAAATAAAGAAAATTATATGTTTGGTAACAAAAGGCAGATTATTGAGAAAAAAAATGATGTGGTCAAGGAAACAAAGAATCCCGGTTTTGGGAAATCAAAAATTAAAAATGTAGCAGAGGGTCAGGATGATCCAGTAACCATGAATAAAATTTATATTACAGATAAAAGTGGCAGTCCTTCAGAAGAAACAGAAAGTTTAGCTGTTGAGAAGGATAATAAAAGTTGCGAGAAAGTTACCGATGTAGAAATTGTAACTAAGAATAGAATACAAGCAACTGAAAAGAAAAACACCTCTGAGAAGAAAACGAGTGTTCCAGAGATAGTATCTGATCTGATTGAAGATAAATCTAATCAACACTCTGAGAAACTGCAAGATTCAGGCCGAAGGTACACTAGAAATTCAGCTTTAATACATAGAGTGCATCATAGTGATGATTCCGACGAATCTTTCCATATTACTGTGAAAGTTCCTCGGAAAAGGAAAATAACAAGAAGCAAGGGTCTACCAAAGCCTTTGAAGGCTTCTAGTATTAGTTTGTTTGAACCTAAGGTACCTGAGATCTCTCTACTGAATGTTGGTGACCCATCAGTAGCAAAAAATCAATTAAAAAAACCTCCAACTGAATGTAGTCCAGATTCAGACCATTCCACTACGTCGGACATAAACCTCAAAGTAATTTTAAATAAAGTAAAGAACAAAAAGTTCTCAAAGACCAAATCTATGACAAAAGCAGAACACTGCTTCAGCGACTCTGACGAAGAGCCTTTGTCCAAATTAACAAACAAAAGTGTCGACGGTAGTCACAGATCTGAAATTGTGAAGCCTAATGAGACTAGACTTTCAACGTGTAAAAAAGAAAAAGTCGAACTACAGAAAGATTTACCAGCAGTTAAACCGAAAAGAGAATGTGCAAAGAGACCCCAGAACTATCTTCCAATGCTTTCTTCGTCTGACGAGGATGAGATTTTCCATGGATTTGATAAAAATACTAAAGATAAGGTTAATCAAAAACCTTTGGAAGTTACGCTAACACACGACCCACCTTTGCTTGAGTTATTTAGCAAAGATTTGGATAGACGATTTGGCAAGGAAAAGGTAGGACACTTTAGTTTTGTTCGAATTACAGTATTTGTTGTACTTTAAGTTTTGGTTAGACGATTTTACAGGCTGTGAAAGACGAAAGCAATAAAATTGATAATCCCGTTTTTGCAACGAATAATAATTGGTATGGTACCCGAAATTAATTCCGTAATTTTAATTTTGATGCGCCTATCACTGTAAGAAGGTAATTTTGGAAGCTAAATTGTTTTTCAGAGCCATGATGTTTTTCTCAATGTTCTTGAGTGCCTGAAGTTTTTGTTTATGGTTTTCATTTCTTGGAGTCTTTCGATGTACATATATCAAGATCAGACTGATTGACTTCACCTTCATTTTATTTCCCATATCATAAAGCTATGTTGTTAGTTTGATCGAGAGGTTTTAGAGATAAGAAGTTTTGTTTTCATCATATCATATATGAAATTCGTGCATTAATGTTGATGAAATTTGAGTTGTGGAAGGCAATGCTGTTATATTTTCGAAAATATACATTGGCGTTGGAGGAACTTGCAAAAAAAGACAAAGTACTGTAATTTTCTTGGGAGAGCGTCAAATTGTGGGGGGAATGGTGTGGGTTGGAACAACTTCATTTACTTGTGATTTTCCTGTTTGCTTCTCAGATTATTTGATACATTATAATACCATTGATAACAAATCGATTACAAAAAAATTGCGACACCTTATCAGTATTGTTATGGTGAAGGGTAAACTGTTAAAGTGTTCCAAACTCATTGGAGTGACCAACAAAAAAAAAAGAAAACAAAAAATGCCCAAGCTTTCGTTATTAGGTACTGTAAAGGTTCCTGCTTTTTTTGGATAGGGGTCAAACCGTGATGGTAAAGATGTTGGGTTAGAGAGTCTCTAAAAATATATGTACTTAGAAAAACATCTCCATTTTCAAATCGTCTGGTAAAATATTGCACCTTGTCTGGAAATAATTTATAAATTTTAAATAACTATGAACTAGTTGTCTTTGATAATCGTATAACGGGCGGCAAACTACTAATCTGCTTGTACTACTACTTGTCTGTATTACTACTTGGTAGGTACTCAAAATGTAGATGATTTTTGAATGTTTTTCTGTTAGGGGTGAGCATTAAATTGGATGGGCGGTACCGGAACATACCAAAAGGTAGAAAGACAAGCATACCCGACGGAAACGTGATATATTATCGTGATATAGATATCATAAAATGACCATATGGCATATCTCATATTCGAAAATTATCGTGATTACAATAATTCCGTTATGGGAAGTAATCGTATTCATCTGCATTCTTTGCAGATTATTCCACGGTGGCGGTGGGTAAAATAGAGAACAGGATAATTTTTGTTACTATCGAGAAAGTATGGGAAGTACATGATCAAGCCACTTGGTGTCATTTTGGCTTGCAATACGTTGTTCGTTTCGCATGCCTAAGCGAAATGGTCGAGAGATCTATGGTCACTGAGCTGCCTTCTATAAGGAAATTCCCGAGCTTACATTCATGGCATAATGGTCTCCGTCGCATTATTCTTTTATTTGGCCTTGACAAATTTATTAATATTCTTCTTCCAATTCTGTAGGTGAACATGTCCAATGCTCAGATCGAAAAATGGTTGAATGACTCTGCGTTGGCGGGTAACAGTATTAAAAAAGAGAACGACGAAATGTTGAAGTTCGGTGAGCGAATTCCAACTGAAACATTGTTCGACAATGTCGAAGCTGTAGATATGGAGAAACTGAAGTTCAGCGTGCTGTCGACTCCGACAAAGTTGAATGATATGATTAAGGTAGATGACAGCAAAGTGGTAGATGAAACAATAAAGTCAGAAACTGAGAAAACTCCGAAACATCTCGCGTTGGATCGAAAACCCATATTTCGTAAAGGTAGGCTGAGAAGAACTGAATATGCTTAAGTAATTCCTTAAAGTTCTGCTTAAAATTGGGGTACGGCTGTCGTGCTAAAAATTTTTAGAAACCGACCCGTTTGCTGTTGCTGAAGCGATTAAACCATTTATCACTTAATTCATTTACGAAATTTGTTGCGATGTAGGTTTTCATCTGGAAATAAGAGAAATTTGGTAACAGCTTAAGATCCTTTTCAGGAAAAAAATCGTTAGTTGTGGCAGTATGCATATATACATAGCCAACAAGTACTCAGTTGAGATAAAAGGTGGAGTTGCGACATGTCTAAAAATGTCCAGCATGGCTCCGGAATGAATCAAGTATCAAAATGCCATGTGTAGATAAATCGATTTTTTTATATACCAAGAGACATCATGATTAAATAGTATTTGTTTATAGGTAGAGCAGAAACCAGACCGAACGTAAATGCATTTTCCCCAGAAAATGAAAGTAGTGTTTATGCCTTTGGCGAAGACAACGAGGAGGTAGTGAGTACTCCATTTCGACGGCCTTCAAGAAGACCATCGAGTACCGGTACATCAAAATCTGAGGATGAATCTTCGAAGCAAGAAGATTTGAAAAAAGGTTGAGTCCTATGTTGTTTATATGTAACTCTTTATTTCGGTCCCAATGGACTAGTATCATGATTTTTTTATGATTGCATACGATAGAGAGGCCGAGAAAATGAGGAAAATATTTGTGCTAGAGGGGAACAGCCAGTCGGGAGAAAGATATGTGTGCTATATACCCGGTCTACCTGATCTAAGGTCCATACGTATATTGCCTCGTGTTCCCGTTTTATTGGTCCGTCATTCAGTGGCCGTGATCTAAGTTAAGGTTCGCGATCCGTGAATCTGTCCTGTCACTGCCGTGACTCATCAGTGATAGTTTGCACGTTATTTGTTGTGGGGCGCATTGACAATATTTGTCTTTTTAATTAAATTAAATTACGCAATTACGCTTTTTGATACGCTGATGTCTAAAATCCAAACTTAATGCAGGTCTGCCATCCTATGTTTACATTGACCAGCAATGATTATAAAGATTTTAGGCTTTCTATTCGGTGGGGATAGGTTATTTCTATCCAGGATTTAAAAACGTTCTTTCGCTACGCCTAGAGTCAAATGAGTACTATTTATTTATGAAATTTAATAGGTACTTTAGAAACAGGTGCAAAGTATATTAATGATCTTGCAATTATTTATCAATTCTTTTTATATTTACTAGGTATTTATGTATAAGCTCTCTATTTGAAAATACCAGTTAATCTAAATTAGTTATTATTTTGATACCATTGTAATTACTTAATCAATGTGTCAACAAGGCATTCCTCAGTATTGACGTCCTAGGCGACAGTGGCTCTCAGTTAAGAGCCGTATGACATGATACTAAATTTGCTATCAAATTTCATATCGAATTTGCGATCAAATTTGTTATGAAATTTCGTACGTGTCATACGGGTTTTTTCAGCCAATATTTCACATCAAATATCATATGAAATTATTTAGCTGTTCTAAATACTAGCAAATTTGATATCAAAACTCCGCGTAAAAGTGCGCAGAAAACAAATAATGGAGTTGACATCTGCGAGTTGACATCTGCCAGACTGACTTCTGTCAAAAGCAGTAAATCGAAACCTAAGTTTTTGGTGTCGTCAACGCCGTCAAAAGATGCGTTCCTTTCACATGTGAGACAAATATCACTTCATTTCTTGAGACGAAAAACTCGCACCATATTTACATGATGAAAGGAATGAGTTGGCTCACATTTTCCTTCTCACCACAAAACACTAACCTCTTAATGTTACAGCTGTAAATAATGTGTAACATGAATAAAGTTTTAAATATCTGTTTCACTGTTTTGAGTTTTCAGTACATTTAAGACAAAATATATCTCTGCAATAGTAGGAAAGGTAAATGAGCAGAAAATGTATGGTAATCAGAACAATATGTATTGCTGCTTAAGACTTCAGATCTAAATTAATACATATGTATCAATTAAGTTTTTGCATTCTAAATTCAAATTTAGGTAAATCAAATTGCAAGGAACATTGGCATTTCTGCTCCTCTACATTTTGTATTATTGTGGACCTGCTCATGATTTTTCATTGCTGCACATTCATGTGTTGTCGCGACATTCCTTTATGTGTGAAATTAAAATTATAATGTTCATGTAAAACAAAAGTCATAACCTGGAATTTGTTTTGATAAAATAAGTAATACACAATATACAAACATACACGAACACGGAAGTAAATATATGAGAGAATGTGTGAAACTTCTTCTTCTCTCTTAATGACTTCTGCGCGTTATACACAATCAGCCAACTCATTCCTTGGTTCCTTGGTTAGTCTGGCTCGGAGCCATACCCAAGAGACTCGTGTAGTATGACTTATATTTACAACACGATAGGTGTGGGGTATGTTAGTTAGACATCACAACAGAGGAGGTAATAGACTCTTCTCGTACCCGGGCAACGGAGGTACATTCACACAAAACCCAAGGAGTTGCCTCGGAAGGGAAAAAGGACCCAGGTCTGGAAAGAAAGGAATTTATATTTGTTGATGAAATTGTTAATGATTATCATTCTAGGCTTATTAATGTTTTGAAGTGCGATCTGCATATTGAAAGGTGTTGGTATTCCGCTCCTTCTTATGTCATCGTATATTGTGTTATTGTCATTTTGGTTGATTGGACATTCTAGAAAAATGTGGTTAATGTCTTCAATTTGGCCACATTCACACAATGGGTCTTCGGACAAACGGATCTTGAATTTGTCGTGTTTGTATAGCCCGTGCCCCGTTCTCAGTCTAATTATGTTGATGATGTGTCTTCGGCATGTGTATTCTATCTTACTGTAGCATGGCGTGCTGGGGAATTTAGACTGGATTTTGCTGTACCAGTTGCTTTTGTTGGCATTGATTCGTTCCCATTCCTCTTTGAATGTGTCGTGGATGTGTTTTTTAATACGGCATAGCCCATCTGACATTGGTATTTCAATGTTTAGAGGAATGTTTAAATTTCTACCGATGTTAGCCAATTTGTCTACTGTTTCGTTGCCTTTTATTTCAGAGTGTCCCGGAATCCAGGTTATTTGGATTTCCAGATTTTGGTCACTTGCAGAGGTTAACATTTCTTTGATTCTTAATGTGAGACTGTCTGCCTTAGGGTTTATGCCGATTTGACTTATTTTTTCGATAGCGCTCCTTGAGTCTGATAAAATGAAGATTTTTGGATATTTTTTTTTTTCGAATCATTTCACATACCCCGTGTATGGCCGCAGTCTCTGCGGTGCATATGCCGATATCATTTGGTAGTCTTTCAGAGAAGTTTGTGCTGTGGCTAGGTATGTGTATCCCCATACCTGTTCTCCCATTGTCCTTTGAAGCGTCTGTGTAAATTAATGTGTATGTCTCGTATGTCTGTTTAAATTCTTGGAATTTTTGGTTGATGTTTACGTCATTTTTCTGTATGTTGTGGTTTATCTTCTTGATGCTAGTGAATTGGGTGTTGTAACTGTAAATGAAGCAAGGTTGGTTTTGTATTTTTTTTTATGTCGCACACGGTCGCCCCCAGTAGATCCACGGCCAATACTAATAATGGTGGTTTACGGTTCCTCCGGTATCTTCTATTATTTGCTATCCTGTCTTTACATTTGTTGATCATAGGGATCAATGGGTGGTCTTCAAGTAGGAATCGGTGGAGGAGGAATTTACCTGCAAGGAGTATTCTCCTGTTGGTGAGGTCCATTTCTGTGGTTTCTGCTAAGATACTATATAGAGGTGTAGACTTCATGCATCCTATGATTGTCCTCAGTCCCTGCTAGAAAATCTTGTTGTTGTTGTTTTTTTTGCACATGGTTCTAGGTATATACTACCATAATGCAAATGAGATTTTATTAGTCCATTGAAGGCCAGTTGTAGGGTTTTTGGGTCTGCTCCCCATTTGACTCTGCTGAAAATCTGTAGTAGTCTCAGGCCTTGACTTGCTTTTGTTACTATGTCGTTATGTGGATATCCCATTTGAGGCTATTTTGCAGTGTTACACCTAGATATTTATAATGACTGACCGATTTGATTGGTTGGTTATTAATTTTAATGTCACTGTTGTTGTTTAAGTTTCTTTTGCCTTTTGTGAACCATATGCTAGCACATTTTGGGATGAATAATTTAAAGTTGTGCTTTGACATGAACTCGGCTATTTTGTCCAAGGTTTCGTTGATTGCATTTTTTAATTTTTGCAGGTCTTTGCCAATAGTGAAAATGACTAGATCATCCGCATAGCTCAGCAATTGTACCCCACTAGGGATAATGTTGAATATTTTTTTAATGTACAAGTTGATAAGCAGGAGGCTGAGTGGTGATCCCTGTGCTAGACCTGTGGTGGCCAGTTTTGGGCCATGTATTGTATCTTTGTTGTCGATTATGAACATTTTCCTATTTTGTAATATATCTAGGATTACACTGCAGATGTATGAGGGTATAACTGCTTCTATCATGTACTGGTATAGCAGGTATATATTGACATGGTCGTATGCGGCTTTGATGTCTAGTAAGACTACTAAGGCTGTTTCATCTTGTGAGAATGCTAACTGGATTGATGTGGTTAGTAGTGCGATGTTGTCATATGTTGATCGTCCTCTTCGGAAGCCTGTTTGATACTCCTTGAGGATATTCCTGTTTTCAATCATATGTGCTATTCTTGTCTTGAGGAGATTTTCTAGCGTTTTTAGTACGCATGAACTGAGTACCAGTGGGCGGTAGTTGTCTGGATTTTCATGATCTATCTTGGATTTTAATAGGGGAATAATTTGGTATTCTCTCCATTCATCTGGTATTTTCCCGACTGTAACAATGTGGTTGTATATTTCCATTAGTGCTTTTAGTGCTCTGTCTGGGAGGTTTTTAATCATGGAGTATGATGTATTGTCTAGCCCTGCTGCAGTATCCTTTCTATATTCTAGGGATGACTTTATCTCTGCTAGTGTGAAGGTCTGGATATTATGAGTTGGTACTAGGGTGATGTTTGGATCAATGTTGACTTGTGCTAGTTTGTTTGAAATTTAAATTACCGTATCGTCATTCGGGCGTGTTGTCTGTTTGAAGTTTTGTCTATTGTTAGAGAATTTTTTTACCGTTTTCCGTATTTGTGTAGGGTTGGAGTTTCTATTAATCTTAGAGCAGAATATTCGGAATTGTACTTTTTTTTAGACTTGAGTTTTCTGTTTGTTGTGGCTATGATTTTTTTTTGCTGTTATATAGTGGTCCATGCTTGGGTGATCCTTAAAATTTTTTATTGCATTTTTCCTGTCTTTTATCCATTCGTTGCATTCGTCGTCCCACCATCGGCTTTTTGGCCAGAGGTTACAATGACCCCTAGATTTTTTGGGGATAGAAAGGTTCGCTGCTTCATTCATAGTTTCAGCAAGTTGATGGGGGGTGGTGAATTCATTACCTTCCTGCATTGCGTTGTCTATGTGATATTGGTAGTCCTGCCAGTTGGCTCTTCTGAAGTTTCTTGTATGTTTTATGGAATAGGTTTGTATTGTTGTTTCTATTTCGCATATGATAGGGAAGTGGTCGCTGTTCCCAGGGTCTCTACTCACCTCCCATTTGCTTCCTGCTTCTAGCCCTCTGGAAACTAGTGTGATGTCTACCGGGTTGTTATGTTGGTTTGACCTTGTCATCCTTGTTTTCTCCAGTATTTAGGGCTATCAGATCATTGGCTTCCGGTAATGAATATACTATTCTTCCATTGTGGTTGGGGGTGTTGCTTCCCCAAAGGGGATGGTGTGCATTTAAATCTCCCAGGAGGGCGATGTTGTCTGTCAGGTTATCAAAGATGCTTTGTAGGGCTACATAATTTAATTTATTACTGGGGGACGAGTAGCAGTTTATGAAATGTATGTTGTTTATTTTGGTGTTTACTGTTTCTATTCTATCGTTATTACATGCAGGGGGGGGTCTGATTATTTCGAAAATGATGTTGTTCCTGATGCAGGTGGCTACCGCACCTTTTCCATCCTGCCGGTCTTCTCTGATTATATTATAATTTGTGAGACTAAAGTTTGAATTTGGGCTTAGCCAGGTTTCATTTAGAGCGATAATATCGGCTTTGTGTATGTTTACAAAATGTATGAGATTGGCCCTGTTGCTGTTTATACTTCTTATTGCATTATTTTCAATTTATAAGTTGTTATAAGTTAAAACACCTGATTTTACCTTTGCATTGTGTTTTTGTGTGACCATACATGAGGCATGAGAAGCATTGGGTGACGGGTGGGATATAAGTACTGACTGGAAATAATAGGTAGTAAATACTGACATCTATTGGCCTGACCGTTCCCTCAAAAGTGATCAGCACTGTCCCTGTGGGGGCATAGCTGACCTCTCCATTTGTGATAATTTTCCTGTTCATTCTTTTCAGATCGAGAATTTTGACAGAGGAAGTACATGCCTTCATCAATTCCTCCATGGAGAAATTGATGTCGACCTGCCTTATAATGCCCCTGATAAATATTTTGTAACCTGGTAGAGATTTGTTGACAAATTCATTTGCTATTTTGTGGTTTAAGAATTCCACGCCGATTCTGTTTCTACCTTTCACCTGAATTCTCTTAATATCTTTTAGGTTCAGGTTAAAAATGTTTTTGGCTAGTTGAAGGTAACTTCTTCTGCCAACCTGGATCCCGGAATCATCCGTATATCCAAATATCTGTACTCACCTACTTTTTGGGAGGGTAGAATTTACACAGAGGAATGTGTTAGTAGCTTAACCACACCTGATTTTCCTACTTCGCAGTTTGTATCACTTTCTGTGAACGATATTTAGGGGTTTTAAACGGCTCTTCAACGTCCAGCGATCCGCGTGTCACGCCGTACGAACCGGAAGTCAGAATGTGTGAAAGGAACGCGTCTAATAATGACGCACTCCTAATATAACCTATGAAACGCGTTCGCATCGAATTGTTAATTGTGGAATTCCAGCTGATTATTTTGATTGATATTTATTGATTCCGATTTAGTTTTTACTGCGCTTGCGCTTGGCTCAAATTTAACATTAAATTTGAGATAATATCATACAGTTTCAAATTCTCTGCACTTTTCTGATACAATTATTGTAAAGAAATTTCATAACAAATTTGCGACCAAATTTGATATGAAATTTGATAGCAAATTTAGTATCGTATCATACGGCTCTATGTCAAAAGATAATACTTGGGGAGCTAGCGGTACAGTTTCTTGTATGCTGGGTGAGTTCAGCACTTAAGAATCGCAAGGCTAGTGCAACATTAGGCGAGGTTCAGCTGGAGATTTGGGAGAGCGGGGGCTGTCCACAGGGCAGCTGGCTTTCTCCCCGCCTCTGTGCCGTGTTATGGATAACCTCCTTGAGAAACGTAGCTCGGCTGGCTTTTATACGGAAGCCTACGCTGACGATGGCCTTGTGTTAGTCTCTGTTAGATTCCTGAGAGTCGTCTGCGATAGGATGCAGATGGCCTGCAATATTTTGAACAGGTGGTGTGGCGAATCGGGACTCTAAATCAACCCATCGAAAACTGAGCTGGTCCTATTCACTCACAGGAAGAAAGTGGATGATTTTAAAGCCCCTACCCACCACTGACCCTAACACGGGATGTCAAATATCTGGGGATGTTAATTGACAGTACTTTTACATGGACACACTCTCTCTCTCTCTCTCTCTCTCTGTCTCTGTCTCTGTCTCAGTCTCAGTCTCAGTCTCTGTCTCTGTCTCTGTCTCTGTCTCTGTCTCTGTCTCTGTATCTGTCTCTGTCTCTGTCTCTGTCTCTGTCTCTGTCTGTCTCTGTCTCTGTCTCTGTCTCTGTCTCTGTCTCTGTCTCTGTCTCTGTCTCTGTCTCTGTCTCTGTCTCTGTCTCTGTCTCTGTCTCTGTCTCTGTCTCTGTCTCTGTCTCTCTCTCTCTCTCTCTCTCTCTCTCTCTCTCTCTCTCTCTCCCTCTCTCTCTCTCTCTCTCTCTCTCTCTCTCTCTCTCCCTCTCTCTCTCCCTCTCTCTCTCTCTCTCTCCTCTCTCTCTCTCTCTCTCTCCCTCTCTCTCTCTCTCTCTCTCCCTCTATCTCTCTCTCTCCCTCTATCGCTCTCTCTCCCTCTCTCTCTCCCTCTTTACGGATTTTTCGCGCTTGCTGTTCACTTTTCAACTAGTTTTTGCTAATGTGTAAGGCTTTGGCCATCTGCCTATAAAGCGGGTTCGATATCCGATACTGTTTTTTATTCTGCATTTATTAAAATTCAGTTGAATAACTTAGCCTTTATGTAACAATTCACAGGGCAGTTTCGGATACCATTAGTCAAACAAGAACATATGAAAAGCAAAGAAGAACTAGAAAGCAGCACAGATGCCGATGATGCTTCTTACCACTTCTATATCCCTCAAAAACCCTGTAAATCATTCACTAAGATTCAAGCGGGAGCTATGAAATCAAAACACATTGAGAACAGGCCTCTGAATAGGGTGGTCAGGGCCACAGATCGATTATCGGCAGAATGTGACGACTTCAAATACAAGGTCTGTATCTCTAATGTTTATCAATTGAAATGTGATATATGCTTTCTCTCTTCATGGAATGAGATAACATATTTATGGCGCAACTTACTGCAATTTACAGAAGAAAAAAAACTATAAAGCAATACTGCCTTGCTCAGTTGAGAAAATTAAATTTGCCACAGGTTGATCTTAAACGCACATATACAGGGTTATTCACGTTATTCGACACGGAGCATTGTAGCTAAAGTACTTGATAAAAAAGAAAATAATAATTTGGGATGGATAGAGACCCATAAAGGCTACATTTTAAAAATATTTTCATGTTATACAGGGTGTCCCAAAAACACGAAATGTATCAAAGTTATGTTTTTTTAAATAGAACACCCCATATATTATTGCATACTCAGATTCCTTGGTGAATTTTAGTGTGACTTTATGTATCATACATGGTACCTAAAGCGAACCGTTAAGGTGTAAATCACCATTTTCGGTATAAGTAGATATCAGGAAAAAATTGAATATCGCAGAGACTATAAAATCTGGAAGGCTATGACTTTGCCGTATTACTAAGCATAAAATGCATCAGCTTTGATGAGACTGTCAAATTTAAATTACGTTTATGCTTGGAGAAATCGGTCGATGAATTAAGGAAACTTCGATCAGCGATAACTTGATTTTTTCAAATGGGAATGCCTAATTTTTTTTATACGGTTAAACGTAAAATTTGATAAGCTTTCTAATGATATAAGGTTGTGAATATCAATCTCTCGTAGTTTTCATTTAATTTTAAATTTTCAAACAAATCGGCGATTTTCAATTTTCCTACATATAAGCAACGTAGCAGGCCATGAAATATAAACAAAAATCTGTTCAGCTAGAAGAAAACAACTAACTTAGCTGAAAAATACACATAAACTAGACTAAAGGGACAAGGTTATAAAAATTCCTTACAACAAATCAACTCTCCCAGAAACAACTGCGATAACATCTCTAAGGTCAAAGAGAAGCTGGAGTATGGCAGTAATAGATATTTTTACTGTCTACTGGCTACCGCAATTTACTAGAGGTTAAAAATTTCCAAGGCAATCAAAAACCCTCATATGAAACAGAAACAACCAGCGACTGTTCGTCCAGCATGCAACTGTCAATCATATGTAATGGTGTAAAAAAGTACTAATTTGCGTCGAAGTCGATACCTCTGACTGGAGCCCTTCTATTTTCCAATATCTATTAGCAATATTGCAAAAAAGGAATACTGACAAATCAGATTTAAATTTTCTGCTATTTAAGTTATGTTTTATAATTTGAACAAATTTTAATTCATTCTTCATTTTCTGCGACCTTGCTAATAGGTACTGAAGAATTTTCAGAACTCCAGTCAGAGGTACTTTTGACTTGAGTTTTGACAGAATTGCATACTTTTTTATATCATTAAATGTGAAATTTTATTATGAAAATAATAAACTGCTTACAACATTCTCTAGTAGTTTTTACTTTATTTCAAAATTTTTAATGGTTTTGGAAATTGCCAGTCTCTAGAACATTGCAGTAGCTAGTAGGTCGTGAAAAAATCCATTTCTGCCATTCTCCAGCTTCTCTTTGACCAAAGATATGTTACCGCCGTTGTTTCTGGTTAGACTTTGTTTGTTGTGAGTAATTTTTATAATCTTGTCCCTTTAGTCTAGTTCGTGTGTATTTTTCAGCTAAGTTAGTTGTTTTCTTCTACCAGAACAGGTTTTTGTTTATATTTCATGGCCTGCTACGTTGGTTATAGGTAGGCAAATTGAAAGACGCCGATTTGTTTGAAAATTTAAAATTAAATGAAAACTACCAGAGATTGATATGCACAACCTTATATCATTAGAAAGGTTGTCAATTCTACTTTTAACCGTATAAAAAAAATTAGGCATTCCCATTTGAAAAAATCAAGTTATCGCTGATCGAAGTTTCCTTAATTCATCGACCGATTTCTCCAAGCATAAACGTAATTTAAATTTGACAGTCTCATCAAAGCTGACGCATTTTATGCTTAGTAATACGGCAAAGTCACAGCCTTCCAGATTTTATAGTCTCTGCGATATTCAATTTTTTCCTGATATCTACTTATACCGAAAATGGTGATTTATACCTAAACGGTTCGCTTTAAGTCCCATGTATGATACATAAGGTCACAATAGAATTCATCAAGGAATCTGAATATGCAATAATATACGGGGTGTTCCATTCAAAAAAACATAACTTTAATACATTTCGTGCTTTTGGGACACCCTGTATAACATGAAAATATTTTTAAAATGTAGCCTTTATGGGTCTCTATCCATCTCAAATTATTATTTTCTTTTTTATCAAATACTTTAGCCATAATGCTCCGTGTCGAATAACGTGAATAACCCTGTATATACATATATACAAGCATTGTCGAACACCATACCACTCGACCACCCGCCATCTTACCGAGGTCATCGCCTCAACGGTACATATTTGATTTGGGATTAAGTACTTTTTTACTGGGATTTGCGATCTAATTTCAACCATTCAAAAAGATATTTATTTCGATCGTTGACTTCGTCTCGAGCTGCAAACTTCATCCATTGCCTATGTTGCAACAAATATACACTACAATAGTTTTGTTATAAAACTTATATACACGATATGATGAAAAGTGTCATCCAGCTTTGACGTTTTGTTTTCAATATTGATAAAATACTATTGGACGATATTTATTAACCTAGCGCGCAATACCCAATAGAAAACTTTTGCTAAATCACATCCAATAGAAAAGCTTTGTCAAATTCTTTGTTAAATATGCATGTTGATAAAATGGGGCCTATATGTGTCATAAATATTACCGCAAAATTTTTTGAACAATCTATCAAGATAAGATTAACAGAGTTTTTAGATCAAAATAACGTAATAACTGAAAAACAGTTTGGGTTTATATAGCAATCAAATACTGAAAATGTCATAATGAACTTTATAAATACTACGGTGGAGACTTTGGATAAGGCCTTAGCCATCTTTGTTGACCTGGCTAAGGCCTTCGACACGGTTGACCACAAATTATTAATTGGAAAACTCAATAATTATGGCATTAGGGGAGTTGCTTTAGAGATGACCAAGTATTTGTCGCATAGAATTCAAAGAGTGAAAATAGAAAACACTTTTAGTTCAGAATTGGTAATACAAATAGGGGCACCCCAGGGCACAGTTTTAGGACCTATTCTTTTCTTAATATACTGGGTGTCCCACGACGATTAAGACACGCAGTATATTGGAACTGGGCAGTAGTAGCGAATTATAATTTTGGGGTTGTAAATTAGAGCAAATATACTATCTTTTCTTATTATTGTGTCACTCAATGAGGTATTTGTTTTTGGTCACGTGATGTTCGATTCAAAATGTTTAATGGTATGTGGTATATTTGTGACTTTTGTATTCCACCCGATAAAACAACAACAAACTAGCACACTACCCCTACAGTTAAATTATTTTGGTAGTGTTTCATAATGGTAGTGGTGTAGTGGTTATTTTCAGTTAATTTTGTAATTGACATGTGCTTTTCAATTTGCTAATTGCCTGCTGTAATAGCCAATTGAAATCGAGTCAAAACTAAAATATCAATTTCAATTATTCAACAAATATAATAAGTATAGCATCCATGGCCAACTAAAAAACCAGATTTTGGCAAAAATGTTGTTTTACTACTTCAAATCGAAACTCCGTAACTGTTACATTTAGGTATAGGGAATGCTTATAAATGTGGAAGTAACTGTGGAGGGACTTTCTGACGATGCTATAAAATACAGGGTGTTCCGTTTAAAATAACAAAGAAAATTATGGTCTTGAGTTTTGTTTCACCCTGTATACAAAATCAAAGATAGTCGAAAATTGATAATTTTAGAAAAAACTAGATAACCAGGAAATTATTTTAGCATTGAGAAACAAGCCTCCACTTATTGATACAGAGGGATGAATTCATTCAGATTTTCACACAAAAGTGGCCATATCTCTGAAAATACCCTGTATAACCCTATATTTGCGGAATAGGGAAAATGATCACAATTCAAATTCGGAATAATATATAGGGTGTTCCATTTGAAGAAACACAACTTTGGTATGCCGTGACTTTATCAATATCCCCCAATATTGTAGAATAATTTCAAAATGTAGATTTTAGCTTTACCTACAGCTTTTATTGGAAATTTTTTTGTATCGCTCTTAGTAACGGAGGTATCAAACTTCGGAATATAAGTTGATCACCCTGTATTAAAGAATTAATCAATCTTAAGCAATAAGACTTTTGCATACTTCAGATTCCAAGTTCTCCAAGTGCGAGCTCTTCCAGCAGTGCAAAGATCTACAAGCGCCAAACGCCGAAGCAGAAAAGTAAAACCCAAGATGTCGTCTCTCCAGTCTATGCTTCTGAATTCCCAAAACGTACGGACCCTGCGAAATTGGTAGAAGCACCAGTATTCCATCCGACGGATCAGGAATTCCAGGATCCAATGGAATATATCGAGAGGATTCGACACAAGGCGGAGCAATTTGGCATATGCAAGTAGGTAACCATTATATATTGTTTTACTTTGTTATCCACCGTATTATCAAATGTTATCAGTCTAAGAATCAATGATACTCGACCGTACTTAATCCCTTGAAGCCAGTGGCGCATTTCCTGTGAGGCAAAGGAGGCGACGCTTCACTAGGCAAAACCATGGAAACTATGCTCGAAAATTTGATGAAAAAAATCTTTTATTTCCTCTTATACCTACATGAAATTAAAAATGTGTTCATTATTCATCGGCGATTCTAAAATAATACATGGTGTCGATCGCCTCTGAACGCCTCAATATTCAAATCTATGAAATGCTGTCGCCTTGCGGAACCGACTACGGAAGGTCCACATCTTCGGCAAATCGCCATTCGTTGCCTAAGTGTAAGAACGAGAACATTCAAACTCATTATATAAAATAACAGAAAAATATAATTGTTTGATTTGTAAAAACAATGCCTGCTTCTGAGCAATAGACCTATAAGATTAAGTGGAAAAAATCGTTTTCTGGAATGAATTCCCAGCAAGCTGGAAATCATCTTTATACCTCTGTTTGGTCCTAAATGCGTGTAATCTGAGTTTGCACCATCGCAGGTGGTAGCCAAAAGACTGCCAAATTTTTGTACCTTTTTTTGGTTGTAGCTGAAAAATGGTGCGTCAAATGGAAATGTCGTTTTATTCAAAATGTCAAATTTGGTTTAGTGGTATAGCCGAAATCCAATGTTGAAGACGAAGAAAATTTTGATATTTTGAGTCAATTAAAGTCATAGTTCTTAATAGTTTTGGTGCGATGAAGTAACACGAACACTCAAAGTTTATTGATGAAATATAAATATAAACATAGTATAAATCCATAGGCGTTCATGTTCGCAGTTTCTTAGATGTTGAGAGTCCTTCATCTGAGAAGCTCGGAAGCCGCGGTTGCATATCAAGTTCCTTCTCATCGGGGTCATGTTCAAATGGACTATCCTCAACTTTTTCTGCTTCTACGGCAATGTAAGTTCCATTCTCATCCTCGAAAGGTGCTGAAGCAGAAGATGACTCGCTGTTGCAGTTGAGACATGTTGTTGCTGTACACTCCTTTGTTCATTTGCAGGACACAGTATAGAGATTTTCTCCTGGAGCTGGCCCCTTGGTATTTATGATGGTGAGAAGGCCAGTATCCATTCTCCTCCAAAGCCAGCTCAGAGGATACTCTGGTTTATCTCACCAGCATTGGATTTGAAAGCATTCCGCAAAATAAGTTGGGCGGCAGCTGCATTTGTTGGAGGTAGGGAGGACGCACGACTCTAGTCCGAATGCTCTCCCTCCACCATCCCTGCATTAAGAGAATCAATCCCCCTTTACCGGACCCGGGGACGAATTGTCCCAATGCAGACTTGCTGAGCTTCCGTGAGTTGTCCGCTTCGCCGAACTACCCTCTGCCCCCTTCCACCCCCCGCCCCCAATTTTGCCCCATTGTCCAAAGTTGAAAGTTACTCGCGAACGCGACGCGGAAGCACATGGTGGATTTTGTTTCAAGTTAACCTTATTTGACTTTTTCGTGTCGTCCTCTTTGTTGGGGGTTCCCAAAAGTCCACGTTAAGGTGGCCCACCAAACGGCTGGTGGGCTCTTTGTTGTCTGTCTTCATTCTTGACCTTTCTTCTATCTTGCTTGTCCTGCCCCAGGCACCCCGACCTTCGACGAGGTCAAGGCGCTTGGGTGAACGTGTGCCTGCAACACATTTATGTCGGTCTTCTACCCCGTTTCTTTCTCTTCTAAGGACTCATCAGCACTAATAGCTGGTATACTGTGTAAGGCTTTCGCGGCCATCGTCCAATGAATTTGTGGTTCTTGGGTTTGGTCGGCGTCGTTTAGCGTTAAAGCTTGACGTTTCGCCTCCACGAGTGGATGGCATCTTCAGAAGCTATTTCACTTCGGCGACTTCCAAAATAGTGACGGCTGGTGGATCTGCACCTGTATTTATACCTGCTAATGGTGACGTGGCCCAACCAGGTAGCGTTGGTAGCCCCGCCCCTTCGCGATATGGTAGTCTCTTCAGGTCCTTTAGGATGGGTACCCATGTCCGGTTGACTTTCTGTGTTTCTTCTTTCCTATTGAAATTATTATGATGTTTTTTTATTTCGATGGCTTCTCTGTGAAGTCTGGCATGGTATGAAGACGTTGCGGCAAGAACCTCCGTTTCTTCAAACTTGATCCTGTGACTTCCCTCCTTAATCGCATGTTCGGCTACCGCTGATTTGTCCGTATGGCCTAGTCGACAGCTAGCCTTATGTTCTGCAATTCTTGTGTTTATAGATCGCTTCGTTGTTCCTATGTATACACTCCCACATGTGCATGGTATGCGGTAAACCCCCGGTGTTGTGAGTGGGTCTCTTTTATCCTTCACCGTTCTCAAATATTCCTGTATCTTTCTTGGGGGCTTGTAGATGGTCTTGACGTTTTCCTTTCGTAACATTTTTCCTATTCTGTTTGTTATTCCAGGTACATAGCGTAAAAAAGCTTTAGCTATCGGTTTAGGTTCTGGTTTTGCTGGTTGCTAAACGACGCCGGCCTAAAAACCCAGGAACCACAAATTCACTAATAGCTGGCTTTTCGGTCTTTTGTGCCTGTCGATGTTCCTTGGGTCGTAGTCCACCGCCTCACGGACAAGGCGGTTTTCGTGTCGCTTGGAGTTCTTCAGAAATTTGACGGCGTGGTTCTGGATCGTCTCCAGTACTGGTACTTGGCGTAGGTCTTCGTATAGCACTCTGTTTGGCACGTACCATGGTGCGTCTACCGTTTCTCTAAGTACCAAGTTGTGCTGGGCTGGAGTTTCTTCTTCCATGACTTGACTGCGTAGCCCCAGGCTGCCGAAGCGTATGTCATGAATGGGAGGTGCAGGATTTTTATAGCATGATTTTGTTCTTGATCGAGAGCTTGCTTCTTCTACCCAGTAAGGGTCTAAGCTTCGATCTCGCCATTTTTACCTTCTGTACTTGGGTTTCTATGTGTGTTTTCCACGTTAGGGTCTGATCTACTATGACCCCTAGGTATTTGCATTGGTCTTTCCACTCAATCGTTTTCTCCTCTTGCCTTCTGCCTTCCCACCCTGACCCTGAATTTTCTCCCATTTAGGTAGGATTTCATCAGCTGGACTGTTCCCGCTTTGTATCATCTCTGCCTCATCTTGTAGATGAGCCCTTCGTTCCAAACAATGTCGAACGTCTTATCTACGTCCATGAACACTGCACCGGCCGTGCCTTTGGTTTGCAGTGCTCGGGCTCCGTGTTCCACGAGTCTGAGAACTTGGTGTTCCGCGGAGTGACCACTTGGGAATCCGAACTGTTCGTCAGGGATTGTGTGGAGGTCCTCTAACTCCTTCTTCAGTCTTGTGGCGATCACCTTTTGGGCTACCTTACTTAGCGATATTAGTAGACTAATCGGTCTGCAGTTCTGCGGCATTTTGGGGTCTTTCCCCGGCTTTGGTAGTTGGATTACGTCTGCGCTTTTCCACCTGGTGGGGAAGTACCGTAATCTCAAGATTGCGTTGATTATGTTGGTGATGGACACAATCGTCTTCTTCGATAGCCTCTTCAAGACTCGGCTCCCAATCCCGTCGCATCCTGCAGCCTTCTTAGTCTTCAATGTTCTTATTATGTCGCTAACCTCTTGGGGGGAGGTCGGGTCCATTATGCCTTCTCCATCGTCTTCAGCATGCATGTTGGTTTCTTCCTCCTCTTCTTTGGTTGACCTCGATCATAAGTTCTCTGAACCTGTTTGGCTGTGTGATATCTTCCACGGTTGTCGTAGCTTCTAGTGCCTCCTTGATCTTCATTTCTAGGTCCTCGACGGCCCTTTTTAGACCTTCGGTCGTCTCTATCCGCGGCAATGGTCCGAGCCTGTGGTGCAGTCTTAATGAATAGCGCTGCCAATCCACTCTTCTGACCGGCCTGGTGTCCGCTTGTGCGGTCCCAGTGCCTATTTGTAGGCAGATGGGGTTATGGTCTGAGCTGCCTTCTGGTATAACGTCTATAGTGCAGGACATCCACCTGATGCGATATGGATATGTCTATGACGTCAGGCGTCGTGCCGTTTCTTGGGTACAGCATTGGTTCTTCTGGATCTAGAATTGCATAGCCAGGTTCATCCAATAACCTCTCAAGTTGTCTTCCGAGGATGTTGGTTAGGTTTGACCCCCAGCTGCGTGATATCGTGTTAAGATCACCTATGATCACTGTGCTTTCCCCTAGGTGGGTAATAGATCTGATGTCTTGCAGATGAATCGGCGAGTTTGGCCGGAGGTAAGTGGAGACAGTCGCCAGTCCAACTGCCTCCATCGATACCATCTCGGGTAGGCCCAACAGATGGTGTGAGATGCTGTTCCTCACACCTCCCCCCTGCTGTTTCGGTCCCTCCTGTACGTGGTGTACCCTTGTATGGTCCAGTGGGGGTTTGCTTCTGTGAGCAGTGTCTCTTGCAAGGCCATTACGCCGTAGCCTCCTCTCGTTAGGCCTTCTTCTTGTTGGAAACGCTGTTCACGTTCCAACTCAGTATCTTCAAGAAGCTAGGAGTAATGGTTGGGTGTATAGCCATTCCGTGTCTTCTTCTTCATCTAGTTGGCGGAGGAGGTCATTCTAATTCGAATGGTCTCGTATCTCTCCTTCGCGATATAGATAGACTCATAATGCCTCTCCTCTCTGTTGTCAATATTTGCTGAAGAGCTCTCTCTCTCTATTTCTTGCTGGCGTCTGTGTTCCTCTTCTGCCTTTGTTGGGCTTGTTGTTCTGGCATAGCTCTGTCCCTCCCTGACAGGGCTAGGCCTTGTTATATTCTTTCTGTTATTTTGGGGTGGCTCCCTTTGGTTGCCCCCCTTTTGGACCGGGCTCGGCCTCCTGGGGCAGCCTCCGTAACTTGCGGGGTGTGGTCCCCCGCAGATTGCACATTTGGCAGGTTGGCTGGTCGCCTCACGCACTTCACTGCACCTCTACCGATTTTATTTTAGCTCTCGCGGCGGCGTTCGAGCTATTTCGCGTTCGCTAGTGGCGCGCCGGCGGCCGTTTCTAGCGGTGTTCGTCGGTTTGTCGCTTTCTGCGCGTCGCGGCGCTGTCCACCGTCGTCGCGCTTGTCGGCGTACCGTTTCTCGCGTCGCGGCGGCCGCGGTCTGCACGCGCGCGTTTATCGTCTACGTTCGAAAGGTGGCTTTGTTGGATATTGCGAAAATATCTCTTAGCGGATTTGACCCAACGACGACACATGTCTTAGATGAATAGATGGCTGCTCCGTTTCTCAAAAATACTGGAGAGGCAGTCAGGCATCACCATTTTTAAATAGCAAAAAAGTTCTTTTATGGTCTGCGCGGACACGCTGGGAAAAAACCGAACAGGGACAATCTTACCTGGAGGTGACTGTTGCCTTAGGGTATTAAAATAGCAATCACGCCTGCATAAACCAAATTCAGCCCAAAATAACCTGATGTTAGTTATCTACATTTCTCCAATAGATTTAACATAACAATGAAAGTATCTGATGTGGTTGTATTCTACTCGGCGAGTACTTTCGATTGATTAATAACTTGACCATATATTTTATGTGCCAAGTTAGCTTTTTCATAGATATCTATGAGGAGTGCGGTATGGTTAATATTTAGAAATTCAAAGTTTTGTTTTAATATTAATTTCAATTTAAATCTATATATTTCCGAAGGTCAGATCTTGAAAGTATTTGGCAATTTATTGAACAATTTTATAGCCATGTGCTTAGGACTATTTTCTGTAGTAGATAACTTGTGTGCAGGTATTTGCAGTACAAGATAATTTCTGCTGTAATATCTATTGTGATCATTGAGCTTCGCGAATTCATTAAAGTTAGCTTTGGCATATGCTAATAACTCAAAAATATAAATACATGGTAGTGTTAGTATATCCAGTTTCCTAAAGGAGCCTCTACAGCTATCCCTTCTTCTTAGGCCTAAAATTAAGCGCACTACTCTTTTTTGCATAGTAAATACTCTACCAGCCAGTGGAACATCCCCAAGTAATTATTCCATACGAAATTGTGTGTGAAAGTAAGCAAAATATATGCCATCACTAAGGATCTATCAACAACAATCCCTAACTGGCTGATGCAGTATATCAATGGGGCGATCTTTTTGCAGATATAATCAATTTGAGTATTCCATTTCAACCTGCTGTTAATGTGGACATCCAAAAATTTTGTGGATTCTGTCTGTTGTATTGAGCTATGGAGTGATCTAACTAGCAAACTATGGTCAGAGCTTTGAGTATGTATGAACCATTGCTGCGTTTTCTGTAACTCCTCAGAAGCAGTCTGTACTATATCTGACTGGTTTCCAGCTTTTATTATTAAGGATGTATCATCTGCGTACATCACATAGTTTGTGCTACTGAAGTCATTTACAAAAATAATGTACAACAATGGTCCTAAGATGGATCCCTGAGGTACACCTACTGTACTAACACGCTTACTGGACTTATAATTATTAATTTCTACATAGTGAGTTCTGTTACTCAGATAATTCGTGAACCATTTTAGGGGAAGACCTCTGATTCCATAGCTCTCCAGATTTAACAGTAATATTTCATGGTTCACCATGTCAAAGGCTTTACTCAAATCGATAAATATCCCATTGTTGTTTTTGCCCTCATCGAGGTTATCGTAAAGAAGGTTCATGAATTGTATGATTTCTCCTATAGTTGAAAAACCCTTACGGAAGCCAAACTGATTTGCATTAAAAAAGTTATTTGTGCTGAAGTAACTTACTAAGCAATTTGAAACATATTTTTCAAGTACTTTTACAAAAGGACTTAGTAGAGATATTGGCCTGAAGTTTTCCACACATGTAGTCTCCTTTTTTATAAATTGGGATGATTTTAGCAATCTTCAGATAATTTGGAATTGTACCTTCTACTAATGAGCGGTTGATTAAGTATGTTAGTACTCCAACAACAAATAGTGAGCACTTTCTTAAGATAGGCTGATGCCATTCTCACCAACCGAATTAGACGATTTCAAGCTATGAATTATGTCTAAAATATCGTTTTCAACAGAAAAAGAAACTCAGCAGATTTAGGCTGAGTTTTGATCTGGCATTGCTTAACGAGTTTACTGGCATTATCAGTGAAGTGGCCATTGAATGCGTTAGATACACTATGAGGATCGTTAGTAATTTTATCACCAACATATATTTTATATTCCTTTTTTTCAAGAGATTTATGCTTTAGTAGACTCCACACTGCTCTAGATTTATTGGTATCTTTTCCTATTGTGCGTCTATTGTGTAGCTTCTTAGCTACACCCAGCAACTTTCTGTAAATTTTCTTATATTGGTTATAATCGGTTTTTAAGTTTGCATCAATTTTTGTAAGTTGATATAAGTCTTTTAATTTTGCCCTGATATGATTAATCCCGTTGTTAACCAAAGTTTTCTATTTTTCGCTTTTGTTTGGAGTATTTTTTCTTTGATAGGAAAAGCTAAATCAAAATAATATTTAGATGTATCGAAAAATACCTGAAATTTACTTTCCACATCCCCATAGCCATTATATATATACGTCTGACCAGTCCTCCAGTCGTACAAGATCCAGAAAATGTTTCATATTTTTGTCATTATGTAATTGTCTGTATCTGTATCTCACTATATTTGTTGTCGATTTCAATTTTAATCATCTGCGCAAAATGATCACTAATATGTCCATTAATTAACTCACTCGAATAATAAATAAATACAAGATTTATCCCTTGTAGGTTCATTTATGGTTGGTACAATATCCCAGGAATTCAATAGATCTGTCAAAGAGGCTAATTGTTTACTTGGGCACATAAGGTTGACGTTAAAGTCTCCACAAATAAGCAATTTGGAACCTTTAAAATAACTTGATATTTTTGAATCTGCGCTTCATCCAGATTTTCCGTAAAAGGTTCAAAATTTGATTCTGGGCTTCTATAAATTACTAATACTGTTAAGTTGTATTGTTTACAATAAATTACCATGCACTCCAATTGTTTATCTATACAACTTACAGAAATCTTTTTATGACAAGTACCTTTTCACAAAACAACCCCACCATGCTTATAGTTAGTCCTACAGAAATAGCCAGCAATTTCGTATCCCTCTATTAGTAGCGAATATATCTGATCCTCATTTGCCCAGTGTTCAGTTGTACAAAAAATATCACAGTCATATGAGCTTAGAAATAGTTCTAACTGAAGAAGTTTATTTGTTAAGCATTGTACGTTTTGATGAATTACCCTAATCTGATTAGTATCATTCGCATCACCATTTAACTTAGCCTCGAAAAAATTGTTCTGGATTGTTTTTACCACCAATTTCAATAATTGTCTCAAAGGTTTTGAGTACAGTTTTAGCACTAAAACTGGTTAACATTTTAGGTAAATAATTATGTTTTGAAATTAACAATGCACTTAAAATGAGGTTTATATAAAAATGTAAGATTTATGGACGTATTCCTATTAACTTGCCTGAAGTGATCTAATTCATTTTCAAAAATATTTTAAATAAATTCATCACCTGGAACGTTCAGAAGTTCAGATTTATTAAAAAGAACAAGTTTGTGGATTTACTACACGGTAGAACTTTTTTGAGTGAATTTGTTAACAACGATAGTATGGTTTTGTCCACAGTTTGTCCAATTACTTGTTACTGTCTTACTGATTTCGTGGAAGTCAGCGATACACTTCACTATACCTTTGGCCTCAAACTTAGATGGATTGAGGTGTATATTCAACAGTCTGGCCACATTGCGTGAAAGTTCATCACCAACACCACAAACATCTTTTTTTGCTTCGGTAGTACTTTTTTGGCTACTGATGTCCACGTGTTCGTCGTTTTGGCTGCTGACATCCCTGGTGAGACTTCCACATTCGCAACGGATTCTGTCAAACCGGCAGATGTCTTGTTTGGCACCACATTACTTGCACCCTGAGGTGTAAGTTCGTCATCTATAATTGAAGCAAGGCTACTCAGATTCTCTAGATGTTCTTGTTCCCTTTGGTCTTGACTAACTAATATTTTTCCATTTCGTGCACCACTTCTTCTATGGAAAGAATCAATTTCCTTTGCATATATTTCGTTAGTTTGTTCTGTCAGTTGTTTTTATAATCGTCTATCCTTATGAGTAATTCAGTATTTTTGTTTTCTGACTGAATATATCTTGATGCATGATACATAGTTGCTCTTTTTGGACTTTTAGCTGTTCTTTGTAAGCCTTCTGTTCATCAACAAGCTCTATTTCAAGTCCGTTATTTCGCTGTTTTTTGCAATCTAGTAATGAAATTTTCTTTGTCAACTATTTCTGTTTTCAGTTTTCCTCTTTCCTCATGTAACTTCATATCTGTTTCATTGTTGTCATCAGTTTCGCTTGTTGAGCAACTGATAATTCTGTTTCCAGTTTTTTTATACCTCTGAGTCTGTTAGCGCAGCTGTGATGGTATACACCGAGACAATTGATGCATATGTAGTTCAAAACGTCCTTACTCTTGCAACATGCAAATTTTGAAGATATTTTGATCACCAACTAAATTTAATTAAAAATAGTTAACTGGAAGATTATTCCGCTGGAAGTGGCTGGCCACCTTAATAGCGACAAATCTTATTTCAGTCATGTCAGTTAAAACTGTTTCGGTAAGTATAATACACAACAACATAAATATCACATACATACAGGGGTCCGCATAAGTCAGTTCCCACGATACAGAAATATGTATACAATGTGTCCGGTCACCGGTCTCGAAGCCATTAGAGGGATAAAATACTGTATTTTTTTTTATCGACAAATCACCCCCATAAGTAGTTTTTCTCCCACCATAATAAAATGTCAGCCATTTTGTTTTTTGTTTAACTGATGCACGAGTGTTGTACTAATTAGCCACAGCTACCTAGGTAGAGGTTCTACAAACAGAAAATAAATCTCATTCGATAACGCCGCGTCCAATCTACGGCGAATATCGTTCATTTAAGTGGCGTTCACCGGACTTGATCCCACTTGATTTTTTCTTGTGGGGTACAATAAAATAGAAAGTTTCTATCGACGTGCCAAATACACGCTAGGAGCTTATTAGCAAAATTATTCAAGTCGAGAATGAATTACGGAATGTCAATGCGATGATCAGTCGCTCTACACAACATGTGTCAGTTAGAGCCAAACTACACGAGCTGACTTTCCGAAGCGTATTTCACGCGGCGGTTTGCACGTCGTAATAAGAACCATGCCTTCAAACGAGCGGAACTACACTAACGGAAAATCCGTCGCGTTGTGTTTCTTTCCATCGCATCGGCGGTGAGCGTTTAGAACGCTCTCGACAGGGTTAAGATCGTCGCCGCCACAACGCAACGTGTTGTTCAGTATGTAGTAGAGTAAACTAGACGAGGTGACGGCGCGCGACGGCTTCGTTGACGGTACAGTCGAAAAAAAAATGTTTGACACGGAAGTTTTTATCAGTGAAATATTGGCAAATGGCCTGCAATTTACAATATAAAAAGTAAAGACTATAGCAATAGGGATGTCAAGGTAAACATGTGGGAAGAAGTGGCCATGGTTATGTACGAAGACCGGAAGGAGTTACCGATCGAGGAGATCTTTTTATGGACATTCGATAATATGAGTAAAATTTTTCTGAATACTTTCTGTGCTGACAAAAATTTTGCTGGAAATATCCTGTTGATAATCTCTCTTAATATTGGATAGACCCACCAACGTTGTTTCTTCTTCCTTTTTTAAATATAAACTTTTACATGTAACATCAGCACAACCTAACACATTGCTGTCCATTTTGTAACCGAATGAACCTATTCAACGGAAAAAACGCTTTCTGTTTGCTGCCAATTCTAAAGGAAATCCCGCCGCGTGAAATACCCTGCATTTTCGAATTTTAACCGAGAAATCTCGCCTCGTGCGTGTGTGGAACGGGACATTATCCAGTATAAAGGGATTGCAAGAGATGACACTTTACATTTCGATGTGAAAATATTCACCACCATCACCGAAGTGGGTGAACTTCGTGCGTCACCACGGCGCCCCTATGGTTGCGCACTATTGGAATCCCCGTGAATTGTTTAAATCGCTGAAACTGACATATAGTGAATGTTGGATGTCCCAATATCTCTCTATCAGCGTTTAACTTTCCTCTTCACTCCATTGTTACATTCCATATCTTCTCAGTGGAAAGGTTTACATCACCTCCGTGACGTCATACTACCACGCAACATATGTCGCTCTAGTGCTTTTACCAAGTGTCGGAACGACAAGAACTGTGGTAAGTCATAACATAGTCAAAAAAACTACTTCATCTGGGCCCAGTCTAGGTCTTAGACTGCGCAACCAGTATGCAGTGTAGACGAACGAACTTATCGCCTGCATGGTTAGTATTCATGTCAAGTTGACCAATATTTTATATTTACTAAGTGCTACAATGTTTTCATTATTTATATTCTCATAGAAATCATGCGTTGTGCTGTTACACAAAGCGAGAGCGTTAAAATTGCTACTGTGGTTGAGGAAGGGTTTCCTTTAAGACAAATAATTGCTGCGTTGTTGAATCGGTCAGTGGCAATTGTTCATCGCACCTACCAGAGATACCTGAGACAGCTGATCACGTTTGCCGCGCTGGACAAGGAAGACCACAATGCACCACAGCAAGAGAGAACAGGGTTGTAGCCTTGGCAGCCTGCAAACTTGCTGCGGAGTACAGGAGAATTACGCAAATTTCAGATCAAATAGTCCGTCGCCGTCTCTACTTAGCGGGTTTGAAATTAAGAAAGCACCTTATCTGCCTGCCAGGCATAGAACGGCAAGACTACAGTTTGCGCAAGATCATGTTAGGTGGAATCGGAACCAGGGGCAACATGTCATGTTTAGTCATCCCCGAATTTAGGATAGGGTACCGTTTGAAGAGCGATATACTGTACGCACACCGATATATCAGGGAGGTGCTCGAGCCACGTGGAGTGCCTCACGCTCAGGTAGTAGGAGAGTCAATAACAAGAGTGTATCTGCACGCAGAGAGGTCAGCGTCATGGAATAGCCAGCAATGTCACCAGATATAAATCCCGTTGAACACCTGTGGGATGAGCTGCGTAGCTTGCGAAGGCACCAACCCGCAGCTTTGGCCCTTCAGGAGCATCAACAATAAAATCCAATTGGCAACGTGACGCGGCGCTGCTAGGCTGTAATTGCAACACGTGGTAGCAAAACACGCTACTGAATTAATTTTATAGTTACTTGATATGTTTTATATTTATTTATTCTTGTTTTCATGTTTTTTTTTTGTTCAATTCATAGGCTGCTTACTCAATTACTTATATTAGTCAAATTTATGCGCAAATGTGTGCCTCCTTACATATAAGCTTTAATTATGCATAAAAATTAATAAAACATTCAAACCCGCAAATGGACGATGGAGAATAACATCCGGCTGCTGTAGAATAAGGCTTACCCGAAATGTCATACCAACTTGAACGATCAACATGACAAGACAAGCGATCAAGCAGGCGGCAAGTTGGTCAGTCTATACTAGATACTCATTGTGCCGTCCTCCGAGACCCTGATGGGGGAGGAGACAGGGGACGAGGGGACCCAGAGGAAGAAGCTTTTTTGACTATGTTAAGATGTACCAAAGTTCTTCTCGTTCCGATACTTTGTAGACGAAAGCTTGTGCTGTTATGCATTATGAATTTCGACTCTGCCTGAGCTCCAGCAAAAAAGTTACAGTATTGTAAACTCCGTGCTGGAAGTTTTAGCGCATTGCTAAAACGGGCTCCCTCAATGTTTAACACTCCCGAGGCTTGTCAAGTGGCTATCCTCAGTCAAAATAAAGGTGAAAGCACTAGAGCGACATATGTTGCGTGGTAGTATGACGTCACGGAGGTGTTGTAAACCTTTCTACCGAGAAGACTTGAAATGTAACAATGGAGTGAAGAGAAAAGTTAAACGATGATACACATATATTGGGGTAGACATCTAACATTGATCATATGTCAGTTTCAGCTATTTAGACAATTCACGGGGATTACAATGGTGCGCAACCATAGGGGAGTCGTGGTGGCGCGTGAAGTTCACCCACCTCGGTGATGGTGATGAATATTTTTCTCATCGAAATGTAAAGTGCCATCTCTTGCAATCCCTTTGTACTGGATAATGTCCCGTTCCACATACGCCCGAAGCAAGATTTCTCTGTTGAAATTCGAAAATGCAGGGTTGCGGAGGTAGAGGTGTGTCGGAGCCCTGGGGGTCACGTATGGCGTTACGATGATACGAACAGTTGTAGGGAACTTCATACCATCTGAGCATTACAAAAGAATATTGAAAGTGGCTCATAACTCAGTGAATTTGATGGTCAAACTCGCAGCAAAAATCTTGCAACTTTTATTTTGGACACCTAGTAACTCTACTTTTCTTAGCAGCGGCACATTTTTCGCGATCGCGACGCAAATCACGCCACTGTTTTGAGCAAACTCAGGGCTATACTCACGTTTAAACCGTAATTTCATCGAGAACATACAGGTGGAGAAAAAAGCATCCAGAAAAGCGTTCCTTTAATTAAGTTAAGCAGTTTACTTAGGGCTAAGACGTATAGCTATTTTTTTTTAGGAAACACAATGTACTATCGCTTAGAAATATAAAAATGTAGGGTAACAGCTTAGATTGTTCGAAGAAACTAAAACTGTAAAAAACCCAAAAAATACATCATTTTCTTTTAACATTTTTTTGCCCTGGTATGAAATAAAATTTGGAAAATGTTTACCATTAGTGCACGGTCTACATATTTCGCTATCGAATGAGACTTACTTGTGTGTTTGTAGAGCCTTTACTTAGGTAGCCATGGCTAAATTAGTACTCGTGCACCAAATAAACAAAAAACAAAAAGGTCATTTTATTATGATGGGAGAAAAACTACTTTTGAAAGGTGATTTATCGATAGAAATTAACATATTTTATCCCCCTAAAGGCTCCGACGCTGATGACCGGACACATTGTATAAATTTTTTCTAGTCCATACGTGTCTGACGGAAACGTCACGGCCGAAAGTTACTTGGAAACTGCGCGGGCAAATAGACAGCGACACAACATTAGCAACCATTCGACATTTTATGCAAGACGGTGCCCCGCCCCACTATGCACTAATTGCAATAATTAATTTCTGGATACTCGGTTCGGGAACTGGATTGGCAGATGAGGAGCAGTGAGTGGCTAGCCAGATCGTGCGATCTTACACCTTGTGATTTACAAAAAGATCGTGTCTTTGCAAGAGGCCCACACACCATTCTACAATTACGAACATTTATCGCGGAGTAATTCGAAAAACCACCGCAAACAGCCTCAACGGCTTCGCAGAACATGCTTTACAGTTGCGACGCGAGGCCGTCGTTGTATTGGGCAAGATGACCACCAATTTGAGTACCCAAACATTAACCTTTTGTCACAACAAAACAGACGTTCATTGGTCGTTTTTCATTTATTTAAATTCTCGCAAATCGGGGAATTGTCTTATGAAAACCCCTGTATATCATTGTTGTAAAGTATGAAATCGGAAATAATTATACTAATGCATCACAACGTCTCAAATTGATGCATTAAAGAACTCCCAAAGTATGCCAGTTGGATTTATATAGGGATGTTGTCAGAGCCTTCTAACGATTTCATGTCTCTGCCAAATATTCTGTACTGAACATACAAGTCATTAATAAAGAAGAACGATTTCTACAAAAATGTTTGTCATTAGGAAAATCATAAAAAATAGACATGGCTGTTGGTCAGTTCAATTACGCCAATTGGATAATGACGACATAGTACAGATATCCACCAAGTTTGGAGCTATAATTTCAGATTGCCAAAGAAACAAACATCCAAAATCCTTATTTAAGGATGAATTGTGTGTTGTTGTGGTTATCCAGTGGGACAGAGAAAATTAACGAATAGCAATACAAAACAAAACAAGTCATTTCCACATTATATGCAGAAATTGCACAATTGAGGTTTTGAATTAAGAAAAAAAGTACTTTTTTGTGATAAATATAAGTTATAACAAAACTGTTTTTGTTTTCTTTTTGTCGCAATAATTCAAAAGTTATATCAAAATAAAAATGGGTTTTTGAATCGAGTACCGAAAACACGCCGACGGCTCCCGAACCCGTGTGACGTCACCATGGCGGTAAGGATGCTCCTTTGACCAACGACGTCCTACTCCGATACTAGATTCTAGAGTCCCAGCCAATCACGAAAATACGTACTACTAAACTTGCAACACAGTCGATGAATGAAGTTTGCAGCTCGAGACGAAGTCTACGATCGAAATAAATATGTTTTTGAATCTTTGAAGTTGAAGTCAGATTACAGATTCCAGTGAGTAAGTACCTAATCAAATATGTTCCGTTGAAAAGATCTCCTCAATCGAAGGATGGCCCAGTAGTTAGAGAGTCCGCTAGTGGATCTCAGGGTCTTTGGATCGAAACCCAGGAATTCCAACTTTTTTTTATTTTTTTTATCATTAATCTATTGATGTGCATTTTGCACTTGTTACGCACATTTTTTCTACGATCAACATGAATATGTGTTTGAATCAAATTTTGTTAGACATATTACTTGCACTGCACAGTTCTTGTTAAACTTTTTATGAAAATTTAATATTGTTAAGCTTCATTGCCCAAAGTTAAATAAATAATAATACTAAGTGATAAACAGAATGTGATTACGAGTTTGAGTTACTTTTTTTACATTAAAAAACTTAAAAATGAATGAATTGAATGTATGAAGGGATTTTGTTTTATTAACCAACTATTACATTTAAAAAAAAATTAATGGCGATTGATATTGACGGACAAACCTCATTTCCACTGATTTTTTGAATTGTCCACCGCCTCCTCTACTTAGTTTTTGCACTGTGCAGTGCAAGTAATATGTCTAACAAAATTTGATTCAAACACATATTCATGTTGATCGTAGAAAAAATGTGCGTAACAAGTGCAAAAAGCACATCAATAAAATTTTTTATAAAAAAAATAAAAAAAAAAGTTGGAGGGCCTGGGTTTCGATCCAAAGACCCTGAGATCCACTAGCGGACTCTCTAACCACTGGGCCATTTTTCGATTGAGGAGATCTTTTCAACGAAACATATTTGATTAGGTACTTACTTACTGGAATCTGTAATCTGACTTCAACTTCAAACATTCAAAAACATATTTATTTCGATCGTAGACTTCGTCTCGAGCTGCAAACTTCATTCATCGACTGTGTTGCAACAACTATACACTAGTTACCAGTTTAGCAGTACGTATTTTCGCGATTGGCTGGGAATCTAGAATCTAGTATCGGAGTAGGACGTCGTTGGTCAAAGGAGCATCCTTACCGCCATGGTGACGTCACACGGGTTCGGAAGCCGTCGGCTGTTTTCGGTACTTGTTTTAAAAACCCATTTTTATTTTGATATAACTTTTGAATTATTGCGCAAAAAAGAAAACAAAAACAGTTTTGTTATAAAACTTATGTATGATCTTTCCATTTATGACAAAAAAAAATTTATTCAAAACCTCAATTATTCCATCTTGATGAATGCGATTTCTTAAGTACAAGCCCGGAAATATAAAATGTATATTTTGAAGTCATATTCAGTTTTTACGAAATATTAGGTAGTGATTAAAAATAAAATAATTGTTTTAATCTATTTTATTTAATACACAGGTATCTTTTCTACTGGCTAGAATTAATATTTTTCATTCATGGAATCTGGTCATAACTCTGCCTTGAGGCGTAAAATCATTTGTTTCTGAAAATGAAGAATGCTTAATTAGGCATCTAGCAGAGATGTGAGAGTAATAGAAAAAACTATAAACGTTCAGAAATTGTAAAAAATTATAAAAGGTCTACGAATCTACAATAAATATACAATAACATATTACAATTGTATTTACAAAGACAGGAATTTTTTATAATTTCATGGCCAATATTCCCATTTTTTTTTATCCTTATAATGCCAAACAGGTTTTAGAAGAATGAGTTCCTTTACCTCCTTTTGTCAAGTGCACCCACCCTCGTTTACATTTCGTAACCCCGGGTAGTCACTTAACCGGCAGATGGAAATTAACCAGTAGTTATCGGATCGCTCTGTTTCAGAAAGGAAACCGGTGGTTAAGCTTATTTATCTTCAAGTTAGCAGCACGGATGAGTCTCAGAGCACTGACATAATTGTGTTTTGCGAATACAACCTAACCCTTTGACAAATAAACCTAACCTTTGTATTAATATTTTTGACTTGTGTCACAACTTTGTTTCTATTTTTCCCATGTACCATGTTTACAATTTATTAACCTATTTTCATACAGATTGAACAGATTGACAGTATTGTCAATGATTACCCCACTTTTAACTTTTAACCACACTTAAGCTCTCGTCCATTTGTATGCATGGTTCCTTTTGAATGTTGAATGTTTGGTGTAATTAGAAGAAGAAGAAGACTATAATCAAAATCCATGACGTCTTCTACGTCAGTGTCAAAATCCATGTTTACTACTGGTTAACCAGAGCTTTTGACGTAGACCGCGGATTACGAAATAGATTGTTTGCTCTAACCACTAGTTTTCGTTTAACCACTAGTTAACTAATGATTGTGAAACTGTGCCTAAATATACATTTATTGTATAAAACAGGTCTACTTCTTTTTATTAGAGGTTATTGAAAATTTGTCAAAGCAGCTATGGCATGCGGCAACAGCATATGGAATAAAATTATATACATTGAACGAGGGTTGCTCTATACCTCCGTCAATCCACCAGTACGCAGACAGTTGTTTCACGCTTATTAGCGATCATCAGTGCGCCATAGGTCGATTGACGAAAGTAGAGAGCATCAATTTTTCCATGTTTAATAAACATGTGAAAGATGTACGAGTAAGACAGAAGGAATTCTGCCGGTGCGCCATCTAGTACCCGAAGGTGACGGCAACCAAAGAGAGAAACGCCACTAGAAGCAGTTTACCTCTCCTTGGTGGAACGACAAGGCTCGCTCGCTTTTTACCACCAGAGGCGCGGATTTTGACGCACGCAGCGTGAAGCCGATAAACGAGGGTTGCTCTATACCTCCGTCAATCCACCAGTACGCAGACAGTTGTTTCACGCTTATTAGCGATCATCAGTGCGCCATAGGTCGATTGACGAAAGTAGAGAGCATCAATTTTTCCATGTTTAATAAACATGTGAAAGATGTACGAGTAAGACAGAAGGAATTCTGCCGGTGCGCCATCTAGTACCCGAAGGTGACGGCAACCAAAGAGAGAAACGCCACTAGAAGCAGTTTACCTCTCCTTGGTGGAACGACAAGGCTCGCTCGCTTTTTACCACCAGAGGCGCGGATTTTGACGCACGCAGCGTGAAGCCGATAAACGAGGGTTGCTCTATACCTCCGTCAATCCACCAGTACGCAGACAGTTGTTTCACGCTTATTAGAGCAACCCTCGTTTATCGGCTTCACGCTGCGTGCGTCAAAATCCGCGCCTCTGGTGGTAAAAAGCGAGCGAGCCTTGTCGTTCCACCAAGGAGAGGTAAACTGCTTCTAGTGGCGTTTCTCTCTTTGGTTGCCGTCACCTTCGGGTACTAGATGGCGCACCGGCAGAATTCCTTCTGTCTTACTCGTACATCTTTCACATGTTTATTAAACATGGAAAAATTGATGCTCTCTACTTTCGTCAATCGACCTATGGCGCACTGATGATCGCTAATAAGCGTGAAACAACTGTCTGCGTACTGGTGGATTGACGGAGGTATAGAGCAACCCTCGTTTATCGGCTTCACGCTGCGTGCGTCAAAATCCGCGCCTCTGGTGGTAAAAAGCGAGCGAGCCTTGTCGTTCCACCAAGGAGAGGTAAACTGCTTCTAGTGGCGTTTCTCTCTTTGGTTGCCGTCACCTTCGGGTACTAGATGGCGCACCGGCAGAATTCCTTCTGTCTTACTCGTACATCTTTCACATGTTTATTAAACATGGAAAAATTGATGCTCTCTACTTTCGTCAATCGACCTATGGCGCACTGATGATCGCTAATAAGCGTGAAACAACTGTCTGCGTACTGGTGGATTGACGGAGGTATAGAGCAACCCTCGTTTATCGGCTTCACGCTGCGTGCGTCAAAATCCGCGCCTCTGGTGGTAAAAAGCGAGCGAGCCTTGTCGTTCCACCAAGGAGAGGTAAACTGCTTCTAGTGGCGTTTCTCTCTTTGGTTGCCGTCACCTTCGGGTACTAGATGGCGCACCGGCAGAATTCCTTCTGTCTTACTCGTACATCTTTCACATGTTTATTAAACATGGAAAAATTGATGCTCTCTACTTTCGTCAATCGACCTATGGCGCACTGATGATCGCTAATAAGCGTGAAACAACTGTCTGCGTACTGGTGGATTGACGGAGGTATAGAGCAACCCTCGTTTATCGGCTTCACGCTGCGTGCGTCAAAATCCGCGCCTCTGGTGGTAAAAAGCGAGCGAGCCTTGTCGTTCCACCAAGGAGAGGTAAACTGCTTCTAGTGGCGTTTCTCTCTTTGGTTGCCGTCACCTTCGGGTACTAGATGGCGCACCGGCAGAATTCCTTCTGTCTTACTCGTACATCTTTCACATGTTTATTAAACATGGAAAAATTGATGCTCTCTACTTTCGTCAATCGACCTATGGCGCACTGATGATCGCTAATAAGCGTGAAACAACTGTCTGCGTACTGGTGGATTGACGGAGGTATAGAGCAACCCTCGTTTATCGGCTTCACGCTGCGTGCGTCAAAATCCGCGCCTCTGGTGGTAAAAAGCGAGCGAGCCTTGTCGTTCCACCAAGGAGAGGTAAACTGCTTCTAGTGGCGTTTCTCTCTTTGGTTGCCGTCACCTTCGGGTACTAGATGGCGCACCGGCAGAATTCCTTCTGTCTTACTCGTACATCTTTCACATGTTTATTAAACATGGAAAAATTGATGCTCTCTACTTTCGTCAATCGACCTATGGCGCACTGATGATCGCTAATAAGCGTGAAACAACTGTCTGCGTACTGGTGGATTGACGGAGGTATAGAGCAACCCTCGTTTATCGGCTTCACGCTGCGTGCGTCAAAATCCGCGCCTCTGGTGGTAAAAAGCGAGCGAGCCTTGTCGTTCCACCAAGGAGAGGTAAACTGCTTCTAGTGGCGTTTCTCTCTTTGGTTGCCGTCACCTTCGGGTACTAGATGGCGCACCGGCAGAATTCCTTCTGTCTTACTCGTATATACATTGAAGGTTTTCATTCTTATGTCTGCACACTCAACATGAATCCTAGCACTTGCAATACTTGCAGTAGAAAACTGACTTGTGAGAAATAGTCACTACACTAATTTATATTGGTCCTACACTTCACTAATTTATATCACAGTTAATTTATTTCGCGCACGCCACTGGACGTCACGTATTGCTTTCCACTGCACTGCACTGAATCTACTGTAACTCTGGTTGCCTGCCCGCATCTATATATACGCATCTCAGCTTCGAGACAAGTCCGTCCCCTTCCCGTCGCCTTCCAGCGACTTCTACGCGTTCTGGAAATCTTCTATAACGCTCGCAGCCCCGCTTCTCGGAAGAAGGACAGGGCCGGATCGGCACAATATCAACACGAGGCGGCCTCAATATTTATCCTGCTTCTAGCTGGTTAACTGGTTAATTAAGTCCACTATTATCTAGAATTGAAATGTATCCACATATCCGTGTATTGATTCTTTCTCACAATAAACTACAACATTCCTTAACTATTTATTTGTCAGAGACTGACCTAGGATGCAAATAAGACATTCAAATAACTTCTCGATTAGTAGCTGCACCAGCGAACCCTTTGCATGCATTTTGATGTTTGTATGAACTGTATGATAATTTTTGTGTCACCATAGTCGACAAACACGCTAATGTATGCATTTGAGTATTTGAGTAGAATTCAGGATGATTATATGGTTTGTAAGCTATTGAAACAATTACAAACATAGTTTATTTCTAATTCTTAATAATATTTTGGACATAATTTGTTGAAAAAATTCATCTAGTAAACAGATCCATGTTGTTACATGCATCCTATAACTGCATTAAATTAAATATCTAAATCGTCATTAGAAAAATGTTGTGTTAATTCCAATTGATTCATAAATAACAGGTCCACCTACTTCATTTTTTTCAACTTTTCATCACCATAGTCATAATGTCTTAACAGACATGTTGTGAACTCGTAGAATGCATTCACTCATTTCAGAAGTTTCTCTTGGGATATCTTTAATGCAGTAGTTTCCCATCTGCTTTCTGTATTTTCAACTTTTAGTTAGCTACAAATCTAACTGGAGATAATCGCTTTCAGCATCAAGTGATGAATGTGACATAAAATTTTCTGCAAGAGGTTTATCAATCTGTAGTTAGATAACTGTGTCTCATTTTCAGACCTGTAAATAATGGATTTGCTTATACGGAATGACATATACAGGGTTATTCACGTTATTCGACACGGAGCATTATGGCTAAAGTATTTGATAAAAAAGGAAATAATAATTTGGGATGGTTAGAGACCCATAAAGGCTACATTTTAAAAATATTTTCATGTTATACAGGGTGTCCCAAAAACATGAAATGTATCAAAGTTATGTTTTTTTAAGTGGAACACCCCATATATTATTGCATAATCAGATTCCTTGGTGAATTCTAGTGTGACTTTATGTATCATACATAGTACCTAAAGCGAACCGTTAATATGTAAATCACCATTTTTGGTATAAGTAGATATCAGGAAAAAATTGAATATCGCAGATATTACAAAATATGGAAGCCTGTGACTTTGCCGTATTACTAAGCATAAAATGCATCAGCTTTGATGAGACTGTCAAATTTAAATTACGTTTATGCTTGGAGTAATCGGTCGATGAATTAAGGAAACTTCGATCAGCGATAACTTGATTTTTTCAAATATGAATGCCTAATTTTTTTTATACGGTTAAAAGTAGAATTTGATAACCTTTCTAATGGTGTAAGGTTGTGCATATCAATCTCTGGTAGTTTTCATTTAATTTTAAATTTTCAAACAAATCGGCGTTTTTCAATTTGCCTACCTATAACCAACGTAGCAGGCCTTCAAATATAAACAAAAACCTGTTCAGGTAGAATAAAACAACTAACTTAGCTGAAAAATACACGCGAACTAGACTAAAGGGACAAGATTATAAAAATTACTCACAACAAACAAAGTCTAACCAGAAACAACGGCGGTAACATATCTTTGGTCAAAGAGAAGCTGGAGTATGGCAGAAATGGATTTTTTCACTGCAACGTACTAGAGATTGGCAATTTCCAAAGCCATTAAAAATTTTGAAATAAAGTAAAAACTACTAGAGAATGTTGTAAGCAGTTTATTATTTTCATAATAAAATTTCACATTTAATGATATAAAAAAAGTATGCAATTCTGTCAAAACTCAAGTCAAAAGTACCTCTGACTGGAGTTCTGAAAATTCTTCAAGCAAGGTCGCAGAAAATGAAGAATGAATTAAAATTTGTTCAAATTATAAAACATAACTTAAATGGCAGAAAATTTAAATCTGATTTGTCAGTATTCCTTTTTTGCAATATTGCTAATAGATATTGAAAAATAGAAGGGCTCCAGTCAGAGGTATCGACTTCGATGCAAACTAGTACTTTTTTACACCATTACATATGATTGATAGTTGCATGCTGGAGCAACAGTCGCTGGTTGTTTCTGTTTCATATGAGGGTTTTTGATTGCAATGGGAAATTTTTAACCTCTAGGAAATTGCGGTAGCCAGTAGACAGTAAAAATATCTATCACTGCCATACTCTAGCTTCTCTTTGACCTTACAGATGCTATCGCAGTTGTTTCTGGGAGAGTTGATTTGTTGTAAGGAATTTTTATAATCTTGTCCCTTTAGTCTAGTTAGTGTGTATGTTTCTGCTAAGTTAGTTGTTTTCTTCTACCTGAACAGATTTTTGTTTATATTTCATGGCCTGCTACGTTGCTTATAGGTAGGAAAATTGAAAATCGCCGATTTGTTGAAAATTTAAAATTAAATGAAAACTACGAGAGATTGATGTTCACAACCTTATATCATTAGAAAGCTTATCAAATTCTACGTTTAACCGTATAAAAAAAATTAGGCATTCCCATTTGAAAAAATCAAGTTATCGCTGATCGAAGTTTCCTTAATTCATCGACCGATTTCTCCAAGCATAAACGTAATTTAAATTTGACAGTCTCATCAAAGGTAATGCATTTTATGCTTAGTAACACGGCAAAGTCACAGCCTTCCATATTTTGTAATCTCTGCGATATTCAATTTTTTCCCGATATCTACTTATACCGAAAATGGTGATTTACACATTAACGGTTCGCTTTAGGTACCATGTATGATACATAAAGTCACACTAAAATTCACCAAGGGATCTGAATGTGCAATAATATATGGGGTGTTCCATTTAAAAAAACATAACTTTGATACATTTCGTGTTTTTGGGACACCCTGTATAACATGAAAATATTTTTAGAATGTAGCCTTTGTGGGTCTCTATCCATCGCAAATTATTATTTTCTTTTTTATCAAATACTTTAGCCATAATGCTCCGTGTCGAATAACGTGAATAACCCTGTATATTGCAAAACAAACTAGATCTATCTACTTCAATAGCTTCAACAGACTGTTCTGCTGTTTTCTTTCGTTTCCTTTTTGCTTGAGATGGAAACCATAATCGCTTCTCCTTATTTTTTCAAATAATGTAGGTCCATTTCTTTTATACCCATTAACAAAATGACAGCTACACAAGTAAGCACTAGGCCTGGTTCAACTGTCCTTCTGCAATTAGAAGAAACAATGTTCATATTGATGTTATCATACTGCAAAAATGATATTTTATGTGTAATATGTAGAAGAGTATTACTTTGTTATTTTTTAAATAGATTCCTTGCTCTTGGATCTTTAGGAAGCCTAAACATCTTACACGTTTTTATCATATTATAGTTGTTGCTACTTGCTACCAGGTGCCCAGCACTGTACCATTTTCTGCAATATATTAAAACAGGTTAATCTTGAAAGACATACTATATGACCTGAATATGGTAAAGTCAAAAATATTTGAAATGTGGTTAGATTTTTTGCAATAACGTAACCTAACAATACATGTATTGACAGGTGATGAAGACGCTATTGTCAAATTCATCGAGTAATTAAGGTTGAGTCAATACAATGACTAATTGATATTAACTGATTTCTTGAAATAAATTCCTCAAAAATATTCAGTTCATATAAAACAAATTAGAAATCATTACGAAATTATAATAATAAATTTAATAATAAAGTAGTACTCATTTGACTTTATCGTCCACGAATGAACATCCGTAAGGGGTGCTCGTATCAACGTCAAAAATATAGTTTGATTCAAAATATACTCGTACGATATTTTTTGCAATTAACAGAGTAAAGTTATACACTTATCTGAGCACTTTCCCGATATTATGTTACGGAAGTTTCGGATTAAGTTGTATGAAAAATACACAATATTAAGCCGACAGTTTCTATAATTTCTCATAAAGCGTTCGAAAAAGGATACTGTTTTGAAACATAAACACATAAATAAAAAGATTGATTCAAGATTTATTACTCATTGACTATTTCCAGCGCAGTGTTTTAGTTAAGATTGCATTGAATTTTTTTTAACTATGCTTATTTTCTTCCAGAATCGTACCTCCTAGTGGTTTTAAGCCGGAATGTAAGGTTTCCGATGACATGAGGTTTACTGCTTATAATCAATATGTGCACAAAATGTTGCATAGATGGGGACCAAACTTCAAAGAATTGATGGCTATTAAGAAATATTTGGAGACGCAGAATATTGGTTTCACTCACTCTCCATGGGTAAGTGCGTAAATACACCCGTGTTCACTTACCATACCTAAAGGTGACTGCAAGCGCTATTCGCTGCTAAGCAATGGTTATACAAGCGCGGCTTGTGGCAGCAGCTAACTATTCGCCGCGCGCCGGTGCTGCAGATGGTGGGTGTTTTGAGTAAAGTGCATCTAGACAAGCCCAAGCCGGAAGTCCGCTTCTAGTTGTAGCGTGTTCTCTACATTTCGCTTTTCAAGGAACAAATTAATATCGGAGTAAAGAGAGGTGAACTGTAATAATCTGCTCTAGTGTTTTCTGTCGATATTCTGTGTATAATCTATCGTAAAAAAATGGTTTAAAGACATATACAAGGGTGCCCCACGACGATTAAGACAAGCAATATATCGGAACTGGGCAGTAGTAGCGAATTATAATTTTGGGGTTGTAAATTAGAGCAAATATACTATCTTTTCTTATTATTGTGTCACCCAATGAGGTATTATATTGTATATATATTATATGTATTAGTATATACACTGTAATAATCTGCTGTAGTGTTTTCTGTCAATATTCTGTGTATAATCTATCGTACAAAAATGGTTTAAAGACATATACAGGGTGCCCCACGACAATTAAGACAAGCAATATATCGGAACTGGGGTAGTAGCGAATTATAATTTTGGGGGTGTAAATTAGAGCAAATATACTATCTTTTCTTATTATTGTGTCACCCAATGAGGTATTTGTTTTTGGTCACGTGGCGGCCGATTCAACATTTTTAATGGGACACCCTGTATATTTGTGACTTTTTGTATTCCTTCCGATAAAACAATTCCAACAAACTAGCACACTTGGGGTCTAAAGTGTTTAATTCAAGAGCTACAGGAACTTAAAGTATGGTACCACTACCATTGATTACAACATGTACCCCTACAGTTAAATTACTTTGGTAGTGTTTCATAATGGTAGTTTTTTTTATTATAGAGGGTTTAGGAAATCGGCTTGATCGCAAGGACAGAAAACACTCACACACCCGGAAGTGTGAGAGAGAGTTTGCCCACCCGACGTTGAACCAGCTTGAGCCTTCTGATCACATGTCCAATGGACGCAACCACGTCCATCCGACATGTCATCACGGCCCGACCGGCTAAAACCCGTTCCCTCTTTCTTACCTCTGATGTTATATCTCCATCTGCACCGGGCATCATCGTGAACGATATTCTTCGCAGTGCAGGATGAGGCAATGATTAAAACACATTTATGAATAACCTCCAATCCTCATTTATCCTTGAAGCGCTCCTCTTTCTCCTTTACAGAGAGTATTTTGTTGACCATCTCATGTATGATGTTCCATGCCTCTACGCTGGACAACATCAGTGGGACCATAGTCTCTGGGGTCAACTCCCCATCCAGTTTTTGACTTGCCTTCTGTCTGTACGCCCCCCATCGATCGCACAGAAACAGGGCATGCTCGGCCGTATCTTCCACCTCGCAGTGCAAGCAGCTTTCGTCCACCCGTCCTATCCGTTTCCTATACACTCGAAAAGGCCCGTGCCTGCGTTAGGAAATAGGATGTCTGCCGATGACTGCATTCCGCCCATTCTTTTATCGACGGTATTAGTCGTTTCGTCCACTGCCCGACATCAGTGGTCTCGTTCCATATGCTTTGCCACTTACTTGCTGTCAGCCTTTTAGCCTCAGCGCGGCTTATCGCATTGCCTGCTTGACCATGGCGGATCAGTGTCCTCTCTTCGGCCAGCAAGTATAATGGTGGTATCGCCGTTATAACTTGCAAGGCTCTTGTAGAATACCATGCGATAAGCACTGGCCACCCTCAGCAGAGACTTTCTTTGCAAGCTGTCTAAGACCTTCTGATACCTTTTCCTTTTCGTGGCTTTACACCACACAGGAGCTCCGTATAGGATGACCGACTGTACAACCTGGCACAGTAGTGCCCTTTTGTTGCTACTGGGCCCTCCTACATTTGGCCTCAGTCGCGAAAGTATTGCCGCCTTCTTCTCAGCCTTTGTCACAATTCGTTTAAAGTGTTCTCCATAACACCTCTCGTTATCCAGTGTGACTCCGAGGTACACTAAGGACTTGCTTGGTAGGACCTGCACTCCCTTTAGTTGAAAGACCACGTTAGCTCTCTTGTCTCTTGCTCCTTGGGCCGCGCATTATAACTGCCTCTGTTTTCTCAGGAGCCAACTTAAGCTTGTGATCGCACATCCATCTGTCAATCTTGCACAGCGAGCATTGGCTTTATGAACCAGCTCTGCCTGTTCATTTGCCACGATAACAAGTGCCAGATCGTCGGCATATGCTACCATCTTTACGCCGCTGGGCAGCGAAAGCTTCAGCACCCCATCATACAGGATGTTCCAGAGTGACGGCCCTAAAGCAAATTCTTGAGGCACCCCTGTTGCCATAGAGATTTCGGTTCCGGCAATGCAAATTGATCTGGAGTCTAGGTAGCTGCTTATAAGATTCCTTAGGTATTTTGAAATCTTCAGCTTTCCTAGTTCCTCCATAATCATGCTCCACGAGGCTGTATTAAAAGCATTGCGGACATCACCAACGCACACCACTTCTTCTTGGTATCTTCCGCAATCCTCGTTACCGTTTCCAGGGCATCGATGGTGGACCTCCCCGAGCGAAAACCGAATTGGCATGGCGAGAGTCCTCCTGCCTTTTCGATCTCTTTCTCGAGCCTCTGCCTTATCAGGATTTCGTACAGCTTTCCGATGGTATCTAGCAGGAAAATTGGCCTGTATGAAGAGGAAAGCTCTGGCGGTTTTCCGATCTTGCTAAGCAATACCACGTCGGCCCTTTTCCATGCCTTTGGTACGGTTTGCGTACTCAGAAGGTGGTTGAGTAGACCTGATAGCAGCTGTGGTGCTGTAGATGCAATAACCTATGGCCTCAGGAGGGACACCATCTGGCCCAGGAGCTTTACCATTTTTCATCTTCCCCGCAGCCGCCTTAATCTCTTCCACCGTAAAGATCTCCGGATTCTTTTCGGTGCTGTCCGTCACCCAAGCTTCTGAAATACTTGGGAAGAGCTCTCTCACTATATCTACCACCTCTATCTATATCACCTATATCTACTTCTGTCGTTACTTAGTAGACACGGTGACGATTGCTTGATCATCCTTTTGGTGACCAACTGGTACCCTTCACCCCATATGTGATCTCTTAAAATTTGTCATACCGTTACATGGGTAATATTTAATTCATGCGCTATTTTCCGCGTACTAGTTTCAGGATTTCTCTCAATTTCGTTTAGAACTGCTTCCTCCATCTGAACTGTTCGTACTATTGCAGGTCTTCCTATGACAACTGTAGACGTATCGTCGTATCGTTCATGGTAGATACGTCTCGCAGCATGAGCATTACCCTGGGCCATTCCATAACAGAAATGCATATCTGTCATTTCTCCGTTAGTAAATTGGACCATTTTAAGCGGAATAAGTGGTTTATCAATTATTGCAATTGTTTCACAGCACACTTACTAAATAGATGAACATTTATTCATTTACAATAGCCTGCATCGATTCAATAATTTGCATTTTTCTCGAAAACGGTTAGTCCTATCGAGATGTACCAAGAGACCATTTTTACGTAGAAATCTCTGAAATACCATATTCTAAAATCTAAATGTTAAAAAATTACCATTTAGAAAATGGGGTTATTTTTACCCTTAACTCCTCCCGTATGATACGCCTCTGATTAAAATTATGAAATTCTGAATTCAGAATCAGATTCAGTGTCAAAAGCTTACTCATCGTACCTAATTTCGTAATTTTGTTATGAATGGTTTCAAGAATATCGAGGGAAAACCGTCTGCAGGGTGCCCCATGCAAAGGAGCGTAGCTCCCTTAGGAAGCATTTCCGGACCCATGTTCATATGACATTTTCTTTCTATTTTTCGGAGTACTATTCGTGGTTAAAGTTTGTTAACATACTTAATTAACACCCTGTATTCCACCAAATATGAGCGCTCATGCTATGAACAACTGTTTGATCATCTAGATACTCTTGAATACGTCTTTGGTAAGAATGTATATGTTGTGGGCGATTTTAATATACCTGAATATTCGACCGAGAATAACGAACCAATATCCAAAAAATGATGTATCTTTATAATTTTTCCAAATTTTTTCAACTTCAGAAGTATAATGCAACTCTAAAAATCGTGTATTAGATCTTATATTAGTTACAGAAAAGTGCACTGAGACTTAAATCTTTTTTATGCAACATGTAAGTTCAAATCGTCATAGCAGACGAATGTTAGCGAACTGCAACTCAGAGTTCTTAAATTTCAGAAAGGCTAACTTTTCTGTTAAACGAACAAATATATACTTAGCACGAGTAGATTGGTCCATCCTAGGCAGCATAACAGAAGTAAACAGGACCAGTAATCTATTTTTTGAAAAATTATTCTTTATAATTAATATTTGTGTGCCCAAGTCAAAATACCGACCAAATAAATACCCCCTTGGTACAATCATGCAATCATTAGCGATTTAAAAAAGAAAAAAATGTTTCACAATCAGTACAAAAAGTCAAGAAATGGTGATATTTACAATGGTTTTGCAAATCTCAAATATAGTTTGAAGCGAAGGATTCAAGATGCCTATAAAACGTACATAAAAGACATACAAAATGACATAAAACAAAACCCCGCAAAATTATGGTCTTTCATTCATAACAAACAGGGTGTAAATTCACTACCATCTGAAGTGACATAATTCAGATACCTTCAATGATATTAATGACACATGCAATGCTTTTGCCCACTTTTTCAATTCTGTTTATACCATCTCATCAGGTTCAGTTCACCATGAAACCGTATCGCCATCCTCTGACAATATTATATTGCACAGCTTTTCAGAAAATAAAGTCCTTCAATTATTGAAGAGAATGAAAAATAGAGGAACTCGCGGTCCAGGTGATATCCCATCATTCTTAGTGAAAGACTGTGCAGCTGTACTGGGCGGACCAAAGCTAGCACAGTGGAATAGCGTCTGCGTCCAGAGGATCGGCTATTCTTCAGTAACTAGGACACGACGGATCTCTATGTGAACGGCTATTCGGTGAGTGGCAACACCGAGGGGTTAACCCAAGCCAGGGTTGAAAGCCGGCCGGCAACCTGACAGGTACATCCCGGCTGCACGGCTTCGTCGATTTCCCTCTCAGCGGGTCTTATCGGCGACCTTTCAGCCTGGTCAATAGACCTTTCAGTCGCCGAAGGGGCAGGCTGAGCTGGAGCATGAACATATCCCTGCCCCCGAAGGTAAAATACCTGGTTCCGCAAGCTCTAGGTGGTAAGTGTGCTATGCTCTGGATGCATTTAACACCACCTCCCACGCATGCGAGACATGTATCCCCTACGGCGCGGGCTGGTGCTCTCGTAGCAGCTCAGCAGGTCATCCTTCAGTTCCGTCGTCCACCTAAAACGGTTCTAAGTTTGATGACTAATCGATTTCCAGACAGATGGAAAGAAGCAAAAATTTGTCCCATTTTCAAAAAAGGAAAAAGAACCGCAGTTGAGAACCATCGGCCCATCACTCTCGTATGCAATTTTTCGTAAGCTTTAGAATAACCTTCTCTGCGATTTCATATCCCGTAATGTCCAGACCAAAATTAGTCCACATCAACATGGTTTTGTCAAAGGTCGATCTACTACCACAAATTTAATTTGCTTTACACAGTTGGCAGCAGAAACGCTTGATCGTCATAGTCAGATGAACGTAATACAGGGTGGGCCAATAGTGCGTGGACGGAGGATTGTGGGCTTACTAAAGAATATTTCAAAAATCTGTCACTTGGTAGGGACCCTTGAGGGCTATAACGTAAAAATATTTTTACTTAAATTTTGACGTTTATATAGGGTGATTAATATCAAACCTACATTTTTTTGAATGGAACCCCCTATATATTATTGCATATTTGGATTCCCTGCTCAATTCTAGTGTGACTTTATGTATCACATATGGAACTTTAAATGAACCGTTTAGGCGCAAATCACCATTTTTGGTATAAGTAGGTATCAGAAAGAAATTGAATATCGCAGCGATTATAAAACTTGGAAGGCCTTGACTTTGCGGTACGACTAAGCATGAAATGCATCACCTTAGGTCAAACGGCGAAATTTGAATTCTTTTTATACTTTGAGAATTCATAGGATAAATTTAGGAAACTTCAATCACAGATAACTTGATTTTTTCAAATGGGAATGCCTATTTTTATTAAAAGAATCAAATGGAAAATTTGATTACCTTTCTAAGGGTATAGCATTCTTGATATCAATCTTTTTTGGTTTTCATTTTAATTCAAATTCTCAGTCAAATCGGTGTTTTTCAATTTTCCTACATGCAAGCAACCTAGCAAGCCATGAAAAATAAACAACAGCTCGTTAATATGGAAGAAAGCAACTAACTTATTAGGAACATGCAAACTGACTAGAGCAGCGAGGCAAGATTATGGAAATTCCTTACAACATATTAGCTCTAACCAGAAACAATAGCGGTAACAAGAACGCTCATTTTTCACAGCCTACTAGCTATTAGCCAATCTCCAAAGTCAGTAAAAAAATATTTAATCAAAGGAAAACTACTAGTGATTGTTGCTGGCAGTAGAATATCTATGTCTTCTGAATAAATCTGCATAAAATTTCACATTTAATGCTATAAAAAAGTAGCCATTTCCGAAAGTCAAAAGTAATGATACCCCTGACTGGAACACTTCAAATTCTTCAGTAGGTACTTCTAACTTATTAGCAAAATCGCGGAAAATGAAACTTGAATTGCAGTCTGTTTGAATTGTAAAACATAATTTAGTTTGCAGAAAACTACATAAAATAGTCAGAATTACAACATAGCGTAATTAAAAAATTCTAGCAGTTATTTCAATAGATGTTCAGAATGCTCCAGTTGGAGATATCTTTACTTTTGACTTAACTAAACGGAAACAACTATTTTTTTATCCCATTGAATGTGAAATTTCATTCTAAACATGTTAGACTGTAAGCAAAAATCGCTGGTAGTTTTCCTTTTGTTTCAAAATTTTTAATCGTTTTGGAAAGTTGTCAAGCTCTAGTAGACCTCAATAGCTAGTAGGCTGTGAAAAACAAACACGTCTGTCATACCCCAGCTACTCATTGACATTAGATATATTGCCGCTGTTGTATCCGGTTAGAGCTAATATGTTATAAGGAATTTTCATAATCTTGCCCCGTTGCTCTAGTTAGTTTGCATCTTTCTACTAAGTTAGTTGGTTTCTTCCATATTAACGAGCTTTTGTTTATTTTTCATGACCTGCTAGGTTGCTTGCACGCAGGAAAATTGAAAAACACCGATTTGACTGAAAATTTGAAATAAAATCAAAACCAAAAAAGAATGATATCAAGAATGCTATATCGTTAGAAAGGTAATCAAATTTTGCATTTGATTCTTTAAACCAAAATAGGCATTTCCATTTGAAAAAATCAAGTTATCTGTGATTGAAGTTTCCTAAATTTATGCTCTGATATCTCCAAGTACAAAAAGAATTCAAATTTAGCCGTCTGACCTAAGCTGACGCATTTCATGCTTAGTCGTACCGCAAAGTCAAGGCCTTCTAAGTTTTACAATCGCTGCGATATTCAATGTTTTTCTGATACCTACTTATACCAAAAATGGTGATTTGCGCCTAAACGGTTCGTTTAAAGTTCCATGTGTGATACATAAAGTCACACTAGAATTGAGCAAGGAATCCAAATATGCAATAATATATAGGGAGTTCCATTCAAAAAAATGTAAGTTTGATATGAATCACCCTGTATAAACGTCAAAATTTAAGTGAAAATATTTTCACGTTATAGCCCTCAAGGGTCCCTACCATGATCAAGTGATAAATTTTTGAAAGATTTCTTAGTAAGCCCACAATTCTCCGTCCACGCACTATTGGCCCACCCTGTATATATGGATTTCAGTAAGGACTTTGATCGTATTCAGCATGATCTGGTATTGCGTAAATTAGATACATTCGGACTATCAACGGATCCTTTCTTGGGACGAGAAAGCATTATGTCGAAAGGTGCAAAATCAAACTATTTTTCACCAACATCTGGCGTCCACAGGGATCTTTTAGAGCCTCTACTATTTGTTATTTCAGCAAATAGATAACAATGAAGACTGCATCCAGCTGCAGGAAAACATGGACATTGGGTATAAATGGTGCACAGAAAATCAGCTTCCAATAAATATATCAAAATGTAACATCATGTCATTTACTAGAAAAGCTAACATAATTCAACACAAATATTAACAATATGTAATTAGACAGAGTAACGGAATTCAAGGATCTTGGTGTGATATCTGACAGTAAGCTTAGTTTCAATCCACATATCCAAAGCCTTATATCATCAGCTAACTAACAATTGGGATTTGTTCTTCGGAACCCTAGAGATTTCAGTGACACTCAAACTACCCTGATGCTATTTAATACGTTGGTGCTGCCAAAACTTGAATATGCTAGAATAATATGGAACCCCTGCTATGTTACTAGTTGTGACTCTCTAGAAAACATACAGAGACGATTTGTGAAGTTTGTAAGCTTTAAACTAGACGGCGTTTATCTTAACATTGGCACGCCGCATCACTCTTTACTAGAAATGCATAATGCAATTTCATTGGATACAAGAAGAAACATAATGATTTTTTTGTACAAAGTGATCCATAACATAATTGATTGTCGTGAAATGGTAACAAAATTAAAAATTAATGCACCCAGAGTATATACAAGGAACGCGCTGACTTTTTACCTACCCACCCCAAGGACAAACTTATTTTTGTTTTCACCCTTATATCCTATGTGTAACTGTTATAACAGTTATCAAACTCAATTTTATATATTTTGCACCTCTATATCCCATATTAAGAAAGTATGCAGAAATATTCTATAAGTTTTAGTATTTTAGTTTATGTATTGTATAATTACCAGCTTTTCCCACCTGTAATAAAATTGGTTTTGTAACTGTTGGTGGTGTATCTATAAATAAATAAATATGTTTACATTAAAACTCAAAAATATGATACTCACTATCTCTGCCACGTCACGCTACTTTTTTCATGCGTTTTATTTGATCTTAAATTTTTTGTAATTTAAATCCTCGTAAATGAACATGCAGCTATACTTTTGAATCCCTTCGAGAAGTGTTTTTTCTGGCACCCATTGCTATGTTGTCCACACCAAACATAGCACATATCATTGCATAAAGTTTTGACACAAATGAAATCTAATATTTAGTTATTAGTGTTAAATTATGGAAACAGAATTGATTGAGATACCTGATGCGGTATGAGATAGAGTATGTTGCAGTCGATTGCTGTAATTACTGAAGCATAATAATCAATGGAAGTAAATCCAGTGTAGGTGAAGAAGCTTATATTTCTCGCAGCGCTTCTACAGCGCCATAGGCTGAAAGCCTTTGCGAGAGGCTGACCATAAAAAAAACATCACGAAAAAATATGACATTATTTCGTTGCTGTACCTGATGTCAGCACAGCTGTTTCGTTTTTGATTAAATTTAAACATGACGATTGAAGATATTTTTTCTACACAAAAAACTCATTCTAGAGGATCAGAATTTGATATTTCTGCATTCCTGTAATTCCAAGGCATCGAGAAATGGTTTTTGTGTCTTAACTGTGGTGTTTTACAAAGACTACCTGCAAACAAGAAACATTTTTGAGAACACATAAACATTGAATCAGTTCTGCTTGATTAATTTTTATGTTTTTGCATAAAAACTGCTTATTTTTGCACCTGATTTATGGTGACAAGTGTTTTACTAAATTCCTTGATTTTTATATTTTAGATTGGCGGCATGGAAATTGACCTACCAAGGCTATATCAAACAGTTCAAAGTTTGGGAGGGTTAAAAGAGGTGATTGAGAAGAAGAGATGGCCTAAAGTGTCAGAGCTTATGAAAATACCGAAATCCGCTCAAGATCGTGTCACTAAACTTGATGACATCTACTGCAAATACCTTTTGCCATACGATACGCTGTCTCCAGGTAATTCGTATCAGCATCATTTCGTACCTCTCATAACTATAAGTAAAAACAAAAAGAGCTTCGATTGCGTAAACATATAAAAAGGCTCTTATGCCACACTCTTAGCGACTAATTTATTGATTATCAGTACGCACCGAATTTGTTTTACTTCAATACAGTTTTATATACTGGGTGAGTTTTTAGTACCGGCTCGGTCGATAACTCCACTATTGTAGAAGATAACGAAAAAAAGTTATATATAAAAGTTGTAGCCACGGATATGATCCTTGCTCAGAAAATATTTTGACTTATACAGGGTGATCCATAACCACGTGGTGATGCAAACATGCATTTTTTAAATGAGATACCCTATATGTTATTCCATATACAAATTCTACTAATGATTTCCGTTATTCCAATATAAGGTATTGTTACATTATACAGGGTATTTCAAAAGTTATGACCATTTTTATATCCAAATCGCTGTCAAATGAACGTACTGTATATCAAAAAGTGATGCATCAAAAACAATTTTTTTACACGTGTGGATAAAAAATATCATCTAGTTTTGAAATCGGCTATAAAAAAACCCGTGACGCATATTCGTATACAAGGTGATGTAGAATGAAATCTAGATTTTCTCTCTTTTTTTTTAAATGTAACCCCCAATATTTTATTATACCAAAGAAATGCTTTCAATATGCTCTTTCATCTTTGTATAACACTTGTTATGGCTGCATTCATTAATTTCTGAGATATTTCGATTTTTCTACAAATTTTGAATATACCTTCTATTTGTTTACTAAAATTTATTTATTTTGAAAAAATATTATCAAATTTTATTTTTGCTTAACAGACATTTAAAATATAAGGCCATAATAGTACTTGATTAAGCCAAAATACTGGATTAACGAGATAATATAGGTCAAGTGTGCCGAGGAAACAATTTTACAGACGTCATGCATAATTATCAAGCAGATGTATCAGGTAGGCTATGAAATATTAAACGACACAGTCCAAATAAAACGATTATTCAATCTTTCAAACGCATTAGTTTTAGAGTGTCTCCGTTCTGGATATTGCTGTTCATAGTTGATATATTCTAGAGGCAAGTAGACAATTTCTCAAGGATTCTCCTAAATGCCCTTAATGGAAACATTAATTTCTAAAGCTGGTTTTTCACACAGTACGGAATTATTGAGCAGGTTATGAAAACTGTCAATTTTTCAAAGCCTACCTGATAAATCTGCTTGATAATTATGCATCACGCCTACAAAATTGTTTCCTCAGCATACTTGACGTTATTATCTCGACGATTTGGTGTTTTGACTTGATGAAATGGTATCATGACCTTATAATTTAGTTGTTCGTTAAACAAAAAACAAATTAGATAGTACTTTCTCAAAATAAATAAATTTTAGTACACAAATAGAAGCTATATTTTAAATTTACCGAAAAATCGAAATATCTCAGAAACGGATGGACGTAGGTACAACAAGTGCTATACAAAGATGAAAGATCATATTAAGAGCAATTCTTTGCGATAATAAAATATTGGGGGTTAATTTTAAAAAAAAGAGAAAATCTGGATTTTGCATTCTACATCACCCTGTATACGAATATGCGTCACGGGCTTTTTTTGTAGCCGATTTTAAGACTAGAGAATATTTTTAATCTTTTCGTGTAAAAAAAGTAATTTTTGATTCATTATTTTTTGAAATACAGTATGTTAATTTGACCGCGATTTGGATATAAAAATGGTCATAACTTTTGAAATACCTTGCATAATGTAACAGTACCCTATATTGGAAGAACGGAAATTATTAGTAGAATTTGAATATGGAATAATATATAGGGTGTCTCATTTAAAAAAATGCATGTTTTCATCACCACGTAGTTATGGATCACCCTGTATAAATTAAAATATTTTCTGAGCAAGGAGCATATCCGTGGCTACAACATTTATATACAACTTTTTTCGCTATCTTCTACAGTAGTGGAGTTATCGACCGAGTCGGTACTAAAAACTCACCCTGTATATTATACAGGGTGGCACAATAGTGAGCGGACGGAAGATTTTGGGCTTACTGAAACATATTATAGAAATCTGTCACTTGATCATGGTAGGGACCCTTGAGGGCTAGTACGTAAAAATATTTTTATTTAAATTTTGACCGTTTATACAAGGTGAGTCAAAACAAACTTACATTATTTTGAATTGAACCCCCTATATATTATTGCATATTCCTCAGTGAATGACATTGCCTGTACTAAGGGAGACGACCTTAAAATTCCTAATATCATACAAAGTGTTTTCTTTTCTCTAGAATATTCTGGAAAAAATGAAAAAATCGATAGTGGATAGCTGATGCATCTGTTAATATAACCCTTCTAACGCAACGCTGAGAGATCTGTTCATTAAGATAGTTACGTACCTCAGAGTCAAAAAAGTTAAAAATAGCCCTAATCAATCTACATGTAAATTAGAATTGAACATTGTTATCATTTAGAATTATTAGTTATTTGCTTTCGTGTATGTGTTCCTCGGGAAAATTATATTTACATATATGTTTGCCTTATTAATACGCCAATAAAACTTAGTCGAAAAATCCGGATTCTGGAATTAATTCCCAGCAGACTGGAAATCATCTTAATACCTTTATTGGGTCCTAGATACGTGTAATCTGAGTTTGCACTATCGCAAGTGGTGAGTTTAACTTTTGACAGCCCAAAAACTGTCAAATTTTTTACCCCTTTTTTGTTTTTTGCTTGTAGCTGGAAAATGGAGCATCGGACGGAAAAATTATTTCCATTCAATAATAGAGAAGACTAAATTCTGCATCAAATGGTATATAAAACATCAACTTTGGTTTAGTGGTATAGGCGAAATGCACAAACTAATATTTTGCGGCTTTCCCAGACGACATATCTTGAAATGAGATACTTCATATCAAAAAAGATCAGTTATAAAATTGAGTCATTTATAATTCGAAATTTGGCTTTCATTCAAAATCTATATTTTCGTCGTTTCGAGTCATTTGAAGTCATGTTATCATATCAAAATTGTGTACCGAAACAGCACAACCTGACTAAGATTATTAGCTTAAAGTCTTGTAGTACCATTAAATCTTGAATAAGTATTATTAATAAGAATTCAGTAAGGAGTAAATTAATTATAGTATTTAATAGTTTAGGTGCAATCAATTAAAAATGTCACTTACAACTTTATTAATGAACACAAACTCAATATATAGTCAGCTCAATTGGTTCAGCTACGCAGGCTTTGAGGACATAAACCACCGATATACTAACAAGAGCTCATGTTAAAGGTGAATATTGTATAAAAGATTCGTTTGAAGTATCAGGGCGATTTAACTGGTTACAGATTCCACCTAATCATGTATTTATCAGTCTTGATGTTGTTTCACTATTCAGTAATGTTCACTTAGAGGCTTGCACAACAGCCATAAGTAAACATTGCTCCCAGATAAAGCAGTTTTGCAATATCTCTCTTGATTCCTTTTTGCAGATTTTAACCTTTCTTTTCAACAACAACTATTTCAGTTTCAACAATGAAATTTATAAACTTTTGGATCTCCTATGGGAGCCAAAATGTCACCAATTTTTGCTGAATATGTCATGGATGATCTTTTGGACATTGTTATCCAAGTACTCCCATTCAATTTATTTTCATAAAAAATATGTAGACGATTTAATACTGTGTCTACCGAGTGAAGGTTTGAATGTGATTGTCGATATTTTCAACAGCTTCGACCCCCGTATACAATGGAACCATGGAAAAAGAGGATGAAAACCATTCAGTCCTCTTTTTAGACACTAGATTGATCCGTACTGAGAATAATGTCTTGTTGGTCGACTGGTACCGAAAACCTACCAGTACTGGAAGGTTTCTAAATTTTATGTCGTACCACAAGATGGGCATAAAGATCAATCTTATAAAACAAATGAAAAAAAGGGTCATCAAAATATCTGACACCTTTTTCCATAATTCTAATTTCCACGCACTTTCAAACTTATTCACTAACAATGGTTATCCAAAGCACTTGGTAAACAAGATCCTATTTAACACTGAAATGAATATTTCGCCAAACAATGAGAATATAAATTTATAAATAACACCCCATCTAATAGTCTAGTTACTAATCAGAACCCATCTACTGAAACTGATAATGTGGAACAAAATTCTGGACTCCAGATGAGATTTGCAAAGTTGTCATACATTAAAGAATTAATTCCCAAACTAATTAGAGTATTTTCTGGTGCAAACTAAAAGTTCTTGTGAATCACTGGTCACAGTTAATAGTACTTTTTCGAAACTCAAGGACAAAGTTCCGTTGCTTAGCTTAACCAATGTCCGTGTAATGACTGTAATTTAGTTTATATGGGGCAGACATCCAGAAACTTGAAAGGCCGTATCGTGTCACATTACAGTGAAGCAAGGTTGCACCGTGAGCGTTGCGCTCTTGCTTCACACCCCCAGATTACTGGCCACTCTATGAACTACAATTCAGTTGAAGTTCTTAATAGTAAATCCAATTTAACAAAACGTTTATTCTTAGAATTGGCCCTTATCCTCTGTTACCTGATACTTTAAACTGGCTTGACGTCTATTTGATAGGTATCAGTTGAAGTTCTTAATAGTAAATCCAATTTAACAAAACGTTTATTCTTAGAATTGGCCCTTATCCTCTGTTACCTGATACTTTAAACTGGCTTGACGTCTATTTGATAGGTATCAGCTGATGAAGAAGTGTATCTCAAATTTAATTTTTTACTAGTGGTGTTGATTGGCAATCCTGCGATCAGGACCGTATTAGTAATATTCTTATTGAATATTTGCCAAAAAGTAATTACTATTGTTGTAAACAAGAAATTGCTTCAATATCCAGAAATTCTCAGCAAAAATGGTTAGTTAAAAGAAATAGATTATTTTATTGATTTGTATATTGTTAGAGACTATCACAATACCCCTATATTTAGCAATAAGGACGATTCAATGGATAGCTTGCATCACTAGTGGGATATTTATTGGTTGAAACGTACAAGGTACAATTGGAGAAAAGTATAAAGTAAGTACATGGAGTAAGATTAATATAAAAGGTAGTTTAACTGAAGCTTAAGCTAAATTTATCTTCATTCTTACCTCATTTAAAGTGTACCTAATCATCATCATTCAGACCAGCCATACTGATATACTGAAGGACACGCCAGATTTTCCGAGAAAATGTATAATAAGCATAGACCTCGGAGCATAGATGAAAACGTCACCAAGTGTCAATTACTTGTTATTAGTAATGCTTCCACTCAATACAGCCCTGCATTCCTTCAAAGCTTAAGATTGATACGTCATGACTCAACCTGGGATATTTTTAGTTATCACTAGCCGAACAGCTGTTCGCTGTTGACACGGCTGACAGTTTAAAGTATCGGGTAACAGGGTATATCAATGTGACAATTGTATGAACAAGAAAACTGACATTAAAGACTTAAGTGTCATATAGTCATACCTCCTTCAATGTGAAAAATTACATAACACCAATAGATTAGCCTTGCTTGATGTTTCTCCCTTTTAAACCCTGACAGTTGTTACTAACTAATAGTGTTGCCTTTTAAAAATTTTAATAAATAAAATAATATATTTTTCTACAAAAAATCTGTACCACTGAGGTTCTCGTCCATCACCACTTATAAAAAAATATAAAAGAATTTAGACAATCTCATCTTAAAGTTTATTACAAATAACATCTTTATTTTGTGGTCGGTACTATGTTTCCTAGACTATCGATGGAACGACACCTGTTTCGAATTATAGTTGACACTTCTAATGTGACATTTGATAGACATCTCCCACTCCAGGTATTTCATAACCTTGCTTCCTGTCTTGCGTTTGAGAAATTTCTTCGTTGTGGTACCATTCCTCGAACGAAACAGAAATCTAATTTTATATTTTCAATCTATAGATTTTTTAAACTAAATGTTGTGTGTAATGAATTAATTGACGAGGATATTAATAAATATCATAATATTTTAAGTAATTTTTTTGATAGTCTAACCAATATGTTCCATTTAGAATTTTCTAACCTAAGCAACAATCTCAACAAACTTTGTAAGTATAAATTCTATTTTTGCTTACCTGTTGCTTAAGTTAATTCAATATTTCAGCCCTGATGATGGAGGCATAGTTATCCGAAAGCTTGGAATTCAGTTTAAAGAGTACACTTCGCTTTAATATATTTTTGCCGTTTCCCAACTATAGCATAATTTTGTTTCCTAAATAATTAAATATATAGATAAATAAATAAATAACTAAACAGGACTAGCAGCAAAAGCTGATATTAATATCATCCAGGGCCATATATCCGTAAGCACACAGAAAAAAATATTCTTGTGCTTTTAATTGTTATTATTTGGATGTCTATTACCTCAAATGTATTTACAGTTGTTTCGAAACCGTGTTATTTAAACAATTTACTCCTCTGGTTTGAGGCAATTGCAGATAAGCTAATAATTTCAAAATAGGTTATATTCCTTCTAATGATATCTACTATCATTCCAATACTAATATTAGCGCATAATGCATGCATGTAAAGCATTCTTTTGTTTTTAATATACACCTTAAGTTTTGTTTAAGAAAAGCATATAATTTGATTGATATAAAAAATATTCTTACAATAGCATTTCTTGATAATTAGTTTAATAAGAAAGTTCATCTTGTCTATAAGGCAACTATAATAGACATAACAACTCAGGTCTTCACCACATTGTCTATGCTATATGTGACATGAGTAAGCTGTATTTGAACTGAACGTATCTTATATTGAATTCATTGATCCTTGTCGTTGGCTCAACTTCGCTGTACTCGGCTGGATTAATACTGAGATTAAAGGAGTGGCAAAAAGAGGAGGAGGTCGTTGTTAGCATTATGTCGTTGGCGCAGTTTACGTATTGCCAATTTTGGACAATTCTTAATGTTAACCTCAAATAACGAATTTACAATAAGGTTACTCATTTAATCTGATGTGACAGAGTCGAAATTTATATGTAATTATATAATGTTTATTCCGAATTTCAGAAGAATTGGTTTGTTTAAAAACATAGAACTTACTGATATGGTTATGTCCCTATTTAAATTTGTGGCGACGACTTTCAAAAATACTTGGCTGATGTAATTATAGCATAATATATCAAATACATATTTATAAAAAAGTAGTAAGCGCTATTAATAAGAGTCTTCAAATCAAAAAACAGTTGCCGTTGGTTTGATTTGATCCTGAGTTAATTATAGCATAAACAAGTTTAGCTTGAATTATGCAGAACATCTTATTATTCTGACAGTTATCATGCATTATGGTTAATTTGAATACAGATAATATTACTGCAAATACGAAAGCACAATACATACATTCAAATACTTCAATATTCAGCAATGCGATAAACCCGGTCTTTATTCAACTACGTGAGGCCTCGTAACATCTCGGTATTCTGTCTTAACAAACAAATGTGGTTCTTCATGGCATTAAGAGTATTTTAGAATCAATTATAAAACATGGGTTCGATTTAATGAATATAGTACGTTATCAAATATACCCCTCCCGTTGGATAAAACCCTGGATAAAACATTGTTGCATTTTAAGGAATACTGAAGTAAGATCTCATTGAATGACACGACAGATTTTTCTGTGACATGCAACACAAAATGTGGCAGCACTCATGCTCGCATTTTCTTAGGTGTTGATGGTCCTTCATCTGAGAAACTCAGTAGGCGCGGTTGCATATTGATACCCTTTTCATCGGGATCATCTTCAAAGGAACTATTTTCAACTTTTTCTGCTTCTACGGCAATATAATTTTCATCCTCATCTTCGAGGGTGCTGAATTGGAGCATCACTGGCCGTTGCAGTTGAGGCATATTGTTGAGTATTTCAAGCCTACTTTTCAGCAGCTGCACTTCCTTGTACTCTTTGTACATTTGTTGTACATTTGCAGCACACACTATTAAGAATTTCAGCTGGAGCTGGCTCCTTGGTGTTTATGATGGGGCGAAATCTAGGGTCCGTCCTCCTCCAACCCCAGATCAGAGGATCCTTCGGGTTATCATACCAGTCCGTAATTTGAAGGTACACCCGCAGTTTATCTTGGACAGCAGCTGCATTTGTTGGAGTTAGGGAGGCCAGTTCGAATTTTGGCTTTGTTAGAGATTGTGAAAATATTTTGTAACGGATTTGGTCCAAGGAGGTTACATCTGCCTTAAGCCGATAGACGGCTATAAAGAACAGATGACCTGCTGAAATGAGAACCTCAGGATCCTCATCTTCATGACGCCTGGACCACCCAGGCATTTAGTAACTACTAAATTGGATGTATTGTAATTTTTTTATCTTTCATGTCCGGGAGTTGCGACTGGGGTCGTTCCTTATCTTTTCCATAGATATGTACGAGTGGTGCGGTAAAGTAAACACTTAACACTAAATTCAAAGTAGCATAACTTTTTCATTTTTCATTTGCAGATGTGGTGGTGTGTTATTGCACTATACCTATACTCATTAAATGCTTTCTGATTATATACAGCTTGCCCATATACCAAGAGTAAAATAAAGTAAAGTCTAGCCAAAAGGGTAAAGTAAAAGCAAACTGATTTTGAATTGGTGCAAAATTTTGTATTTCAAAATGGTCGAATTTAAAGATTGAGGTATTTATATAACATAAAATTCTATTTACTATATCTTTTACTCCATGGTTTTTTTCAATAGGTATATCAACTGTAGTCTTACATAGCTGCAAAATGTTAGTTTGCACCGAAATAAAAAAAATTCACCGCCTCTATTGGTTTAGGCTCTACTGCTTAACCGACTTGAAAGTTTTAGATTTCATACTACGCAAAATTTAGTCCTTTTTAATATTACACAGAACGACATATTCAATCCGACGCATCATTTTCCAGCTACAACCAAAAAACTAAAAAAAGTGTAAAAATTTGGCAGTTTTTAGGCTGTCAAACTATTGATTTAGACTCTACCGCTAAACCGACTTAAGAGTTTTAGATGTCATTCGACGTCAAATTTAGTCCTTTTCAATATTGCACAAAATGACATTTTCCGTCTGACGCATCATTTTTAAGCTACAACCAAAAAACTAAAAAAAAGTGTTAACATTCGGCAGTTTTTGAGCTGTCAAAAGTTAGATTACACGCATTTGGGACTAAACAGAGGTATTAAAATTATTTCCAGCCTCCATCCTTCCATTTCTATATTTTATTCACTATAATGATCATTTTTGGCCAGCTGAAAGACAAAAATTGTTCGATGAAGTAGAAGCAGAGTGGGCCAAACGGGAGAGCAAGAATCAAAGAACAGTCCAAGAAAAACCAGTAGACGGAGGAATCGTCTCAGAACGCGATTCATCCGAACAGGAGTTCAGCGAAGCAGAAGAGTGTATTACAAAAGGCAGAAACATGGCACTGAACGCTTTTTATAGGATCGCCAGAAATACTATGAGCATGCATTTCAAGAATGCGGAGCCATCCGCACAAGAGGTAGTGAAGCGTTTCTATCATTATTACTTAATATTTCTTAAGATATCTAAAGTTGCAATTAATAGTTATATTCAGCTTTAATTTGGTCAATGAAAGTTCATTTTCAATGAATCTGTGGATCTTCGGTTTTTAGGCCGGCGTCGTTCAGCGTTAAGGCTTGACGTTTCGCCACCACGAGTGGATGACATCTTCAGAAGCTATTTCACTTCGTCGATTTCCAATACTGTATTCAAATTCATTGGACGATGGCCGCGAAAGCCTTACACAGTACATTCATTTCCAATATCTAACTGCAACCTGTTTTTAGAACATCACAATTACGTAAACTTTGACTAGTTAATCCTTTCTTTAGAATTTCTATAGATTTATAGATGTCGTATCATTGGATATTAACTTATTGTCTAACATAACTTACCGTAACGTTATTCACCTTTAAGCCTATAAAATCTCGCACATGTTAATTACCTTAACTAATCGTCCCAACTTAGGCTATTAAGACATCCCAGAATCTGGGATGTCCCCATCCCCATCAGTCTGATGGTCTCCATTTGGAATAAGTCAAGCGTTTTTTGAGGGTCAGTTAACAAATTCTGATTCAAATAAACATCAGTCTATGTTCTTTCAAAGAATCATTTTCACTGCCGCAAACTAAAATCAAAAAGGCAGACATTTACTTGCAACAACTTGTTATACTGGACGAATGGTGCTCCCAGGTAGTATAAAACTTTTGTATGGGTATAAAAATATGGTTTCACAAATTACTTACACCCAGATTGAGGAAGAATTTTTTCAGGTGGAACAAGAGTACTGGAAGTATGTAACGTTAAGACAGAATCACATCTGTGTACATTCGGGCTCTATAGATTCTGGTAGTTGGGGATATGGTTTTGCTGTTTCTAAAAATAGCCCATTCGCTAAGCACCCTTGGAATCTGAAAGTTCTCACAAACAATTGTGGCTCAGTCCTAAGGTCCCTGGGACCTGTTATGGGTGTTACTGTCCCCACACTCCATGTTGGAATGGTAAGTTATCCTTTTAATTACGGTTTACTTCACAAAAATCTAGATTTGAAATCATATTCTTCACCTATACACTCGGCGGAATAGTAAGTCACGACAAAGTTATTAACAGACCAAATGACAACTAGTGACAAACAAGTTGTCAGACCAGACAGTGACCTTCTAAAGCACCAGGTATCAAAGGTTTTTGTAATTTACCTACCGTCTAATACTCCATTTGCTACAGGAATACCTCTAAGCAGAATAGAAAACTCTTTGCCCAAGGGTCAAGTATTAGTGTAAGATTTAGGCCCGGTTTCATAATCATTCACTAATGCATTGATTAGCAAATGTACCTATAAACTTAATCATTCCATTAAAGTGGTGCGCGTTTCATAATGCATTTGGAAACGCCAATTAATTAACATGCAATAAAATGTGATTGGTACACCTGAAAGAAGGTTTTATGCCACATTTTGTGCCGTTTGAACTACATTATGACATTTCGCTTAACCTGTAAAAGTGAATGTGTCAGATTGTGACATAAGTTTTCGTTTCAAAATGTGCGCGTGATAGTAACTTTACTAAAGAAGAGGAGCTGCTACTCATTCGTACAGTAGCAATATTCAAAAGCATTATAGAATGCAAATTTACAGATAAAGTGAACAATCAGGAAAAGGTAGGTACCTGATGATACAGTCGTCTACAAATACATATAGAGATGAATAAAGAAAATATTATGCAATTAGATGAATACTTGCTTTTAATTGTGCTCAAAAGCAGCTATGAATCGATGAAATATGTTTTATTTTATAAAAACTGATAAAAGTGAACATCTACTGGCAACTCAACCTTAATCTAATGAAATTCTGATATGTCTGTCAACTCTTAAACGTCATACAAACCACATGTCAGATTTATAGGTTGATTTTTCAATTAATCTGCTTTAACTGGCCGAGAGCGAGCCATTAACTTATTGGACAATTATGTCATTGCAATCTGTCACTTAGCGATTATGAAAACCATTTATTTCCTAATGCTCGGATTAAGCATAATGGGTGAATTAAGTTTGATTATGAAACCGGGCCTTAGTCAAATAAAATAGAAAATAGAATGACTTTTTAATTGCTTAATTACTGCAATGTCTACAAAGTGTTCCAACTTCAAGAATTTGTACTTTTAAAACATTTACTGCGATGGTTCCAAAAACAATGAAGGTGTTGGTAGTGCATTCTTTATAGAGGAACATAATTTCATCTCCAAAATTAAACATCCCGATATATCCACCATTTATACTGCAGAATCAACTGCTATATTACACGCCCTCTCCTGGTATGTACAACACAGCGTCTCAGACATTTTGTTATTTTAACATTCTAATTCAGGGATCTCAAGTAATGAGAGAACCAATAGGGCTGTCAAATAAGCCAGTAAATCTGCTAACCTTATTAATATGTCGTGCCTCACGTATATCTTCGTAACAAATCCAAAATGATCAGCGAAAGGAGAAGCAAATGTCAAGCCCTTAGTAAAAATAACCAAAACAACTATTTCACTATACATATACCTACCCAAATCTGCCTCATAAAGTACCTCATTTGCACTATTACAACGTGAATAGAAATTATTGTACGACCATTACCCAACTTGAACTAAATCATGATAACTTCCTCTCACATCTCATTAAAATAGGCATCCTAGAATCTCCTCTTGGGCCCACGATAACCAAATTTCGGACATAGACCATATTATTTTTCTTTGGTTGCATTGCAAACAAACGTCATTCTGATGATTTGTTGATCAAATTATGTGAACAAAACATTTCCTTACCGACTAATACGTGTACGCTACTTGAGAGCAGCGATAAAGATATATATGATTTGTTTGTAGCAGTAGGGACATTCCGTATAGCCATTTTCTTGCAGGTGTTCAGTGCATGTTGCTGGTATCGAGATCCGCATGGTCTTCCGTGGATCGAATACCTTCACACGGGCGGCAGCAAAATATGGTATGGAATTCCAAACACCACAAGCGATCAATTTCGGGCCGCCTTAGAGAAACTGGTGCCCAATTGTTGGAGAAACAAGGAGCTATGGTTGCCAAGCGATACCATAATGGTGCCCCCTAGTCTGCTGATCGAGAAGGGAGTCTCGTTGTGTAGAACTGTCCAGGAACCCGGGCAGTTTGTGGTGGTAAGTATGCCTCTTTCCTTCCTTCTTGTGGGTAGTATGGTAATCGCGAAAATTTTCGATTTTGAGATAATATAATTTTGGACGTTACTAAGGAGCCGCGAAGGCAAAGCCCAAATACCAGAGTATCGCCGCTGCTACGGAGAGGTTAGGTTAGCGAAAGTTTTTTGACACGCATCTCTGGCAATCCGTTCCAAGCCTTGGTCGGACTTACTAAGAGAGTCGCCGTTCCATAGTTCTCACTATAAGACTTGTATAATATGTGTAGAATAATTATGTTATCGCAGAGGTTTATGCGTTTATTTGTAATATAATAATAATTGATGAACGTGGAAGTATATTTCAATACTTAATTTACTACTTTCACAGCGAACTGATATTCACGGAAACGCTGTAGTTTGTTGTTTTGAATAGATTTTAAGATAAGGTAACGGCAGCGGTCCGCGGTCAAAATTTTCCTATTGGTTTTGCTTATTTAGTTTGATATAGAATCGCGATAATTAAATTCACTACGCCTCTTAACTCCGTGAGAGCAGTGAAAATGCCTTACAGGTGTTGTGTCCCGTAGTGTAACAGAAATTACAGCGCCGCAGAAAAAGTGTACGTTTTTTTTTGTGTCTCACTGAGGAAGGGCTCAGAAAAGAATGGGTGTTAGCAATACATAGCTTACATAGATAACTTTATCGTAACCAAAAACACCAGGATTTTAGAACGTCATATTGCACAGGAAAGTATACATTGGATTTCCTCGTATTATGATAAATCAACCGGTTAAATGACATTTACTGTGCACCCATTATCTGTGAAACAGCAAACACTGATCACAAAATTATTTATCTAAATAAAATGTCAAGCCTTTTGGACACTTGGAATGACTGAACGGTTCCCAAACAGATTGACTAGACAACGATTTACCTCTACTAATTACATTTAAACAATCAGCTTATATTAGTTTTACATTTGGCACATTTTGTATTGTTTTAGTAGAACATAATAACAATATCCTGCTAAGTAGGTGATAATAGGCATCTGATCTTTTAAATTCTCTGTATCTGTTTCAGATATTTCAAAACTAGGAAATGAATTATTTCCTCTGATTCATTTTCATAAAAAGTTGTTACCGGTTGCATACTTAAATTTCAATGACAATAAAGTTTGGATTTGCAATTTCTTCCCTCGTACATATAATTGACGGATTGAAATATGATCCTGCCCTCCTGAAAGTTGTCGATACTACCCAGATCTGGCTTCAAGTAGATCTGTTTGAAATTTGCCAAATAAAATATATTTAGTTTTCAGATCTGTTTTGCAGTAGTTGATAACTACTAACATACCATAATGTATTGTGTGGTATAAAGCAGTGTGTGTGACTCCTTGGCCTGGTTGTTCATTAGAACCGGGTGTTGTTGTTCTTGAGCCCCCCAGAGATAATGGTATCGAGATCCTTTGAAAGTGAAGCTGCCACTGCCAGTCTTCTGCGTTCCAGCTCGACCACAGATATCGGTCTATTGCTCATGATGCCTGCATGCAGCAGCATACTGTCATCCGCAAAACTGTGGATTGGGTTTGTAGTGCTAGAGAGTAGATCATTAATATGAAGCAGAAACAATGTCGGAGCCAACACCGATCCCTGCGGAACCCAGCATTGATGCTATCGAAAGAAGAGAAAAAGCCGTCTACACGACAGAATTTTCCGACCTGAGAGGAAGTCTCTGAGCCAACCACAAAGCTTAACAGGGAGCCCGTAAGACGGGAGCTCGCTTAGGAGAGCTGCATGCCACAGTTGATCGAATGCCTTTGAAATATCGAGAGCAGCGACGCGAGCCCTGCCAAATGGCTGGATGAGTTTGCTCCACTCATGTGTGACGTAAGCCAGGAGATTTTTGGTGTCGGAATCCATATTGTGTCTCGTTGATTAAGTGATGGAGCTTTAGGTATTTCGTGAGCTTTTAGTTGACGCATTTCTCCATCACTTTGCTGCTCCCAGATAGCAGGGCTAAAGGTCTGTAGTTGGTTAGATCAGTTTTGGATCCCGGTTTTGATACCGGCTGGATGCAAGCTGTTTTCCAGTCGTTTGGGAAAATTCCGGAATCGTAAGACATACGAGAGGGGCGGTTAAATATTATTTTATAGTGGAGTTTGCTGCAAATGTCTTGCCAAATACTTCGGCCTTATCCTTGGAAGCAGTGGCGACTGTTCCACTCGCACATGTGATCGGTCGGAAGCTACTCCTCGAGAAGTTACCTTCTATTTGTTTGGCCAGGAGCGGCTGCCGTTGGGATGTGCCATAACCTTCTTTTTTATTTTAGCATCGTATTGGCTTTTTGCATGTCGGATAGTTTCATTGTATCTGTTCCTGGACTCAATATCAGCCTGTCTGTTTTTGATGGTAGGGTTCTGTAAGCAAGTTCGGTGAGCCAGAACTTTTTGCAGACGAGCGTGTCGTGTGTGTTTCACAGGATTTCTCACAGGGCTTGTCAAAACAGCCATTGGAATCTAGTTTGTATGATTTGGTTGTATGCTGGATGAATGCTTCCATGCCGACATGAATAACCTCTGTGATTTCCGAGCAGGCAGTTGATACATCATGTTTTGCAAAGCACACCTCTCTCCAGGGAAAGCCGGAGAAAAAATCTTTCAGACCATCCCAGTCAGCATGGCCGTACTGCCAGATTTTGCGGCTTGGGCGAATTTCCGAAGACACATCTGTTGCAGAAGGGAACGTAACCTCGACTAAGCCATGATCGGAGTTACCTAAAGGAAACTGTATGTCGGTCTTGTAGGGGGCAGGGTGAGTCATCAGAAAAAGATCCAGCGAGCTAGTGGAGTGAGAGGAGACGCGAGGAAAGAAAGTGGATTTTTTCCCTAGCTTATCGCGTATTAAGTCGAAAAACGCTATCAAATGTTCTGTCTGTTTTTCTCCTAAGAAAATGACAATTCTCACATCTCTATTATCTGCAGCTGCATAAATAGCACATTTGGGCTTAAAAAAAGTAGGACATTTAAGAACGCATCGTTACCGACTACCGATATTAGCTAATCGTAAAGTCCTACAAAAGTCTTTAGAGCGCAAAAAGTCGGCAAAAAATGAAATTTGGTGGGATAGTAGACATTAGTCCCCTGAATGTACAGGGTGATCTAATAAGAACGAACGCCGGCAATATCTCGGTAACCGTTAATCATATAACTTCGAGCAAAAAGATTATTGGATAAATCGGCTAAGAGAAATCGCTGGAAATTACTTTCAAATTCTGCAAGTGGCCGCTAGGGGGCGCAACTATTACGATCAATAAAAAACAGCTTTTTCGCAAAAAAATTGCAAGTAAAGGTGTATTATAAATTGTACTATTATATAAACAGGACAATTTTCGATTTTTTTTAAATGGCCATAACTTTGCTATAAATTAACGGAAATAAACAAGCTAGGTCTCGTTTGGAAGAGCTATTTTGCCTAATAATCTGTTATATGAAAATTATCCAAGTTTATCTTGACTTAGTAGCTACAGGGCGGTATTTGACATCATAACAATTATTACGCATTATTACGAAAATTTTAAATGGTATGCTATATCTTTTTTAACATAGATATATGGAGGACCGAATTCTTAAAAAGTAAGTGCAAGATTTAACTTCCTAGCTGTTTTCAAACCAGATATATCAATAAACAAGTATTATGACAAGTGTGCTGTGAGATTCAGAGACAATTGCTGCCCCATAGGAATACAGCCTTCGTCACATTGTTTTAGTAATCATTCTATAGATAACACTCAAGTAAAACCAGTAGAAATCATTATTTTAACTTTTTGAAATAACCTACAGGTGACGTAGCAGTCGCCAATAAGTGGTATATTCAATTTTCAAAATAACTTTTAAAAGAAACAAAAACAAATTACAATATAAAATTGATTATTGTATTTTTTTTTTTTTATTGTGTTTTAAAGCGGCGTCAACTGCCAGGGTTATTGGCCGCTTGTTCAGCTAACTTCACACATCAGGGTAGGTCCAAGTTATTTGTACATCTCACAATGTAAGTAATATTGTATTTATTATTATTAAACGTTAATTTGCGCTGATTACATGTTATATGAACTCCACAAGCAAAGATAGTAAGAAAAAATAAGTGTGAATAGATGTTAAAAATTAAGACCAATCAACAGCAAATAAGACGTGTAACAAGGATAACAAACAAAGAATAGATAAACCTAATAGAGTCCTTGCACCAAAAAAAAATATATTTCTTTAAAGGATTCATTATAACCTATTAAACATCATAAAATAGAAGTTTTTCATTTTTTAAGCTGCTTGTGAGACTTACTCCAACGATAAATTGGAACTAGTGAAAACGGCGCGAAAACAACCTCTGACGTCACAAGACATTATAGTGATGGGATTTGAAGTATCATAAAGACTTTTTGGTCGATAATTTTAGTTACGACACTTGACGACTTGTCGACATCACAAATCAAAATGGAAGATTGACACAAGATTGACGTAAACAAAACCTACCGTGTGTTTTTGTGTCATAGAACAACATGTTATTTTGTGCTTTTTGGGGTCATTTATAGTTAGAGATGGGTTTAATAATGTCGATTATTGTACTATCTTGTGACATCAGCACCCGTTTTCAGTCAGAGTGGAAGTTTTGTTGTAGACAGTCTTTGAATACGTTTTTCTTTCCTCTAAACATACCCTTAATCCAAAATTACAGCCACTGCAAGTACCCTATTAACATGCACAAACCGTACCTATTGTCGCGTAGATAAACGTGCCAGTTTGAGCGAAAATTGTCCTGTTTACATGATGGTGGAATTTATAATATACCTTTATTTGCATATTTTTTGATAAAAAGCGGTTTTTTTTATTGATCGTAACCGTTGCGCCACTAGCGGTCACAAGCGGATTTTGAAAAAAATTTGCAGCGATTTCTCTTTGCCGATTTACCTAATAATATTTTTTGCTCCAAGTTATATGATTAGCGGTTACCGAGATATTGCCGGCGTTCATTCTTATTAGGCCACCCCGTACACGACTTCGGGCGGTTGCCCCTCCAGGGGGGGGGGGGGGTGAAAACTGTGCTTCGCGACAAACTTTTATGGTTTGTTTGATTGTTTATTGAAACATGGTATAAGTTACAAGTTACAATTCCTTATAGCAAATTCAAACAACTCTGAAAAGATGTACAGATTAAAGGCTTTTATTGGCAATGATAAGAATCTGTAGGCTCTATACAAAAACTTCTTAGTTACATCTCCAAAGAGCTGTTCACCAGGCACTTTGGTTAAACAAGTTAAACTCAAGTTTTAATATTCAAGTCATTAAAAAACAAAACATAAAAAAGCTATAAAATTTCTTGTTTTGGGCGCACAACGGATTTAAAATCTGTACGTGCTACCCTAACACTTACAATACTAATATAATAAGGTTATGTCTTAAATACTAACAGTGCATTGCTATACATCTTAGGAACAGTATTCACAATTTCTGTGCAATTTCTTTATCTTGCGACCTAAAATATTTTTTTGTTCTATAATTTTCTATGATCCACAAATTAATTTTAATTTGCTTATATTTAACGGTTCTACATTTTGAGGGTAGGGCATTATATATTTTGGAGCCTGTATATCTAATCTATCTTTGGGCAACATCATGTCTTACTGATGACAATCAAACATCTTGTCTGGCTGCAGTCCTTGTATTAATTTGATGAAGAAGGTTGTTCCTATAATAGTGATATTTTAACAAAAATCTTATTATTGCTTTAATATATAACTGCTCGACAGTCAACAGATTACTCTCCTGAAATAATAGCTGTGTGTGGTATCTTTTATTTTTAAAAAGCATTATTTTATTATGTATTTCTGTGCAACATACAGCGCCGACATAAAGGTTCCTCTAGCATTTCCCCAAATTCCTATACCGTAACTAATTATAGTTTCTACAAGAAAAAAGTAAACAGTTTTGACATCTTTAAAGGTAAAATATTACGAAATTGATAAAATTTGAAGACTAGTTTTCGAATTTTGGTTGTCTATTTGATATTTCCAATTTTCCAAGTTTCATCTATGAGAATTCCCAGATATTTGAAAAATGGTTCTCTTCCTATCGTTACATTCGCATATTTGTATGTCCATTTTACAGTTATTTTTTGCGTATTTTCAAAAATTATAGCTGGGGTAGTGTACTTTTTGTTAAGCCGAAAGTCATGAATATTGTCTTTTCGGTATTTAGGGACAATAAGCTGCTATCCAACCAAGCTTTTAAGTCTACAATTGCCTTTTCAGCCTTCCGTATCACTGATGTCCAACATTTATCTCTCACGATCACAACAGTATCATCAGCATAACAGAAGACCTTCCCTGTATTGCACACTGATAAAACATTCATGTATATGTTAAAGAGAAGGGGTCCTAGTACTGTACCTTCTGGCACATCAAACCCTACCTGAACTGTATCACTCATAACGTCCGATACTTTGACTCTCTGTGTCCGACCAGTCAGATATCATCTGAGCAAACTGTTCCTCGAAGGCCCATGGTTTGTAATCGCTCCAAGAGGATTTGGTCGCACACAGTGTCAAAAGCCTTCTCGGGATGCAAGAATATGGCTATGACTTTCTCCCCAACATCTAATCCTTCAAGAATCCCCTCAGTGACCCTACATAAAGCTACCTCGGTGTTTAAACTTCGTCGTTTTGGTAAGTGCTATAGAAAAAGGTTCAAATGATCTATGGAGAGAAAAAATTCACCACCCCCCCCCCTCCCCTCCCAACCTAGAGCGGCAAGTGTTTAAACTTCGAAAAATAGCGTCGTTTTGGTAAGTGCTATAGAAAAAGGTTCAAATGATTTATCCCAACCTAGAGCGGCAACCTCCAGAGGTCGCAAATTGAATTCTGTCATTAGAACCTTTTTTCGATAGCAATAAAAAGTCATTTTTTTTCCAAACTTTGACACCCTTTTGCGGAACCAGATTTACGTGAAATTTCCACCTTAAGATCAGTTTTTCTATTGAGTGTTGTGAATGTACATAATTATCGATTTTAATTATCACTTTCTTGCTACTTTCAGGTATTCCCCAAGGCATTTACCTCCAGCATTAGTACCGGATATGTAGTGTCGGAAAGTGTATACTTTGCTCCACCGTATTGGCTGAAAAGTGCAAGGAATTTGTTTGATGTACTGAGGAATAGTTCTGAACCTTCTATGTTCTCTTTAGACAGACTCTTGATCAACATAGCAAATGATACAAGGTACGTTTTTTTAGATCTATTAATTCCAGCCGATACCGTTTCACATCACAAGAATTCTGAGATAAGTGCATTATTAAGCAGAGTAGAACTTCTTGAGAGCTTATTTTTTTCTATAAGCTTGGCGGCAGCAAATGGATGGTAGTCACCAAACATAGCCCTTGGAACGTGCCTGATTGAACAACATGTAATATAGCGTGTTTTAATAGCTATAATGGTGGAGCACCCTCGGACCTCTTACTCCATGTATTAATGTAAATCCTTCTGAATTACATTAAATACATAAAATACTAAAAAGTTTACCGTTTTTTTCTGCCGCTCTCGATTATCTATAATTTTTTTACTGGCTTTAATTGATTCTTAATTTTGTCCCCTCAAATGAAAATATATTTTAATATTTCCATAGTATATCCACAACTAATTGAAAATTGACATTAAGCATCGTCTTCTACAAATATCTAGCTCCGAAAACATGTATATAAGCAGGTGTGAGTAGAAGAAAATGGAAGGGAGGGGGACCGCCATATGTTAGACCATCCATTGGTGATGAGATATGAATTGTTAGAACGCGTCTGAAGAAGGAATAAAGATGATGAAACAAACTGAGAATCAAACTTTAAAACAACTCAAATAATCATACAAAAATAAATGAAATGAGATTACAATAAACGATGATTTTTGTTGCAGTTGATATTCTACCGTATTTGTGTCTTGAAACTGGAAAACTATATATGAATTATTAGGTAGCATGTACAAGCGTATACAAGGGGAGGAGGGTAACAGAGGTAATTACCCCTCCCCCCCCGCCCCCTAAGATTTTTGACCAAAAATGTATTTCATTGTTTTTCTCAAATATTGAGTGGTTCATATAGTTACGTAATATACCTTGCCTTCCTAATAAGAATCACAGATCAATTCGTGTAATGCATAACGTATTTCTATTTTCGCATATTTTGTACACTAATAATTTTCCTCGTATTTTTGAATAACTCTGTAGTTTCCTATGAGTCAGGTATTATTAAATTGACAATAAAATTCTGCAAACCATGCGATTACTTAAAATCTGCTGCAAATTTCTTGTACTAATTCCGAAAACCCATTGCGTGACTGGAACGAAAAACATTGATTAGCGTATTAACTCCTTGTTTAACATACATATACGTATTGTCATATTTATATTTAAGCCGAAATGCCCAGGCTACCTGACTGTTTAGGGTTTATGATCATTTAGTTGCTTGTGCTGTACTAATAAAATGCTTACGCTAATACGTACTATATTTTTGTTTTGTATTTCATCAAATTAAGATTGATTATTGCATCAACCGATGTTTTTTTCATCTTCCTAGAGTGCCAAAGACACGACTGTTTTAGTTGTTGCTTATTTTCTTCTTCTTTATTATAATAGTATTCGCATATTCCTTTCTACTGCTTCAACTGCGGCGACGAAGGTATTACAGAAAATGGGGCAAGCGTACACAAATCTCATACTACCCTACTACCCGCCCTCCCCCCCCCCCCCCCCCGCCCCAACCCAAGACTGGTATTTGGATACGCCCTTGGTAGCACGTCTTCTTGCTCTCTCATTGAAGATGGGCAGATGCGGAAAACCAATCAATCAACATTATATCAATTACTTCCGAAAGTTTTGGTAACTATCCATAATACAAGATATTTCTATTATGTAATTGTAGTTATGCTATTACACCGATGTAACAGGCAAGTTGCAACTAGAAGTAGAAATGAGAGCAATATGTGATCATTGTGTTAGCGCATAAATAACTACTATTGCAAAAATATGTACGTAGCTTTCGATGGGTATCAGAAAGTTAGCATAAAGTCAGCAAATAGAAATTGCCATGCACTAAAGAATAAATGTGCAGCAGATGTAGAATTTAATGAAGATACATCCCTTACATAGGCTCCGACTAGGGGGGGAGGTTCCGAGGCTAGAGCTCCATCTGACATATTTTATGGACATACTAATACATAATTTCTTTAGCAGATTTGTAATAAAATCCTAAGCAACGACTGTTTTTGGTTCATTGTTTACCAAAAGAATTTTTAAGTTACTTATGATGTACATAATGCGTTATTAAACCAACCCACTTATTCTTGCAAGAATGCGAATACTTTTTATGTTTAAATTATACGTTACTTTAGCACCTTTTAATAATAACAAAATTGCTATTGTATACCCTATCTTTACCTACATCAATAATATCGTCGCTGGAAAGGCAAAGGGGCGTACGTCGGAAAATGACCATTTTGAGTTATGAGCCCCTTCAGTTTGTAAAAGTGGGTATCTGTAATGTGACGAAGTGGCGTATCTCTACTCCTTATAGTTTACATGTTATAGCAAGTTAGTATGTGGGCGGATCTCCTACTCGTACCAGTGTTAAAAAGACAAACTGGCGGATCTCGACTTACGCCTCTTTGTTTTTCAAACCACTTACGACTAGGGCATACGCTAGACATACGCCCCTTATTTATTTGGATTCATACTATAAAGATTGCAATATTCTCTATAATACATTTCAAATAGAAATCAGTTATAATTTAATAATGCTAGCTGAAAGATAGTGCTATGATTGTATAATACAAAGTAGTCGTGACGTTGTTAATATAAACTTGAGAAAGCAACACTGGATGATTGGACTGAAAGATGAAACATCGCGTGTCCATGCTTTTCCCGCGTATTTTGTTAATGTGACATGTCGTTTCTGTTTATTATGATTGTGCTAACGATTTACTGCAACAACTCAATGGACACACTATAGTGAATTCTGCAATCACTCTGCTTGTGTAAGTATGCTACCAGCATGTTGAAATCCAGACTCCTGAGTATTTTAATTCGGAAGCAAATTCCAACCTAAAAATCTGGCTGCAGTCCTATGCAAGCAACAGTGGCGTATCGATTTGTTTAATGATATGAAAATCTTTTATATCGTAAGCCCTAAAAAGTGATGCACTATTTATTTTTACATCCTTTAAGTAGGTATAGAGGGTGATCCAAAAAATGACACCTATTTTTTCAGACTGGAAATTTTACATTTTTGATTTCACGTGAATATTTCTTTAGTCAACATTAAACATTTGCGCTCAAAAGCAAAATTATTCATTTAATTCCATCTAATCCGAAATATTAGATACATTTTCACATAGAGACTACGTAATTTCTAGAAATGCGTGGATTGACATTATATCTAAATGTGAATCTATAATTTTCAGACCGTGTCAGTCTGGCACTAGAAAAATTCAACCATTATGGATGTTCTTGTTATTTAGGAGGATGGAACCGAGAATATTGTTTCTTCGGCTGACATCCAGGTTATTGAAAAACCCGATGTTTTAGAAATAGGAAAGAAGATAAATATGTACTGGCCCCCTAGCCAACAATGGTACTTTGGTTCTATAAAACTACTGTCAGAGGAAAATAATCGTTCTTGGTCCAAGACATTCACAAGTGATTCAGTTGACTGGAGTTCAGGTGACGAAGAACCTCTGATTAATTTGTTTCGTAGTAATGCATCGGCGGACCATTATAGTAATGGAAATGAAGACTCAAGCGATGATGATCCCTTAATCAATTTAGTTAAACCCCAAGTACCTACGATAATACCCAACTGCGCTTTAGTTGAACAGTACCAGGATAGAGAAGTAAAAGAGTCGTCTACACTTGAGCCTATACCCAACGATTGTGAAAGTGATACACCTGCAGATGATTCAGACGCCGATCCGACTTACGTGCAGTTGTGTGAAGTGAATATATGTAAAAAGGAAATATTCAGTACATGTCATATTTGCTCAGCATTACTTTGCTATCAACACTTTACAAACTTAGGTCCCTGCTGTAATGATCATAATTATCCTAGTTGAAAAAACACCCAGCTTACTCCAACAAAAGATCGTTAAACAGCTTGATGAGAAACCCGAAGATTTTTGGGTAGATGGTTCTACGAGAGAAGTACCCCAAGCGAAAATATAAATTTAAAGACCTTATGGCTTTACTTGCGGGTGAAAAACCCGTAGTCAAGCTACCTGAGCATCAGAATTCTTATAAGTCTTTTCCTCACTAGAGTCTATTGCGTTCAATATTAAATGCTATTTTATATAGATATATTTTATTTTATTGATAAATATCTTCAGAGTTCCTATAGTTTTAGTTATTTTAATATTCGTTACTAGTTTGTCAGTTTATTATTCAATAAATATTTTTGATCAAATTGAGAGTTTTTTTTTAATAATCCACTGTATGCGCCGAACTGACCAGTAGGCGTATGTCAGCAATTAAGCAACTAGGCAAAAAATATGAAAATAGAAAGAGGCGTATCTCCTTCAAAAGTCAATAATTCTGTAAGTATCACTTACATGGTAAAATGTAGTATCTGGTAAGAACTCTTTAATATGATGTAATATTTAAAAATCATTTACAACAGTTTCACATTAATCGAGACATTTTATAGGTGATTCTTAATAACCCCAATCTTTAAATGCGTCTCTTGTAAAATAGCTGAATTGGAGTTACGTTTTTTTGTGTTTCCAGCGACGATATGAGTGGCGTATTCAGGAAGTTACTCAAGGGTGGTTTAATGAGGCGGATCCTGAAGAGCAAAAAAAATAGTTTCTTCTCACAAATTTGGTCTAGAAAAAATGTATCTCTTGTGAGAGAGGGAAGGAGGGCGGTGTCAATGAGGACCCACCCCGTCCTACAGTTCGCCAAACTTAGGGGTTGGTTTGTGATTTGCACTAAAATCACCGATATTAGTCAATCGTTCTAAAAAAAGGCTTTTGAGCGCAAGGTCGGAAAGAAATTAAATTTGGTGGGATGGTAGACCTAGGTCCCCCGGTTGTTCATTCAAGTTTGCGATCTCGGAGGGCTGCCGTTCGAGAAGTGGGGGGGTAAAAACACTCTGCTTCGCGATCGGTAGTAGATAGCGATGCCGTCCTAAATATAGTAATTTTTTAAGACCAAATGTGTTATTTAAAAAATTGAAGATAATAGTGATATGTAGCAGAAAAAGTGTTACAGAACTTTTTGATAGAGTTCTTCGACTCAATACGCGATAAAATTCTGATTATACACCTTAAGTGATAAACCAAAACGGTCAAGTTAATTTTGCAACTCTTTAATTGTAAATTCAAACTGACAGGTATAAATTACACTTGACAGTTTGAAATTACAAGTGACGAGTTGGAAAATTAACTTGACCGTTTTGAATTTATAGAAACTACAGCTGGAAAATTAGTAGTAACAATCACAAATCACCCCCTAACTTTGGGACACTGTAGAATGGAAACTATTGGTCACACACGAAAAATGTAAAGACCAAAATTGTGAAGAATTGTGTTGTCTCTATAATCATTTGAACTTTTTTCTATAGCACTCAGCAGAACGGCGTTATTTGTCAAAAAGCGTCACTAAACAGTTTTGACCCACTTTAAAAGAACAGATTTAATTGAAACTTTGTACATTTATCAATAGCCGGTGACAATACAACAACTTAATAAGTTTGTCTCATAATCCTGAACAAGATCGCCAGAATTAAATAATTTAAGGGTGAGCTTTATTTGATGATTCGGTATAATGGTGAAGGCCAGTTAAAAAATAACCTACATCCCTTTTTGTTAGAATGTGTTACATCAATATAATTTATCCGCAGTTTGGATGATCCTCGACAAGGCAAGATAACGATATAAACAAAAAGATTTGATTTAAACTTTCTTCACTTATCAAGAACCGGTGACAATATAATAATTTAATGAGTAAACTAAAAAGTGAAAAATTATTACATTTAAAAAAAACTAAAAAGAAACACGATGTTATGGCACAATAAATTTAAAAATAATTCTTAATATAAGCTGTAAATATTAATGAACAAAAATACTAGTGTTGCTGTGAAAAGAGTAAGAATTTGCTCGATATACGAAAAGAAAGCGCCCCACATTTTTTCACAATAATTCTAGTATTCTTCGTTATTATATTCAGCTGATATTAAGAATTATTTTTCACCTTTTAATGCCATAAAAGCATGTTTTTATTTTTTTTATTATATTGTATCATTTTTACTAAATAATGCCCTTAAGTTTTTCCATTGATCATTTTTTGACGCCCACAATTACGCATAGCTTCACCAAGTTACGTTTACGAATGACCACATAACGGATGCTGGCCACAGTCGATGTCGCCAAACTCGCAGAAATCTAATATCCATTGAAAATAATTATCTATAAGTGAGAAGTACCTAGCACCTTATTTATTCTATTGCTCCGATGACACCTAGTTTTAATTTTCGGCCGCTGTAGACTATTGTATACATATTACATAACTTGAACAAAAAATGATAAATCGATAGGAGCTTTGCTTTTATGGTTCCTGGTCATTATTAATCATAGATAAATATTGCGTAATCGTCTTGTAAATTTTATCCTTTTTCATTCCAATCTTTCTTTCATCTATAAGATTAACAATTGTATGATTAATTATGTTACATGAGACATACATACATTGAAAATACAAAAGGATAAGATTTTAATCACCATACCTGTTGGTAGGTCTACCATAGACATTCTAAGACTGGTACTGCCCCACGTTCAAGATTTATGCCGCAAAGATACAGAAAAAAGGACAAAACTGAAGTCTTTTGGTGATATGGAGAGAGAGCGCATGCCTTTAACAGATCCAAATAACAGAAAAAAAAAGAAAACACAAGGCGAGGAAGGAGACTACGAGTGTGAGATCTGTAGAGTAAATTTGTTCACTTCAATGGTAAGTCTAATAATAGTTACTTTGAATTAATATATTTAATAATTATGTAATATCCTAGATTTTCTATTTGTATTTTTCATATTGAAATGTTATATTATTTTAAAACATCAACTCAGCATGTATGGAAAATAAGTAACCCGATATCTTGCTTGTTGGGAACAAACCAATCTATTTATACCACGTTTTTAATGAAATAAAATATAGAAAATAATTTACCGTATCCAGTATCGATGTCATAGAGGAGAACGTGAGAAGGGTGCAGTAGATAATTAATGAAGCGGCTAGTTCACCTAACTCGGCAAAAACTGATAGCTATGTAAAAGGCATGAACTGCCTGCTCTATTCTCAAGTGCATGAGAGATACCCTGTAATCTAAAGGGCATGTATCATGTACATAACTATGTATTCCAGATGCCCACATTTTCATTTTATGTATAGGTCATGCAAATAATACTAAATATATTTTGTTTTTTTTTCTGACCTATGAAAGTATAGTCATCTTGATGATTATGTATTAGATTTGGAATAGCGTTATTTAGGCTCGATTTTATCAACACGCGCATTCTAACAAAGACTTTGACCAATCAGAGCAGTCCATTCAAGATCATTCGAAAATTATTGATTTCTCTTGAAATTTATCTCAAAAAGGTGAAAAAAGACATGCTCTGTATATAATCGACCATTATGAACCCTCTAGTATTTTTTCTAGTCTGATTTTCCATCCTAAATGGGTGAAAATTGCATTTTCTCGTCCAACGAAAAATGATAATGAAGAGAGGGAATTCAATTACTGCATTATTTTGATAAAAAAATGTTACTAACTATAACAATTATCATCACCCTACGCATCGCTTCAATCGCAAATTTTCGGTGGTGTTCCCGTAAAGGGAAGAGTGGGAGTCTAGGGAAAGACAGCTCATCGAAGGAGGAGGACAGGTCTGGTACACAGACGGTTCACTCGCTAGAGAGGGCTCGGGCTCTGGAGTCTACGGACCCCATACAAGACTTTCATTCCCTCTTGGGGGGCACACCACAGTATTCCAGGCTGAGGTCTATGCGATACTTGCCTGTGTAAATCGTATTCGGGAAATTGACGGGTCTAGGAGGCGGATTACTATCTGCTCTGACAGTCAGGCAGCCATCAAAGCACTGAGTGCTTGGAAAATAACTTCGGGACTGGTCCTGGAGTGCAGGAGGGCTCTTGACGACATCTCAGCTAAACACAAGGTATCACTGATGTGGGTACCTGGGCACGCTGGGGTAAAGGGTAATGAAATGGCGGATCATCTGGCTAGAATGGGATCCGGAAACAGTTTTGTGGGCCCGGAACCAGCCTTAGGACTGTCTGCAAACTTGATTAGGAAAACAACTGGAGAGTGGATCCAGAATCAACACTCTCTGAGATGGAACAACATCTCTGGTCATCTCCGTCAGGCTCGGGAGCTATTAGCAGGGCCTGCAGAGAGAATAGGACGATTTTGTCTCTCTCTGGATAGGAGTAACTTGAGATTGCTAGTAGGCTTATTAACGGGTCACAACACCTTCAGGCGTCACTTGTTTATGATGAGGGTGGTCAACGACCCAACGTGCACGTGGTGTGGTGAAGAGGAAGAATCCTCGGCACACATCTTGTGTCGCTGTGAAACCCTGGGTTATCACAGGCAGACTATGCTGGGCTCAAGAGCCTTGGAACCAATAGAGATAAAACGGATAGGACCTAAGAATATACTTGCCTTTGCCAAAAGGGCAGGTCTTAGGAACTAGCGCGGGTAGAGGCGCAAAAGGGCCCATCGTGTGGCCTATGCACCAGCCACATTCCGTGCTGGATAGCCTCTGGTCCTTATTCTTTCATTCATTCATAACAATTATCATAAATACCTACAATATTGCCTTTGTATCATAGTAAAAAAAATGAAGTCAAGTTGATTGACTCAGTACTTCCCACACATAACAATGATTTCGTTTTATTGTTTTTCCATTGCATGAAGCTATAGTCTGAAATCCCCTTGCAACCAAATAATCCAATTTCACCCCCACCCAAAAAGACGCAGAAAATGATCAGGAACCTCTAAAACGCTTAAAAACGAAGTTTGAGCTGTTTTTATATTTTTAGTTTTTTTATTATTTCTGCGTCGCCACTGACATGATTTATCAAAACCATATGCGTTTTCCATCTTCGCCATGGTAGTAATGCTGTTTCAAAATTTCATTAAAATCAATTCAAGAGTTTCCTCGTTACAACGATCTCACGCAATACTCTTGTATGTTTACATCAAAAAAAAAGTCCTTTGCTTTCTCTAATAGGCAAGGCAATATTCAGGTGGGCCTAAAAAGGTGATTTATGTTGCTAGGTCTTCCTTCACAGGTCAGCGGACAACCTATTATTAATACAGCAAACTTTTCAGTTTTTCAACCCCCACCCCCCAACCACCCGAATTTCACCCTTACTCAAAAAAACTCAGTAAATGATCAGGAACCTCTAAAACGCTTAAAAACGAAGTTTGAGCTGTTTTTATATTTTTAGTTTTTTTTATTGTTTCTGCGCCGCCACTGGCACGATTTATGAAAACCATACGCATTTTCCATCCTGCCACGGTAGTAATACTGTGTCAAAATTTCATTAAAATCAATTGAACAGTTTCGTCGTTACATAATATAGAACGATCTAAAGCAATACTCGTATGTATACATCGGAAAAAATTCTAAGTCCTTTAGTTTCTGTAATAGGCATAAGGCAATGTTCGGATAGACCTAAAAAAGTTATTTATGTCGCTAGGTCTTCCTTCACAGGTCAGTGGGTAGTCTATTATGAATACAACAAATTTTTTCAATTTTACAACCCCCCACCCCCCAACCACCCCAATTTCACCCCCACCAAAAAAAAAGTAGAAAATGATCGGGGACCCCTAAAACGCCTAAAAACGAAGTTTCAGCAATATTTAATTTTTTTGTTTTTTGCTAATCACTCCGCCGCCTATGGACCGATTTTCAAAATTATAGGAACATTACCTACTACGACCCCACAGCATACCGCTGCCCAAATTTCATCACAATCCATGCAGCGGTTACTGAGATTACGAGGGTAGAAAAACGCGACAGACAGACCGACAGACCGACAGACAGACAGACAGACCGACGGAAATGAGTGACGTGGATTTTCGTTATGTAGACATCATAACACGCCCAAAAAGCGAATTATCTCGAAATCGAAAATTTTCGCGATCACAATACTCCCCTCACCTATCGGTGTGGGAAGTAAAATGGGTAAACATAACATTTTGTTGCATTTCCCAAAGCTAAACACACTAACTGTTGGCCAATTACAGCTCACAAAAGTAGTAGATAAAATTTTGCAGTGCACTTTTATATAATTATGCTGATGTGAAGAAAATCTAATTACTGCCTAATTCTGATAAAACAAGAATGTTACTATCTACAATAATTTTAAATACCTGCGAGATACCTTTGTAACATAATTTGAAAGACTGAAGAATCATTTTATTTGGACTGTGTCGTTTAAATTTCATAGCTTACCTGATAGATCTGCTTGATAATTATGCATGACGTCTATAAAATTGTTTCCTCAGCACTCTTGACCTATAATATCTCGTTAATTGAGTGTTTTTACTTGATCGAGTACTATTATGGCCTTATATTTTAGTTATTTGTTAAGCAAAAATAAAATTTGATAGTATTTTCTCAAAATATGAATATCCTACAAGTTTTGTTTGTTATATTGCTTTGACAATAAGTATTTTGTAATTTCTTAGACAATAAAGTATATTTATCTATCTATCTATCTATATGGTGGTACTTCACCAATTTCATGTTTTTCCTATTATACCACCTTGCCAGATTCTCTTTCTAATAATAATAATATTGGTCCTACCTCAAATATTTTGAGAGGATGTTGACCTGTTGATATCCCAAGGCGACCATTTGCATATTTGAAGCCCTACTGGCAACGTAGGTACATAATATAGCTGTTTTCGATTGGAAAATACAACAATTTCAATATTTTGTAAAATACTGGAGCAGATAAGCATAGCCTTGAAATTTGAAATGTTGAATGTTTTTTGTTTTTGTCTGTTAGTGACGTTAGTGTCTAGGGATGTGACAACAGAACTCGTTTCGCAATCGCTGTCAGTGGCGCTAGTACTGTCACTGACGACAAATTAATAGGTGGCTTGCCGCCTTGCCGTGACAGAAATTCTGTATAATACTCAATTAGTCAGTCACTATATTGAGGTTCTGCAGCCTGCATGAAGTTTGTGATTAACACACCTAGCTGCAAAACCAGAAGTATTCACCTTGTTTTAAATAATAATGAGGTGGTAAACATACAGGGTGAGTCTTTAGTACCGGCTCGATAACTCCACTACTGTAGAAGATAGCGAAAAAAGTTGTACATAAAAGTTGTAGCCACGGATATGCCCCTTTCTTTGAAAATATTTTGATTTATACAGGGTGATCCATAACTACGTGTTGATGCAAACATATATTTTTTTAAATATATAAATATATATCAATTCGATGGTTACTATTCAATCGCATTATTCGATATTTCTGGAGTATTTATCCATTGAAAATGAATCATTCAGCTTCCTTTTACTATCGGCCTTGAAGTCTGCGCCGTAGAAAGTAAATGAACGAATGCTACTATACTACTACTGATACTACTTTTATGATTGTGTGACAAACTAGCGAAATTCGAAATTGATAATTATACATTAATCTATTATAAGGCAAAAATGAAAAATCTAGCATCTATTTGCAAATCAATTGCTTTGTTTTGATTTTCTACTATGATTTTGATATATAAATTCTAAAATCTTCTTGACAAAAGTGTCATCCAGCTTTGACGTTTTGTTTTCAATGTTGATAAAATACTGTTGGATGACACTTATTAACAATAGACCTCAATACCCAATAGAAAGTGTTCGTTCAACAACTAATAGAATCTGTTCGTTGGACTGTTCCTCAGAATATGCATATTGATAAAATCGAACCTTAGAATATCGTTTCTGTTTTTCATGTGACATCGATCTTGTGGTGAGTATTGAAAAAAGCTAGCCCAGTAAAGATTGAACAATTAAAATAATAATTTTCACCATGTATACAGAAAATGTATCTAATCAGGATTTACTGTGCAGTGTGTCTATTATGTATGGAATATAGCATAATTTATGCTATCTCAGTAAATAAAAATTGTATAACATGTTTTTTAATTAAAAAGTTGTTTAAGATTGTATTTCCCCGTAATACGGCAGTTTCAGTTGCTTTTGTTTCAGAAAACAAAGGAGCAACGAAAAACAGATGGTTTTTTTTAAATAGCAATGAACCCTTTCATTAAATTCATTTGATAGAGAGTTTTTTTTCTCTCCTTTTAATGACATAACCAGTCAGTACTTAAATACCAGAAAATGTTTCAACAAAATAAAAACTCTTAATTTTATTAGATCAATAACATTAACCTAGCATGTATATTACATCAAAATAAAACAAATGAGCATCTACTTTTCTTATTAAGCCTTGAATACAAAACAAGATTAGCAATGAAATGGTATTGATCACAATAGGTGTTCAAAATGTTTCCCAGAATGGCCAGAGATTCTTTTCATGCTTTTTGTGACAGGTTTCAAACACCCATTGCCATAAAAACACAGGGTTAAGATGTTTACTCTGAGAATGAAAACTGTTTCATTGCTAATTTCGTTTTGGCTTCAAGGGTTAATAAGAAACGTTTATTTTGATCCAAAATAGATACTAGATTAATGTTTTATGTATTAAACATAATGAAGTTTTTGTTGACATTTTTTTTGTACTTGAGCCTAACGGAAGGTGTACTGCTATTTAGAAAAATGTTTTTAGTTACTATTTTTTTTCTGAAACAAAAACAACTGAATACTGCTGTATTATGGAAAATGTGATATTAAATAACTTTTATATGACAACATTTTTTATACAATCATTATTTGCTGAGATATATACTATATTCCATTCAGAGTCGGTATACTGTATATTTATATAGGCATTTTTGTGATAAAATACTGGTATTTCAAAGAATCGCCCTTTAAGATTTTTTAAAATTACGCCGTGCGCAGCTGTACCATTTAATGAAATACTTTTTCATGCATTACAGGTGTTCGACGCTCATGATAATGTAATATACTGTCTGGATCATGCAATAGAAATATTGGAAAAGGAAAACTCGAAGGTATTGAACTACAAGTTTATGTTCACGTATGATGACGACGAGATACAAGCACTGCCTGACAAAATAAAGAGTATCATAGAGACAAAAAGTCAGAAGAAAATTCCTAATAAGTTTGCAGGAATGCCGACGTTACTCGGAAAACAATGATCCTTGTTGATAGTATAATGACAATCACTTGCCAATTACTACGGGCTAATCGCTGGAAAATTTCAATATGGTGAGTTTTTGGTGCATAGAGATGATCCATATTATGGATGCTACTCATTTGCAGATATCTAGCTACAACTCTTTCATTGATACAAATGAGCTTTCCTAGTATAATTTTAGTCCGCATACCTGCATTGACACGAAACATAAGCTATCCATTAATACTTACGTAGTATGGCCGGTCCTAATCCATTTGTCAGTCCCCGGTTAGTAAGTACAACCAAAAGCTCATAGTAAAGTGATGTTGTATTTCAGTTTACATTGAAAATAACCAAAAACCTTGTTAAGTAAAATAAGCTCAGCTACAGATGCCGGCTTCCATACGGTTCAAGAACAAAATGGCAAATAGGTGTCGGAATGCCTCAGATATGCCAATATAAAATATGCTCTTTATCATATATAAGAAAATAAATATAAAAAAGAAAAATGGGCGCATAATAAAAATAATACACATAAAAAATTAATATGTATTATAAATGTCAATAGCTAGTTTTTCTGCCATAGCATGAAATAAGTAATTAACCTTTTAACCCACTTAGCAGAACAAACTAGTACTTCAAAATCACATTGCAAGAGTTTAAATTATATGTTACAGATTGGAACAGATCAAAGTCTTATCAACCAAGCCCGCAAAAGTTAAAAAGCTGCTGCTTTTTCTCAGAAATACTGAAATACATCTGAAAATCTGATTATATCGGCTTATCAGTAGAACTTGTTATACAGGGTTACAGGGTAAGTCGTGCTGAATATTGAAGGACGTTATTATTTAGGTCATTTCTGATGGATTTGATTATACTATATAATATAGAGTCCGAACTGTAACCGTTATAAAGATATAGGATTTTAAAATTGTTTACTAAAAATCCTTTTATTTGTTAGTTTTCTATCCAATATTTTTGGATTAGGGCTCCTTTCAGTGTATCTAGTTGGAAGGCATGTCAGTCAATAAAAACGATTAATCAAAACAGAACCTACCACTAACAGCTCCCGAGATCTGCTCGACAAATATTAGAATCAAAGAATTATTATTATGTGTTTTCAACTTTGAAGCGATTTAAACAAAAAAAATTGTATGGAACTTATTCAGCAAATAGGTTTAAAACTTCTACGTTCCTTAGCCTTTCAAAAAGGTATAATACTTGCAATTAAATAGTAATAACATTGACCAAATAACAATTAAGGCAACTGAGGGTAGATTTTTAGATTGAGGTGAAAGAAACTAAAGTACGCAAATAAAACAAATAGAGTACATAACATTTTCTACATGGCCGCCGCGATTTCTAACACACATTCTCAGTCGCTTTCTTAAATTTGTTTTCACTATTGAAGTTCGCAAGTTCTGCCTCATTTTCTCAGTCGCATCAATTACGTTTTAGTATGTCAATATTTTCGATCAGCTTCATTTGGTATACTAGGGTTTTCATATGACCCGGCGTTCCTTGCCGGCCATGCTATGACTCCGCCTCTTCCAATCCATTGGTTTGTGTAGAACATGTCACATCTCAATGCAAGAGAGGATAGCTCCTCTCTCAAAAAGACTTCGTAAGTGTCGCCAATCAAATTATCGGGCAAGAAGAATGGCCCTATCAAATAACTGGATAATATGGCCATCCAACCATTAAGGCTGAACCTTCTTTGTGACCCTTTGAATCTTTTTTTGTTGGGGTTATCTTGTGCTTTGGGAGCCCAATAGTGCGCGTTATAGTAGTTTGTGATCCCGGAAGCTCTGCTAGGTATTTGTACCTAATGCTGCGCCAAGAAAAGTAACGGGTACTTATTCTAGCGTTTACCCGGTACCGAGTATTTAGTGGTGTAACCGGTATTTCATACCGGGTAGTTACAATATTGACTTCACTACACACTGGAGTATAATGATACGGTTATTGCCCATCGGGTATTGTGCATCACAAACCAAACTTTCCACTGGGAAATACCAAGCTGTCAAGCGACAACATTTGCTGACGTGGTAGGGTCGGCTTCAAAGAGACGTAGTATTCCATTTCTTTCGACGTCGTCGTCGTCAATAATAACAGGTCGTCCCATTTCGGTCCGTCGTACTTAAACAGAACCGGTTTCTCGTAGTCTTCCATAGACTCTGTCAAATACGCCAATATCAGGAACTCGTCGAGTAGGATACCGTAGCATATGTCCATTGCGTGCACGCAATGATACTCCTTCCTCGTTGGTAAAGATTGTCATCTTCACAACAAAAACCAAATCCATTCACAGTAAGAAGAAACAGTCCAAAAATCCAAACCAGGTCGCGTTTGTACAGAAAATTACCGAAGAGCACGTATAATATCTACCACGGGAGAATCGCATGACAGACTAATACGTCAGGATTCAACATAGCCCACTGCAATTTCCCGAGCACATAAAGGTGCTACCTGATATTTGTTTCATTGTTTAAAAGTACCAGGTAGTAAACCGGTCTCTTTTGTATCGAACTGAATCAAAGTTGTACTACCACTTCCGCCTATTCAAATAACATTATTTTAAGATTTTATGACTTTATCTGGTAGATGTTATACTTTTTTGAAAAGCTAAAAAACGTAGATGTTTTTAAACCCTTTTGTCGAATAAGTTCCATCCTTTTTTTTGTTTAATTGCCTTCAAAGTTGAAGACACATAATAATAATTCTTTGATTCTAATATTTGTCGAGCAGATTTTTGGAGCTGTTAGTAGTAGGTTCTGCTTAAATAAACATTTTTATTGACTGACATGCCTTCCAACTAGATACACTGAAGAAACAAACCCTAGGAGCCCTGATCCCAAAATATTGGATAGAAAGCCAACAAATAAAGGATTTTCAGTAAAAATCTTTAAAAACCCATATCTTTGTAACGGTTGTAGTTCGGACACCATATTATACGAGTATAACCAAATCCACCAGAAATGACCTAAATAATAACGTCCTTCAATATTCAGCACGACTTACCCAGTAACCCTGTATACGTACAATGTGTCCGGTCACTGGTGTCAGAGCCTTTACGGGGATAAAATATGTTAATTTTTCTCGATAAATCACCCCTCAAAAGCAGTTCCACTCCCACCGTAATAAAATGGCAGCCATTTTGTTTTTTGTTTGAGTGATGCACGAGTATTGTACTAATTTAGCCATAGCTACCTAAGCAGAGGTTCTACAACCACAAAATAAGTCTCATTCGATAGCGAAACATGTAGACCATAAACTAATGGTAAACATTTTCCAAATTTCATTCCATATCAGGGCAAAAAAAATGTTAAAAGAAAATATCTAATTTTTTGGGGTTTTTTTACAATTCTAGTTTTTTTAGAAAATCTAAACTGTTGACGTAATTTGTTTTATATCTAAGCGATAATATATGGTGTTTCCTAAACAAGATGCTATACATCTTAGCCCTAAGTTTAGAAGCTATGATGGTTTGAATATGACCCTTCATTTTCTAATCCGGCAGTAGAGAAAGCAATTAAACAAAATACTTGGGGTCACGATATTTATTTTGGGAAAAAGGAGGGAAATGTTACAACCATTGTTCGAAATGTCCTCCTTGGTGTTGCAGACATGCTGTTGTACTGACACATGTTGGGTAGAGCAACTGATCAACGCTTTGTCATTCCGTAATTCATTTCCGACTTGAATAGTTTTGCTAATATGCTCCTGTGTGTATTTGGCACGTACACGTAAACTTTCTGTATCTGAAAAAATCAGGTGGGGTCAAGTCCGGCCAACGCCATTTAAATGAACGATATTCGCCGTGGATTGGATGCGGTGGAACAATCGCTTGGCCACCGCGTTCATCGGACTTGACCCTTGACCCCCACTTGGTTTTATCTTGTGGGGTACAATGAAACAGAAAGTTCATGTCGACGTGCCAAAAACACGCGAGGAGCTTTTTTGAAAAATTATTCAAGTTGGAAATGAATTACGAAATGACAAAGCGATCATCAGCCGCTCTACGCAACATGTGTCAGTACAACAGCATGTCTGCAACACCAAGGAAGACAATTCGAACAATGGTTGTAACATTTGTCTGTTTTCCCCAAAATAAATGTCGTGATCACTAAGTATTTTGTTTAATTGCCTTCTCAACTGCCAGATTGGACAATAAAGGGTCATATTCAAACAATCATGGCTTCTAAACTACTTTACTTAGGGCTAAGATGTACAGCTATTTTTTAGGAAACACCATCTACTATCGCTTAGAAATGAAAAAAATGTAGGTTAACAGCTTAGATTTTTTGGAAAAACTAAAACTAAGAAAAACGGAAAAAATTACATAATTATTTTCTTTTAACAGTTTTTTTTGTCCTGATATGAAATGAAATTTAGAAAATGTTTACCACTAGTTTATGGTCTACATGTTTCGCTATCGAATGAGATATTTTGTGCTTGTAGAACCTCTACACAGGTAGCTGTGGCTAAATTAGTACAACATTATGGCATCAACTAAACAAAAAACAAAATTATTGCCATTTTATTATGGTGAGAGAAAGACTACTTATGGGGGGGGGGGGTGATTTGTCGATAAAAAAATACTGTATTTAATCCCCCTAAAGGCTCCGACACCCTTTCATCGGACACACTGTATAGAAGCCAATGACCTTAAAGTCGACGCTGCGTCAGCAGAAACAATTGTTTAATTATGCCAATCTAATCAAATCTTACGACGATCAACTTGTAAAACACCAAATCATAAGCTGTCTCTTCCACTTTTAACTACACCATTTCCAGCAGTAGTTTCTAAAGGATCAAATTACATTTCTAAAGCGTCAATTGTATATTCAAATAGTCAGGTGGATTCTCTAAAGCAAACGCATCAGTTTTATTTTTAAATGAGTCTAATCAAATTGTATTTTCTTAAGTGTCAATTCAATATTCTAATCTGCCTGAGATCCGTATAGACGTTCGACAGACATATACAGTAATCTCTGTATAATTGCGCAATGACATTACCAGAGAAATTTCTGATAAAATTCGTTACTTTATGATTTGCGCTATTTTTTTATTGTTACACTTTGAAATCAAAAATAGCATTAAAAAGATGAAATCATGGATATTAATATTACGGTTTTGCGAAAATGAAACTAAAAGGCTCGTTGGTTCAGTTCGACGTTCGAATCCATAGGTCTCAAGGCCGGTTCCCAAGCTGTGCTACTTTTTTTTTTGTTTTACACGGTATAAATTCACTGCCACTCGCTCATTTTCCTGTAATCTACCGAAGGTCCACATCTCAAGAGCCTCGAGTCTGTTAATAGTGTCCACATTCAATGTCCATGTTTCTGTTCCATATAAGAGAACTGCGCTGGTACTCTAAACGTGTTTCTATGCACTATGTACTATGGGATCGGGTGGCCTCGTAAATATGACAGCGTGCCGTGACAGCATAGTAGACACGTGATAGGCACCCGAAACTGCCCGATCGTCATGGTGATAGAAACATGTTTCTATCTCTTAAGTTAGAGAGTACCGACCCAGGGTCGATAAAAAAATACTGTATTTAATCCCCCTAAAGGCATGCACGTATACCGTTACAAAACGGTATCATATGTGTAAAGTCAAGATTGCATTACATAATAGGCTTTTCACCTCTAGGAATATGGTTCTGAATTGTTCTATGCGTGATCTTACTTCGCCGTCAGGGTCTACATTAGGCGTTATGTAGCTGGCAAGATATTTACATGTCTCAACTTTCCTTTTCGGTGTCATAGATTCTTATGTTTAATTGTGGGTTTGGAGATCTTGTGCCAGACTTCTGAAGTAGTCCAAATAAAATACGATTTAAAAATACATTTATTTCGATCGTGTGTGTAAATGTGTGTAGCATGTGCAAAAAGCATACCAATCATTTTTATTTTGTAAAAAAAATTAAAAAAAAAAACGATGTTATGCCCTGGGCTCTAACCAAACGTCGAACACGAACATTTTTGGTAGGAGGCCTTTGCCTTTAACGGTTGAGCTGGCGCTGGCCCGCTCTCGAGTAGTACCAGTCGGCGCTTTCGAAGTTGAGCTGACGGGTCGGCCGTAGCTCAACAGGTGAGAGCGCCGGAGTACAAATCTGGAGGTCATGGGTTCGAGTCCCGCCGGCCGCCGACATTTTCTGTTACGAATAATAAAATAAATAAAACATATGTTTACTGGATTACAAAAATAAAATTCTAAAAACAATACCTTGTAATTTATAAATCACGCTTTTGAATGTTCAAATGATATTTTAGAATCTACAACTGACTATTTGAATTTACATTTGATGCCTTGGAATATTCAACTGACTATTTAAAATTGCGAGTTACGGGTTGTAAAATTAACCTGACCGTTTTGAATTATCACTTGACGCTTTAGAAACTACTGCTGGAAATGGTGAAGACTACTGTCTCATCTTGTTATGTATATACTCTTTAATAATTTTTTAATTATTTATTGAAGACCAAGCTTGGAAGCAGGATTACAAGTTGCGACTGAAATTTTGTGACTGATGCACTGCACCGTGTATACAATCATCGACGGAAGGTACTGAAAGACAAAGATTGGATGCGTTGTTTACTAAGATGTACGAGTAATATCTTCACTCATCTGGATAATTTAGGTGTTAGTACTGTAACGGTAAAATGTAATCTTAGACCCAAACACATTAGGATTTTTAGTAGCAACTACCGAGTTCTAATTATTGTATTAGGAATGATCAGTTATAGGTACGAATATTTTCACATGATTTAAAACTTGTATATAAATAGTAGTTCAATATTTTATACAAATAAAAAAATAGGTAGAAACCACTTTTCTTTCAAAGAATGCGTCCTCAGTGATAAATTGTAAACATGCCTTTCTTAGATAGTGATAGAATATGATTTATATATTATCATTGTTAGTGTGTAGCAGCTTATCAATTTTTCCTAATAAATTATGTTTAATTTGTAGTAGTTCTTTATTAATAAATTGTAATCTACCTTATGACGTTCGAGACTGGTATTATTGTTTCACAGTATGTCAGAGCGTTGAAGGACGTTCATTCACGAGAGTTGTTGGTGGCAGAATATTTTTGTCTTGATAAGTTCAATCACACTCAAAAAATCAAAACCTCTTGTAGATCATTTCAGAAAGTTTTAAGGATTGAAAATAATATTCAACGATACGGTAATGACGGTAATAACCCACGCGTTGGAAGTTTGCAGTACGAGCCGGAGGCGAGTGCTGTAAATCAACACAAGTGAGTTATTACCATTACCGCGAGTTGAATACTATACTTTTATCTACGACGAACTATATGAATAGTACGATTTAAATACATAATAATTACACAATATTGACAACTTAACCTCACTTCTCTGTCACTTAAATAAATACTGTCACCGTTCCATTTAGAGCTTAACGTTTCAGAGCGACATTTACAGATGTTAGGGCTGGTTTCTCAATGTCCAGTTAAAGTGTCAGATAGGTATCTGCCAGATAGCGTTGCTATGGATACAACTGTCAGATAAGATTTACGTGACTTCGTAAGTTTAGCCTTCAATTGTTTAAACAATTTATCTAACAGTTGCTGTTATCTTGCAGATAAATATTTAACTGGACATTGAGAAACCGGTCCTGACAGCATCTATTTAATCCTATGCATTCCAAGAGATCGGTACTGGTATCCAGTAGGCAGTGTTCATAACCCACGGCTGGACCGTGGAATATTACACACGCTGTTTGTTTATAGGTAGTATAACCGGTTCAGAAGTAGTTTGGTAATGGCCGATTAACGTAATGGGAGTAGATAAAATTTTTAACGTAGGCCTTATTGCAGATTAGCGTTCTGTATTTAAAATAAGAATAACCATATTGTAAGAGAAGATGGCAAAACAAATAATATTTAAAAATATCCTTGGGAATATGTAGTTTATATAATTGCATAAAAAAATAGTGTTGACGACCGTTTGAAACTAATGGATAATTATTTTAGTCATGGTAGTTAAAACTGTTTCCGTAAATATGAGATTATATTGTAAACTGGTAACAACGCGTAGTAACGGAAAACTGAGTGTAGACATACGTCATGAGTGAGTGTCAAAACAACAGGTGTCTTCGTTGTGTCTATTAAAAAATATAAAATCGGAAAAATTATACTAATACATCGTCTCAAATTAGTAGTAGTACAGATTTATTTAGCACTAGCTGACCCGACAGACGCTGTCCTGTCTTAGCTATGATTATTGAAATTGTACTTAAATCTGCAATAAATAATAATTATCTGAAAAGCATAGTGTGCATTGAAATATTTTTTGATATCCATCATGTTTTGTTTTGTTTTTTGGTGCGTAAATATAAATAATGATGATTTTCTCAACACGGAACAGGCTACCTGACCCTGTGGAAAACATGGATTATAAAGACTGATCCCACAAACGTTCAAGAACTGTTGTTGCAATTTAATTATCGTCATTGCAAATGCAAGTAGCACTGAAAATTGCTACCGTTTAATCAAGACGTCTTCGCTTTTGTACTTCCCTGTCTTTTTAATCAATTTTACATTTATTCTCTGAACTTTATCATCAACCGTTAATTACTGATAGGCCGTAACTTCGAATGCGTACTTTCTGACCCAAATTCAAGTTGAAAAGTTCACTTGAACATGTGTCCTAAAATCTGGTGTTCAAGATACATGGTGTCGAAGTTTGGAAAATATTGAATGTACATATGCCCCTGATCTTATAAAAATTAAACATTTTTCAGACTTCTCAGACGAAACCCCAACCTTTTTGTTTTTTGATATCTCTTCGTATCTCACTTTGTTCTGGAGAGGAAAAAAGTAAAAACCACTTTAAGGCCGCCACTCACGACAGAGTCATTTGGACCGGAGCTCAGGTTCAAATTTCAGGTATCACACACTGCCGAACCATTATCGTCGAGCTATTATTAAGTGTGAGTTCCAGAAGTGAAGAGTAGTTTCCATACCATTGTGTCTATCATTACGATGGCTATGACTATCGATGAATTTTACAACTTATCTGCCATTGCCGCCTGCACTTACATAAAAAAAAACCAAAACGCAAATGGCAAAATAAATGGCGAGCAACCAGAAACCAGTTAACACATGTCCGGTTGATGGAACATGTTACACTCGAACCTGCCGATTGGCGTGACTTCCTACGAATGGATGAAGAAACATACAAAGTTTTACTTAAAATAGTCACTCCAATTATCAAGAGACAGGACACTAATATGAGACAAGCCATTGCTCTTCACGAAAGATTGAGTGCAACACTTCGGTATTTAGCTACCGGATGTAGCTACGGAGAACTCAAATTTGCTACAGCTATTTCACCTCAGTGCTTAGGGCAGATAATTCTGTTTTTTGGACAGTTTCTCTATTTGCGTTATTGTCCACCGATTTAAAAAGAGGCAAAAAATCATCCAAGGCTTTATTCCTCTTAATTTTATCGTGGTAATCCGTAATCCGTATGTATCACCTGTCATAAGCATGGGTGATCCAGGTTCATATCTATTACCTCCAGAACAAAATCTCAACCGCTGCACTCGCCATCTTCACTGCTGGGCATCTGTATGAATACTGATACATTTTTGGACACGGGATTCGCCACACACGGCATAGTCATAAATGGCGCCGGTCTATTTGGCGCCACGATCCACCACACACGGCAAGTCCATTTTGTGTGGCTCGGTGGCTCGGCTCGGTGGATTTTGGATAGTTCGAAAACCCAGCTAGGCCGCCGAGCCGCTAGAATTCGTCAGAGAGTTCCCCACACACGGCCAAGTTTGGTGTGGCGCCGGGCTGTTCGGCCCGTTGACTCTGCCGTGTGTGGCGGCCTTTATAGCCCGTCGAAAAAGTGGAGCTATGAAATGAAGTTGGTTTTTATTTATTTGTTCAAAAACAAAGTGAGATACGAAGGGGCATTGAAAGAAAAAAATGTGCTTTTATCTGTTTAATCTGAAAAACAGCATTTGATTTTTTCAAGGTCAGTGGCGTACATCTTACTGCTAATATTTACGTGGGACTGCCCCCCGACGCCCGACACGCCTCTGGAAAGGATAATTATCTTATAGTAAGTGGTGAATTAAATTCTTAATGAAGTGAAAAATAGTGATGAATTAAAAAAAGGCTCACTAATGTTTAAGACATCGATAAAAAACCAATTTTATTTCCAATATTCAAGATATATGTATGTTATATGAGTTTATACGCCCACACACGCACATAGACGTGACCGCGCGTAACCAGATCCTATTGCATTAATAAGCACGTATCTTATCGTAGTTCAATGAAATCATATTGTAGCTATTCTCTACAAATAGCGCTGACCGGATGCTGATATAGCATTCCGAACCTATATAAAGCGTCTCAGACCATTGTAACACCGCATTACGCCAAAGCCTTCAGCTGTACTGTCACTAGGTAATCAAAGTAAAAGTAACGTTAAGTTTATATTGAATAAAAACCTTTTTTAAAAAGTCATTTATGCTTTGGAGCATATAACAAATCGTGTCAGAAGTGGGATCGCCACAACGTTGCTAGAACACGCGAGTATTCTAACTGGTAACGGTGGATTCCAATCCTTAAAGCGAAGAAAGAACCTACAAACCCAAGAAAGAAAAAGAAGCCAGAGCCAGCCACCAACTGCAGCGAAGCTAGAGGAAACATCGCAAGAGATCCGCTAATTCGCCTGGAGAACACGACTGCTCTCGATGAATCTTAGGTAACGTACAATTTTGAATTTTGCTTTTATTGCAATTGTATCTCGAAATGTATTTATATTTATTTTATTACGTTGATCGTGCCAGTACGCGAAGTGCCCTTTTTAATTCTAATATCTTTTTATCACTTTATAATATTTTTTCTCTTTATCACTTTATAATATTTTCCATTTCTTATTGAATCTATCAAAATGTCAAACGGTAACGAAGAATATCAGGAAACTATTGGCGAGGTAGAAAACATCGAACCATATAGACTTTCCGAAATCTTTTCAATCGTGCCAGAATATGACGGAAACCCTATATTGCTTTCCACATTTTTAAATGCTTGCCGTACTGCCCATCAGATGGCAATTGAAGAACAAAAAGTTCTTGTCGTTTTACACATTAAAAATAAATTACGTGGTCGAGCCGCAGAACTTGTAAACTCGAGAAACCCTAAAAATTGGGAAGAAATACGTAATCTACTTGAAACTCATTTCGGAGATCTCAGAGATCTCACATCTTTGATAGCTGATTTACAGCATTTAAGACAACTTCCAAATGAATCTCCTTTAACATTCGCCTCACGTCTTCAAACCCACAATGCTAAAATGCATTCAGCCGTTAATAGGCAGCCCCTTAACCGCGAACAAAAAGATGCCCAGTGCGCATTAGTAGAAACAATGACCCTAAATTGTTTACTTACCGGTTTGATTCAAAAATAGGACAGGTTGTAAGATCTTGTCACCCCACTGATATTTTAACAGCAGTATCACACATCAAACGTGAACTGCAACTCCTTTATTTAGAAAGACAAAAATTTGCTAAGCCCCAGAATAACAATCAAAATATTACCCCCATCAGGAAACCCATTCCAAAAACGTGTAATTATTGTCATAAAACTGGACATTTATCCAATGAATGCCACCTTCGGCAACGCACTATAGGAAACCCTCCTAGACAACAATTTTACCCCCAGCAATGGCCAAATCAAAATAATTTTGAAAGACCTCCTCAACCAGTACAAAACAGTCAGCCCATGAATCAATTCCCTCCACGACAGTCAGTAATAAGACCAAATCCAAGTGCTCCACAAAGAAACACGGTCGTTCAATCAAACCCAAATTTCAACTACTATAGAAACAATAATTCTAGACCAAATTTTCCCCCTAGAGTCAATCACTTTAACCATTGATTAAGGTTAATACCTTAATCCTTAATCAATGCTTTAACCCACATTATGAAGATCATTTTCACGAGCAACCCGATAACCCATATGAAACCGAATCCTCCGACTATTTTGAGAACGAGCCAGCCCAAAGCAATTACGATTATTACCCAGATCAGATTTATGAGCCGCAAGCTTGTTATTATGACACGCCGCAGGAAATAAATTTCAGACGTGCCCCACCAAAGAAAAACCACCGTCGGCGTCGGAAGACGAATTAACACAACAAATACAAACGCTGAGCTTGGATAATTCCAGTCCCATCGCGAACACCGACCAAATGTTCGTATAGAAACTGAGTACGCATCCCCGATTCTTTCCGTTAGACCAGATAATTTATACTATATCAAAGATAGATCAGGACGTTTCAAAATTCTTATAGATAGTGGCGCAGGTTTATCCATTTTTAAACGCGATACTTGCCAAAATTATACAAATAGAGCTTTAGAAAATATTCATATTAGAGGTATAACTAACGAAAGGATTCCTATCAATGAATCTGTTTTAATTCCTTTCGCCCCCAATGATCCGCATAAAGTTTACATTCACAATTTAGACATCCCTTTTGATGGATTATTAGGTTCAGATTTTCTTGAACATTATGACTGCGTTATCGACGTGAAAAACCGTCAGCTTACTACAAATTTTAAAACACTTCCTTTGTTTAAAGTAGGTGACGAAAATAGTTCAGATAATTCCAAAATTCCAATTTTCCAAGAAAGTTCCACCATCCAAAACATTATTTCCATATCACCCAGAATAGAACAAGTTATTAAATTAAAGTCAGACTTAAGAAATACCGAAGCGATTCTTCTTGCCTGTGAAGTCGAAAAAGTCCGTTTGCCTAGCTCAATCGTAAAGATAGACCAAAATGGTGAATTCTTCACTACAGTTTTGAATTGTAATGCTATTTCTAAAAATGCCACTTTTCCCCAGTTAACTTTCGAACCATTCAACGAAACTTCTGTTCATAATTTTAATAAATATTTAGACGATTCTTCCAACCAATTTAACCGTAGAGACAAAATCAGAAATCAATTACGCCATGATTATTTAAATGAGGAAGAACGAAAACTTATTACAAACCTATGTCTAGAATTTTCTGACATATTTTATTTAGAAGGAGATGATTTAACATTTATCAGTGAAGGTAAACACTCCATAGATACGACAGATAGTAGACCAATTTTTACAAAATCCTATCGATACCCTCAAATTCACAAAGAGGAAGTTAAAGAGCAAATCTCTAAGCTCTTAAAGCAAGGGATTATAGAAAACTCACAATCTCCGTGGTCGAGTCCTGTCTGGATAGTTCCAAAGAAAATGGACGCCAGTGGTAAAACAAAATGGCGTATGGTCATCGACTACCGAAAATTAAATGAAATTTCGATCGATGATAAATATCCACTACCAACTACCAAATATTTCAGACCTCCTTGATCAATTAGGTAACTGCCAGTACTTTAGTACACTAGACCTTGCGTCAGGCTTTCACCAAATTGAAATCAACCCAGCAGATGTCCAAAAGACAGCATTCTCCGTAGAAAATGGATATTACCACTTTTTACGCATGCCCTTTGGTTTAAAGAATGCCCCAGCCACCTTCCAGCGTGTAATGGATAACGTTCTAATGGGTATACAGAACGAAAGGTGTCTCGTCTACATGGAGGATATAATTGTTTATTCCCCCAGTATCCTTGAACATATTTCTCGTCTTTCAGAAATTTTCAAACGACTCAGAAAGTCCAATTTCAAAATACAGCCAGATAAGTGTGAATTCCTTAAAAAAGAAGTCGCATATCTTGGTCATGTTATAACCCCTGAAGGTGTCAAACCAAACCCCGCAAAAATTGACTGCATTAAAAATTTCCCTCAACCGAAAAACACTAAAGAAATTGAAGCCTTCTTTGGTCTCGCTGGTTATTATCGCCGCTGTATTTCAAACTTTGCCAAAATCTCGAAACCTTTAACTAGATTACTCCACAAGAACACTACGTTCGACTTTGACCGAGAATGTATAGAAGCATTCGATATTCTCAAAAACCCATTGATCTCTTCTCCTATTCTCATTTATCCAAATTTTAATGAACCATTCGTACTAACAACAGATGCCTCAGCATTTGCCATAGGATCCGTTCTCTCACAAGGACCTATCGGTAAAGACTTTCCTATCGCCTTTGTGTCCAGAACTTTATGTAAAGCTGAAACTAGATATTCAACAATAGAACGCGAATTGTTAGCTATCATTTGGTCAGTTAAACATTATAGACCATATTTATACGGTAGAAAATTCAAACTCGTAACCGGCCATAGACCTTTAACTTGGCTATTGTCTGTAAAAGACCCAGGAAGCAGACTAGCTAGATGACGCCTTAAACTAGAAGAGTATGATTATGAAATAGTTTACAAACCAGGTAAAACTAATAAAAATGCTGATGCCCTTTCTCGCATAAAAATTTCAGAAGATATTCCCCTTAACACCCTTACATCAGACGAACCAAAAGAAGAACAAGCAGACCCTCTTCACAATTTTCAGAAACAGAATGATATATTTGCCCGATTATATAAAACAACCTCCCTTATTGACTATTCAAAAATTGAATTTTCCAATTCACAGCTTTTAGTTAAAAGTCACAAACATATTATTACATTCTTTAGACAGAACGAACTAACAGACTTACATGAAAAAATAATAGAAGATATTTTTGAGGAAAACTTAGAATTTAAATATAACAAAATTAACGTTGCATCCAGTAAAACAGTAAAAGACAGGAGATATTATATTATTCCAGTACCGTATGATCCAAACACCTGTAACCAACATTTGTTTTCAGTAATTCTAAATAATAGATCAGTTCTCTCTAAATAATAGATCAGTTCTCGAAATCTCTCAACCACTATACGTTGAAAATAATTTAGATCTCCCTATTTTAGAAATACTTTGCTTTATTTATGCTGATCAGGAAATTAAACTAGTAATTTGTCAGAACATAGCTAAAACTCCAGACGCAGATGAAATTCCTATAATATTAGAACAATATCATTGCGGAAAGAAAAATCTTCATAGAGGTATAAACTAAACTATTAAACGCATTAGAGAACGTTACAATTGGCCCGGTTTAACTAAAGACGTAGAACGTTACATAAAAAAGTGCGAAATCTGTCAGCAAACAAAAACTTGCAGGAAAAATTTAAGTACTCCATTCGTCGTAACAGAAACTCCTAAATGCCCTTTCGAACGAATCAACGTAGACATCCTAGAAGTTCCAAAACAAAATTACGCTCTCACCATAAGAGATGAACTTACAAAATTTACCCAAGCATATCCTTTATCAGACAAATCCGCTAAATCCGTCGCAAATACTTTACTTGTCTATTTCCAACATTATGGTACGCCAATCCGAATTCATTCAGATTGCGGTCGAGAATTTGATAATACTATAGTAAAAGATCTTTGCAATATGTTCGATATAAAATTAACTTTTTCTAGTGTCAATCATCCACAGTCAAACGGTTCCATTGAAAGATTTCACGCTACATTATTAGAAATGATTAGAGCTCATGTCACTGAAAATCCCGATGAACATCCCTTTAACATACTCCCTTACGCTATTTCTTGCTATAACAATACTCAGAACAAAACCACAGGTTTCACCCCATATGAACTTGTCCTCGGACATACTGGTAGCCGTCCACCCGAAAACATATACTTAGAAAAAGAAATTATATCCAAATACGTTCGTGATGTTAGAAATCGACTAGACTATTTCTATAAAATAGCTCGCGCTAGAACAGACGCTCAAAAACAAAAAGCAAAAGCCCGATACGATAATCGCGTATCTCCTAATACACAAACATACAAATTAGGAGATAAAGTTCTTGACAAACCATCTCAAATATCGGACAAACTTCAAAATAAATTTGATGGCCCTTTCGAAGTTAAACAGGTATTTGATACCTCAGCTATTCTTACAAATCCGGAAACAAGTCGTTTGACAAAAGTCAATTTCGACAAATTAAAATTATGCTATAAGACTTAATCTCATTTCAGGTGTTGTCTGTTGCTCTTCGTGGCATCAAGCCTCGCTCAAGTAGACATCAAACCAATTAACAACACGCTAGGAATCTTCTTTCATGAAGAATCAGATTTAAAAATCTCAAATGAGGTATGGACGCTTTTAGTATATAAAGACCTCGACCTTATCAAAAAGACATTAGATAACAACAATAAAATATTAGATCACATCTCGGACTTAATAGAAGATCCTACACCGCGGATGACTTTATTCAAATCAGACGTTAAAACGCACACGAGTCTTCTGCATCAAATTTCCAGATCTCTCGAAACTAAGTATTATGAGATTTACGATAATACACTTAGTACCACGCGAATGAGACGCGGACTAATTAACGCAGCTGGAACAATATGGAAGGCAATAACTGGTAATCTAGATTCTTCTGATGGCGAATATTATAGTAATTGCACTAATAAGATCTCAAGAGACGAAAGCGAACTTCAAAACTTGATGAAAAATCAGATTTCAGTAACTTTATCAGTAATCAAAAATTTTAATAATACAATTCAGAAACTACAGATTGACGAAAAAACGTTCAATCAGGACCTAAAAATTATTAACGATAAGGTCTATGAGATTTCGGATAATATAGAATTTGTTGAAGCTAGACTAGAGATTTTAGAAACTTGTGACGAGTGACGACTCATGGAAAGTTATCTATACCTTGAGGAAACAATCAACGATATTCTAAATTCAATTAGCTTTGAAAGACTAAAAATTCGAAGTCTGCAAAACCATTGGATTTCGATTCTTCAAAATCTGCTACAACCTCTTGCCGTATCCAATCGACAACAATGCTATATGTGAAGCGCAACTCCTGAGAAGTGCTGCACACGTTCCTCCAACTACGTGGTTGAAGCTAGCTTCAGATTCAGATTCGAAAATCGCGAGATTACAGTCGACCAGTTCAGTAGCAAAGGCAAATGAAAAATACCTCTATATTCCAAATGATAGTAACTGAACTTGTTTGATGTTGATATACGTATCGTAAATAGATAATAATTGGCCGAAAATATGCATAATAGATTACAGTACAAACTTATAGTTATACAAGGTGATTCCAGCCCCATGGGACAGGTTGATAATAGGAAACATCGTATAAAGTAACTTAAAATTTGTACCACCAACAAACCTATACAATTTATGCGCACCTAGGAGAGTTACATAGCTGTGATATAGATTTGCAAAAATTCAGAGGCCTACAGGGTGATTCTAACCGTCTAAGAGATAGGCACCTGAAACTAAGATAAGTCGTACAAGCCAAACGGAAATTTGTACCACCAACAAACCTTTACAGTTTATGCATATCTAGGAGGGTTATATAGCTGTGATATAGATTTGCAAAAATTCAGAGGCCTACAGGGTGATTCTGGCCGCCCAAGGGGTATGCACCTGAAACTAAGATAAGTCGTACAAGCCAAACGGAAATCTGTACCACCAACAAACTCCTACAATTTATGTGCACCTAGGAGAGTTACACAGCTGTCGTATACATTTGCAAAAATTCAGGAGCCTACAGGGTGATTCTGGCCGCCCAAGAGAAAGGCACCTGAAACTAAAATAAGTCGTACAAGCCAAACGGAAATTTGTACCACCAACAAACTTTCACAATCTATGCATATCTAGGAGGGTTATATAGCTGTGATATAGATTTGCAAAAATTCAGAGGCCTACAGGGTGATTTTGGCCGCCCAAGAGAAAGGCAGCTGAAACTAAAATAAGTCGTACAAGCCAAACGGAAATTTGTACCACCAACAAACTTTCACAATTTATGCATATCTAGGAGGGTTATATAGCTGTGGTATAGATTTGCAAAAATTCAGAAGCCTACACGGTGATTCTGGCCGCCCAAGAGGTATGCACCTGAAACTAAGATAAGTCGTACAAGCCAAACGGAAATTTGTACCACCAACAAACTTTTACAGTTTATGTACATCTAGGAGAGTTATATAGCTGTGGTATAGATTTGCAAAAATTCAGAGGCCTACAGGGTGATTCTGGCCGCCCAAGAGATAGGCACCTGAAACTAAGATAAGTCGTACAAGCCAAACGGAAATCTGTACCACCAACAAACTTTCACAATTTATGCATATCCAGGAGGGTTATATAGCTGTGGTATAGATTTGCAAAAATTCAGAGGCCTACAGGGTGATTCTGGCCGCCCAAGAGATACGCACTTGAAACTAAGATAAGTCGTACAAGCCAAACGGAAATTTGTACCGCCAACAAGCTTTCACAATTTATGCATATCTAGGAGAGTTATACAGGGTGGGCCAATAGTGCGTGGGCGGAGGATTGTGGGCTTACTAAAAAATATTTCAAAAATCTGTTACTTGATCGTGGTAGGAACCCTTGAGGGCTATAACGTAAAAATATTTTCACTTAAATTTTGACGTTTATACAGGGTGATTCATATCAAACTTACATTTTTTTAAATGGAACTCCCTATATATTATTGCATATTTGGATTCCTTGGTCAATTTTAGTGTGACCTTATGTATCACACATGAAACTTTAAACGAACCGTTTAAGCGCAAATCACCATTTTTGGTATATGTAGGTATCAGAAAAAAATTGAATATCGCAGCGATTATAAGACATAGAAGGCCGTGACTTTGCGGCACAGCTAAGCATGAAATGCGTCACCTTAGGTCAGACGATTAAAATTGAATTCTTTTTGTACTTGGAGAAATCAGTAGATTAATTAAGGAAACTTCAATCACCGATAACTTGATTTTTTCGAATGGCAATGCCTATTTTGGTTTAAAAAATCGAATGTAATATTTCATTACCTTTCTAACGGTATAGCATACTCGATACCAATCTTTTTTAGTTTTCATTTTATTTCACATTTTCAGTCAAATCGGTATTTTTCAATTTTCCTGCATGCAAGCAACCTAGCAGGCAATGAAAAATAAACAAAAGCTCGTTAATATGGAAGAAACCAACTAACTTAGTAGAAAGATGCAAACTAACTAGAGCAACGAGGCAACATTATGAAAATTTCTTACAGCATATTAGCTCTAACCAGAAACCAAAGCGGTAACAAGAATGCTCATTTTTCACAGCTTACTAGCTATTAGTCAATTTCCAACGTAAGTAAAAAAATATTTAATCAAAGGAAAACTACTAGTGATTGTTGCTGGCAGTATAATATCTATGTCTTCTGAATAATTTTCCACATTTAATGCTATAAAAAAGTAGCCATTTCCGTAAGTCAAAAGTAATGATACCTCTGACTGGAACCCAAATCTTCAGTAGGTACTTCTACTTATTAGCAAAATCGCGGAAAATGAAACTTGAATTGCAGTCTGTTTGAATTGTAAAACATAATTTATTTTGCAGAAAACTACATGAAATAAACACAATTACAACATAGCGTAATTTAGAAATTCTAGCAATTATTTCAATAGATGTTCAGAATGCTCCAGTTGGAGATTTCACTTTTGACTACTAAACTACTAAACGGAAGTGACTAATCTTTTTATCCCATTAGATATGAAATTCTAAGCATGTTAGACTGTAAGCAAAAATCGCTGGTAGTTTTCCTTTTGTTTCAAAATTTTTAATCGTTTTGGAAAGTTGTCAAGCTCTAGTAGACCTCGATAGCTAGTAGGCTGTGAAAAACAAATACTTCTGTCATAGCCCAGCTACTCATTTACATTAGATATCTTGGGGCTGTTGTATCCGGTTAGAGCTAATATGTTGCAAGGAATTTTCATAATCTTGCCTCGTTGCTCCAGTTAGTTTGCATCTTTCTACTAAGTTAGTTGGTTTCTTCCATATTAACGAGCTTCTGTTTATTTTTCATGGCCTGATAGGTTGCTTGCACGCAGGAAAATTGAAAAACACCGATTTGACTGAAAATTTGAAATAAAATGAAAACCAAAAAAGATTGATATCGAGAATGCTATATCGTTAGAAAGGTAATCAAATTTTGCATTCGATTTTTTAAATCAAAATAGGCATTGCCATTTGGAAAAATCAAGTGATCTGTGATTGAAGTTTCCTTAATTAATCTACTGATTTCTCAAAGTACAAAAAGAGTTCAATTTTAGCCGTCTGACCTAAGGTGACGCATTTCATGCTTAGATGTACCACAAAGTCACGGCCTTCTACGTTTCATAATCGCTGCGACATTCAATTTTTTTCTGATACCTACTTATACCAAAAATGGTGATTTGCGACTAAACGGTTCGTTTAAAGTTCCATGTATGATACATAAAGTCACACTAAAATTGACCAAGGAATCCAAGTATGCAATAATATATAGGGGGTTCCATTTAAAAAAATGTAGGTTTGATATGCATCACCCTGTATAAACGTCAAAATTTGGGTGAAAATATTTTTACGTCATAGCCCTCAAGGGTCCCTACCACGATCAAGTGACAGATTTTTGAAATATTTTTTATTAAGCCCACAGTCCTCCGTCCACGCACTATTGGCCCACCCTGTATAGCTGTGGTATAGATTTGCAAAAATTCAGAGGCCTACAGGGTGATTCTGGCCGCCCAAGAGATAGGCACCTGAAACTAAGATAAGTCGTACAAGCCAAACGGAAATTTGTACCACCAACAAACTTCTACAATTTATGTGCACCTAGGAGAGTTACACAGCTGTCGTATAGATTTGCAAAAATTCACGGGCCTACAGGGTGATTCTGGCCGCCCAAGAGAAAGGCACCTGAAACTAAAATAAGTCGTACAAGCCAAACGGAAATTTGTACCACCAACAAACTTTTACAGTTTATGCACATCTAGGAGAGTTATATAGCTGTGGTACAGATTTGCAAAAATTCAGAGGCCTACAGGGTGATTCTGGCCGCCCAAGAGGTATGCACCTGAAACTAAGATAAGTCGTACAAGCCAAACGGAAATTTGTACCACCAACAAGCTTTCACAATTTATGCATATCTGGGAGAGTTATATAGCTGTGGTACAGATTTGCAAAAATTCAGAGGGCTACAGGGTGGTTCTAACCGTCTAAGAGATAGGCACCTGAAACTAAGATAAGTCGTACAAGCCAAACGGAAATTTGTACCACCAACAAACTTTCACTATTTATGCATATCCAGGAGGGTTATATAGCTGTGGTATAGATTTGCAAAAATTCAGAGGCCTACAGGGTGATTCTGGCCGCCCAAGAGATACGCACTTGAAACTAAGATAAGTCGTACAAGCCAAACGGAAATCTGTACCACCAACAAACTTTCACTATTTATGCATATCCAGGAGGGTTATATAGCTGTGGTATAGATTTGCAAAAATTCAGAGGCCTACAGGGTGATTCTGGCCGCCCAAGAGATAGGCACCTGAAACTAAGATAAGTCGTACAAGCCAAACGGAAATTTGTACCACCAACAAACCTTTACAGTTTATGCATATCTGGAAGAGTTATATAGCTGTGATATAGATTTGCAAAAATTCAGAGGCCTACAGGGTGATTCTGGCCGTCCAAGAGGTATGCACCTGAAACTAAGATAAGTCGTACAAGCCAAACGGAAATTTGTACCACCAACAAACTTTTACAGTTTATGCATATCTAGGAGGGTTATATAGCTGTGATATAGATTTGCAAAAACTCAGAGGCCTACAGGGTGATTCTGGCCGCCCAAGAGATAGGCACCTGAAACTAAGATAAGTCGTGCAAGCCAAACGGAAATTTGTACCGCCAACAAACTTTTACAGTTTATGCATATCTAGGAGGGTTATATAGCTGTGATATAGATTTGCAAAAATTCAGAGGCCTACAGGGTGATTCTGGCCGCCCAAGGGGTATGCACCTGAAACTAAGATAGGTCATATAAATTTTTACAAATCTATATCACAGCTATATAACCCTCCTAGATATGCATAAACTGTAAAAGTTTGTTGGTGGTACAAATTTCCGTTTGGCTTGTACGACTTATCTTAGTTTCAGGTGCATACCTCTTGGGCGGCCAGAATCACCCTGTAGGCCTCTGAATTTTTGCAAATCTATATCACAGCTATATAACTCTTCCAGATATGCATAAACTGTAAAGGTTTGTTGGTGGTACAAATTTCCGTTTGGCTTGTACGACTTATCTTAGTTTCAGGTGCCTATCTCTTGAGCGGCCAGAATCACCCTGTAGGCCTCTGAATTTTTGCAAATCTATATCACAGCTATATAACCCTCCTAGATATGCATAAACTGTAAAAGTTTGTTGGCGGTACAAATTTCCGTTTGGCTTGCACGACTTATCTTAGTTTCAGGTGCCTATCTCTTAGACGGTTAGAACCACCCTGTAGCCCTCTGAATTTTTGCAAATCTGTACCACAGCTATATAACTCTCCCAGATATGCATAAATTGTGAAAGCTTGTTGGCGGTACAAATTTCCGTTTGGCTTGTACGACTTATCTTAGTTTCAAGTGCGTATCTCTTGGGCGGCCAGAATCACCCTGTAGGCCTCTGAATTTTTGCAAATCTATACCACTGCTATATAACTCTCCCAGATATGCATAAATTGTGAAAGCTTGTTGGTGGTACAAATTTCCGTTTGGCTTGTACGACTTATCTTAGTTTCAGGTGCATACCTCTTGGGCGGCCAGAATCACCCTGTAGGCCTCTGAATTTTTGCAAATCTATATCACAGCTATATAACCCTCCTAGATATGCATAAATTGTGAAAGTTTGTTGGTGGTACAAATTTCCGTTTGGCTTGTACGACTTATCTTAGTTTCAGGTGCCTATCTCTTGGACGGCCAGACACCCTGTAGGCCTCTGAATTTTTGCAAATCTATATCACAGCTATATAACCCTCCTAGATGTGCATAAATTGTGAAAGTTTGTTGGTGGTACAGATTTCCGTTTGGCTTGTACGACTTATCTTAGTTTCAGGTGCATACCTCTTGGGCGGCCAGAATCACCCAGAATTTTTGCAAATCTATATCACAGCTATATAACCCTTCTAGATATGCATAAACTGTAAAGGTTTGTTAGTGGTACAAATTTCCGTTTGGCTTGCACGACTTATCTTAGTTTCAGGTGCCTATCTCTTGGGCGGCCAGAATCACCCTGTAGGCCTCTGAATTTTTGCAAATCTATACCACAGCTATATAACTCTCCCAGATATGCATAAATTGTGAAAGCTTGTTGGTGGTACAAATTTTAATTCACTTTATACGATGTTTCCTATTATCAACCTGTCCCATGGGGCTGGAATCACCTTGTATAACTATAAGTTTGTACTGTAATCTATTATGCATATTCGGCCAATTATTATCCATTTACGATACGTAAATCAACATCAAACAAGTTTAGTTACGATCATTTGGAATATAGAGGTATTTTTCATTTGCTTTTGCTACTGAACAGGTCGACTGTAATCTCGCGATTTTCGAATCTGAATCTGAAGCAGTGTTGCCAATCTTAATTTGTGAAATTACACGGTGAACTGTTCAAATTACACGCTTTTAGCTTCACATGATTTCAAAAATACACGATTTTTACACACTTTGATATTTTCATTGAAATAAGGCAAAAGGAGACCTTATTTTTGGCATGTAATGTTGGAAATGGGTCAATACTCTAAACTAGACTCAAGTCAAAGTCAAAACCATACCAAAACTGAACCACCTGGACTCCTGGACACTTGGTCAATCAAATGTGACTAGTACTACCTAGTCAGAGGATGACTTTATCACGTTCTGTGTTAAGACTTGTATCGGCCGCCAATTGTCGTAATAGGTACGTCCTACGTCACAAGTAGTTACAATAAAAAAAATGTTCTGGAATTGGAAAAATATATTCATATTCTAACTCAAATCACAAGAAAATCAACATTCATTATCTATTATAAATCATTTAAAACGGAAAACAATGGTTATTTTATGAGGACCTAAAAAATAACATCACTTTTATTGAGTAAATGCCAAATTACAAAATTACACACAAAATACACGCTTTTTGCAATGTTCAAAAAATACACACAAGGCAATCAAAATACACACAAATGGTGTAATTACACGCTTTTTGGCAACACTGATCTGAAGCTAACTTCAACCACGTCCTCCAACTTGCCAAATTGCAGTAGTAGCCCTTCAAGACGACAAGATTCAAGAACTCGATACCAATTTGTGGCTAATAACAATATCTAGCCCTGTTCCAGTATCTATGAAATGCGGAACCAGAGAAACCGTTACTAGGTTAGTAAAAGAAAGCTCGCTGTTGAAATTGTCACCAACCTGCAATGGATTCATTGGAACTACACGAATCCATGCTAAATATTCTGTCATGGTCCACCCTCTCATTCTCTGGCTGTACGTCACAGACAACTGAGACAACTATATTTTTTTATAGGTTTCTTCATTTACAGCCATATCACCATATGTAATGGAACATTGTTAAGCAGCTGGGCTTCTCTGAAGCATATTTATTTCTTTCTGCTTATAGTTTGTGTTGTGGGTGTAAATAAGTAGTAAAGTAGTATATTTTTATATATTTTATTTTTAGAGTTATTACTTTTTATTTGTTTAAATCACATACAAAATACAATGTAGTAACCTTAAGGCTTAAATGTAACAAAACATTCCTGGTTTCCTGTATGACTGAGAAAAAATGTGATTTTTTTCTAAAGATTTGTTGTTTTTGAACTGAGTGCCAATAGGGCGCGTGCCTGAATTTTTACGCTGGCAACCACAAAACAGATACGGTTACTGGCAACAGTGGCGACCGTCGGTGGTGGCGACCATTGGATTGACGTACTGACAGCTGTTTTATGGATGACAATTGACGTACTGACAGCTGTTTTGTGGATGACAATTGGCGTTTAGCGATGTGGTACATTTTTATCAAATGTGGTACATTTTGAGGTTTTTTGTGGTACAAAATAATTTTGTTTCCTGGCAACACTGTATACATATGTTTTGTGTTGTATACCATTGATACCAAACACTAATTTTTACTAACCGTACCTGTTTTGTGATTTTTACATTTGTATTTGTTGTTATTTGTAGTTTTACCTTGCCTTTGTTTCTAGTCTAGTTTTAAGCAGTGTTTTAGTGGTTTCCTATCTCTGTAAGCTTCCAGTTTGTACATTTTGCACAAGATTTTTGTGACTATTGCTAGGGATAGGTGTAGCTGAAGCTGAATTGTAAACAGTGAAAGTGAACTTGTTCCAGTGGGGTTCCAACTGGTATCATAACTGATGGAACTTATCAAAACGCCCAAGGTAAGTTCTATTTTCAATGAACTTTATAGCAACTTTAAATTATTAAATTGTTCAACCTATTGTCCACAGGTAGAGAATGTTCGCATGCTTGACAGATATTCAAAAACACCATCCCAGGGCACACTGTATTTAACGGCAACACATTTAATATTTGTTGATCCTGTTGCCAAAAAAGAAACATGGGTCAGTTTACTGAAGTTGTATATCATTTCTGACCATCAACTCAGAAAGATTTTAATTTCAGATCCTTCATATGCATGTGGCTCATTTAGAAAAGCTACCTCTAACAACAACAGGATCTCCACTTCTAATTAGAACAAAAACGTTTCTTTCTGTGACATTTGTAGTTCCAAAGGAAAGAGACTGTCATGATGTTTTTGTTAGTCTCCAACAGCTTTCACAGCCAACCAGTATGCAGGTATTGTATTGTTTTTCATATACACCACCAGCAGAGGAAATTCAAAGGAGTGTTGGCTGGAACTTCCATGATTTGCAGTCAGAATACCAAAGAATGGGTCTACCAAATGAGCAATGGTGCTTGTCTAAAATAAATAAAGATTATGAGGTTAGTTAAGGCTAAACAAATTTAAGCCCAATTTAATCAAGATGCATATTCTAACAAAGGTTTTGACAAAGCTTTTCTATTGGATGTTATTTAGCCAAAGCTTTCTATTGGGTATTGCAGGCTATGTTAATAAGTAGGTATCATCCAATAGTATTTTATAAATATTGGAAACAAAATGTCAAAGCTGAAACACTTTTCATCATAGTGTATATAAGTTTTATAAGAAAACTATTCATGCATCAAAATAAATATATTTTTGAATGGCTGAAATTGGATTACAAATATGATTGCAGTAATAAAGTACCTAAACAAATATGTTTCATTCTGCCAGGTAGCACAGTGGTGTAGAGTGCTAGACAGGCAAATTGGTGCATTCGAGCGGCTGTTGGTTCAAAACCCAGCACTAGCAACTGTTTTTTTTTCATTTTTTTTTTAACCAAATAATTTATTGATATGCTTTTTACTCATGTTACACACATTTTTTTCTACCATCGACGTAAATATGTTTTTGAATAAAATAGCACAAGTTATGATATATGCCAAGTTGCTTGTTTACAAAAAATTAAGTTATCACCAGCATGGGACTCTTGGGAGCTTTGCTATTCAGGACAGGCAGTCAGTAATGTACATGCACACCTGGGAAACTACTTGGTCAACAGTTAAATCATGTCTTTAGCTTTGTGAAATGTAACAAAATGTTATTTTTATCTCTTTTTACTATAATACAAAGGTATATTGCATGTATTTATAATTATTATCAATAGTAAATTATTGTTTTATCCAAATAATGCAGTAATTTGCTTATCATTTTTGACCTTTTTGAGGTAAACTTCAAGAGAAATTAATAATTTTTAGAGTACTTTTACAGGTGCATGTTCTTGAATGGGCTTCTCTGATTGGTCAAAGTCTTTGTTAAAATGCGCATGTTGATAAAATTGGGCCATAGTGTATTGTTAACCATTATTATGAATCCATACCATTTGACTTTGAATACACAAATGTGGTTTCATCTGGCAAAATCACTTGATTATTGAATATTCTTCAAAACAAAGATTATGTTTTATAGATGCCCTTTCTCATAGATTATATGATTTGAACAAATCGTTGGTATGCCAGAAAAGTGACACATCTCATTGTTATTTTTCAGGAGAACCTTTCAGAGAATTTTTGATTTGTTCACTGCTACCAACAAAAATAGTTTAAACTAAAAATGTTTTGTTTTGGCTTTTTTTTACAATATTTCTATCATGTTTTGTAAATATTAATTTTGAGGGTCAAAATTTACAAAAATTTTTATATCCCACTTTTTTTAAATAACAGATATTTAAGATACAGTTTTTTTGCCCTAGGATACCTTCCAACAAAACAGTCATTTTTCTAATATGGATGTATCGCTCAATTTAAGAAGTGGCTCTTTTGTTTAAAGCATGTGTCCAAGCAGCTTGAACTATCTGAGAACTCAAAATGTGTCAGTGTTCACAATAGCTTCATAGGAATTACCTGCCAACAAAAAAACAACATTAGTGCCATATCCGAGCCAATGTACAATGTATATTACTGTGACAATTTTTCTGATAAAACTACCTTGTGTTAAAGCTCAAAAATATGGGTTAACAAGTTTCAATTTTCTAGTGCATCAACGAAATATATATTTGAAAATTCATGTCTCATTAGCCCTTAATGGTCAGATGTAGTCTCAGAGACTACAACATTTTAAAGCTTATGATTGAAAAATTTTTTGTATAACAAAGATTTGACTTATATGCCTGTCAAATTAAGATATCTTCTGGAACTAATTCCCAGCAGGCTGGAAATCATTTTAATAGCTCTGTTTGGTCCTAAATGTGTGTAATCTAAGTTTGTTCCATTCCAGGTGGTGAGCTTAACTTTTGACAGCCCAAAAACTGTCAAATTTTTGCACTTTTTTTAGTTTTTTGTTTATATCTGAAAAATGATGCGTCAGACAGAAAATGTCATACTATGCAATATTAAAAAGGACTAAATTTTGCGTCGAATGACGTCTAAAACTTATAAATTATTGTAAATTCGTTATTAAGAATGGGATATTTTCCGAACAAAATTTTATGACAGAATATTGATGTTACGTCCCCAAAAACCAAGTAACTAATATTTTTACTTTTTACTGTGAACGCGAAGTGGCTTAAAAGCACCTGCAAAGTTCAAATATAAAATTTCGCGCCAAAGCTGTGACGAAATAAATCAAAGCGTGACGTAATAGGTCTTTCGTGGAGCTATCCTTAGAATGTGACTCTACTTTGTCGTCTGACCTCCTTTTCTCCATCTACAGACATAAACACCACCAACACCACCCACGAAAACAGGGAAGCGTTGTCGAACACCATACTACTCGGTCAACCCGCTAATTTCAACCATTTAAAAAGATATTTATTTCGATCGTTGACTTCGTCTCGAGCTGCAAACTTCATTCCTCGCCTATTTTGCAACAAATATACATTTTAGTTACAACTGTTACAAGTATTTTCACGAAGTACGTCACACGGGTTCGGGAGCCGTCGGCGTGTTTTCGGTTCTGGATTCAAAAACTCATTTTTATTTTGATATAACTTTTTGCGAAAAAAAAACAAAACAAAAACAGTTTTGTTGTAAAACTTATATTTGATCTCTCCATTTATCACAAAAAAATATTCAAAACCCTAATTTTTTGTCATCATTATCATCTAGGAGAAGAAAAAACCAGCGATCAAATGTACAGTTTTTGCGGAATCTGATTGGTTGAAATTAGCAGTTGCTAAACTTTTTGTTAAATAAGAAAATGCAATTTTTCACCCATTTAGGATGGAAAATCAGACTGGAAAAGATACTAGATGGTTCATAATGGTCGATTGTATATAAAGCATGTCATTTTTCACCTTCTTGAGGGAAACTTCAAGAAAAAACAATAATTTTCAGAGTACTTTGACAGATGCATTTTCTTGAACGGGCTGCTCTGACTAGTCAAAGCCTTTGTTAAAATGCGCCTGTTGATAAAATCGGCCCTAAGATGCATCTGTCAAAGTACTCTGAAAATTATTGATTTCTCTTGAAGGTCAAAATGACATAATTTATATACAATCGACCATTGTGAACCATCTAGTATCTTTTAAAGTCTGATTTTCCATCCTAAATGGGTGAAAAATTGCATTTTCTTGTTTAACAAAAAGTTTAACAATTGTTAATCTCAACTAATCAGATTCCAGAGAAGCCGTACATTTGATCACTAGTTTCTTGGTGTATCAAATGATATGATGACAAGAAATTCACTAACTGCATCATTTGGATAAAACAATAATTTACTATCGATAATAATTATGAATACCTGGAACATATCTTTGTTTTATAGTAAAAAGAGGTAAAAATAGCATTTTCTTACGTTTCAAAAGTTCAGCTATTTCCCAAACGTGTATGTGCATTACTGGTTGCCTCTGCAGAACCCCAGAACGGCCAGAGCGGCAAAGCTTGCCATTTTATAGCTATGTATAACCCTATTGTATGTACAATGTGTACGCTGCACCTGTGAATATTTCTATAAGAAAGTCTATAACAAACATGCATCCAGTAAATGAAAGATTGATTCTTCATAAAAGTATGTATTTTCATATAATTCACAGGTACCTACTACTTTTATCACAAATTATCGCAGTTTGCAATTAGTAATTATACAATAATTATAATGTAAACATGGAAAATATGGCATTAATTTGCAAATCAAATGCTTTGTTCTTATATCCTGCTATGATTTTGATCCATGAATTTCTAAAATAACTTTGACAAAGGTGTCATCCAGCTTTGACGTGTTGTTTTCAATATTGATCAAATACTATTGGATGATACTTATTAACATAGCCCTCAATACCCAATAGAAAGCTTTTGCTAAATAACATCCAATAGAAAAGCTTTGTCAAAGTCTTTGTTAAATATGCATGTTGATAAAATCGGGCCTACAACTTTTATTTCATGTATTTTTTGATGAGAGTATCTCTTTTTATGATAACGTGGTCTTGGAAAGCCGCAAAATATAAGTTTGCAGTGAAATACGATTTTTTTATCTTTTTACTTCCCACACCGATAGGTGAGGGGAGTTATTGTGATCGCAAAAATTTTCGATTTTGAGATAATACACTTTTTGGGCGTTTTATGATGTCTACATAACGAAAATCCACGTCACTCATTTCCGTCGGTCTGTCTGTCTGTACGCGTTTTTCTAGCTACGTAATCTCAGCAACCGCTGCTTGGATTGTGTTGAAATTTGGGCAGCAATATGCTGTGGGGTCGTAGTAGGTGATGTTCCTATAATTTTGAAAATCGGTGCATGGTCGGCGGAGTAATTAGCAAAAAACGAAAAATTTCAAATATGCCTCAAACTCCGTTTTTAGGGGTTCCTGATCATTTTCTACTTTTTTTTTGGTGGGGGTGAAATTGAGGTGGTTGGGGGGTTGTAAAATTGAAAAATTTGTTGCTTTCATAATACACTGCCCACTGACCTGTGAAGGAAGACCTAGTGAGACAAATAACTTTTTTAGGTCCATCCGAACATTGCCTTACCTACTACAGAAACCAAAGAACTTAGAATTTTTAGTGGTGTAAACATCCGATTATTGCTTTAGATCGTTCTGTATTGTGTAACGAGGAAACGGTTGAATTGATTTTAATGGAATTTTGACACAGTCTTACCACCGTGGCGAGTATAGAAAATGCGTATGGTTTTTATAAATTGTGCGAGTGGCGGCGCAGAAATAATAAAAAAAACTAATAATATAAAAACAGCTCAAACTTCGTTTTTGAGCGTTTTAGAGGTTCCTGATCATTTTCTACCTTTTTTGGTGGGGATGAAATTGGGGGGTGGGGGGTTGTAAAACTGAAAAGTCCGTAGTATTGATAATGGACTGTCCATTGACCTGTGAAGGAAAGAGATAAGGCATAAGACGATTTTAGGGGGCTGCCGATGATTTGGTTGCAAGGGGATCTCAGACTAAAGCTTCATGCTATGGGAAAATAAACTGGTATCACAGTCATGTGTGGGAAGTACTGAGTCAATCAACTCGAGTTCATTTTTTTAGCATTAGTTTTCGGCTATATCACTAAACCAAAGTTGATGTTTTGTATACCATTTGACGCAGAATTTAGTCTTCTTTATTATTGAATGGAACAAAGTTGTCCGTCCGTTGCACCATTTTCCAGTTACAAGCAAAAAACAAAAAAAGGGCCAAAAATTTGACAGCTTTTGGGCTGTCCAAAGTTAAGCTCACCACCTGCGATGGTGCAAACTCAGATTACATGTATCTAGGACCCAATAAATGTATTAGGACGATTTCCAGACTGCTGGGAATTAATTCCAGCAACCGGTTTTTTTTTTCGACACAATTTGATTGGCCTACTAGCAAGTATAACATAAACATAATTGAATGAGAACATATAAAAATAAAGAAATTCAGATAAAAAAGCTTATAGTCACCACATACAAGGATTAGATTAGCACAAAATTATTAAAAAACCTTACCATACCTATACCTACCATAACCGTAATAAAGGGTAATAAAAGGAGAATAGATAAATTAACTAATTTGTCCATATCTTTAAGTATCAAAAACATTGAAACAAACAATATATATAGTAAAATTTATTGTTGCATAGCACAGTTATTACATGCAGGCATAGTACATTCTAGGCAAACAGGTTTTTTACACTGCAAACAAGTATCTTCTTGTCATCCCATGCTTCTTGCTAGGAGACAGATAAAACATCTACGGTTTTCAAGCAGCAAGTCATTGGTTGAGATGAGTTTTTCTGGTTCTGATACCCTAAGTACTCTCTTCTAATAGTGACGCGTAGCTCACATGGTATACTTGTTACAACCAAACGTCTTTTCTCATCTTGTCTGCCACTAATTGCTTTGCCAACTCTAATCTGAAAACACTGTTTCCCTATTTGCTGGGTTATTTTTATAGTCTGTATATGAATATATTATAGCCATTTCTTTCAAAATCTGAAACACCAAAAACTTACGTGCACGGTCCAGTGTTGTCTGTGAGATTATGGTCGATCTTTAAACTGTGATAGCTTCTAGAAACTAATGGTATATTACTTCCCACACCGATAGGTGAGGAGAGTATTGTGATCGCGAAATTTTTCGATTTTGAGGTAACACGCTTTTTGGGCGTTTTATGATACCTACATAGCGAAAATCCACGTAACTTATTTCCGTCGGTCAGCCTCTCTGTCTGTCGGTCTGTTTGTCTGTCTGTCTGTTGGCGTTTTTGTAACGTCGTAATCTCAGGAACCGCTGCATGGATTGTGATGAAATTTGGGTGGCGATATGTCGTGGGGTCGTAGTAGGTAATGCTCCTATAATTTTGGAAATCGCTGTACGGGGGCGGGGTAAAACTTCGTTTTTTTTGCGTTTTGGAGATTTGTGAATATTTTCTACTTTTTTTTTTGTTGGAGGTGAATTTGGGGTGGTTGGAAGGGAGGGGGGGGTTGTAAAACTGAAAGATTTGTTGCATTTATAATGGGCTGTCCATTGACCTGTAAATGAAAAACCTAGCGTCATAATATACTTTTTTAGGTCCATACGAACATTACCTTGCTTATTATAGAAACCAAGGGTCGTTTTTAGGCATTTTAGGGGTTCCTGAACATTTTCTACTTTTTTTGGCTAGGAGTGAAATTGGGGTGGTTAGGGGGTGAGGGGTCGTAAAATTGAAAAATTTGTTGCTTGCATAATAGACTGTCCACTGACCTATGAAGGAAGACCTAGTGACGTGAATCACTTTATTTTTTCTGGTGTAAACATACGAGAGTATTGCTTTAGATCGTTCTATATTGCGTAACGCTAAAATTATTGAATTGATTTCAATAAAATTTTGACACAGCATTACTGCCGCGACGATGATGGAAAACACGTTTTGGAAAAATCGTGTCAGTGGCGGCTCAGCAATAATAAAAAAATAAAAACAGAAAAACAACTCAAACATTGTTTTTAGGCATTTCAGGGGTTCCTGATCATTTTCTACTTTTTTTTGGGTGGGGGTGAAATTGGGGCGGTTAGGGTGGGGGGTTGTAAAATTAAAAAAATTGTTGTAATCATAATGGGCTAACCATTGACCTGTGAATTAAAAACCTAGCGGCATATTACACTTTTTTAAGTTCATCTCAATATTGGCTTGCCTATTACAGAAATCAATTTTGTTATGTATACATACGAGTTTTGCTTTATTTCGTTCTATGTATACTGCGCAAAGCGAAAATTATTGAATTTATTTTGATTAAATTTTGCGGATTTGGTTGCAGGGGGATTTCAAACTATAGCTTCATGCAGTGGGAAAATAATAAAATGGTATCATCATTATGTGTGGGAAGTACTGAGTCAATCAACTTGACTCCATTTTTTTTCTGTAGGTGTGTATGAGTCAGGCCTGGGTAGGTTAAGAAGTAGACAGAATTATCGGCAGAAGGGCAGCTATTAAAAAATAACATATAATTCTTTGCAGTTTGTCAGACTGTGCTGGACCAGTTAAAGTTTAAGAAAAAAATAACTGAATACATTTTCAAAAATTATGCTTGATTTATTCATGTTTTGTTAGCCTATCATTAAAGTCACATATTTATATTGCTGAGCTCTGTAGCCTTCATCAACTTATGTGAGCTCTGTAGCCTTCATCAAAATATGTTCAACATGTTTGACGAAACATTAATTTGAAATATTTATGTCCAACAGTCATGCTACAGCAGGAGGCAGCTTGTTTTGCAAACCTGACTTAGAGTTTACTGCAAAAAAAGACAAAAGCTGCTCCTTGCATAACTGCCAATCAGTGTCATTTATTTCAAATTAACTTTTTGTCAAACATTTTTGGACATACCTTGATAAAGGCTACAGGACAGAGGTCACATAAACATCATTCAACATATCTGGTTTGCAGATAAATATGAGAAACTAGAGGGATAACCAAAGTTTCAGGAATTACCCTCCTCTGTTGTGACTTTTGTTTCTAAATGCATATGCATTGTGTGTACATATGTACACACAAATCATTTTATCATATGAAAAGAGTTGGGAAGCTGTAATCGCATATCATTTTAATTAGACTGAGTAATGCTGTATGTTTACGTAGTTCAAGAATATCTTGATCTTATATTATCACTTGTCCAATTTCGGGGGTTCAAATGGAAGAACTACATATTTATTCTTTATGGTTACTAGCCCTAAATGTGCTTTTTTTCTGTTCATTGGATTTTACATTGATCATAAGACAACAATCTAACGTTGAACCTGGTATACCATCATACTAACCTCAGGCAGATATTTGCTGAGCACATGACCTAAGATGAAGTTGTCTTCACCTTCAAACATTTTCTGGAAACTTTCTCACTCGTATCATATTCCCCATGTGGCTTATTGGTTTGTCCTTTATGTTGCAGTTGTGTGATACTTACCCCCGTATGATATATGTACCAACAACTGCCAGTGAGAATACACTTCTAGGGAGCTCAAAGTTCAGATCCAAAGGAAGGCTGCCTGTTCTGAGCTACTTCTACAAGAATAAAGCTAGCATATGTCGATGCAGTCAACCTTTATCTGGGTTTAGTGCAAGGTGTTTGGAAGATGAAAAAATGCTTGATCATATTCGACGAACAAACCCAAATGCTACATTTATGTATGTTGTAGACACAAGACCAAAGGTATGATTACTCAAAAATACAAGAATAGTATAATTTTTTCGTTAAATGTTCACATTTTTTTTTGAAATTGAATAGGGAATTCTAATGTAATCTGCTGATTTTAAGATATCAATGCTACTATTATAAAGTCATTGTGGTATGGTGCCAGCAATAGGAATATATAGCAATATTTTTAAATTGTGTTGTGTCGTAGTAGGTAATGTTCCTATAATTTTGAAAATCGGTGCATGGGCGGCGAAGTAATTAGCAAAAAACAAAACAAAAATATTGCTCAAACTTCGTTTTTAGGCATTTTAGGGGTTCCTGAACATTTTCTACTTTTTTTGGGGGTGAAATTGGGGTGGTTAGGGGGTGAGGGGTCGTAAAATTGAAAAATTTGTTGCTTGCTTAATAGACTGTCCACTGACCTATGAAGGAAGACCTAGTGACGTGAATCACTTTATTTTTTCTGGTGTAAACATACGAGAGTATTGCTTTAGATCGTTCTATATTGTGTAACGAGGAAACTGTTGAATTGATTTTAATGAAAGTTTGACACAGTATTACTACCGTGGCGAGGATGGAAAACGCGTATGGTTTTTATGAATCATGCCAGTGGCGGCGCAGAAGTAATAAAAAAAAACTAAATATAAAAACAGTTCAAACTTCGGTTTTTAAGCGTTTTGGAGGTTCCTCATCATTTTCTGCGCTTTTTTTTGGTGGGAGTGAAACTGGGGTGATTGGGGGGTGGGGGTTTGAAAGACTGGAAAATGTCTTGTATTCATAATAGGCTGTCCACTAACCTGTGAAGGAAGACCTAGCGACATAAATCACCTTTTTAGGTTCATCCGAACATTGCTTTGCCAATTACGGAAACTAAGGGACTTAGAATTTTCTGTATACATACGAGGATTTATTGCTTTAGATCGTTTTGTATTTTGTAACTGGACACTGTTAATTTGAATCTAATGAAATTTTAACACATATCCGTGATGAGGATGGAAAATGCGTATGTTGGTTAAAAATCGTGTCAGTGGCAGCGTAGCAATAATAAAAAAACTACAAGTATGAAAACAACTCAAACTTCGTTTTTAGATGTTTTAAGGGTTTCTGATCATTTTCTACCTTTTTTTTTGTGGGAGTGAAATTGGGGTGGTTGGGGGGTGGGTGTTGTTAAACTGAAAAGTTTGTAGTGTTGATATTAGCCTGTCCATTGACCTGCGAAGGAAAGACCTAGCGGCATAAGACAATTTTAGGGGAGGGGAGGCTAGCGGTTATTTGGTTGCAAGGGATCTCAGGCTAAAGCTTCATGCTATGGGAAAATAATAAACTGGTATCACCGTAATGTGTGGGAAGTACTGAGTCAATCAACTTGACTCTATTTTTTAGTATGTTCTTAGATGGTGTCCATGCAGCTTGTGCTACTACCATAATTTTCAAAGCCTAAAATATAAGGTTGGTTCATGTATTTGATAGCTATTATTATTCAAGCTTGCTAACCTTGTAACAAAGAGTTAGTCATGAAGCATTATGCGGTTCTGCCGTATTTGTTGCTAAGTTTGAATATAAAATGTAATGGCAACCTGAAGTTTCATGCAAGGCAAGGTATAAATTTGGGGAATATGCTCAAACAGAATAGATCGCTGCAGCTTGGAGATATATTTATTTAGAATTGCTCATAATCGTGAAGGAGAAATTGAATTTTTCGGTCTAAATTTTATAGTGGTGCTCCAAAAACAATCTCAGCAGAACAAAAAGAGGATATTCTAGTTACTGCTACCGAAAATCAAAACGTACTAGTGTGGCGACCGGAGTAAGTAAACGTCTATCAATAAAATCTTATGAAAAGAGAAACTTTATTCTTGTCATTTCTTGACCAATGAAGCTACTTTATTATATGTGGATGAGTTTCAACTAGAGGAACAATGCATTGTGGCATTTAGGGAATCCGCATACCTACCAAAAAAAACCACAATACAAATACATTTCGGGCTTGAACTTAAGATAAGAATTTGGTGTGGGATAATATTCAATTATTGCTTTCATTAGCCCTTTTGTTCTCTACTGAATCTGAATGATCAACAATATCTAGATTTTATCGAAGGAAAGTTAAACGAACTACTTGAACTCGAACGACTTTTAGGAAAGATGTATTCTTTTAGTGAGATATTTAATGTGTCCAATTCTTTCTTGTCTTACAGCATATTATTTTTCAGATCAATGCAATGGCGAACAGAGCCGCTGGGAAAGGTTATGAGAATGAAAACTTCTATGAAAATATAAAATTTCATTTTCTCGGCATTGAGAATATTCACGTGATGAGAAGCAGCTTAGCTAAAATTGTGGAAAGTATGTATTCGTATTATGTGTGACAGTCTGTATGTGATTAGCAAGGTTTCAAGACGAACGATTTCCTTTACTAATAGCCTCGTTGTAGTAGATAGACCATAATACGTGCCTTCGAAAAAGAACCTTTTTTTGAATAAAATCCGTTTCGATTACACGTTTAATAAACGTATTCATATGCCTTGACAACGCAACTAGCGTGTCACCTCATAATCATCATCATCATAGTCACAATGTCTTAGCAGACATGTTGTAAACTCGTAAAATGTACTCATTTTACGAGCTTCTCTTGGGATATCTTTAAGATCTTTGATGCAGTAGTTTCCCATTTGCTTTCTGTATCCTCATGCCGTTGACCAGATGTATCTATTGGTTCATCCGCCTTTAGGGGCAATTTCTCGCCCCAAGGACAAGAAGGTGCCCAGACTCTTCTCAACTCGTCCACCCAAAGCTGTTGGTTGAGAAGAGGTTACTGCTTATACCGACAGTAGTTCGGTTATTTTAGTCGCCTTTTACGACACGCAGGATATACGAAATTAATTAAGCAATATAATCATTACGAGGTTTTTCAAATAACTTCAGTATTGAGTATTGTTCTTGCTGCCATACAGTTTAGACGTGTTTTTGGAGATTCGTTTTTTATAGTGTGTGTTGTTTAACATTGTCTAGTATATTCTGGTAAATCATCTATTAGATGTATTTACTTATGGAATTTCAACTCTGAATCAGCAAGAAGCATCTTTTGATACATTTGAGCGATTATATTAGTTACTAATCATAATAAATAATTACACATATAAAATACGAGTAGATTGAGTTTTTCGCTTGCGAGAATCCAACAAAATTTTTGTCCAATAGTCCAGGACATTTAGGAAATGACTAAAAAGAAATTGCACATCTGCCCAGAATGTAAATTGGCGATAACCAAGACGCACTACAGCCTGCAGTGTGCTGGTAGCTGTGCTAATTGGTATCACAAGCGTTGCACAGATCTTAATGATGCGGAATTTCTCGCTTAGGAGAAAAGAAAAACGGAGGTTAGGTGGGTTTGTCAGAGTTGCAGTGGAAACGATTCAAGTTCCGACTGTTCTGATGACGAAGTCTCTAATAACCCATCGAACAGAGACATTTTGAGAGCTATTAAGAAAAAATTTGCTGAGCTAGAGGCTGCGATCACTTTTAATGGAAACCTTAGATAAGGAAAGAAAGAAATGGAAACATTATGGAAGATCTACAGAAAAATATTAAGTCATATAATGGAAAAGGAAATTCTTGCACTTAAAAGCAGCGCTGAGAAAGAAGAAAAGGCCGTGTTGCTGTTATCGTGAAGCAGCACCGTTTGTTTATTAAATGTTGACTCCGTGTGGTTAAAGAGTTTTAAACTTGGTTTATTCGATTCATAATGTGTACATGTATATATGAATATCAAATACAATTCTGATATAAAAGAAAAATCTGTTATTTTCGTGATGGCGTCGAATAGCAATAGCGTCGTTCTTCTTCTTTTTCGCCAGCGTTAATGCGCCGGCGTCGCGTTGAGCTGCGCCTGCGTCAGGTGGGTGGGTGTGACAGATGACTGTGGAATCACATCGCCCTGAGCATGGGCGTCGCATTGGGACGTAACAGGCCGAGTGGAGAAAGAATGTGCTTATCATTGGGTTGAAGAGACAATGGCGATGTGAAAACCGATGTTATAAAAGTATTGTCGAAGCTTACTATTACTGAAACTGAATTTGAAACATCTGTCCTACCGACATCTGACAGAAATAAATCTCACATCGTCGTTAAATTTCGATTCTCTGAGATAAGGGATCGTTTATTAGATAAAAGGAAAACGCCGAGGCTTAACGCAGAGGTATGCGGGATAAATGGTAACTCATCTCCCATAATATACAGGGTGAGTTTTTAGTACCGGCTCGGTCGATAACTCTACTGTAGAAGATAGCGAAAAAAGTTGTATATAAAAGTTGTAGCCACGGATATGCTCCTTGCTCAGAAAATATTTAGATTTATACAGGGTGATCCATAACTACGTGGCGATGCAAACATGCATTTTTTTAAATGAGACACCCATAATTATTTATATTCTACTAATAATCCTCCTTCTTAAAATATCAGGTATTGTAACAGTATACAGGGCATTTCAAAAGTTAAGACCATTTTTATATCCAAATCGCTGTCAAATGAACGTACTGTATATCGACAAATAATGAATTAAAAATTATTTTTTTCACATGAAGAGATAAAAAAAATCTAGTTTTAAAATCGGCTATAAAAAGGCCGATGACGCATATTCGTAGACAGGGTGATGTAGAATGTAAAATCTAGATTTTCTCTTTTTTTAAATGCAACCCCCAATATTTGCTTTTAATATCGATGGCCTAGTGGCAATACCACGTATCATCAAAAATATGAAAAATTGGTTTCTTGTGTCGGCGGGTCCATCTAGCGGTAACGCACGAAATAAGGTGGTCCATTAAAATCTATTCATAAAGGATACCTATTTATGAGACTATTGGTAATACCACGTATGAGGTATAACTGATGCAATACCCAGTATCAACAAAGCGACTTTTGTGAATGCACGCCTGCTCCCTTCATCTTGAGCTTTTTATTTTATTTAGAGAGCCGCCAAGGTGTTTATCTATCAGGTAAGTTAGCTAAAGATACTATAGTTGCATTTTGGGTCTAGGATTGATATTATGTCATACATTATTCAGCAGAACATCGAGTAAACATCAGAATTGTTTGATACGTGTTATTGCGTGCATTTTGGTGAATGGACTAAATTTCTTAGTATCGATACCTGTTATTGCAATTGTTTCTTACTTTCATTCTGATTGAACTAAGATCAAAAAAATCCATAAAATTGTACTAATGCTTTTGCTATCGTTTCGCTTAGTGAATGTAAGAAGCAATTTTGAATAATTATTTTGTTGCGTCTGTAATTGTATTAAGCCTGTAGAAGCAAACGAAAGTGAGGCAGTTTTCTCGTATCTGTTTCTATATATCGATCAGCAATTGTAGGTTGTAACATCATGATAAGCTCCAGAAATTACACATGTTCATCGTACTTATTGCTAATTTTGAGATTTATTGTTGACGACTTTCAGACTAACGTTAGCGTATTTTTCCAGAGGCAATGAATCTGCCTTCTCGTGTACCTGCTACAGTCGGTAAAAGGAGTCGACAAATGCTAGAGATGGCCCTAGCGAAACCTTTACTTCTTCTTGATGGTAGTGAAACAGCCAGGGTATTAAATTCGATCGAGATGTCAGAGGATGAACAGCTCCACAATGTTGCTGGCGATGAAGCTGTTTCCACAATTCAATCTAGCATTACTACTCTAACAGATACTACTGCACTGCTTGCTATGAATGATCCAGAAGTAGCTACAGCTGATGAATCCTGTGCTCCTGTATACGTAGTTGAATATGAAGATAATGAAATAGTTTCGGCAACTATTAAGAATAATGAACATGATACTGTTGAAACTGGAATAATTGCTGCAAGTAACTCTACAATTGTTATCGTTAATGATTCTCGTAGTTTTGATGCCAATGATCCAGACTATCAGCCGAATGAAGAAGATGCAGTAACAGATGATGAAGAAAATAATATAGAAAATCAAATTCCTCCGATAGAGAAAGAAAAACGAACAAGGAGAAGAAAATGCGATGAAAGCGAGTGGGATAGATCAAAATCAAGATCGAAAAGAATGCGAGGAGAAGAGTATTTGGGGTATTCTCGAGGGCCAGATGGAAAAGTGTTCCATAATACCATGAGAGAATGTAAAAGGATTGGACCAACTTGCATTTCCAGAAAATGTATAAAGTATAAAAATCGATTTTGTGATGCAATTCTTCCAGAGCAAAGGGAAATTATTTTTCAAAAATTTTGGAAAGACTTGGACTGGGACCAAAAAAAAATATATGTGACTAGTTTGATGCATAAAAAGCCAGTTTCACGAAGATTCGTTCCAGGGGATTCGAAAAGATCGTTCACGTATGACTATTTTTTAAAAGTCAACGGAGATACTAAACAAGTGTGCAAACAAATGTTCTTATCTACACTTGGGTTAAAAGAGTGGATGATTCATCAATGGTGTTCAACTGCCGTTCACGGAATGCACAGCTCTAGAGAGGTTATGAACAATATAAAACGAAATAATAGTTTCCAAGGAGAACGAAAACTTAGAACGACTGAGCAAAAAGAATTTTTGAAATTATTTCTAAATAGGCTACCAAAAATGCCAGCACATTATTGTCGGAAAGATACAAAAAAGTTATATTTGGAGGCGGATTTCGGGTCAAAATCTAATTTGTACAGAGTATACAAAAAACATTGTGATGAAAATGGAAAAGTTGCTCTGAGCTCCTTTGTGTTCTCTGAAATATTTGAGGAAATGAACCTTGCACTGTTTTGTCCAAAAAAGGATCAATGTAATACATGCGTGTCATATAGTGCTGGCAACGTTGATCAAAAAGTATACGATGAACATATAAAATTAAAAAATAGGGCAAGATCCGAAAAAGATTCCGACAAAAAGGATGCAGAATCTCAAAAGAAACATGTATTTGCAATGGACGTCCAAGCAGTTAAGCTATGCCCGGTCAACAATGCAAATAAGTTTTATTTCAAAACGAGATTAAAAATTCACAACTTCACTATCTACAATTTAGGGACCCACCAGTGTACAAATTACTGGTGGAATGAATCAGAAGGCGACTTGGTGGCTTCAGTTTTTACTTCAATAATAATCCACCATATAGAAAAGCATTGTGTCGATGGCAAGCCAATCATTTTGTGGAGTGACGGATGCCCTTATCAAAATAGAAACAATATTTTGGCCAATGCATTGTGCAACTATTCTAATAAGAACAATATAAGTATCACCCAAAAGTATTTGGAACCAGGACACTCACAGATGGAGTGTGATTCAGTGCATAGTGTCATTGAAAGGAAACTAAACAACAGGGACATTTCACTTCCATTTGAGTATGTAAACATTACAAAAAATGCAAGACTAAGGCCATTTCCTTATGACGCCGAATACTTGGAGCATCAATTTTTCAAAAACTATGATGATAGTAATATGTTACGATACAAAAGTATCCGTCCTGGGAGGACAACAAATGACCCCACAGTCACAAACATTAGAGTGCTAAATTATGAAGCCGATGGTCAAATACGATTCAAATTGAATTTTGAAGATGAACTGTCTGTTATGCCTCAACGATCCAGAGAAGTTGATCTGAATTACTCACCTAAAAGATTGTATCAAAATCGTCGGAATATTTCAAAAGTAAAGTATGACCACCTGCAGGACATGAAAACCACCCTAACGAAAGAAACACAGGATTATTATGATAGCTTACCACACGAATAGATAGTTTTGAATAGTATGTTTAAGGTGCCTTTGATATACTTTTTATACCTTTAAGTCAGAAATATGTTTTTGATTTTTTTATTTTAACCTTATCCTTACTGCAAAAATGTTTTGTTTGTATAAATCCTATATTTCTTGAATTAGAGTGAACTTGTTTCTTACTGAATTTATTTTTCATCACTTTTAGAAACAATACCTAGTATCAACCATCGGTTACTTTGAAATTCCCCTTATCAAACAAAAGTTTAGTAAACAATAACACTACATCATCAGGGGCGACATTATATATACTTCGAACTGTAAAATGTAACATATCTCAAAAAAAATGCAATACAAGTCCATTTGAACCGTTTAGACAGTTTTTTGTGTTTCCTGAAAAATATCCATTTTGTTTGATACGTGGTGTTGCCGCTAGGCAATCGATATGCTCTTTCATATTTGTATAGCACTTGTTATACCTACATCCAACAGTTTCCAAGATATTTCGATTTTTGTGCAAATTTCAAATATACCTCCTTTTCTATACTGAAATTTATTTATTTTGAGAAAATATCATCGAATTTTATTTGTACTTAACGAACAACTAAACTACAAGGCCATAATAGTATTTTATCTAGTCAGAACACTGAATTAACGAGGTCATAATTAGTCAAGTATGCTGAGGAAACAATTTTATAGACGTCATGCATAATGATCAAGCAGATCTATCAGGTAGGCTATAAAATATTAACCGACACAGTTCCAATAAAACGATTCTTCGATCTTTTAAATGCATCAGACTTTAAGCTGCCTCCATTTTGGATATTGCTATTGTTAGTTGATATATTGAGTTATCTTTTGTGCATAATCTATAAAAATTTCAACTCTAAGGGCACTATGATTTTTTGAGTCAGCTAAAAATTATATGACATGGATTTATTTCGGATATTCCATCTTTAATGTCTCCTCTGTGTAAAGACAAAATGCAGCCTTGGTTGTCGCTTCAACATATCACTGCGCAAGTTGTGTTCTCTCGCGAAGACGATATGAACTAATTCCAGTCTATATGTTTTATATTATATATTTTTTATTCCATTTCCTTTTACAGCTTGTGAACAGAGAAACCCCACGATGAACAGTTTTTTAAATGGATTAGAATCCAGTGGTTGGCTGAAACACATAAAATCGATTCTGGACACATCACAGTTCATAGCAGAGGCGTTAGTTGAGGGAATTAGCGTCGTAGTTCATTGTTCGGATGGTTGGGATCGCACTGCTCAAGTTTGCTCTCTTTCCTCATTACTTCTGGATCCTTTTTATAGGACAGTATCTGGATTCCAGGTTAGTTAATATACTTTTGTTATATCCAGCATCCCTGAATTGCTTCGTCGGTATCAAAGTATCAGTCATATTTGGCGCGTAGGGGTCATTTCTGTGTGATAATAGGGTTTTTTGCATTCATTCACTAATCTCACAATAAGATGAAAATCGCTACGCTCATGTGCAAAAAACGCGCCACGTGAAATTTCGGTAGTTTTCTCAAAGTCATATCTTTTCACTTTTAACTCGGAAACCATAGAATATACATAAATTTTTGAAACATGTTTCAATTGTCCCACCTGAAGTGGACAGTATGTCTATTCGTTACGTTAATTCTTCAATTCACTTCACTTGTAGTTCGATAGTCGCAAAGCTATTAGCTATTATTGAATTTTCATTTGTGGAGTCTGGTATGTTTCTCGGAACTATGAATTATAGTAATTTACTTCTTTTTCAGATGTTGATAGAAAAAGACTGGTTGGCGTTTGGGCATAAATTTTCAGATCGATGCGGACATATACAGACGGAGAACAAGGAAATATCGCCTATATTCACCCAGCTATTGGATGCTACCTGGCAATTGATGCAGCTTTTCCCATTATCATTCCAGTTCAACGATATTTTCCTGTACACGTTACACGATCACGTACATTCTTGTCAGTTTGGCACGTTTGTCGGAAATTGTGAAAAAGAACGAATTGATTTAGAGTAAGTGCCATAATATACCGGGTTATTCACGTTATTCGACACGGAGCATTATGGCTAAAGTATCAGATGAAAGAGGCAATAATAATTTCGGATGGATAGGTACCTATTAAGGCTACATTTTAAAAATATTTTCATGTTATACAGGGTGTCCCCAAAACACGAAATGTATCAATGTTAGGTTTTTTAAATAGAACACCCTGTATATTGTTGCATATTCAGATTCCTTGGCGAATTTTAGTGTGACTCTATGTATCACACATGGGGCTTAAAGCGAACCGTTTAGGTGTAAATCACCATTTTTGGTATAAGTAGATGTCAGAAAAAAATTGAATATCACAGAGTTTATAAAATTTAGAAGGCTGTGCCTTTGACATATTAGTAAGCATGAAATGCGTCACCTTAGGTTAGACGGTCAAATTTGAATTACGTTTATGCTTGGAGTAATCGGTCGATTAATTAAAGAAACTTCAATCAGATATAACTTTATTTTTTCAAATGGGAATGCCTAACTTTTTTTGTACGATTAAATGTAAAATTTGATAGCCTTTCTAATGATATAAAAGTTGTGAATATCAATCTCTGGTAGTTTTCAATTCATTTCAAATTTTAAATCAAATCAGTGTTTTTCAATTTTTCGATCTATAAGCAACCTAGCAGACCGTGAAATATAAACAAAAACATGGTCAGATAAAAGAAAACAACTAACTTAGCAGAAAAATACAGAAGAACTAGACTAAAGAGACGAGACTATAAAAATAACTTACAAAAAATCACCTCTAAGCAAAAACAACGGCGGTTTCATATCTAAGATCAAAGAGAAGCTGTAGTACGACAGAAATGGATCTATTTCACGGCCTACTAGTTATGAAAATGTACTAGAGACTGCCCATTTCCAAAATTAAAAAGTATGAAATGAAAGGAAAATTACTAGCGATTGTTGTAGGCAGTTTATTATTATCTTCAGAATCAAATTTCACATTTAATGGTATAAAAAAGTACTCAATCATGTTTAGTCAAAAGTAACGATACTTCTGAGTAGAGTTCTGAAAATTCTTCAGTACTTATTGGCAAGATCGCAGAAAATTAAGAATCAATTAAAATTTGTTCAAATTATAAAGCATAATATACCTGGCAGAAAATTTAAATCTGATTTGTAAGTATTCCTTTTTTGCGATCTTACTAATAGTGGAAAAAATAGAAGAGCTTCAGTCTGAGGTATCGTTCCTTACACGCAAATTACAAATATTTTATACCATTACATGTTATTGATAATTACGTGCTGGGGCAACAATCGCTGGTAGTTTTTCTTTCATTTCAGTGTTCTTAATTGTTTTGGAAATTTTTAATCTCTAGGAATTGGAGTAGCTAGTAGGCTGTGAAAAATACCTATTTCTGTCATACGCCAGCTTCTCTTTGATCTTAGATATGTTACCGCACTTGTTTCTGGTTAGTGTTGATTTATTGTAAGGAATTTTTATAACCTTGTCTCTTGACTCTAATTCGGTTGCATCCTTAATTCTAAGTTACTTGTTTTCTCCCATGTGAACGTTTTTGTTTATATTTCCTGGCCTGCTAGGTTGCTTATAAGTAGGAAAATTGAAGAACACCGATTTGATTGAAAATTTGAAATTAAATAAAAACTACCAGAGATTGATATTGACAGCCTTATATCACTTTAAAGGCTATCAAATTTTACATTTAATCGAATAAAAAAAATTAGGCATTCCAATTTGAAAAAACAAGTTATCTCCGATTGAAGTTTCTTTAATTAATCGACCGATTGCTACAAGCACAAACGTAATTCAAACTTGACCGTCTAACCTAAGGTGACGCATTTCATGCTTAGTATTACGGCAAAGGCACAGCCTTCTAAATTTTATAATATCTGTGATATTCAATTTTTTTCAGACATCTACTTATACCAAAAATGGTGATTTACACCTAAACGGTTCGCTTTAAGTCCCATGTATGACACATAAAGTCACACTAGAATTCACCAAGGAATCTGAATATACAATAATATATAGGGTGTTCTATTTAAAAATATACTTTGATACATTTCGTGTTTTTGGGACACCCTGTATAACATGAAAATATTTTTAAAATGTAACCTTAGTGGGTACCTATTCATCAGAAATTATAAGTTTCTTTTTCATCTGATACTTTAGGCATAATGCTCCATGTCGAATAACGTGAATAACTCACATACGAGGATATATCAGTACATAACGATACCGGTGCTGTAATTGCTTTCAAAGATAGAATATATCACACAAAGTATTATTATATAAAAATGAAAAAGGAGCAGATATGCGATAAGATTTTATATTCGGTTAGATAAAAAACTGTAACTCAATATGAGCATTACCGCATGCCAAATAATATCCGTTGTTGTCTCAATGCTGTGGAATTCATCAAAAATGTTTTGAAATTCACGCAACTCACTAACATATTCACCAAAATCTAATGTGATTAAAACTAGAATTAAACAGTCATTGCAAGTGAATAATGTGTCAACTCGAAACCAGGTGTATGGGGCTAATAACCATGTAGTTAATGCCGCTTAACAAAAAAACCAACTAAAACTTTAGAAATAACCAAAGTGCATATCCAGATCTAGATTTATCTCGATATAGAGTTGTTACCTGACATAAGCAGTTTTAAAACGGTTGTGAATCGGTAAAAGATGAACCTCGTCCCGGTCGTTCATAAACTGCGCGAACTGCCACAAAAATTGCAGAAATAATCGACTGGTCTAAATGACAACATTCGTTTGTTTTACGGTTCCACTCAAAAAATTATTCATGAAGATTTGGTGTATCGGAACGTTGCGGCAAGATGGATTTGAAAAGTGATAATCGATGAACAAAAAGCGAATCGAGTGACTATTTGTCAACAGTGGAGAAGGCAAATGCAACGTAATCCACAGTTTTAGCTCTCACTGAAGAGAGCTTATGCAGTGCCTCTGTCTGTCCGTCCATCCGTATACAAAAAAGAGCCAAAACTACAGCTAGAGAAAAACTAAATACAGATTCGTAATCAGCATGAAAAAACTAGTCCGGGAAAATTCCGGTTTTGTCAGTATCGCTTCCGGTTTAAAACAATTCCACAGTGAGAGCGCCATTTGAATTTACTAGTAAATCGTTTCCTACTAGTTTAAACAATTTGGTTACATGTAACGAAGTTGGTCCTTATCATAACGGCCCTGAGTTGAAGTCTTAAACTATGTCACAGAAACATAAAGGTAGCCCAAGGCCACGGCAGACTTCGGTTGGACGCTACATCACGACAATGCCTGTTTCCTGAAGTCAAAAAAGAATTGAGGCTCAGAGATTTGAGTCGTATTTAGAGCTCAACAACGCTGTCTATTATACAGATTATCAAAAACTGATTTCTCAGAAATTTATGAAAGCGGAGATAGAGCGATGGTATGGTCTATTGAACAGAATGGAGAGTAGTTTGAAGGATAGTTGTTAAAGATTTTTAAATAAATATTTCATTGTTATACCTACCTACAGGACGAGTCTCATTATTTTCTGATACATCTTCGTATAGAGTATACTTCGGCTTAGCTAAACTTACATAGCGAAAGGATAACATTCTTGCGTTGTACTTGTTTTGTGTACAGGTAATTTTACGTTACAGGTAATTACCGTGGAAAAATTTAGTTTATACCCACAACCTCCTAACCTTTTTAATTTCTGTAATAAACTGTACGAGTCTTGCCTCCAAGCAATCGAAGGTGCTACGACCGTGCATTTAGAGTAAAAGAGATAAAAATGTAATAAACTTATCTCGAAAGTTAAGGTCTCCTCAAACAAGTGCGGGGCTGCATGAAAGGTAGCGGGATAGGCCTAGGAAATGCGGGAAACGGGACAATCTTGACCATTCACTCTAATGAAAGAAGCGCACCGAAAAGTCTTTTAATTTTCTTTTTTGAACAGTTTTAAGTTGTCGAGGTAGAGAATTCTCTAAAATTCATAAAAAAATTCATAACTCGAAAACTACAAAATATTGCATAACATATATGGGGGTGATTCAGATACTTCTAGGTGTGCTCTATCTCTGGACTTCCGCTTGACACTATTTTTTGGGACACCCTGTATAAAATATGGTACTTTTGCAGCACTTCTATAATTATCTTCGTTAACGATATTTCAAAATGAATGAGGTTAGTTCGGTTTAGCGCGTAGCGTAGCTTGTATTTCCCGTAGTGCCATCATGTCCCCTGTGAATCCCGCATTGGTTTGAGTAGACCTTTATGCTACTCTACCTTGTGCTGAACTTACAGACCACCTATGTGCTTTAACTACAGTAAGAGTGAAGTTGACTAATGGTTCTCAACCTCTGATATACCGAGTGTTCCAGAATGTTTCATATAGCCGGCAACGTACAAACTGAACTTTGTTGAGATAGTTGAGAAAATACCTTACGATGACTACCAATGATCGTCCTTCCCAAAGTACCAAAAAATCTAAATTAGCCAACTTTTTCTAACGACACCCTCCTTATTTTCTTTAGATATATTGATATTCACTGGAATGCTCTACTCAAAAGTCTATCAATGTGTGAAACCACCCCGAAAACACCACACTAATCTAACCTTAAAGTTTGTACATAACCCGATTTTGAAATACTGTTATTTTTGACAAGTTACGTTCAATCGTTCCACTAACATAACACTCAAGTCTTTATTTGATTTTCCTTTTTAGTGGAGTGATATCTTTTCGTATTGTGTTTAATTTTCTGTCTAGGCCAGTTACCTAATATCATTATTGCAACACCTGTATTATTTAAACATACCCATTATAATACAGATTTACATGCTTATAATACAGTATTTTTGTGTCAGCCTCTCAAAATTGACAAACACTTTACTTACTTTACTACTTTACAGTATACTCGTCAAACTAATTTCGGTGTCGGTGAGACTTAACGTTAAGTCTAAATCAACATGGTTAGGGGGGTAGCCTTAAGAAATAATTGTGGTGCAAGCGAATTAGATAATTCCGATTTTCATGAGATATGATTTAGTTTGTATCAAATGTATGGACTCAAGAACATGGTCAACGATCTGTGGTGTCACTGTTTAAACTACGCGTGATTTGGAACAAACGGAGTTTTTGTGTGACTTCAAAAGCTGTTACAGATCGATAGCCCTTTGTGGGTACAGCGCGCAAAAATCACCTCATTTCATAGGAAATAGTAAGTACCTGTAACCTTGTACAAGTTAAATTTTTTCAGGTTGTCTAAGAGAACTTACTCTTTGTGGGGATATATGGCAAACCATCTGCAAGAGTACCTGAACCCTCTTTATAACCCTCAAGATAGTCCAGATGTTCTTGTTCCAAATTTGCTTCCTCAGAATATAAAGTAAGACTTTCTTTTACATGCCCAAAAGTTACGATATTAGATCTGGTTTATTTTAAGATTTTGGCGTGGTATGTACTGCCGTTTTGAGAGCGGCGTACACCCTAGGGAACCTCAAATGGATCTATTGCTAGCGACTTCAGATTATGTTTTCTCTTTGGACGAACATGTGAAATATCTATCAAAGGTAAGAAGCACACAAATGAGTACTCGTACGGAATTTTATCTATTTAGTCCACCATTGCGCTTGTCGCTACGATTCAGTACCTCTCTGCCAGACCCCGTAGTTTGCTACTACCTTCAGAATATCTGTTTGTAAAATCCCGAATCGTTTCCATAGCATTGCATCAATGGTTAAAAAGAAAAACCCCGTTTTGTATAGGACAGCCCCTTACTTGAGGTCGCCCACTTTTCTGTCATGACTAAATGTATAAATGTTTAGTTCTTAACATTATAGTTACATCTATCTATAATATGGCTTAATATTGTCACGGTCAATAATATTTTACCATGATCCAAAATGCTTTATAGATTAAGTAAAAATGAATCTTCATAGTAGCACCGTTATAACACCATTTCCTTCGTAATTTAAAGAATACATGTGTACGGTAATGGAGCTAAAGTTAGCTTGAAACCTTATCACTGCAGGGTTTCAAAAGGTCAACAAGTGGCACAGAAAAACTGCTGTGATCCATGGACGGCCCCTGGTGCTATTATACTGTTAAAGTCTCTAATTAATAATCCTTCTTCACTAACTCATATCTTCATATAGTTGATTACATTACGCAAAAGTATTTTTTCCACTGTTTTATAATCATCGATTCTCGACATCCATTCGAGACACCGGAAGTAGTCAGGTAAATAGTAGATGTAAAAGGCCGTTTAAGCAGACTAGGTGCTCTTGTCCAAATGCCACGTGTTGTAGTTTATTTAATTTTTATGCCCAGTGTTGTGTTAGTAAATTTCAAAAAATAAAGTATACATATATTCATTATATAACAACTAAAAGCATGAATGACTAGTAGGTAATACATAAATAATATAGATGATATTTCTGAAACACATGACATTGAATTTAAGTGAATATGCAGGATATCGGTTTCTTAATTCTGGACATCAAAATTGAATCCTTTTTGGAGGTGAACAGTACAATTGCATTAGTGAGTGGGTGCATTCATAGTTTGAAATGCAGTCACTTTGTCCTAGATTGATCCTGGAAAATACAATTAAACGAAAATAGCTAATTTTATATGCTGTACATCGGTGATTAGTCGGACAAGGCGTGATGTGTTTTGCGAAGTCTATTTAAACAAAGTACATAGCAGCTGTATTTCGACACACTACTAATCATAAGCGTGGTAGCGGTATTGACCTGGAAATGTGAAAACTGTCGTTACAAATTAGTATCACTGCTGTCTTTGAATTGATGTACTGAGTAAAGATTTTGTCTATAAAGCATTTAAGGATATAAATGTCATAGTAGAGTCACCACGTTACTCAGATGTTCTGCGCAACAAAACGAATCTTTCGACCGAAAAATTTAGGTCAGTTTGCGGAATTCTCATTGGCTGTAAAAACAAAACTGCTTGAAGCTGCTGTCGATAGCTAAGGTTCGATTGGCGGACTCCTGTGAGGTTAAAGAACAGACTAGCATGAATCCTGGTGTAGCAGTAGTAGTAGTAGTAGTGGTGGAGAGGGGAAGCCAGGCAAGTAAGCCACCTTTGACCCTTTTTGCCGACCCCACGTAACACACACATACTCATTTCCCTCTCTTGGCCCGTTTCCTAGCGCCACTTTAGGTACAGCACTGTTAATTAGAACCCAACAGTGAATGGTCAGATGGGGAATCTTGCTAAGTTTAATGGAAATTTACTCCTGATTGAAAAACCAGAAAATAAATTTCTGCCTCTGGCGAGATTCGAACTTGGGACTTTGCAGTGTCGAGTCCTAGGCTCTATCACCCACCAGTGAATCCTCGTGTAAGGGTAGTAGGTTTGGCTTGAATGAATGAATAAGGACCAGAGGCTATCCAGCACAGAATGTGACTGGTGCATAGGCCATACGATGGGCCCTTTTGCGCCTCTATCCGCGCTAGTTCCTAAGACCTGCCCTTTTAGCAAAGGCAAGTACGTTATTAGGTCCTATCCATTTTATCTCTGTTGGTTCCAAGTTTCTTGAGCCCAGCATAGTCTGCCTGTGATAACCCAGGGTTTCATAGCGACACAAGACGTGTGCCGAGGATTCTTCCCCTTCACCACATCACGTGCACGTTGGGTCGTTGACCACCCTCATCACGAACAGGTGACGCCTGAAGGTGTTGTGACCCGTTAATAGGCCAACTAGCAATCTCAAGTTACTCCTATCCAGAGAGAGACAAAATCGTCTTATTCTCTCTGCAAGCCCTGCTAATAGTTCCCGAGCTTGACGGAGATGACCAGAGATGTTGTTCCATCTCAGAGAGTGTTGATTCTGGGGTCCACTCTCCAGTTGTTTTTCTAATCAAGTTTGCAGATAGTTCTAAGGCTGGTTCCGGGCCCACAAAACTGTTGCCGGATCCTATCCTAGCCAGATGATCCGCCATGTCGTTGCCCTTTACCCTGGCGTGCCCAGGTACCCACATCAGTGATACCTTGTGTTTAGGTTTGGCTTCCTCATATACTCCTGAGCATATATGCGACTTCCGGTTAAAGTGCAACATTAATGTCATTGATATCATGCTCTCGTTGAGTCCGAATGTCATAAGATAGGAGTCATAAAAGTTGGTCATTTATTTCCAGGCTATGATAGCTGTAAAGCATATGATGCTGTCGAAACGTACATAAAATAACTTTGTATGTCCAATTTGCATCGAAAACCACGATGTAAAACAATGTACTTTTGACACTAAAGGATGCTGTAACTGTATCAAGCTAAATAATAAAATAAACGGTGAAGCTTGCATAGATCATGCGACATGGAACAGAGATAAATGGCGACATTTAAGTCTGCCTCTGATAAAAAGATCTACTTTTCATCCAATAGCAATTAGATCTATATACTCTTCCTTCAACTTATGATGATATCAAATCATATAATAATGAATTAATAATAAATTTTAGCAGAAAAGGGGGAGGGGATGGTAGCTATCGCTGTATTGGATGAATTTAGATCCTCTATTAGTAAATGCAAGTTCTTATTGATCTTAGAAATATTTCACCAAAAAATGACTTCATAATTGTTAAAAGTAAGGTCTGATCACTCAGTTCTTTCTAAAATAATATACAGGGGGTTCTATTTAAAAACTGTATGTTTGTTATGAGTCACTGTGTATAAATGTCAAAATTTAAATGAACATTTTTTTACGTTGTAGCTCTCAAGGCTCACTATCAGGATCAAGTGACTGACTTCTGAAATATGTTTTAGGAAGCCCACTTTTTCCGACCAAAAAATGCAGCTGAGCTGTTTGATTTTATCGGAGGTCTCTGACTTTTGGAGCATCAATTGCGAAATTTACGCTGCGGCTCTGAGTCTGGTTGGACAGGGGAGAGTGAAAGACTCCTGTCGGGAGAGCAGTTGGCTCGCCAAGAAGCATCCCGTATCAAGTGTGTGATGGAATATAGAGTGGCCTTTTACGCGCCGCGTGTGCCAGATAGCTCGAGAACTGAGGCATCACAGGCTCAGTCAAGCGGTTCTGGTTGTTGTCAAGCAGCATTGTCTTGACAGGATACGGATGCTAATCGCTGCTAAACGATCATCACTGGTGACGCGGGTGAGAGGTTTGGAGGAAAACATAATGTTTTTCGAAAGGCCAGCTCGTCTCTTCCAACAGCGACCACCAGCCATAGAGCAGCCGCCAACTGCTGATCGCGAAGAGGCTTTCTGGAGGGGCATTTACGAACAGCCCAAACATCTCCAAGCAGATACTTCGGCCGTGGCGCAGTTCAAGTTCGTTTGTAGGAGTGCTCCAAACTTGAATGTACTGCGTCACCCGATAAACACGGAAGAAATTCTTGGTGCCTTACGAGGCGCAAAGAATTTCGCAGCTCCTGGCTCGGATGGCATAAACACCTACTGGTTGAAAAAATTTTACAGTTGCCACCGGCATTTAGCTAGAGTTTTTAACTCGTGGCTAAATCAGGAACAGCCAATTCCGACTTGGTTTGTCGAGGGTTGAACCGTGCTTCTCCCGAAGACCGGAGATTTGTCCGATCCTAAAAACTACAGGCCAATAACATGTCTGAACGCATGTTACAAGCTTTCCAACAGAATCTTTTACATGCGTATCCTTCAAGCTGTAAATCCTGTATTTCTCAGCGTATATGAACAAAGAGGGTCTAAGAAAGGAGTAGCTGGCTGCAGGGATAACCTGTTGATTGACCGCTGTGTCACAGAGGACTCCATGCAGTACCTGCGAAACCTTTCTATGGCCTGGATTGACTATTGGAAGGCATTCGACGTCTCATCAACTGATTGTGCGGCTGTTGGAATGTCTTTCGGTAGATGATCAAATAGTGGGATGCATCAAACAACTGATGCCGCTCTGGAAGACCCGGTTCTCTATAACATCGGGTGAAACCAGGGTTCGAACAGAGTTGGTATCATTTAAAAGAGGGGTCTTCCAAGGAGACTCCTTGAGTCCCTTGCTCTTTTGCATCTCGCTACTGCCTTTGTCCATAGCGCTGTAAAATACTAAGGGATACAGCTGTGGCAAGCCCAATTACCGGAGGCACAAGGTCACCCACTTATTTTACATGGATGACCTGAAACTCTATGCCTCCGGACAACGCGATTTAGAGCAGTCGCTGAGGGTAGTGCAGGATTACAGTCAAGCTATTGGGTTCGGGACAGACAAATGTGCCATGGTTCATCAGAAAAGAGGACGTTGCGGAGATAGTGGAGATGGGGAGCAGCTCGTTGATGGGAGCATTTTGCGACAACTGCATGCCGAAGATACTTATACCTACCTTGGAGTGGCGCAGCGTCACATCCAAGAGGCAGAATTGGTCAAAGAGTGTCTCCGCCGCAAGTATTTGCACCGATTCCGGCAGATGTGGTCATCAGAACTGTCCAGCAAGAACAAAGTCGCTGCCACAAACATGCTTGTGGTCCCATTGTTGTTATACAGCTTTGGTGCTATCCACTGAAAAGTGGAAGAGCTGCGACAAATCGACATAAAGACCCGCAAAAGAATGAATATGGAGGGAAGTCTACATCCTAGGTCCCTCTGTCCCGCGAATATACCTCCCGCGACACGTAGGAGGGCGTGGACTATTGAGTTTGGAGCGTGTGCACAACAGAGTAGTACTGGCCACTGCCTGCTATGTTACGACGAGCACCGTTCCCCTGATCCGTTTTGTGCGAGAGCACGAGATTGAGGGTAAAGGAGCCTTCCTTTTTTAAGCAGCAACACGGGCAGTCGAAGAACTTAGTCTCACGCTCGACTTCACGCGTATGTCAGATTCCAAAAAAAAATCTAGAACGTGATTAGGGTTTTATCAAGTCATTTTTTTGCCTTACAACTTTAACACCATGTAATCCCACGCTACGGTCATAAGGATTAGGATAAATTTGAAAAATAATGAAGCCAGTTAAACAATCAGTGCTCTGCAGATATTAACTCCCACGCATGTAAAGCTATTATAGTTCATTGTTGAAGCAGCCTTTTTAATAAAATAGACTATAATTTTTTGCAGCGAATTTCTTCTGTAAAGTCGTTTATATCTAGAACAGTGGAGAAAAAACGTAACAAGTCTGTAAAGAAACAACTGTGCAATAACGTATTCTTGGATAATAAGATGCACTATGAGCAAGGAACAAAACAATTGGAAGCAGTAAATGGGGATCATCCCTTGAATGTCGAAGGTGAGTCTAATGTTGGAAAAGCGGATGACGCCCTTGATGTTGATGTGATTAAGAAGGAGATCGATTCGGTGGCAATTGATTGGAAACAAGCCAGGAATGCCAAAGAGTGTAGTTGTTCCTTAACATTGGATCAGCTAAGCAAAAAGGTGAGAAAATGGTTTTGGCTACATTTATAATTGTCAAATAACGCGAATAACAAATTGAAAAGAATATAATACAGTGGCGGCTCTAGGTGGTTCAGATAGGGGGTGCATAATTGCAAAAATTGGTGAAAGCGATATAAAGAAACACTTATCCAATCCTTAAGTATAATTTATATGATCCGTCGACAACCTATTCGTTTTACAGTTTATTTTAAATAGTTTTAAATGTTGCACTTCACATTCCAATTATAGTTGACGATAAATAAAGTCCATTTTGCGCGTTTTTAATGTACAGAATAGTTCTATCACTTTTTCGTTAAAGTTTGGAAAGTCATTAATGAATTCCTTCTCGCACGATAACATGGTGAGGGCATTTAATCTGTCTTCCTTCATGGTATTCCTTAGGAAGGTTTTGATTCTCTTCAGCCTAGAAAACTGGCGTTCCGCTTCAGACGTTGTCATCGGGATTGTTATTATGATTTTTAAAAGCTTTATCACCTCATGAAAGCTGTTACTCAAACCATCTTGCAGAAGACCCAGCAGTCCTACAGCACTAGTTTCCGAACTTTGCCTAAATTCTTCTCTAGAATATAAAACGCTTAGTTCAGTCCGTAGTCGGCCCCCATTGAGGCATGGATAAAATTTTATTTAGTAAAACAATCTTGGGATACGGTCAATTATTATATTTCTAAAATATAATTTTTTTTTATTACGACGTTTCGACGCTTCTATTAGGCGTCATCTTCAGGTATTAAAACTAAAATAAAATATCAAAAATGTCAAACAGATAAAAGATGACTAACATTCACAATTAATTTTTTTTTTTTAAACAGAATTACAATTTAAAACAAATAATTAAAATGCAACAGAAAACTTACATTATACCATAACAGTCATATGTATTATGCCGGGTGGTGTTGGCAATTTGGTTTTCAGTGAGAGACTGGCGTGGTGGAACAAAAATATCCAGCTGATAAAATATCCGTTAAAAAATATATACAAGTACAAAACATAAGAAAATAATTAAATATCGAGGAAGGTAAATATTGATAAGATGGAAGAAAGTATAGGCTATGTTCCGTTTGTTAAATTTGCATATATGCATGAAAGATTGCTTGTATCTGTCCTGAAATTCATGCTGTTAGAACTTCTTTTTATATGTATCATCTCTAAGATGTTTCTTTTATACCAATCTTTCTCTTTGCATAAAGTTCTAACGTTGTTAAAATCGATGGTATGTTTATTTTCTATAGCATGTTTGCTTAGGGCGGTAGAATTCAGGTTTTTATTTCTAATATCATACTTATGATTATATATGCGTTTATTTAAATATTGTTTAGTTTGTCCTATGTATAAGTTGGGGCAATCTTTACAAGGTATTTCATAAACCAAGTTGCTATGCATGTCCTTTTCTAATGCAGGTTTCAGGCTTGAAAATACTGTACGGGTTGTTGTCGTGGCAGTATGGGCAACATTTACGTTATATTTATTAAAAATTTTATTAATGTTTTCGGAGAGTCCAGGTGTATAAGGCATTGAAAAATATTTCTTTTTATTGTTATCATTATTTGAACGTTGCCGGCGGTTATAAAGTTGATGAACTCTCTTCTTGATAGTGGTGTTTGTGAAGTGCTGGGGGTAGTTGTTTTGGGACAGGATATTCCTTACCTTTTTGAGATTGTCAGGTCTGTTTTTGACGTCAGACAGCAAAATGGCTCGATCGGTGAGACTATTTATTACACTGGTTTTATATGTCTTCGGCACGTTAGAATCGAAGTTAAGGTATCTCCCTGACCATATTGGTTTTGTAAACCAATTTGTTTCAATACAACCATCATTGTCATACTTCAACGTAACGTCAAGAAAATGTAATGTTTTATCATTTTCAACTTCTTTTGTAAATTGTAACCTGGGATGGAAATTATTGAAAACTTCGAATGTTTGTTCAATTTGATCAGAATGTATACAGAGTAGACAGTCGTCAACGTATCTTTTATAGAAGGCAGGTTTGATGGTCAATTTATCAATAACATTTTGTTCTAGTTCTTCCATGACAAGATTAGCGATAGTTGACGAAATCGGTGAACCCATTGCAGTGCCAAAAATCTGCGAGTAATATTGATCTTCAAATCTAAAATATGTGGTATTTAAGCAGAACTTCACTGCAGATTTAAATTCATTTAGAGGGAGTGGTGTATAACATTCTAGATCGCTCCAACGTTTCTCAATGCATTCGATGGCCAGGTCGACAGGTATATTTGTAAATAGTGACACTACATCAAAAGAGACAAGTAGATGGTTGCTTGGAATTGTTTGCGATTTAATAAATTCATGGAAATGCCAAGAATCTTTTATATGATAATTGGAATTTCCTAAAATTTTTGAAATAGTATCAGAGAGGTACTTCGAGAGTTGGTATGTAGGTGCTCCAGTGTTGCTCACAATCGGCCGCAAAGGAACATTAGGTTTATGTAGTTTAGGCAGTCCGTAAATATAAGGTGCAACACCGTTGTAGCAACATAGTTTGTTTTTTATATTGCTGTCAATAAAATTTTTTTTGATGCCAACTTAGCACCATTTTGTTTAAATAATCTTGTGTTTTACGTGTTGGGTCAAACTTCTCTTTTCTATAAGTTGTAGTATCACTCAATGGATTCAATAACTTATCTTTATAAGAAGACATATCCATGATGACAGTTTTATTACATTTATCTGCACAAAGGATACACAGGTGTGGGTGATCTTTCAAAAAATTTTTGGTTGATTTGAGAAGGAAGTTGTATTTGTTCTTACATGTCTTTTTTGTATTATTCAGTTTATTACGAAAGTTGGTGATGATGTTACAAATCTGATTTCTAGTTTGGTCTTTGTTTATATTTTGAATCAAAGATATCCCTTTTTCAACACTTGCTATAATTTGATTTATTGGTAGTTTCACGTTGGGTAATGAGAAGTTTGGACCCAAACTTAAGAAACGTTTGACATCATCCGGAATACAGGTGTTTGTTAGATTTATGAGCCAATCATCGTTGCCAATTTTTGTCAAGCTACGAGACTGTCTTGTCATTAAATTTTTTATTTTCTTAATGTTTTTGGATTTGGTGGAATTAAACAATTTTTCGTATCTAATTTTCTCAGCTCTAAAAAAGGTGTTAGAAAATTCAGTCCCAAAAGCCTGTACTATAGAATGCGAAGTATGAGCCAAACTTCGTTCAATGTTTTTGAGAGACGAGTATGAATCAGATATGCATAGGTTCAATAGTTGTACATAGAACAAACTCAACAAACTGACATATTTAGATTTCTGATTATGACATTTTACAATGTAACTCTTATCCTTGATTTTTAAGAAATTAGGAACTAGCTCTAGGTTCTTGCATCTTACCAAAAATACTCTTCTGTTTTTCTCTTTAGCCAGCTTCGTCTGTAGTTTTCTGTATTGTCTAACTAGGTTGGTTATTGATTGGCGATGATTGGCTCATAAATCTAACAAACACCTGTATTCCGGATGATGTCAAACGTTTCTTAAGTTTGGGTCCAAACTTCTCATTACCCAACGTGAAACTACCAATAAATCAAATTATAGCAAGTGTTGAAAAAGGGATATCTTTGATTCAAAATATAAACAAAGACCAAACTAGAAATCAGATTTGTAACATCATCACCAACTTTCGTAATAAACTGAATAATACAAAAAAGACATGTAAGAACAAATACAACTTCCTTCTCAAATCAACCAAAAATTTTTTGAAAGATCACCCACACCTGTGTATCCTTTGTGCAGATAAATGTAATAAAACTGTCATCATGGATATGTCTTCTTATAAAGATAAGTTATTGAATCTATTGAGTGATACTACAACTTATAGAAAAGAGAAGTTTGACCCAACACGTAAAACACAAGATTATTTAAACAAAATGGTGCTAAGTTGGCATCAAAAAAATTTTATTGACAGCAATATAAAAAACAAACTATGTTGCTACAACGGTGTTGCACCTTATATTTACGGACTGCCTAAACTACATAAACCTAATGTTCCTTTGCGGCCGATTGTGAGCAACACTGGAGCACCTACATACCAACTCTCGAAGTACCTCTCTGATACTATTTCAAAAATTTTAGGAAATTCCAATTATCATATAAAAGATTCTTGGCATTTCCATGAATTTATTAAATCGCAAACAATTCCAAGCAACCATCTACTTGTCTCTTTTGATGTAGTGTCACTATTTACAAATATACCTGTCGACCTGGCCATCGAATGCATTGAGAAACGTTGGAGCGATCTAGAATGTTATACACCACTCCCTCTAAATGAATTTAAATCTGCAGTGAAGTTCTGCTTAAATACCACATATTTTAGATTTGAAGATCAATATTACTCGCAGATTTTTGGCACTGCAATGGGTTCACCGATTTCGTCAACTATCGCTAATCTTGTCATGGAAGAACTAGAACAAAATGTTATTGATAAATTGACCATCAAACCTGCCTTCTATAAAAGATACGTTGACGACTGTCTACTCTGTATACATTCTGATCAAATTGAACAAACATTCGAAGTTTTCAATAATTTCCATCCCAGGTTACAATTTACAAAAGAAGTTGAAAATGATAAAACATTACATTTTCTTGATGTTACGTTGAAGTATGACAATGATGGTTGTATTGAAACAAATTGGTTTACAAAACCAATATGGTCAGGGAGATACCTTAACTTCGATTCTAACGTGCCGAAGACATATAAAACCAGTGTAATAAATAGTCTCACCGATCGAGCCATTTTGCTGTCTGACGTCAAAAACAGACCTGACAATCTCAAAAAGGTAAGGAATATCCTGTCCCAAAACAACTACCCCCAGCACTTCACAAACACCACTATCAAGAAGAGAGTTCATCAACTTTATAACCGCCGGCAACGTTCAAATAATGATAACAATAAAAAGAAATATTTTTCAATGCCTTATACACCTGGACTCTCCGAAAACATTAATAAAATTTTTAATAAATATAACGTAAATGTTGCCCATACTGCCACGACAACAACCCGTACAGTATTTTCAAGCCTGAAACCTGCATTAGAAAAGGACATGCATAGCAACTTGGTTTATGAAATACCTTGTAAAGATTGCCCCAACTTATACATAGGACAAACTAAACAATATTTAAATAAACGCATATATAATCATAAGTATGATATTAGAAATAAAAACCTGAATTCTACCGCCCTAAGCAAACATGCTATAGAAAATAAACATACCATCGATTTTAACAACGTTAGAACTTTATGCAAAGAGAAAGATTGGTATAAAAGAAACATCTTAGAGATGATACATATAAAAAGAAGTTCTAACAGCATGAATTTCAGGACAGATACAAGCAATCTTTCATGCATATATGCAAATTTAACAAACGGAACATAGCCTATACTTTCTTCCATCTTATCAATATTTACCTTCCTCGATATTTAATTATTTTCTTATGTTTTGTACTTGTATATATTTTTTAACGGATATTTTATCAGCTGGATATTTTTGTTCCACCACGCCAGTCTCTCACTGAAAACCAAATTGCCAACACCACCCGGCATAATACATATGACTGTTATGGTATAATGTAAGTTTTCTGTTGCATTTTAATTATTTGTTTTAAATTGTAATTCTGTTTAAAAAAAAAAAATTAATTGTGAATGTTAGTCATCTTTTATCTGTTTGACATTTTTGATATTTTATTTTAGTTTTAATACCTGAAGATGACGCCTAATAGAAGCGTCGAAACGTCGTAATAAAAAAAAATTATATTTTAGAAATATAATAATTGACCGTATCCCAAGATTGTTTTACTAAATATTTGGTACCGACGGTCAGGATTCAAAAAGTTAAAAAAAAAGATAAAATTTTATTGCTTCTTTGAGAAAATCTTCTGGAAACTCTTTCTCAAATAACGGAAACTGATTGAAAGAAACTAATTTTGATAATATTAAATGCCCGATAAACTGAAATCTAGTTTTAATTTCCAATAAAATACTATCGCACACTTCAATAGATTGTCTTCTTCGTTCGCTCTTATCAGCTGTTCTTCGTCGCTTCGATGGTGGGGAGTCAGTTCCGAATTATTTTGATCGACAGGTTGAGTTTCTGTGTTACTGATTTCGCTTCTTATTTTGCCAATGGCTCGTTCAAAGTCACCTATATTATTATTGATTTTTAATGCATCTGTGGTAACTTTTTGTAATTGATTGAACAATATGTCCACATGGGGCATAATTTTATGAAAAAAAGTCAACCAGTAGATGAAACTCTCGTCCTCTAAAATTCGCAAGTGAGCACCAGCTTGCTGAATGATTGTTTGGGGAGTTGCCTCTCTCAATTTTTTCTAGAGCTCCGATTATATCTTCTCGGTGCTCATACACAGCATTCACCGTTCTTGAATTGAAGTTCCATTTCATTTTTGAGGAACGAGGTAAGCCCTTTCTCTCGACTCTTCCAGTCGTGCAGCTCGTTGTGGTGATGTAGAGAAAAACGTGCACAGTCCTGTCAAATTAGCAAAGAAGGTTCTGCAGTCACTATTCCTTGAGGTAGCATGTGACATGATTAGATTTGCCTGATGAGCATAGCAATGTACAAAATTAGCTCTTGGATACCGCTCTTGGACGTGTTTGTGCACGCCATTAATAGCACCACTCATGACTGCCGCTCCATCATAACTCTGTGCAATAAGTTTTTTAGGGTCATCAACAAGCAAACTAATTTCGTTCAATATGCAGGCAGAAATAGCATTGGAATCATGTCCACTCGGCAGTAGAAACTTCCAAAATCTTTCGACCGGTCTTCCGTCGACTATGTATCTAAAAACAAGTACCAGCTGAAACTGATTAGATACATCGGTAGTTTCATCTGCGATCACAGCTACGTAGTCAGTTTTTTTCATTTCGTTCCCAACTTGTTGATGATATACCCTCAACATTGCATCCAGCAACTCATTCTGAATTGTTTTTGACAATCCCTTAAAAACTGGCGCAGATTCGATGTGATCATTGAGTGTTTTATCCAACTCTGCAGTAAAATCTATTAATTCTCTGAAAATCCCCTTGCTGTTTGACATTTGCCGTTCATCATGACCTCTAAGAGCCAGCTCAAATGCGCCACAAAACCTGATGCAATTTATTATCAAATTCAAAACATGTCTATTTTTTGTTACCTCTTCATTATGTTTCTGAATCGACTTTCTATATGACGAGTCCAAAACATTTTGAATGTTATTTTTCTCTAACATTATCAAACTAAATGTATTTCTGAGATGTCCTTCTGAATTTTCTTGTTTATTAATCTTAGCACTAAGATGAACCAAGTCTCTTATTCCGTTTTTTGATCAAGACGGCTCACCACCAAATAAAAGGCACGGGAAATAAAGAAGGCATTTTTAGCATCGCATCCACAAATCATTTTTTTGGTAAATAGTCGGATTGAATTTCCGTATAACGTCTTTACCTTTCACAGTCTGTTTATTTTCTAAACATAACTGAGGCATCGGGCGTTTAAGATTTTTCACTCCAATTTTCTCATCGTAGGTTAGCCGTGAAAACGCATTGTCTATCAAAAACGCGACAGAATTCATTTTCAAACCGTGTAAAACTATTATACTGCGCCTATGTTTTCGCTGCGGGTACAAAATCACGACGCGACGTCAGTAAACACTATCGTGAGCAGACTGAATTCTTGCTCCACTGCTACGTTTACGTGGCATTGGAAACGCTAGAAATATTAGCTTCCCCCACCTCTAATGGAACTTATATGGCTGAATGTAGCAACGCCTTAAGCTCATAGGAGCGAAAACCACCAGAGGTCGCAAATTGAATCTTATCTTAACTGAACCACTGTTGTATCATTTCCGCTAAAATTATGCATAAATAAGATACTTTTTGCAACAGCACAAATCGGTAGTAGGTATCGGTGTGTTCCTAAATGTCGTATTTTTTTAAATCAAATGCGTGAGTTTAGGCACCTGCTGATAATAAATGAATGAGAAGATATCATTCTTTCAGGGAAACAAAAATGTTACACTACTTTTTGATAAAGTTCTTCGTCTTAATCCGCGATGAAATTCTGATTTTATTGAAAATTACAAACCAACCCCTAACTCTGGCGCACTGTAGTACGCAAAATATTGTAAAATGTGAAATATAAAGAGCAGAATTATTGTGCAAAATTTTGTTCTCTCCATAAATCTGTTGAACCTTTTTTTCGATAGCACTTATCAAAACGGCGCTATTCCTCGAAAATCGTCGCGAAACAGTATTCACCCCCTCACCCCTCGAGCAGCAACCCCCAGACAATATTGAAACTGGCATTGTTGTCTTTTTGAAAACGTCTTTTCATGACAAATCGATTACGTAATTTTAAATGTGTCGGTCACTTCAAGGTAGAAGAGCTTAGTGGGCTCTTAGACTATTATAGTTAACTTCACGAAAACACACTCTGGTTCAGGTTAATTACATTATTCTGTGAATTAAATTAATCTATCTTTATGATATCAATTTGAAATTTAGCCCAAATCGTGACAAGTCGAAAAATGCCATTTTTAAAATGTTTAAAAAATAGACGGAGGTTTGGACGAAACCCCTTTGATTCATAGCAATGTTGTTTTTGACTGTTGTACTAAGCTGCACGAAAGTAAGCCTGATGACACCCTAGAAGGGTAAAGATTTGCCAGGAAATGCTGCCACGTCAAGCCAAAAATGAAACTTTTTTCGGCACAGTTGGACGGACGAGTCCTATTTTAAATGCTGTGGAATATTCAATTTCCATAACTACCAATTTCCAAGAACAGTTAGAAGCAAACTTGTTGTCTGTAGTTTAATAAAACCGAAAATTGATTGGTCCGTTTGAACTGCCGGGTTGAACAGCGAGTCCTATTTAGTGTTTTTGAGAGACGATCTAAACAGTTTCTTAGGAGGTGTAGATCTATTAACCTGAAATATGAGGTGTGCTCTACCTCTCGACTTCCGCTTGACGCTAGTTTTTGGGACAAGCTGTATATATTGCATTGAAATTACGGGTATATTTATAACTGCTGCCTCCTCTATCAAACCTTGTATTCTAAGACTTTTTGAGATTCGTACAATTGACAAAAGAGATGTTATATTAACTAACTGTAACCCGTCGGTATTTACCAAACCTATGCTCTAGAGTGTCAGTCTGTAATGTTTCTAATAAAATATATTTTGACTGCGATTCATCTGTACAATTATTTGTTACTTTCAGAATAAAATAAATTCAGTGTGGTGTGATGGACCATCACACGGTTGGAAAATCTGAGCTGCTCATTATTCTTGTGGATGCAATCGAGCCTTTTATTGCGCTGCGACATATTTATATAGAGTGTTTTCAAAGTTGATACTTTCCTTTTCAGAAGCAACCTCCTTTTGAAATGACAAAGGTAATGTGTGGTGAATCAGCAGCAGAAGAATACAAAAATTCTAAGCAAATACTTACTACTCGTGTCCTGCGAAGTTTTAAGTGCAGTTCTGTCACATGAGTTTTATAGATACAGTTCGAAATTCGCGCCGCAAAACTGAAAAGCGCAAGTATTTTCTCTTCAATTTGGACCATTCGAAACTGTCTAGATCTTCCAGCGTGTCCACCATGATGTAGATACAAACATCCTATGTCTCTAACTCTGCACGGGATAGACAAGTCGACAGGGTGCTGGATAAATACGCTCAGGGAAACGATCAGCCGCGAAGTCTGAGTCTGAGAGCTATTTTCACCACATTCACCATACACTAAAATCATGTCCACCAGTACATTATAGTAATAACGGTTGCACCATTTTTGTTGTTTCTGAAGACCGATGTAGCACGTCAATAACGCGAGAGACCTCAAACGCGCACTGTATACTCCGTAACCACCTGCGGTTTTTGTGTTTGTTTTGATCTAATAGCACAGGGACGGAATAAGAAATGAGGATTTCATTATCGGTAAATATCTTGATATCCATAAACATTCCGTTTATATGTTTTTGGGAAAAGTAACTCCTTTTAGCGAGTACTATATTATATGCTCTATGAAGAAAAGTCCCAACTTAGGAAACACCCTGTATATAAACCTATTTTTATGGATTTCAGTTATTTATGCAAATTCCACAGTTGTATGATGCATTAAGTCGTTCAGTGCCTCTACGGTTAAAACAAGTCTACATATTGACTTAATATGGCATCGTATAGACCACAATGACCACATGCGAAACATAACTATCTGCCCTAATTATACTCCTTTAGTGAAATAAATGACATTTCTGAGAGAGCATAATGAATAATACCAATACTGAACGTTATGTTCAGCGTAATCTACAATTTCCTAACAAAACTTTATATTCAACATTCAAGAATTATAATTTATATTTTATCTTTAATTTCAGATGCACTGTAGAAAATGTGGGATGATCTTCTGTCAAAGATGTATAACTAAGAAAGTTGCTTTACCTGGTCATGTCTCTCAGATACCTGTACCAGTATGTAAACCCTGTTTTGATAGTATAGCAAAGCCAGAAGTTTAGTAATGATAATTATATGGCTCACAATGAGAAATAAAAAAATTGTTATTGTTGCTAGTGTGACACTGAAAATGATAATTTTATTTAGTATTATAGTATTATACAGGGTGTAACTTTTAAGGATGTCCACACCTATACCACCATGTAGATCTCGCTGAGCTGATCATTTTTCGATAAGCAACATGGGTCCAAAAACGAACCGTTACGGAGATAACGCTACCGAAAGTTATCCTTGCTGACGCTTGAAGTTAGGCAATTCATTCAACGCCTCGTAATTGGTAGAGGAGAGAGGGGGTTACGGATCAGCTGCTAAGATAGATTCGGCTTGTCAACATTTAATCGTCATGGCCAAAATGTCAAAAGTAAACCAAATAACAAAACAAAAAAAAAACATTGCAAAAAAACAACAACAAAAAACACCGAGATCAGTCAAAAATCAGTGAAGGAGAGGCTCCACGTGGCTATCGCCTTCTTGCTCGCACAATCTGGCTCGATGGATGACCGATGCGGTGGCAGCGTTGATTACCTGTGGCTGCTCCCTGACGTCTCCAGCTGCTGCAATGATACGTGCAATCAGCTCTTCTGCTGTGTGCGGTGCACCCCTTGGTAGACAAGTGCTTCCAGGTGACCCCACAGGAAAAAATCCAGGGGATTGAGATCCGGAGACCGCGCCGGCCACGCTACTGGCCGCAAGGCGTCGAATTAATTGCCTAATTTCAGGCGTCAGAAAGGACTACTTCCGGTAGCGCCATCTCCGAAACGGTTCGTTTCCGGACCCATGTTGCTTATTGAAAAATGATCAGCTCAGCAAGATCTACACGGTAATATAGGTGTGGACATCCTTAAAAGTTACACCCTGAATAAAATGGTACCATAAAAGAAACATATACCTGAATGTTTTTTTCTGCACTTATTGTACATTCGCCAGTGAAACTATGTACATATGAAGAAAACTGTTATATTGAATACTTTCTCATCATAGTATTTTTGTATAAAAGAAGTCCTCAATTTAAATCTTTACCCATAAGCTGAAAACTTTTTTCGGGCATTCATCTGTACAACGAGAAGCATGTCATTACACCAGTGGACCTTTGTATTTTCAAAACAGGTACGTAACGTTATATAATGCCGTCTAAAAAATGGAATCCACAAATGTTTGCAAAACCAAATCCTGGATACGTGCCTGTTTCAAAATGAGAGAAGTTTATTAAAAATATTTATTCCTACATTTTACAAAATCAAAGTAATAAAGATCAGTTGGTTCTCTTTGTCGAAACACTAAAAATGAATGCCGATGTTGTCTACTTCACCCTGTTTACATATTTTTTGATTAATGTGCGCTATACAGAGTGGGTTTTTATTAGATAGATCGGTAACTCCACTACTACAGACGATAGTGAAAAAAGTTGTATATAAAAGTTGTAGCCAAGGATATGCTCCTTGCTCAGAAAATATGGTAATGCTGTGTTTGTGATTAAGCTACTAAAGGATTTTTACACTAAAGTGGTACATGTTAATTAGCATTGGTGGTATCAATGTGAATGTTATTGTAAGTACTTTTCATTGATACTATGCAATATCTGAGTAAACAGAGTAGCTGTTTAAATTGAAGTTTAAGATCGTAATATCGACAATTCTATACGTGCCTGCCTTTCTTTGCTGCATACCAAGAATTCCATACATCTAATAAGAAAGAAGGAACATTTATAGTCCAGGAGTCTAAGTAACAAATAATAAAATAAAGTATGACGAGAAATAAATCAACTGTTATGTGTGGAAAATCTAAAGGGAGTATTTCAAGTCCCAATACAGCATCAGATGTGCTTGAGATTGTGCCAAATGGTACCTTAAAAAAGGTAGCGGTCTTACTGATGATCAATTTATAGCATATGAAACGTAAATTCTTTTGACAAGTTACCATGTTTTGTCTGGAAGCTGAATAAGCTTATACAATATTTCAAAAAGCCCGCTCTTTCCATAACCTACCCCACCTATCGTCGGTCACCTATACTAAACTTTTTAGGTTGGCCTAGATCGTAAACATCTACAGTTTTCTGTAAATCGATTCGTGAATGCATTACAGTGATCATGCGCAACGCTGATGGATGGCGCGTGTCAGTCAAAAATGTCGTGCCAATGAATTTGTGGTTCTTGGGTTTTTAGGCCGGCGTCGTTCAGCGTTAAAGCTTGACGTTTCGCCACCACGAGTGGATGGCATCTTCAGAAGCTATTTCAAGTGAAATAGCTAAACGACGCCGGTCTAAAAACCCAAGAACCACAAATTCATTGGACGATGGCCGCGAAAGCCTTACACAGTATAATGTCGTGCCAAATTGTCATTCAGAGAGTGTCAAGTCTTTTAGTGGATCTATTGTCAGTGGCCACAGATCAGGCCCCTTCGACATTTGCAAAGGCGGGACCGTCAAGAGCTATCGGGCCTGATGCTGCTGCGTGTGACGTCACACCATTCGCCGGAAGTATCTGCAGGGATTAATAGAAGAATTCGGGCGGCACAAGCAATTTCTTGATATACTGAGAAAACAGTCAAAAATACAAAAGTAACGTACAGGAATGAATTTATACGAAATTGAATTTATGATGAATGGAGCCAGTTGATATCTATTTAAATAGAGTAGTTTGGGCGTGAGAAGGTTAAAAGTTGGACCTACATGCATCCAAATGATATAAAATTATCTATTATTCACAAAATTATGGTCACAGTCACATTAAAGCTATCAGTAGCTGTAGTATTCTGGGTGTTCCAGAATTTCCTTGAAACATGATATTTATTCTCTTAATAAAAAAAAGTTCAAACGAAAATGAGTGGAATGCTTTCAAAGCATTTTCTTTGTTCTTCAACATTAAAACTCACCCCAACGTTTTTTCATATAGCTCCCGATAGTGCTACACGAATTGACTTCTGATTTAAATTAAAATCTTGTAGTACCTTTGATTTTATACACAAAGCAATTTTTAGCGTAGTTATCAGCATTATGTAATTAAACAAAAAAAAGGATTTGTTTGAGGCGTAATATTTTCGTAAGAAAAACAGTGAAAAATGAAAACTAAATGGGCGTTTCAGGTACCTACTGAGTGACATATCATACCTCGAAAAAAAATGTTTGTACTTCAACCCCTAAAATTACCCCCAAATTTTTTTTGTCAAATATAACTTGTTTTCTGTTTATCTGAATGTGCTTCTTGACGGCACAGGTTCGCCAAATAATGCCTTTTATTTTTTTTCTTGCTTGAGATATACTGCTATTGTTTTTAATAAATAAACGTATAACTCAGCTTTAGGTTTTCGTTATAATAATTTAACGGCATTTTTAACAATAAAACTGGTTAAAGTTATTTGCACTTGTAAACAAAGCGATGTTGTTTACCTCGGCAAAATGTCAGAATGACTCAACCATTACCGCATTAAACTGTTTTTCGGCCGCCGTGGATTGAGGTTTACTTCCACATTTTACAAACTTGGAAGCTAAATGATTTTAAAAATAAAAACCTGTCAAAATAAGGTGAACGAACCCTATATTTTTGAAAACAAGAAAAAATATATTTCTTTCCGTGATATAATATGCAATATAATATGAAATAAAATAAAACTTTATACGAAAAAAAAACAATTTTTCATCATTTTTCCTGTCAAATTCAGAATGTCAAGAAAAAACTATAAAATTTTAATATACAAACTTTTTTCTATTTCTTTAAATAAAAAAGGTAAGAGGGGTGGCGAAGTATGAAGTATGAGGAAACACCCGGTACTTTTGTCTGTCTAGCAGTATTAGCAGCGTGTCGAAAGCAGACTCAAAATCTGCACAAGGTATCACCAATTTTTCGACAAGAGGCAACAGTTTTTCTGACAATCGTTGCATCAGACATGGGTTGGGGATCAATAATCGAAAACGAAACAATACAGGAACATGGTCTCGCCATCAGAAGCTCTGGCATATAAACATAAATGTATGTTATCTATGCGAAAATTTACCATCAGAGGTGTTGCCTGAAGGGAACGTCAATTTTGGTGCAATCGGATAACAAAACTGATGAAATCACTTCAAAACTCTTGCCTCTCTGTAATCTAAACATAACGTTGACAACTCACTTTATTACCGGGATATACAGTGTTGTAGCGGACAGCCTGTCTCGAATCAAATGTCTTCCATATTGGCATGTCAACCGAGTATACCAATCCGATTCTGATTATCGGAAATAGACCTTTTTGTGTCAAACCAGTCGAAGGTTTGTCACTGGCGGTCATAGATGGGTGGCGATGGGGGCCACGCCCCCCCCCCCTAAAATCTTAAACAGCCCATACTTTGCCTTACTACAGGATAAAAATTCGCATTTAGTACTTTTTTTCGTTTCTACTTCCCCTATAATGTTATTTATACAATATATCTGTATCATGGCAACTTATATTACTGCTACGTACTTTCTGAATTTTCCATCCGCCCTATCGAATTTTCTATGCCCCCCCCCCCCCCCACCCTATCAAATTTTCCATGCCTCCTGCCATAACCGCCAGTAGTTTATGTTTATATTTCAATGGATGTACTGTAAAACCGGGCAGCATTCATAAATGCTTTCAGCAAGGAGTGGAACTTTCGATTAGTATGGGTGTTTCCTCCTGCGTTGTGATTTGGCGAACCGACCTGATATCGCGGATAATGGCCCATCCGTTCAGGTTATAAGATTTAAGTGAATTCGTAAGTTTAACCTTCAATTGTTTAAACAATCTATGTAACAGTACAGTTAACGGTTAACTTCCAAATGAATAGGTAGTTTTCGTTGTTCTTAATTAATTTTACCGCTTCGGTTAACAAATACGTTGTCAGAACCGCTATTTGACAGACAAATAAATAGTTTTCGGAGCAAGACACCACTGTGAGATGCCCCCTAACCTTATTTTGAGCTACAACTTTGACTTTGACGGATAATAATTGTTGCAGATCTACTCAAAAGTCAAAACCAGTGTCACTGTCAAAACCAAACAGGTTATGATCTAATTTTTATTCGTGCTGCGCATGCGTGTCGCTTCGTTACGCTATGGCTATCGTCCGTACAATACCGGCATTTAGCGGTTACGATATACGTAAAACGAAATGCAAATGTCAAAGTTGTCAAATAGCGTTAAACGGAACACCACTTTGTCAGTAACGAAAACTGCCTAATATTTAACTGGACATTGAGAAACCGGCTCAAAGAAGTGCATCTCAGACTATTTTTTAGTGGTGGAAATCCTGTAAGTCAGGAGCGTCTCGTAATATTTTTAATGACTATCTCATTGCGAAAAATGATATTTTTGTGAACAGCAAATTGATCCAATATTTAAAAATCCAAGCAAAAATACATTTTTCCGTCTGTATATTGTTAGAAACTATCATCTAGCGTCAATTACTCATCAGTAGCGGTACTAGCAGAGAGTGCAGCACTGTACGTATTGCGTCACAGCATGTATCAAAATTCATTCTGGGATATTGACACGGTTGATAGTAGTAGTAGTTGATAGTATGCCATTTTTCCAGATACTTATCTGGAAAAATGGTATAAATAATATTTGTAAGGAGACATTTGTTTCTAGTTAAGACCACTATCTAGTCGGTGGTTGTACCGCAAACTGTTTAGCCAGGCGGCGACACGTCTGACACTGCTACATCTATTGAATTTCGAATATGAAAAGAGATTTGGTCCTATTCACTTTCACCAGACTGCCATCATTCGCAAAGTTGTACTGATGCGTACAAAATCGCTAGTCATCGTAGAGATCAAGATCTGCGATCTTGATCGTACGTCAATAAAACGGGGGGGGGGGATTTATATGGTAAATAATGAAAACTGTAAAAATAATAGATTAAATGCATATTACATTCATGTCTTCAAGCAAAAATTGTAGATGTGTTTTGTACAATACTGTAATAATAATGTTATAATGAAATAAATGTATAATATCTGTACTAATTAAACAGAGTAAACAACAGAATTTTACATGTATGAAACTGTCTTAACAATAATGTTATAAAGTAGATACAATGTAAAAAATATCTTGACACGTGTCCAAGTCGCTTTTAAAATCAGCATCAAATTACGTTATGTAAACTTCAATGTATGCATAATAAAAATGTTTGATCATATTGCTTATAAGACTTAAGCTACATACAGACTACTCTGAGGACACTTCATGTCTCGCTTTGTGGGAGCCTGGGAGCACGTCGGACACGAATTAGTTGTCCTTAAAACAAGTTGTTACTTGAAATTCCAATTTATCATAACCACAACAATATTTACACTTTACATTCTGTGTGTAAATATTTGTGTATATATATTTTTATACAAGGTTATTCACGTTATTCGCCACGAAGCATTATGGCTAAAGTATTTGATAAAAAAGAAAATAATAATTTCGGATGGATAGAGACCCATAGAGGCTATATTTTAAAAATATTTTCATGTTATACAGGGTGTCACAAAAACACGAAATGTATCAAAGTTATGTTTTTTAAATGGAACACCCCGTATATGATCGCATATTCAGATTCCTTGGTGAATTCAAGTGTGACTTTATATACATCTTAGAGCGAACCGTTTAAGTGTAAATCACCATTTTCGGTATAAGTAGATATCAGGAAAAAATTGAATATCACAGAGATTATAAAATTTGGAAGGCTGTGACTTTGCCGTATTACTAAGCGTGAATTGGGTCAGCTTTGATAAGACCGTGTTTTTTCCTGATATCTACTTATAGCAAAAATGGTGATTTACACCTAAACTGTTCGCTTTAAGTCCCATGTGTTATACATAAAGATACTCTAGAATTCACCAAGGAATCTGAATATGCAATAATATATAGGTGTTCCATTTAAAAAAACATAACTTTGATACATTTTGTTTTTGGGACACCCTGTATAACATGAAAATATTTTTAAAATGTAGCCTTTATGGGTCTCTATCCATCCGAAATTATTATTTTCTTTTTCATCAAATACTTTAGCCATAATGCTCCGCGTCGAATAACGTGAATAACCCTGTATATTATCTGATAGCAAACATAATCACCAAAACTTACACCTTGGAAAAAAACCTTATTTGTTTTTTCAAAAGGTCGATCTTCTGTTAAAATGCCAAGTCAAGTTTGGAGCGATGTAAATTTATGCATAGTGAGGAGCGCATTGCGCGCGGTAGAGACCATCTAAACAGCGAATGCGATAAAGTGGGATTGCGTCATTAATAATGTTTTGAAAATCAGGAGCAAAATGGTGGTATTTTGAAAACATTAAAGTAACTAATTCTTTGTGATATGGAACCTATTCTATATGGAGATATCAACAGAAAAAAATCGTAAAGATCTCTTCTTTTAGTGTATTCTTCATAATTCTTATTATTTCTAAAACTGTATATTATCGACTGCTGTTATTTTCAATGCTTTCACATAATTAAGTTTCAGATTTTAAGAAAATGTTTGTTTTTTTGTAATAGTGCAGAGTGCCTTCAAATGAAAAGGAATTACGTAACTTCGACGCTAATGTTTCATAACTATGATGTTTTAATGCCCTGCACTTTGTGGCACCATTAAATCACTCGTCACAGTTACAGTCAAATTGAATTGTCTTCGACGATTATACAGGGTGCTCATTTGAAAACCTCCCATCACGGATTTATCGAAAACCACTAATTAAAATAAAAAACGCCCGAGACACATCAAAAGATTTGTCATGACAACTTTTTTACCAAATACTACTTCAAGGGCCTTCCGCCTTAAAATTTTTAAATGACAAAGGGTTATCGAGTGATATAGCTTGTTTTAAAGATAGGTCGAAGTCCTTTATTTTCACTTTGATTTTTTTAAATCGACCAATTCGTTTTCCAGGAAATTAAAAAAAATCTGTATGTATTTTAATTTGTTGAAATAGAAAACAAAAACACGCGAAAAAATCACTTTTTATTGCAATAAGTGTTTAAAATATTGCTCCGAACAGTGATAAGCCAGTTTATGGTATATACCAACATATCCAAATAAATGTCTCCATTTAAATTTCCAAAAATTAACAGTAGCCTAACCACTTTATTTCCGAAAATGCCTGCCTATGCATTACTTTTTTTGAGGATACTTGGTATGCCCTTCTACAAGAACATGAGGATATCCACTGCTTCAATACCTGCAGTTATGCTTATTAACAATGTGCATTCATTGGTGAAGCAGATTTTCTTTACATGAACGGTATTATCATTCATATCAGTTTATGGAATTTAGTAACTGCCAAATGAAATATCAGTTGCATCCACACTTTTGCGTAATGAAGTATTAGGATTTGTGCCAAAATGACTCAAAACTTCAACTTGAGCGCGAGCGGCTTCATCCAAAACTCTGTTTTTTATTTGCAACAGGACCAGTTTGAGTGAATATCGTAACGAGGTTCCAAACACACCTGAGCGAATCCCCGGATGTCTCGCGTTAAACGTAACGGCAGTTTGTTAAGTACCTTGATTTTGGGTAAGTATTATAAATTAGAATCAATTCCACTATTTTTGCAACTGTCCGTCAGGAATTTGAACATTACCTATATCATTGTTTGGTCAATAACGGCCAATGTTTTAAATACTTAGCTCAATAAAAAGTGATATCTTCCTGTGTTTTTGTTATCTATCTGATAAATTCACATACTTAAAGATTTTCCTAATTTTATCAAAAACGAATCGCCCAATTTTAAAAATTCTTACGATAAATTAAAGGGCGTCGACATACTTTTGAAGTGAGGTATTACTCGATACCCCTTGTCATTTAAATTTCTTGAGGGGATAACCCTGGGTACAGAGGGTACAAGGGGAGAGGATAGTTTTTGGTGAAAAAGTTGTCCCCCTTGACAAATCTTTTAACTTATCTTGGTGGTTTCCGATAAATTCGTGTTGAGAAGTTTTCAAATAAACACCCTGCATAGCAATGCATTTTTTAATAATCTTTGAACAGATGTAAATCCAATTTGACGACGATCTCTCCGGATTCCACTTGATGCAGTATCAACCGTTTCACCATTGGTCCATTCTTATTCGTCGCCTCCTCTTGGATCTCCTTGAGGTCAATCTCGGCTCTGCCCAAGAATTCTGCAAAAAAAAACTATTGAAAAGAGTATGAAACCCTGTACATAAATAGGTGACTAATTTTCCAGCTGAATATATTTAAAATGAAATAAGATTGTCCATTTTTGCATCTTATTCTTCTTCTGAAAGGTATATGATCATTTGTCAAAACTGTCGAGACGTAACGTCTAAATTGTATGTATCAGTAGAGATCATATTAATGCATTTATTCAAGAAACGAAGACATGTGGAAGTCTGCAGAAGGCTCGATTCAGTCCAGACGGAAGACAGGATGGATTTAACTCCAAAACTGAATAGAAGCCATTATCATCCAACGGATAGGATAAATGCAATAGGTTAGCTAAATTATCGTATGTGTATATGCCTATACCTCATACAAGCAGTGCTTTCGAGGTGGCAATATTTGTAACTCATTAATAGGAACAAATAAATTGAATTGAAAAAAATTGAATCCAACATTTCAAACAACCAGAGAAATAAAAACCTTTTGCAAAGAATGTTTCGCAATCGTATCACCTCTTTATTTTGCGATGTAATCATATGCCCATTATTCTGTGACCTAAAGCCATAGGCGTAGTTAAGTGTCTGAATCTGGGGGGGCTTAAGTCCCGCCCCTAGATACAATAAACTTAACAGAACGAATTATTTCTGGATTTTTGGCGGGGCTAATTTCATTCTTGGAGGCGTAGCCCCTTAAGCCCCCATCTAGCTACGCCTATGCATAAAGCCCACGATCCCCTCATATTGCATGTTGAAAATTCTATGAAAATGTATGAAGAATGAACGTTTGCGTAATTTAGGAAACAGATGCCAGGTTGATTGCTTCTTCAAGAATTAAACGACCCGTGAGAGAGGATCTAAAATACGTTGAAATAAAGTAGTAATCGAAGAAAAGTTTGTCGAGTGGAAATAGATCGAAACGGTAACGTCAATAAAAAGGCAATATGGCAATAAAATAATTATTCTGTACACGTTAATACGTGTACAGAATATCAACAGGAAGTCGACAAAAACAATGCCAATTGCATAAGATATGCAGCATACCAAATGCGCTACACTGAAAAATCTTCCGAAAGGCGAAAAGTGTTAGCAAATGGATTTGCTCTCAGCGTAGGATGCCCTTGTGATTTTCATTCCTATAAAATGCTTTACCTGTGTATCTATAACCTTTATTTCAATGCAGCATTTTCCAATAAATATATGCGTTACCAATTACGTGAACATTTATGAAATGATACAACTGATGTTGAGCGTAAATGAAGTCATTCATCTCTTTCCCGCCGGGCTATTCATGTCTCCCATCGGCAATCGATCGTTGGAAATTCGTTGGATAATCTCTGGATAACACGTCATTTCGTACGCATGCGCCAATTTTGGAAATATCCAGCGAGTGGCACGCCTGTTAGCCCTATTTTGACAGTTAAACAGTTATGGCTGCTTCCTGTTTCTCAGCAGTCAGCTGATGAGCCTAACCTAAAAGACTTGTTTGTATTTTGTGTTTGTGCTGTGGTTTGTGGTGCAGATCAGCTGTTAGTCGCTGAACTCTGAGGTCACTGGCACCTATTTTGTGTCGCTGTGTCGCTGACCAAGTGATGAAGGATCGTACGGTGTTACAAACAAACACAATGTATCGAAGAAAAGGTTAGTGTGATATACTTGGAGTAGGGCTAGAATCGATATGTGACTACTTCATCGTGTATACTGCCCCCACTACGTCGTGAGTAGTGTTGTATATCGAAGCTTGGGAGGGAGATCGAAGACCCAGGACTATGCTAGCCGCCTACGCCGAGATCGTCCTGAACAGAACAGGGGATATCATCCCATCGCACAGTTAGTGTAGGGCGCACTACAACTGGCTCACGTAGTTAAGTTATTTCAACAGGCTTGGCACGAGATAACACCGTACCTTGTGGACGCACGAAGAAGCACGGCTGTAAGGATAGAGGACAAGGTGAGCAGTTTTCGTTGTCTGACCAATCATGCTCAGTAAGTATATAGTTTAGGTGCATACCAGAAACCGATTGAGTATTGATATGGTCTTAGCCCACCGACTGGATCAGACACTCTGAGTAAGCAGTAATAGATCCATGAAATCATCCTGATACTGTGACATGACTTACTTATGTCCCTCACCTGCTATAATCTATAGTTAAAGAGGCAGGGTGGTTATACCAGGTGTTTCCTCATACTTCGCTTCCCCTCTTATCTCTTTTAATTGTAGAGATAAAAAGTCTTTATATGAAACTTTTATAGTCTTCTGTTGTCATTTAGAATGCAATATGAACAAAAAGATAAAATAATAAAAAACCTGTTTTTTGTATAGATGTATATTTTTTTAAATGGGAAACTTTTTTCTACTACTTCAAATAAAAAAGATAAGAAGGATGGCATTGTATGAGGAAACACCCACTACATACATTTGCATAATATAACTATCAAATGCACAATACAAGCGGCTGCAGATGGCCAAGCATATTTATGAATCGTTCAAATACAGAGAATGTTGTGGTGTATTTTGAATAATTCTCAAACATGATTGTATCATGTTAGCCTCAACTGAAACCATCCACTGCACACAAGGACTTGTGTATGTGTTCCAATGTCTAGTACATGATGAAGATATAGTGACACCTTATCAAATGCAGGGGCCATCAAGATTAACTACAATGGGGCTACATTGTTACTGACCTGTACTTTTAGAAATATGTGCACAACTGCATATACAGTTATGTGAAGCAATGTTGAGTAACATGTGAAGTAAAGAAGTAGACTGGTGCTGAGTTTAAAACAAACAAAAACTACTAATCAATGGCATGTCTGCATTATGTTAGCAACATTAATACCAATGTTCAAATTCATATTGAAAGTTCATCAGTCAGCGAATAATGCTTGTACAATTTTATTTGCTACATTCAATTAAATGTACATCTAAACCTCATGTATGGCTGACTACAGCAGCTGACAAGTGAGTAGGAAACTTTAATCATGCTTTTCTTTTCAGGTCTGCAACCGTGACTTGAGTATTGTAATTGCAGCATAAAGGTAGTGGAGTGAAAGTATTACAGTGTATAAGTGAAATGTATTATTTTGTAGACTTAATAAAAAAGTATTTTGTATAACCCAATCAACTGAACATTATTTCTGCTGCAATTTGGTAGGCTTCATGGCATAATGTGTGACTAGGGCACCCTGTACCTACTTATGCCATCCTAGCATAAGGCCATGCCCGCAAATGAAGAGGTTATTTACCTTGCAGAGGAAAGCCATAAGAATGGTGGGTAGGTTGAATTATCAGGATGACTGCAGACATGTTTTCTTAAATATGGGCATACTCACTTTACCAGCGGTTTATATACTTCAAAATTTACTGTGGGTAATAAGGATCAATATAGATTGCACAGTGACGTCCATAGTTATGAAACCAAAAATAGAAAGAAACTTATGCCAATTTCTCAATGTTTAACAAGATGTCAATGTGGTCCAGGATATCTGGCTGTTAAATTATGTTACCATTAAGCTACAGCACTGTGCCATAGTTTGAGTTCAAAATAAAAATAAAACAAATTTTGATATCAGAAGCATTTTACTCAATTGATGAATTTTTAATTTTTTTTTATTTAGTAAGATGGGACATATATAGGTATGCCCAATACATATAGTAGCCTCGCCTGTTTTTTATCATTGTTTATAAACTATTTTTTGTAGTTTGTTTTTATATGTGCAAGTTTTTAACAATATTCTCATATTTCTAGTTTGTAATTTTACTTTTGTTCACCATATGACCTTTGTAAATATGTTGTATATTATCACCAATAAATTGATTGATTGAAGTGATTTGATGGGCCTAGTTACATTTAGGTTTTTATTAAGAGCTAACCATGATCACAGATAGTTTGTTGGATTTATTTTGTATATTAAATATGAATACATGGGATTTATCATTTATTATTCGAAAATAACTTCAGATCATATTGTGCTTACACAAAGTTAAAATACATGTTGTAATCATAATAAATAATGTTCTAACTTTGACACAATACACAATCTACCCTGGAAGGGCCCCAGTCCCTGTAGCATCTTACTTCATATGTGCTGCTTGAGATGTCACTCGATGTATCATGTCCACCCCATCCTGCAAAAGTAAATTGCATGACTATAACTTAGTAACTACAGTTCATCAATAGCAATAATCTCTTCAAATTAGTTATGAATGTGAATAAAGGTCATGTGTGGGGAACTGCAGTGTTGAATTATTATTGATATTTTCATTTCAGTAATTGCGAAGAACATAACTGCATAGCATAAGGTGCTTTAGGGTACCATCATACAACACACAATTCCCCAACTTTAATCACAGTGCTGTGATAAAAACTGTCACCCATACATATGAATAATTGTTGGTTACTGCAAATGTAAATATGTGACCATCATAAGACCACTATCATAACTAGTAGACACGCTGACAATAACAACATACTACTGTAGAATTGTTTAGAACTAATGCAACATTAAATTCTCATTTAAACACAAAGGCTGGGTAACGAGTACCTATGCATGAGACCCAGTCATGGGAACAATTATTATGAAAATAGGGATTATCCAAAATAAGGTGTATAACCCTTTAAGTTCCACGAAAATTATGATGTGCCACAATAATATCTAACATGTAGAGCACAGCCTGACAAATATGAAATTGATTTTGCCCCTTTTATGAGATCACATAAAACAACTATCATGCTACTTTACCTGTGTCCAGCACGCACCATTCCTTGTAGCTTCAGAACCATGAGTATTGAAACTGTCGGCCAACCCATCCTACTTCTATGGTCTCAGTAAGCTTTCCTAAACTCACTGGCTAATAACAAATGTCCTTCTACCAACCTACGTCCCTCACGTTGGGTCGTTGACTCCGTTTGTTCCAGTGTAGAAAATGAAAAACAACATACGCACTTGTTATCCACACAGTATCTGAGGCGCGAATAAACTATGCCTGCACATACCACTTTCACGAACCCCTCTGTCGACCATGTACTGCAGGGGCTCTTCTCACATTACGCACCCGAGAATATGTATATAGCTGTGGTGGCTATTCTCGGCTAAAACAACAACAGTGAACAATAAAATAAAAAATAAGTACGGTTAGGTTGTTAGGTTAGGCTCATCAGCTGACTGCTGAGGAACAGGAAGCCGCCATCACTGTCATGACACGCCTCTCAGGATTGCCACTCGCTGGATATTTACAAAATTGGCGCATGCGTACGAAATGACGTGTTATCCAGAGATTATCCAACGAATTTCCAACGATCGATTGCCGATGCGAGACATGAATAGCCCGGCATTACCGTCGACGTCATTGATAAGAAACGACAAATATCAACCGTGATTGGTGCCAATACCGGTTGTCAATGACGTCAGCCGGGATTGGCGCCGATCCTGGTACCAGGGGAATAGCACAGTGTTATTATATCACCATGATTACCAGGGTTTTGGCGAAAAATATTCTTATTGGCTGTATTATTAAAATTTAGATCTCCTACACTCTATTCGGTCTCCTAGACAAATTTCCAAAACTTCCCCTTCCTCTGTGAAAAAAAAGATTGAAATCTGCCCTGGATTGTTTTGAGTACTAATCTCTTCATCTAGAGCTGCTCTTATTGCGTCCTTTAAGAACTCAAAATTTCTGGAGGATAACTATAATGGTCCCCAGAATTTGATTTCTAAGGCCGCAAACATTTTAATTGCAATCTTCTCATTAAATATCAAACGCACTGGCATTTTTCTTGCTTAGCGAAGAACAAGCGTGCCTGAAGGGCGGTTCTGACTTTTTTGTCAAAAGATGCGTCTTCATGTCTAATATTAAATCACTCACAGAATTATATGTCAAACCCAATCGCAATTTAGCGTTGTTAGAAATACGGGTTTTTTAAACAAATTTGATTAAAGTTCACCATCAATTGTCAAGCATTGACGAATAAAAATCTATAGCCTCTATTCACTTAGAAGTAGTGGCTTCCGTATCATCCATGACCGGTAATTAGAGTAAAAGAAAACATTTATGATTTGTTTTTGTTAAAATTTTGATTTCCGAAATTTAAAATTTCTCGATAAAGTTTTCTAATTTCTTCTATAGTATTTTTAATAGACAAAATAACTTCTTTGTCCAATTCGGATTCTTCCATTTTTAAGTTTCATTCAATGTGTTGGCTTATACTAAATTTCACTATATTTTAGGTACATTTATCACCATAAGTTTTATTCACTTTCATATCCAGTTTCATCGATATTCACAACTTTCTGTAACCGTATCTCAGACTATTTAAGCATTGAACTAGAAACTGATCTGGAAGAGAAACACTGTTAAGCTCCTTCTTCCATCCTTAGCCCCTCTCTGGATTTTTATAGTTCATTCTTGTAAATGTCTTTTTTAGCGTTAGCTTGTTTCGCCAATATTTCACCAAAATAAAGAAACAATTATTGCTAATGCTACAACCGGAACTATAGTAGATCCTCTGTTAAGCTAAACCCACTTTCCTTTGGGCTTACCACAGATGGCTTACTATTTCGCCCTTTACATCGCCATTGAAAGCCTTGGCATTACCCATTTTTGGTTTGGCTTAATCTAGCATCTTCCATCTAGTCTCGCTTTTACTTTTTTTTAACTACCACAGAAATCATCATGTAGTGGCAGGATCGTCATGTAATAGGGTTGATTCTTTGAGGGTTCATCGTTAAAGTATCCACAGTATATTCAATAATTCGGAATAATAATATTGATCGACGCGCACGGGAAGGTGGTTGACCTGCTGTAGTGGTAACATCCAAAATAATATTCAGTTAACATTCAAGTAACTATCTGTTTAATAATATTGAGAAAATTTAGAAAAGAAAAATCGAATTTTCCCGATTTAGTTTTTATTTTTTCTCACTTTATTTGAAAAGATATCATAATACAAATTTCACATTCGCATTGCAACTTTCCTGCTCTATACACTGATGTTATTAGATTTCCAGCTGGATGTTTCGTTTCTTAGCAACCATCATCAACTTTGTTTTTTTAAATACTCGACAACTTGTTTTATAACCCTAAAAAACTCTACCTTCAGTTCTAAATTCAACAATAGGTCTGTTTTTACAGCAATCACAAACTAGTCAGCGTCAATTTGATTGGCCAGTACTAGTCAGAAATAGTTTGACAACTGCAATGGGGAATACTGATTGGCTCTGACTGGTTTGTGATTCTCTGTAAAAACAGACCTAGTATATCGCTCTTTTAATTTACCCGACGTTTCGGAATTAAAAAGACATCTTCAATGTTTTTTGATGAGGGTTACGAAGAGACAAAACGTCCGATCAAAAATCGAATTCCGTCATCATGTAGAGGAGGAAAAGTGCCATAGAATTTTGAATTTTATTTTGATTTATCTTCTTTATTAAAATACGAAAAAACTAAGTAAGCTATATGTTCAAATTACAAAATATTTCTTTTATACACTAACAAAAAAAATCATTATAACTATACACATTATTTAATCTTACGTTCAAAAAGTCCTCCTTCATTTTCTAGGCAAACATAGCAACGGTAAACAATTATGTTATCTAGCGTCCCTGGAGTTATTCTTGAAATGGCCGCTTCGATCTTTTTATCTTGTGATTCTGTAAGTGTTTTTAATAGTGCCACATTTTTCAAATGAAGAAAAATTAGACATGTTATGTTGGTATTTTGAAAGCCATAAAAATTGTTCCGATACTGAAAGATTTGCTCAAATATCCGGAGCGACGGGACGTCAACCAAAGGACTTCTCACAAACTTAAAAGAGTATGGTGCTTTCAAAAACCAGTGTTTCATAGAGTAGAGAAATACAATCCAGAACAAACACTAAACAATTTGTTGGCTGTTCAAGAATACTTCACAAAAAAGGTTACAGGCCATTTAGATACCCGATGATGAACAGCGCAAAATGATTTTTGCGAATAGCTGACAAGAATGTGTGATGAAAATTGTGAATTCCGCTCACTATTCATGTTCAGACGAAAGTGATTTTCACAACAATGGCATATTTAACCGAAATAACTGACAACGCAAAATGCACATCGTGTACGAACATCCAGGCACCAACATCGGATGTGTGGTGTGGGATTTTGGGAACAAGGATTATTATCGGACCAATAATAATATATGAAGGTGCTTTAAATGCAGAAAGGTATTTCCAGTTTTTGAATAACGATATCGAAGATATTCTGGACAATATTCCTCTGACGGTAAACAACCGTATCTGGTTCCGGCAGGATGGGGCACCTTTCCATAATTCTCGGATCAATATGGAATATCTAATTCAACGTTTCCGAAACAAATTAATTGTCACTAATGGCCCCATAAGATGGCCTGCACGATCTCCCGACATCACGCCGTTGGATTTTTTCCTACAGGGTTTCCTCGAAAACTGGAGAACGTATGAAAATGTAAAACATCTTAGAGCCGAGATTCAACCACCATTGGGAGAATAACTCCAAGGATGTTAGATAAATAATGTAACGGACGAAATTGTTTACCGTTACTACGATTGCCTAGAAAATGGAGGAGCACTTTTTGAACATAAGTTTAAATAATATGTATAGTTACGAGTATAATGATTTCCTTGTTAGTGTATAAAATAAATATTTTGTAATTTGATGATAACATATTGCTTACTTATTTTTTTCGTATTTTAATAAAAAAGATAAATCAAAATTAAATTCAAAATCCTATGGCACTTTTTCTCCTCTACATGATGACGTAATTCGGACGTTTTGTTTCTTCATCAAATAACATTGAAGATGTCTTTTTGAATCCGAAACGTCGGGTAAATGAAAATATCAATATATCGTATTTCGAATTAAAATCAGAGTTTTTTAGGGATACAAAAAAAGCTGTCGAGTATTTAAAAAACCAAAGTTGATGGTTGCTAAGAAACGAAACCTCAGATTGAAAATCTAATAACATCAATTTATATAGCAGGAAAAGTTCCAATGAGAATGTGAAATTTGCATTGCATCTTTTCAAATATAATAATAAATAAAAAATAACAACAAAATCGGGAAAGTTCGAATTTTCCCAAATATCTTCGGAAGTAGGTACTCGGAACTTTAAAATTTTTAAAGCGCCATATTGCAAGGTGCAACTTTTCTCTAATTTAATCATCTCTGTAAATCTTCGTTTACGAGATCCCTGTAGTGTGTATTTTTATATGTAACACCGTGTATAAACTAAACGAGGTTAAAAAAGTGTATGGTTCCATATAAAAAATTAAGTCGATCAATATCCTGCTTTCCCGCAATTTCAAATCATTTTTAGGATATGCGTCTTGAACAACCAAATTACTTTTGTATTTGACATTGTCTGCTACTAGGTATACTTTGCGAGGTATCGAAGTATTACACAAGTAGAGATATACAAAGAATTTCTAGCTCACTTGTCCCATAAATTCCGAGACTCTCTCATTTGGAGCCTTTGCGGGGGCCGTGGGCATTGTAGGGGGCTCCGCATGTGACCGTGGCATGTATATGGGGCCCTATGTGTAATGCGGCCGTATGGAGCCCCAGATACAATCAGAATATCTATAGACATACAAAGAGAATACGGGACCACTTGTCCTATAAGTTCCGAAACTCTCTCATTTGAAGCCTTGGCGTTGTAGGGGGCTCTCCATGTGTCCGTGGCATATGTATGGAGCCCAGTGTGTAATGGGGCCGTATGGCGGACCTGATATATTGCTTTAACTTTTCTCAATAATATTATACAGCGAGTTACTTGAATAGGATTTTGGATGTTACCAGCAATGTGCATGCGGTGTTTTTGGCAGAATTTTAAATTACGGCAATTTGAAGGTCATTTTACTTTGCTTGTAATATTTTTTTCGCATTTGCGACGTTGCCAAGTTATAAATTATTTTTCCAAATTTTCAAACAAATATACCCGATTTTTATTGATAGAACACACTGTATATTTTATTTAACATAGAAGTACTCCCTTGTAATGGTTTACGGCGTGAACAAGTTTTAACTGGTGTTCCTAAAATAATAAAACCGTTTTCCTTGCTCATACTATCTATTTCAAATACCAGGTCAGTAAAAGGTACAGGAACGCTTAAATATCTTCAAAACTTGCATAGCTGGAACGATAAAAATCAATACCTGCAGGTTTTCGAACATACAGAATTCAAAAATTCTAACAGCGGTGTTGCCATAGATTAATCACGTTTACGTTACACGTCATAACTTTGTTATTTTAAATAGAAACCTGTACTAATTTTTGTTGTAGTGAATTGCGCATGTCGAATTTAGTAAGATCTCACAATTTCAAAATTTTGTTTTTATTAATTACTGAGATACAGCAACAGCGCTTTTTCAGTAAACAGTACCGGAAAGCTTACATTTTTCCAAAACTGCCACAGCTGGAGCGGTGAAATTCAATACTCATTAGGGGTTTTTGAACATACCGAATTCAACAATGCTAACATCGGTGTTGGCTGTACATTGCTGGTAACATCCAAAATAATGTTCATTTAATATTCAAGTAACTCGCTGTATAAGATTATTGAGAAAAGTTAAAGGAATATATCAATTATTTGGACGTATTACTTGCGACCTTTCAAATCCGGAAATTAATAGAAAATAAACTATAACTTGGCAACGTCGCAACCAATCCCAAAAATATTTTAGGGTTACATAGAGATCGATGATGGAAACTAGAAAAATTTTTAAAAAAGTTATGGTTACATATAAAAAAATCAAGTTGATCACTATCCTACTTTCCAGCAACACCCTGTATATTTCAAAATATTTTTAGGATATGCGTATTAAGTAACCAAATAGCTAATGTATTTGACATTTTCTTCTATCAGGTATACCTTGTGAGATATCGAAGAATTACACACTAAATGGACACCTTGCTCGTAGGTTTACACCTTTAGAAGGTGACTGTGAAAAATCATAGGTAAGGTTAAAAGTGGAAATTGGGCTTTTCATCTAAACAGTATCGAAAGCTGAATTGATACGAATTATTGAAAATTGGACAAAATGAATAATTGATAGCTCAATGGTATTATACCAAATAGTTTTATAGGACATACTTGTCTCCCGATCAAGCTCTGCGACACAAGAGTCCATTCAACGTATATTATACCCATCTTACTTTTATATCAACAACAAATCGATGGTTTTATTCGTGGATTCAGTTCGTGGTCAAATATGACCAAGTATAAAACAACTATGTGGTCAAGTTTGACGTCAAATTCAGTGGTGCCAACCATAAAATCATGACTCATGTCATGTATGTTGTATACTCGTCTCTATATATTATTAAACATGTTCTGAATAAGAATTTCTAATAAAATTCAGAGCTTTACTGTCAAAAGGCCACAAAAATACGAATTAAATAGATTTTGCAGAAACCCCCAAACCATATGACAGCAAGTGTTGGCAGCACTGCATGCTGTCACAAAAACCATGGTTTTATTCACAGAAGTAAAAGACAATCAGTTTGACCTTGAAGACGACCATGGATTAGATTAAATAAATTCGCGAAGAAAATGTCGATGTGAAACGGGTTAATACTCGTTAATAAAACACTCACATCACAGCACGCAAAAATATGTCTGCCTATGCAGAAAAAAAGCAGACGTAAAGCATGTAAATATTTAAAACAAAAGAGACATCACTAAACTTTGGTATGCAAAATCCATACTTTTTTGTTGATTACTAGCAAACTTGTTTATTTTGTCATATTAAAATCCTATTTTTTATGAACGCATTTTCTTTTGACAACATAGAAAGCCTAATTGTGTTTTATTTTTTTCAGATGGATACAATGGGTGATGTTAAACTACATCGTTTGGTCAGAATCCTAACATTTGTAAATGTTAAGATATATATTTATTCTTTTTAATTCAAAGAGACCAGATTTGTGTAGTTAACAATTAACTGCTTTAATTTGGTGGTAATAACATTAAAATCATAATTCTGACATAGAAAAGTGTAGGTAAATGTTTGACCAACAATTTATATACTTCGTCATGATCGTTCTTGACAAAAGGCATATTTCACATTGTCTCAAAACTTCACGGTCAGGGGTCATAGAAATTACCATTGACTTACTAATTTGTTTATTGTATTTATTTTGTTTTGAATAATACCAATAAAAGAACAGGTACCGACGGTTGGGGTCATGATTCTTCTTCAATAATACAAACTGTCCATATGATTATAGATCAGTGGTGCTACAGTACAGAATAGGGTGTTTGTTGTAATCTTGCTTTGTTTTCATTTTCCTCAATGATGCATTGTCATTTTTTCCTGAATGCATCAAGGTGAAGTAAAGTGGTTTCAGGTTCGAGCTTTTTGCACAACACAGTTTAATATCAGTAGTTAGTGTTCCTGTTCTGTGGTCCTGTGGCCGTACCGAGGTGCTTGCTAGGGATTGACTGCACAATGGTCGATAGTAAACGATAATACAAGAAATATCGATAGTTTTCGATGGCTGAAAAATATACTATCGATAGTTTCGTATCCCTAATGTCAAGTGCACTGGCACCTTACAACCTAGTAAAACTGTCGTGAAGTGTTGAGGTATAGACCTTGTATACAGTGTGGTCCAAAGAGTGTGCAACAAATGGGATTTTTTTTATTAGCTGCACAATCAAAAATCCAATATTGCCAAAAGTTGGTGCATGTCCGATAACTAATTTAGGTGCACTTAGAATGGTTCCAAGTTCATCAGTATACGGGGTGAATCAAAAAATATAAAAATTGTACAAGAGTAAAGTAACCTTATTATCAAAAATTCAGCAAAATGTTGTTAACAAAAGTTGTTTAGAATTAAGAGATATGCCTAAATACCAAAACTTAGCCTCCTCTGAGAAAAAAAAAAGTTTTTTTGAAAAAAGTGCAATAACTCTCCCAAAATTTTTTTTTTTTTAGTAAAACTGTTTGATACACTAATTGAAATTCAATTAATTTTGTATAACTTTATTTAAATTCAAGCATTTTTGTGAGATTTACCTGAGGTTAAAATTTTTTTGGGAATCACAAGCTAAATGTTTGTTGCAAGGATATTAAATATGGCTTTATAATTTCGGAAAAAATCTTTTTACTAAGGCAAGAGGTTGCTTATAATTACATGCATATCAGAATAACTCTCAATAAAACCGCAAACCTTTTATTAATTTTTTATTTCTAAACATGTATTTAAATTAATCCACAAACATGAAATCTTACTAAAAAAATCATGGATACCCATGAAGGAAACAAAGCGTGGAAACAAAGTGAACTGTGTGTATTAATACATAATTATAATAAATGGACATGTCATAACCGTATTTTACCATAAGTGAAAAATTGAAAACTAAAATGAAAAAATATGTGAAAAGTAGAAACAAAAGAAAAACATAGTTAAGAAACATAAAATAATTATCGGCGCGTCTCGGTATGTCCACCTTCTCGTTCAATGCACTTAATTGTCCGGTTATAAAATTCGCTAAGAGTAGATCGTAAAACATTTCCCGGTATATTCCGGCAATGTACTCGTATTGAGTTTTCAAGCGCCTCGAGATTGTTAAAGGGTCTATCCTTATACAAAAAGTCAGTTAGTTCGTTTTCTAAAAACTGTAAATAAGTGTTACCAGTTAGGTTTTCGCGAAAAAAAAAAAGATCCAATTAATTGATTGTTCATTATGCCGCACCACACATTTGTTTTCTGATAATACTGGTTTTTATTAGCAATAACGGAATTTGGATTTTCATCCGACCACCATCGACAATTTTGGGACGAAACAACCCCATTTGTTGTAAAGGTGGATTCATCCCCAAAAAGAATGTGCCTGTGGAAGTCTTGCTGACCTTCTATTTCGCCTTGAATCCACATGCAAAAATCGAACCGCAAATCATAAACTCGTTCTTGGAGAGTACAGATGAACATAGGCTTGTAAGCATGATATTTATTTTTCTTGAGTATTCTCTTCACGCTGGTTTTCTTCACACCCGTATAGGCGGAAATCTCTTGGGTAGATCGTCGTGGATTTTCGACAACTGCTTGAAGTACCTCCAATTGATTTTCTTCAGTACATACGGTTTTAACATGTTCATGTTTATAATTGTAGTTTAGAGACCCAGTTTCTTTAAAATTAACCAAATTTCGGCTTACTGTTGAATAATGAACCTGTTTATCTGGACGCCGTTCATTGAAAATATCTGCTGCTTCTCGAACTGTTTTGTAGTTGTCACCAGATATTAAAACCAATTCCGCCATCTCGGGTAACGTTAACTGTTTGGGAGGAGGCATTTTAGGTACGTAAAAAGACAATAACCGAGCAATAATTTTACAATATTGTAAGAAAGTGAGACTAATGTCATCAAACTGTCATAATGTTTACTTAAAACCCACATTTGTTTTTTTTCCATGGGTATCCATGATTTTTTTGCAAGATTTCATGTTTGTGGATTAATTTAAATACATGTTTAGAAATAAAAAATTAATAAAAGGTTTGCGGTTTTATTGAGAGCTATTCTGATATGCATGTAATTATAAGCAACCTCTTGCCTTAGTAAAAAGATTTTTTCCGAAATTATAAAGCTATATTTAATACCCTTTCAACAAACATTTAGCTTGTGATTCCCAAAAAAATTTTAACCTCAGGTAAATTTCACAAAAGTGCTTGAATTGAAATAAAGTTCTACAAAATTAATTCAATTTCAATTAGTGTATCAAACAGTTTTACTAAAAAAAAAAAAAAAAAATTTTGGGAGCGTTATTGCACTTTTTTCAAAAAAATGTTTTTTTCTCAGAGGAGGCCAAGTTTTGGTATTTAGGCATAACTCTTGATTCTAAACAACTTTTGTTAATAAAATTTTGCTGAATTTTTGAAAATAAGGGTACTTTACTCTTATACAATTTTTATATTTTTTGATTCACCCCGTATACTGATGAACTTGGAACCATTCTAAGTGCACCTAAATTAGTTATCGGACATGCACCAACTTTTGGCAATATTGGATTTTTGATTGTGCAGCTAATAAAAAAAATCCCATTTGTTGCACACTCTTTGGACCACACTGTATAAGAGTATTGCAACAGAAAAAGTGTTTGGACTGTCTTTTGTTTAAATGCTGTCATGAAAATGGTTGATTGTACCAATTCATCGATTTCTCATAGTATTTTAGATATTATGTAACAGGAATCTTGAGAGTAAGATTTAATTATAGGGCTTTTGTATGTTGAATGCAATAAAGATTGTGTTTTTATTTTTTATTTGATCATACAGTTAATGTCGACATGAGTGTTTTATTACTTCCCACAAATTAAGTTAAACTCTTTAGAGTAGGGGAAACGTACCGGTTGTCCGGCCGCCACCAGTTGTCGGCCACTTCCACCAAAATTCAAATATATAATAGATATACGCACAATTAAACCTCGTATATTTCTGTTCCTTGCATATCTGAGATTTTCGGTGTGTAATGCGCTGACGTATGAAAGGAAGCATCAGTATTCAGAAAATATTTAAAGTGATAGTTACTTTAAGGTAAGATGAGGACAACTGAATATGTGCATTTTATTCAGTGAAAAGGTCCCTAGGAAATAGTAATTATTTTATTGAATTCATGCTTAAATGCATGTTCAGGTATATTAGCTTGAAGGATGGTGATTAAAGATTAAGTTTAAATCGATAAAATTTAGAAAAACATTGTTTTATAATAAAATTCGGGATGGCCGGTTTACTGGTTCGTCAAAATGAACATAAACCTTCTCTCGGCCCGGGAGGCCGAGAAATGGTTAAAATCAACGACAATATTCTATCCTTTTTCAATATATCAGACGCTTCCCATCTAAGCTGTATTGTTTCATTTGATTATTTACTATTGCAAGATAACTGAGACCAGTTTTCGGCCGTCATTTCATATGAAAGGTGATAGCCTACACACAAAATAATTTTTAAGAAAATGCTACTGCCGAGAACCAGCCTCCTCTCGGCCACTACTTTTTAAATACACGATAAATAAAATGATTATTTTTTTTGATGTCACATACAAGAAAAACAATCGAGAGAAACCGCTCTCTTCGAGAGATGCTTCGTTCGGAAGCATTATAAAAGTAGTTCCATTAAACAATCAGCATTATGAACAAACAATACAATGTTTCACTTTTGATACCATGCATTATCAAGTTATAGATTTGAATATTACTTAGGATTATTTGTTATAACAAAAATAATACCTGTGAATAGGCGAATTATTGGCAGATATGGGGTACCAAAAGTAGTAGCTCTTGATATAGAGGCTACATATGGTAGATTTGCCGATTTGCTTAAAAAGACAAGGTCCACAACCAATTATGACTTTTGAAGGCGAAAATCGATTTGCTGAAATGGTTAACAGACATAGCGAAGTGTGGTTGTCCAATAACCAAAGGTATTTTAATTGATACAGTTACTATAAAGTTGCACATACTAGTGGTACGCTCGCTTACAGGCCAAATGGTATAAAAATTTCTTAAAGCTTCATCCAAAATCTCAGTACGAAGCTGAGGGTACTTTACATCATTTTTGGAAAAACTCTACTGCATTGATATATGGGAAGATTCCAGTAGAATAGTCAATGCAGATGAATCAGATCAGATCAGAATCAGATTTGTCCTAAACAGATAGCCAATCTAAAAAAAAATCACTTAAACTGCTTCTTCTGTGAAGATGACTTATACAGTAGAGCAAAAGAAGATTCTGATAAAAATATAGGCTGTGACCATCTACGTTGCACTGAATTTGGGTTTTCTTAAGAACATGTTGCAAACATGGATAACAGGTGTGAAATGTCTAAATATCTATGATGTGATAGCGAGTAACAGCTATTGTTTATTTTTTCTTAGTCTTACCTATTTATTTTTACCTGAAAGTCGATTTTGTTCCAGTTTTAATCAAAACTAGTTTATATCATATATAAAAATGATCGACTTATTTAGATTTTCTGATATATCTACCTATTTGGGTATGGTCAATCTCGTATCATCAAAAAACAAACATCTGAATATCATAGGGCCGAAAAAAACCATTTGTCAGCCCCGGGGCCGAGAACCAGCAAATACATGGCCGACAATTTGCACTCGACGGCCGAGATCAGGTATATATTGCATGTTTTCAAAAAATGTTCCTTACAAACTTTATACATGAAAATCCCACATTTTTAATATATTATTATCACAAAATATACTATAGGGTAATATTTTATAAGTTCCAAACTCTGTTAAACTGAATCATTTCATGTATGAAGCTACTTTAATCTCGATATCTGGTTAAACGGCCGACAACAGGTACATTCACCCTATCAGGATCGTTCTCAACAATATTAATGTTATTTGAATTTATTTTACCAGCAAAAAATGTACTATCCATATTACGGAATATAGTTTTTGCTGAAATGGTAGACTCATTTACGAGTTTTACTATTAATATAAAAATCATTTCAGTACTACCCTGGATCGAGAGAGGGCTGCAATAAGAGTTGTTTAGCGTATAAGCACGCCCAGTTGTGGTTTTGGGAGATTCACCTTTTGAGAGGAAACTGCCATAAAATTTAATCCTGGGTATTTCTTAAACTTTGTTACTACAGGGTTTTCCATTTCATCCTTTCAAAAATAAAGACCCTGCACTTGAGCTGTTTGACATATCTGTCAACCAAAGCATCATATCATTGTTCAATGTTTGCCATTGTAGAAGATGGATCGTTTTAGCATCGCACAAAGTTTTGATTTTGTGAAATTATACTACAAAAATTGTGAAAAATGAAGAAATTATTTTCTCCTAAATCGGGAGCAGGTGTTTGATATAACACATTGTTTTAAATTTTTTGATTATAAGATTTCAAGTTTCGCTTTGTGGCTATATTTTGTATTGTCCATAATGCGAAAATGGTCGTGTGTTTCCGATGGTATTCGGAGTTTTGCATTGAAAGTCTTTGTAATTTACCCACAACGCGTTCTGGGTATAAAGTTCGGGTACTGGCCGAATTCGGTTATTGAGTACAACACATACATACGAATATTGCTTTATATCGTCCTTTATTGTGTAACATTGAATTAATTTTAATAAAATTTTGACACAGTATTACTACCGTGGCGAGGATGGAAAAATGCGTATGGTTTTTATAAATCGTGCCAGTGGCGGCGCAGAAATAATAAAAAACTAAAAATATAAAAACAGCTTAAACTTCGTTTTCATTCGTTTTAGAGGTTCCCGATCATTTTCTGCGTTATTTGGGTGGGGGTGAAATTGAGGTGGCTGAGGGGTGGGGGTTGAAAAACTTAAAAATTTGTTGTATTCATAATAGGCTGTCTACTGACCTGTGAAGGAAGATCTAGCGATATAAATCATATTTTTAGGTCCATCCGAACATTGCCTTGCCTATTACCGAAACTAAGTGACTTAGAATTTTCTTTATGCATACGAATATTTATTGCCTTAGATCGTTTTGTATTTTGTAACGTGGAAAGTATTAAATTGATTCTAATGGAATTTTGACATAGTATTATTACCGTGGTGAGCATGGAAATCACGTATGGTTGTTAGAAACCGTATAATTGGCAGCGTAGAAATAATCAAAAAACTAAAAATATGAAAACAGCTCAAACTTCGTTTCTAGATGTTTTAGGGGTTCCTGGTCGTTTTATACCTTTTTTGGATAGGGGTGAAATTGGGGTGGTTAGGGGGTGGGGGTTGTAAGACTGAAAAGTTTGTAGTATTGTTAATAGGCTGTCCATTGACCTGTGAGGGGGGGTCTGGCGATGATTTGGTTGCAGGGGGATCTCAGACTAGCTTCATGCTATGGAAAAACATTAAACTGGTATCACCGTAATGTGTGGGAAGTACTGAGTCAATAAACTTGACTTCATTTGTTTTGTATCACCATAGTCATCATTTTGTAAATTGAGATAGAAACCATGGACATTTAAAGAGAAGATTTTGTGAACTGAAACTAAGTGCATCGGTACGTAAACGCGACAATATTAGAACTGTGCCTTTGCATCGTCTCGTATCGGAAACAACGGAATACTGATGATTACCTGATCGTGAATTGCGTGAAATACAAAATAACTGGCAACGCCGTCTAAGACATAATGCTCCGTTCCGTATATGAGTTCATAATGTTATGATCTAGGCGTATAATGAATATTGCAGAAGTCATAAAACCGCAAATCAAAAAGAGGCTATAAAGTTTTAGGAACATCTAGAAAATGTATAACGGAATATTAACAGTAACAACATCTCGTGATCATAAATCGACTAAGGATCGAACTCTCTTCAATATATTTAACATTTGGTATCTAACAAACGTTTTCCTCTCCCTGAAACCGTTATTCTCTTGGATATGGCAAGAGGCCGTAGAGTCTGGGGATGTATTTGGTAGCAAGATGCGCTTCATACAACAACCAACTATGCTTACCATAGAAAACTTGGATAATTTAGATACTAACATATTGATGTCACCAAGGCAAAAACATGGTAAACTATTACCTAATTCTATCAGAGCTGCGGGTCAGGAAAGTCCAATATTATGTTAACTTTAATTTTTAGTCCTAACGGCCTGAAATTTAAAAACATATACAGGGTGAGTTTTTAGTACTCACCGACTCGGTCGATAACTCCACTACTGTAGAAGGTAGCGAAAAAAGTTGTATACAGGGTGGGCCAATAGTGCGTGGACGGAGGATTGTGGGCTTACTAAAAAATATTTCAAAAATCTGTCACTTGACCATGGTAGAGACCCTTGAGGGCTATAACGTAAAAATATTTTCACTTAAATTTTGACGTTTATACAGGGTGATTCATATCAAACTTACATTTTTTTAAATGGAACCCCCTATATATTATTGCATATTTGGGTTCCTTGGTCAATTCTAGTGTGACTTTATGTATCACACATGGAACTTTAAACGAACCGTTTAGGCGCAAATCACCATTTTTGGTATAAGCAGGTATCAGAAAAAAATTGAATATCGCAGCGATTATAAAACATAGAAGGCCTTGACTTTGCGGTACGACTAAGTATGAAATGCGTCACCTTAGGTCAGACGGCTAAGTTTGAATTCTTTTTGTACTTGGAGGAATCAGAGGATAAATTAACGAAACTTCAATCACAGATAACTTGATTTTTTCAAATGGGAATGCCCATTTTGGTTTAAAGAATCAAATGTAAAATTTGATTACCTTTCTAACGATATAGCATTCTTGATATCAATCTTTTTTTGTTTTCATTTTATTTCAAATTTTCAGTCAAATCGGTGTTTTTCAATTTTCCTGCATGCAAGCAACCTAGCAGGCCATGAAAAATAAACAAAAACTCGTTAATATGGAAGAAAGCAACTAACTTAGTAGAAAGATGCAAACTAACTAGAGTAATGAGGCAAGATTATGAAAATTCCTTACAACACATTAGCTCTAACCAGAAACAACAGCGGCAAGATATCTAATGTCAATGAGTAGCTGGGGTATGACAGAAGTGTTTGTTTTTCACAGTCTACTAGCTATTGAGGTCTATTAGAGCTTGACAACTTTCCAAAACGATTAAAAATTTTGAAACAAAAGAAAAACTACCAGCGATTTTTGCTTACAGCCTAACATGTTTAGAATGAAATTTAACATTTGATGGGATAAAAAAAAAATAGTCATTTCCGTTTAGTTAAGTCAAAAGTAAAGATATCTCCAACTGGAGCATTCTGAACATCTATTGAAATAATTGCTAGAATTTTTTAATTACACTATGTTGTAAGTGTGATTATTTCATGTAGTTTTCTGCAAACTAGATTACGTTTTACAATTCAAACAGACTGCAATTCAAATTTCATTTAGATTTCAAGTAGAAGTACCTACTGAAGAATTTGAAGGGTTCCAGTCAGAGGTATCATTACTTTTGACTTACGGAAATGGCTAATTTTTTATAGCATTAAATGTGAAAATTTATTCAAATTTATTCAGAAGACATAGATATTTTACTACCAGCAACACTCACTAGTAGTTTTCCCTTGATTAAGTATTTTTTTACTGACTTTGGAAATTGGCTACTAACTAGTAGGCTGTGAAAAATGAGCGTTCTTGTTACCGCTATTGTTTCTGGTTAGAGCTAATATGTTGTAAGGAATTTTCATAATCTTGCCTCATTACTCTAGTTAGTTTGCATCTTTCTACTAAGTTAGTTGCTTTCTTCCATATTAACGAGTTTTTGTTTATTTTTCATGGCCTGCTAGGTTGCTTGCATGCAGGAAAATTGAAAAACACCGATTTGACTGAAAATTTGAAATAAAATGAAAACAAAAAAAGATTGATATCAAGAATGCTATATCGTTAGAAAGGTAATCAAATTTTACATTTGATTCTTTAAACCAAAATGGGCATTCCCATTTGAAAAAATCAAGTTATCTGTGATTGAAGTTTCTTTAATTTATCCTCTGATTCCTCCAAGTACAAAAAGAGTTCAAACTTAGCCGTCTGACCTAAGGTGACGCATTTCATACTTAGTCGTACCGCAAAGTCAAGGCCTTCTATGTTTTATAATCGCTGCGATATTCAATTTTTTTCTGATACCTGCTTATACCAAAAATGGTGATTTGCGCATAAACGGTTCGTTTAAAGTTCCATGTGTGATACATAAAGTCACACTAGAATTGACCAAGGAATCCAAATATGCAATAATATATAGGGGGTTCCATTTAAAAAAATGTAAGTTTGATATGAATCACCCTGTATAAACGTCAAAATTTAAGTGAAAATATTTTTACGTTATAGCCCTCAAGGGTCTCTACCATGGTCAAGTGACAGATTTTTGAATTATTTCAGATTTTTGAATTATTTTTTAGTAAGCCCACAATCCTCCGTCCACGCACTATTGGCCCACCCTGTATAATAGTTGTAGCCACGGATATGGTCCTTGCTCAGAAAATATTTTTATTTATACAGAGTGATCCATAACTACGTGGTGATGCAAACATGCATTTTATTAAATGAGACACCCTATATATTATTCCATATACAAATTCCACTAATGATTCTCTTTCTTCTTGTTACATTATACAGGGTATTTCAAAAGTTATGACCACTTTTATATCTAAATCTGTCAAATGAACGTACTGTATATCAAAAAGTGACGAATCAAAAATAATTTCTTTTACACAGATGGATAAAAGATATCATCTGGTTTTAAAATCGGCTACACAAAAAGCCCGCGACGCAGATTCGTATACAGGGTGATGTAGAATGCAAAATCTAGATTTTCTCTTTTTTTAAATGTAACCCCCAATATTTTATTTTACCAAATAATTATTTTTAATTTGCTATTTCATCTTTGTATAGCACTTGTCATGGCTGCATTCATTAGTTTCTGAGATATTTCGATTTTTCTACAAATTTTAAATCTACCTTATACAGGGTGGCCAATCGGGTGACGATAATAATTTTTTTTTAGATAGCCTGTACCGAGACCTATCCAAAGCACCCCCATGTATGTGTACCGATTATTGATAGTTTTCGAGTTATGATTTTTTTTTCAAAACTTAGAGATTTTCCATTTTTTCCAACAAATCGTCAAAAACAAAAACAAGAATGCTTTTTGGCTTTTATTTTTTTCTGCAATTATACTCAGTATTAAGCCTGTTTTAATATCCAATAAAGAGAACCTGTACATCCGAACAATAATTAAGTACATTTTGGGCCCAAAGTTTGAAATCTCTGTTTTTAGTCAGGAGACAAAAACCTTCAAAATAAAATTAAAAATACTTATGTCTGGTTTTGCAGCTTCAGTCTAATCTTAAAAACTCTGCAAGACGTTGCACTTTCGAAATTATAATGAAAAAATTGCACTTATGGGAGCAGTTTGCGCCGTACGTGACTGATAAAGGTAAACAGGTGATAATTCACGAATTTCCAAAATGATTTAAAAAACTATTATTTCACTTTATTATGACAAATTAAAGAAAAAAAACTCATAACAACTAATAAACATGATAATCATTGATGTTTTAATCACTTTTAATCGAAAAAATAATACCTGTACTTTTTGCTGTGTACCTACTATTGAACTTCTGCTAAATTAAGTATGGAAAGTTAACAAAGGAAAATAATAATAAAACAATAATCTGACTTTTAATTTCATGGCGGAATTACCTGGGAAGCGTTATCGACGCATACGCCATCCCTTTTACTTCCCACACCGAGGGGAGGATTGTGATCGTGAACATTTTCGATTTTGAGATAATAGGTTTTTTGGGCGTTTTATAATGTCTACATAACGAAAATCCGCGTGACTCATTTCCGTCGTTCTGTCTGTCGGTCTGCCTGTCGGTCTGTCTGTCTGTACGCGTTTTTCTAGCCTCGTAATCTCAGTAACCGCTGCATGGACTGTGATGAAATTTGGGCAGCAATATGCTGTGCGGTTGAAGTAGGTAATGCTGCTATAATTTTGGAAATCGGTACATGGGCGGCAGGGTAATTAAAAAAAATTCAAATATTCCTCAAACTTCGCTTTTAGGCGTTTTAGAGGTTCTTGACCATTTTCTGGGTTTTTTTGGGTGGGGGTGGAATTTGGTTGTTTGGGGGGTGCAGGGTTGAAAAACTCAAGAACTTGTTGTATACATGATAGGCTGTCTACTGACCTGTCAAGGAAGACCTAGCGACATAAATCACCTTTTTAGGTCCATTGCCTATTACCGAAAATTAATTAACACAACTGCGCTTCGCCGACATGAACTCGCAAAAAGCTACTCTGAAAGAAAGGGATGGCGTATGCTACGACAAAGTCATCAAGACATCAATGATTATCGGGTTTATTAGTTGTTATGAGTTTTTTTTCTTTAATTTGACATAATAAAGCAAAATAATAGTTTTTTTTAATCATTTTGAAAATTCGTGAATCACCTTTTTACCTTTAACACCCAAGTACGGCGTAAAATGTCCCCATAAGTGCTACTTTTTATTATTATTTCGAAAGTGCAATGTCTTGCAAAGTTTTTAAGATTAGTTTAAAGCTCCAGAACCAGGCAAAGTATTTTTAATCTTATTTCGAAGGTTTTGGTCTCCTGACTAAAAACAGAGATTTCAAACTTTGGCCCCAAAATGTACTTAATTATTGTTCGGATGTACAGGTTCTCTTTATTGGATATTAAAAAAGAGGTTAATACTGAGTATAATTGCAGAAAAAAATAAAAGCCAAAAAGCATTCTTGTTTTTGTTTATGACGATTTCTTGGAAAAACTGGAAAATCTCTAAGTTTTCAAAAAAAAAATCATAACTTGAAAACTATCAATAATCGGTACACATATATGAGGTTGTTTTGGATAGGTCTCGGTACGGGCTATCTAAAAAAAAATTATTATCGTTACCCGATTGGCCACTCTGTATTTGTTTACTAAAATTTGTTTATTTGGAGAAAATACTATCAAATTTTATTTTTGTTTAACAAACAACTAAAATATAAGGCCATAATTGCACTTGATCAAGTCAAAACACTGGATTAATGAGATAATATAGGTCAAGTGTGCTGAGGAAACAATTTCATGGACGTCGTGCAAGCAGATCTATCAGGTAGGCTATGAAATATTAAACGATACAGTCCAAATAAAACGATTCATGAATCTTTCAAACGCATCAGTTTTAGAGTGCCTCCGTTCTGGATATTGCTGTTCATATTTGATATATTCGAGAGGCAATTTCTCAAGGATTCTCCTAAATACCCTCAATGGAAAAATTAATTTTTAAAGCTTGTTTTTCGCACAGTACGGCATTATTAAGCAGGTTAAGAAAACTGTCAATTTTTCAAAGCATACCTGATAAATCTGCTTGATAATTATGCATCACGCCTACAAAATTGTTTCCTCAGCATACTTGAATCTATTATCTCGATGATTCAGGATTTTGACTTCATCAAATACTATCATGACCTTATACTTTAGTTGTTCGTTAAATAAAAAACAAATTCGATAGTACTTTCTCAAAATAAATAAATTTCAAGAATAGAAAGCAAATAGAAGCTATATTTTAAATTTACCGAAAAATCGAAATATCTCTGAAACTGATGGACTCAGGTACAGCATCAAGTTCTATAGAAAGCTGAAAGAGCACAATAAAGGCAATTCTTTGGTATAATAAAATATTGGGGGTATATTTAAAAAAAAAAAGAGAAAATCTGGATTTTGCATTATACATCACCTTGTATACGAATATGCGCTGCGGGTTTTTTTTATAGCTAATTTTAAAACTAGAGGATATTTTTAATCTTTCCATGTACAAAAAATTAGTTTTGAATCATTACTTTTTTATATACAGTATGTTCGTTTGACAGCGATTTGGATATAAACATGGTCATAACTTTTGAAATACCCTGTATAATGTTATAATACCTTATATTGTTGGAAGACAAATTATCAGCAGAATCTAAAAATGGGATAATATATAGGCGTCTCATTTAAAAAAATATATGTTTGCATCACCATGTAGCTATGGATCACCCTGTATAACTCAAAATATTTTCTGAGCAAGGAGCATATCCGTGACTACAAGGTTTATGTACAACTTTTTTCGCTATCTTCTACAGTAGTGGAGTTATCGACCGAGCCGGTATTAAAAACTCAGCCTGTATGTCTACAGCAGGTCTTTATATCAACCAAAATATCCGTAATTACAAGAAGTGCTTAATAAGGTAAGGGAAAAAATATTTTCCCTTTAATGACAACGAGGATGCCATCGTAGATCCATCGGAAGCTCTTAATAATTCAATCTTCATATTTGATGATATAGCATGTGAGAAACAAAGCAAAATAAGAGACTATTATTCTAGAGGTAGACACCGTCAGATCGATAGTTTCTACTTATGTCAAACATACTCCAAAATCCCTAAGCAACTTGTGAGAGACAACTGCAAGATTATTGTTCTATTTAAGCAAGACGATGTCAATTTACGTCACGTGCTCGAAGAACACGTAACAATTGATATGGATTACGATAAATTTAAAGAAATGTGTTCCGAGTGTTGGAAAGACAAGTATGGATGCATAGTGATAGTGAAGGATTTTAACATTAAAGATGGTCGGTATCGGAAGGGTTTTGATCAGTATATAAGAATATAAATCATTCACAATTATATAATTACTATTGTTCCGTTTAAGTGTTGGAGGATGTAGCATTAGAGCGAATTTATAAACCAATAATAAAACCTCTGAAACATATCGTTTCTCGCCCCCCAACAAGTTAACCCATGCCGAAATCATCACCTAAACGTGAAGAATAATTATTAGTCGTACCATTTCAGCCAATGAAAGAGATAGCATCATGACCTTAGTGTTGATACTTTTGATGCAGACATCACTCCCTCTTCAGCATCTTGTGGTGATCCGGAACGCGCTCCTAGCTGCCAGACGTTAGAACGCACCTTTAGCGGTCACGTGACCGAAGTTTGACATTGATGTCATCGACGGATGATTTTTATAAAAAATGTAAGATCTAAGTGTGTGAGTGTATAGTCATGAAGTGACTTGATGAAGTTCAGATAAGTAATGTATTTGATTATTACTACATTCTATATTGTTCAGATATTTTGATACTTGTCAGACCATGAGTGACTTTCTATATTAATTTTCCATCTGTGATTCTGTACTACTGTTCTGTAATGCTTCCTTCCTTTTCTTTCATTCTGTGACCTGTGACTAAAGCTACTGTTTTGTGATGCTTTTGGGCTTTGTCGCCTTTGTCACTCGAAACTTGAATAAACTAGTGGCTTGTGATATTCGTTGCCATAGTTTTGTTGATGGTTTTGTTTAATAATTACGACAGGGGATGGTTTTGAAAAAAACGTAACAAGCTGGAGACCAAAATTTCAACACAGGGGTTTTGAGTCTTTTTCACGAATATTTGCAGGTATGTTGTCTTTTGAGTTTGTATTATTAACTAATGTGGTCTGGCTACTATTTTTGGAGTGTTTCACAATGTATACTATATATCCGAGCTTTTAAGACGACTTTAAATGGTGTTGGGTCTCTGATTTACGTCTACTCTAGGTATTGGTGAACGGAGGCAACTCTGTCTTTAAGGGTGGTGTTATGGAAACCGTGGCGACTGCCGGGACGGCCTATTCACTTACCCAAGTTGGAAGTGGGTTGATTCGCGTGTTTCACGAGCTATACGGTTTCCTCTAACCAGCCCTTTTATATGTTGTTTATTGTTTATATTTATTTATTGATCTATTTATGCGCTTAGATACCATGCTTGCTATGCTGCTATGCTTGCTACGCTGCTATACTTGTGATGCTATGTTTATATTTTATATACCCTATCCCATTTACCCCCTTTATTTACTCCTTTATATGTTTGATTATATATATTTATTTATATATGCTGATATTTTACATTTTTCCACATTCTATCCATATTTCTCTCCCTGACGTTAAACAGAGATCTAGCCAACCATGTATTATTATTATTATTATTTATCTTTTAGACTGTGTATGTTTATAACCATTTCTTTATTATACAATATTAATAACAAGAGCCAGTTTACCACTATTATTAAGACATTTTGAATCTTATATTTCAACATATCAATATAAATATTACACCAGTAAAATATATGAAATACAAAGCACTCATGATTTGATAGATACAAGAATCAAGTAACAAAACCATACCATAAACACTCAGCACTCATGATTAATAAATACAAAACAAATGTTAAGAAACAAATAATAAAAAAAACCATATCATAACATTTCTGTGTTTGATTTCATTCTCTCTGAGTTGGTACACATGCATGCTAAAAGAATCTGGTTACCATGGGCACACATACAACATTGGGTTCTAAATTCCACCACTAGACGACTTGATCACTTTGGCTATTTCTAAATTTGGTATCGGTTTTGGCAGTGACCAGCTGCTCACTACAAAATTGGTGCCGTGACCAGGATGACTGTCTCAGGGCCCGGAGATTGTTGTTCTGGTCAAAATTGTTGCTGTTGCGAAGGAGGCATGTCACTGTGTACTAATTTCAGATGAGGTATGGTTTATTAATCATGAAAAACCTTTTGTCGTTGTCAAGTGTGATACTGCGTAGCAATGTTTGCAGGGTGATCTATACTGAATGATGGAGAATCAAAATTCTACACCAAGAACCAGTAAGAATCTGAGCGAGTTAGATGGAACCTAAATTTCTCAAGTCTTATCAAGAGATGGTATGCCTGTTCCTGATCATTCAGACAGTATGACAGCAAGAAAGCCCTTTTCTCTTATGAAGAATGTCAACCAGTTGAAAAATCTTCTAAGACAACCATCCGTGATGTTACAGCCTTTCGCAGACACTTTGGCAGGTCAGTTTCATTTTTAATATCCTATCAACCATTTTACTTCTGTTTTTTATATTATTGCTTGTTCTCAAAGAAACAGGAAAGTTTCGAATCTTATATGTTTGGAATGTTGCTATTTCCCTATGAGAAATTTTACTAAGATTACTTATTTCTTATTTTCTTAGCTGCCGACAGGCTAGTTTGCTGAAATATTTGCCGCCACATATGACGAATGTGTCAGCTGATTGAACTCTTCAGGGAACTTTACATTTTCTTAAAAGATATCCATCTACTGTTTTGCTTTTTGCTTCATGTATGTCAATCAGTACTCCTCTTCAATCAGAATTTCTTCCTCTGCTGCCAACTATGTTTAACATTCCTCTACCTCACTTTTTGGTGAATGCACTGCAAGTGAAGTGATGTGGGGTCCTCGCTTTCTCACAAAACTATTTGTTCACTCTTCCTATTCTATATCTGATACATTTTTTCCTTGGTGTCCGTGAAGCTTTCTTTTTCAGCATGGTCTCACCTCTAGGGGCGTGGAGCTTGATTAAGAATATGTAAGTGTTATTTTCAGGTAGCCTACAGCCGAAAATATAAACAGTTTGGAACTTTCTTAGGATTGTGTGTTCTTTATCCTCATTTTATCCAGGGTTATAGTGATTTGCTATTAAATCCTGACATTTGTCTGGTGATGTTTTTTTTTGTTTTTTTCCCTCATGCATTAGTTACAATAATAATCATTGTTATGATTTTATAATACATTATACATTGGGATATGTTACGTCAAGAATGACATTTGTGAAGTCTACCTTGACAGCTGACGGCTGGCCTCTTTCGAACTGTGGTGTCTAGCCCACGAGTAACCAATGTTGCCAGATCGTAACACATGAGACTGGTTTTACCTGAGGCGTGAGGTCCAATGTTGCCAGGTCGTAACACATGTTTGGTTTTACCTGAGGAGCGAGCTCCAATGTTGCCAGATCATAACCGATGTGATTGCTTGGTCTTTTACATTAGGGGCGAGGTAAAGTCAAGTACATTTCTGACTTTTAGTTCTATTATGGTCCACACTGTGTGTCAAGCCTATCTTATTCTAATGTTTACACTTTGTGGATCCCACACACAGGTGAATGTTGTGGAAAGTTAATATTTCCAACTTGAAGTTTTTCATTTTTGGTTGAAGTTTTCAATTTTTTGAATTGTTATCAAGTATTGTGACTTAAAAGAAATACATATGTGTTCTTTGAAGTCGTTGGTTATTCCTCATTTCTAGTTTTAGAAGATTATTTACTATTTAATTTCATAAATCTGCTGATTGAATTTTTCTTGTTGCATGTATCGACGCGGCGGTGCTCATGAGGCCATGGAACTACAAGAAAATTTTTCCAGCCAGGAACTAAGAGATCTTGGAAAGCTACCCAGCCTCCTTCGTCTTTGGATACCTTTCCAAAGGGGCGTTTGTGGTGATCCGGAACGCGCTCCTAGCTGCCAGACGTTAGAACGCACCTTTAGCGGTCACGTGACCGAAGTTTGACATTGATGTCATCGACGGATGATTTTTATAAAAAATGTAAGATCTAAGTGTGTGAGTGTATAGTCATGAAGTGACTTGATGAAGTTCAGATAAGTAATGTATTTGATTATTACTACATTCTATATTGTTCAGATATTTTGATACTTGTCAGACCATGAGTGACTTTCTATATTAATTTTCCATCTGTGATTCTGTACTACTGTTCTGTAATGCTTCCTTCCTTTTCTTTCATTCTGTGACTAAAGCTACTGTTTTGTGATGCTTTTGGGCTTTGTCACTCGAAACTTGAATAAACTAGTGGCTTGTGATATTCGTTGCCATAGTTTTGTTGATGGTTTTGTTTAATAATTACGACAGGGGATGGTTTTGAAAAAAACGTAACAAGCTGGAGACCAAAATTTCAACACAGGGGTTTTGAGTCTTTTTCACGAATATTTGCAGGTATGTTGTCTTTTGAGTTTGTATTATTAACTAATGTGGTCTGGCTACTATTTTTGGAGTGTTTCACAATGTATACTATATATCCGAGCTTTTAAGACGACTTTAAATGGTGTTGGGTCTCTGATTTACGTCTACTCTAGGTATTGGTGAACGGAGGCAACTCTGTCTTTAAGGGTTGTGTTATGGAAACCGTGGCGACTGCCGGGACGGCCTATTCACTTACCCAAGTTGGAAGTGGGTTGATTCGCGTGTTTCACGAGCTATACGGTTTCCTCTAACCAGCCCTTTTATATGTTGTTTATTGTTTATATTTATTTATTGATCTATTTATGCGCTTAGATACCATGCTTGCTATGCTGCTATGCTTGCTACGCTGCTATACTTGTGATGCTATGTTTATATTTTATATACCCTATCCCATTTACCCCCTTTATTTACTCCTTTATATGTTTGATTATATATATTTATTTATATATGCTGATATTTTACATTTTTCCACATTCTATCCATATTTCTCTCCCTGACGTTAAACAGAGATCTAGCCAACCATGTATTATTATTATTATTATTTATCTTTTAGACTGTGTATGTTTATAACCATTTCTTTATTATACAATATTAATAACAAGAGCCAGTTTACCACTATTATTAAGACATTTTGAATCTTATATTTCAACATATCAATATAAATATTACACCAGTAAAATATATGAAATACAAAGCACTCATGATTTGATAGATACAAGAATCAAGTAACAAAACCATACCATAAACACTCAGCACTCATGATTAATAAATACAAAACAAATGTTAAGAAACAAATAATAAAAAAAACCATATCATAACATTTCTGTGTTTGATTTCATTCTCTCTGAGTTGGTACACATGCATGCTAAAAGAATCTGGTTACCATGGGCACACATACAACATTGGGTTCTAAATTCCACCACTAGACGACTTGATCACTTTGGCTATTTCTAAATTTGGTATCGGTTTTGGCAGTGACCAGCTGCTCACTACAATCTTTTCTTTCTGAAAATATTTCTAGTGCAGTAATTGATGATTATGTTGACCAGTACCTATAAATTTCACAAAAATACGTAACTGAATATTGGCAAGCAGATGATAAAATTGATAAAGTTTACGGACCTGTCTATGATATTTCCAATTCATCATGGCGATTAGGCAAACAACACATTGATTTCGATCATCGTACCGGTAATATTTTGGTTAAAGGCAATCAGTACAAAAGAACACCGGGAGTCTATCAGCTAATATTTTACTCAAACCCGTCTTTTAAATTCCATTATATTTACTGTATAATTTTTGAACGTTTTTTGAGTTTGTAAATAAAATAAATCTTTTGAAAATGCGATTCCGTGGCCTCAAACTTCAAGAATAACGCCGACGTTGCAGCTGGTTTCCAGAGGAGAGATATTACGTCCATGGCATCAAACTTATAATTCATATGTAATATTGTTCCCACCAAATATCTAAAACATGAGGTATACAGATATAAAGTTCAATATTTGTTTAAATCTCCTATGATTGAACTGGGGTCTGCGTAGCATGCTAGTGTTATATAGTCTAATTGTAACAAAAAAATTAAACAGTCAGCTTGGCTTAAACCATGCATTGATTTCAACACTGTATTAATAATATTGCTACCTCTTGCTGATACAAATGTATTTTGAGTACTTCTCAAATCAAAGCCAGCATAAGGCTTCCATTGTGAGAATATAACGAAAAAAAAATCCCTTTAGGGTACATTTTCGCTATTTTCCCGCTTTTCTTCGTCTTGATCGCAGAGGATTTCTTCTTCTCGGCAGTAATGACTTCCTCTTCTTTTCTTCTTTTGCTCCTTTTTTGATGATAAAAGGTATTTATTACCCAATTCATATTATGATACTCTACCTTGGGGACATAGCATTATGGATATTTAAGATTATAACTCTTAGGAAGAATAAAATATTAATTAAGTAATCACATGCTTGCTTAAATAAGCGAACAATATCTTTACTCGGGTCAGCAAGGGGTTCTGAAAGATCCATTATACTCTACCTTGAAGATATGTAATACAAGGCTATACCCTTAATCTAGGCTCAACAAGTGTAACCTTAATAGGGTACTTGCAGAGGTCGTAAAATCGCCTCGGGAGTATACATAGCGTAAAGAAAACCATATCAAGAAGCAGTAAGAAACAAAAAACATGATTTTTACTGACGGCCAAAAAAAGATATTTGCAAAATAAAATAAGGATATATTCAAATTTTTCTACGTGACTTAAAACAAGGGCTGACGTCACAGATATCTTATCGATATCGACAATCGATACTGCTACAGCGCAGGTCAGTGAGATTCAACTGCGCATTCGACTAGAGATGATCCGAATTCTTTAACAATGCGAGTCAATGTATTGATACTTAAACATATTTGAAACAGGCATTTAACCCACTAGCATTTTTGTTGCAATACATTTTTATATTTGATAGGTATCACAGTTCATCCTGTTTGTGACCGAGATTCGCAACTAATCGAAGCCATCATTTTATTTCGGCGCATCCCATTACGAATGAATCCAAAGATAGAATCTAATTCAAGCCCATCCCTACAAAGTCTAGCCTAACTTTTATTCTTTTGACTTTTGTATACCCTGTTTCCCTTAGATAAGGAAAGAGAGGGGATACCGCACGCCCATTTGATGCTATATGGATTAGCTGATACCGAAAATGAATAGCTGTCAAAATGCTGGTGGAAAACTGACGGTAGTGTCAAGGTGGTGTTTTTTGCGATATTTAACGTTTTTAAGACCAATAATTGTGAAATATTGTGGTGAGCGTAATGGTGGGGTGTGCAGCTTACCGTTGTAAAAGCCACAGCAGCAGGAAGGAGCCAGGAATCACTTTTCACAGGTAAATTTATGATCTTATTTTTTTGGTGTATCCGAAATTCATGCAAATATCTCGATATCTAGTTCAAAGATATATGTGTATCCGAAATATAATTTGGAATGTACCACTAACATGCGAATCATAATGTTTTTGAGCACGTAAAGTCTAAAAATTATGTTTTTAAGGGATTTTTTGGTTCAAATACAATCAGTTTTCCAGTGGCGTATCTATTATAGCTTACATTTTGAATAGAAATATTATGACTTTGCATTGTAATATATAATATACCAATACCCTTATACAAGGTGTGCATTTCAAGGGTGGCCTTTATTTGTAGTTGTATGAATAATAAAATTAATTTTCTTTCTTCCTCGACAGGTTTCCTAAAGATCTTCCTAGACATGATTTATGGATCAAAAATATGAGGATCGAAGGTTGGAAGCCTACAAGCAACGATAGGCTTTGTTCTAAGCATTTTGAACAGAATTTCCTTCATCAAACAAATCAAAAAGTATATCTTCTGAAAGGAGCAGTCCCCACCATATTTGACGAGCTTCCGGAATACTTACGTCCAAAAATTGTAAGTTATAATTCCTAGCTTACATTGTCTACGCTTAATCAATATTAAAATAATAAACATTCTAGGATTATGATAGATGGATAGATGGATAGATGGATAGATGGATAGATGGATAGATGGATAGATGGATAGTTGGATAGATGGATAGATGGATAGATAGATAGATCGATATACTTTATAGTCTAAGAATTTACAAGATTCTTATTGACAAAGCTATATAATAACAAACAAAACTTTTGGGATATTCACTAAAACCTGTGAGGAGGAAGTTTGTTATAAATCTTCACTCCATTGTATATAATTGGATCATTAATGAGTTATGATTTGGGTGTGATATTAATTTAAAATCATTCTTATGCCTTATGCCTATATTCTATATTTATGGTCTCAAATTTGGTTTTATATTTGAGTATTAGTGATGACGTTTCCAAAATAAACAGTGCAATAAAGTAAGGAGAAATACGATTACGAATGGCTGAATAACCATTTAAAAATTGATAGCTATGAAAATCAAAAGGCAGCTAACCTCAAAAATGTAATAATTTCTTGTGTTACAGTTACATTATTAAACAACTATATTTAGGTGTGTTTACTCGATACGAAATCAAAACAAAATGTTACTGTCACTTTTCCTATAAGATTCAGTCACTCATTCACATCTACTTAAATCATGAATTAATTTGTTCTGTCTTTCTTTCGGAAATAATGTTTCAAACATTGTCTAATATACAGCTCTGTTATTTTAGGCAAAAGAAAGAAAAAGACCCCGTGAACGTGATGTTCATCCAGAACCATCGCCATCAACCTCAGCTCTGGCTGCACAGGACGACTCTCCCCGGAAAAAGAAACTTAGAAGAGAACTGCTGCTGCAAAAAGATAAGAATAAGGAAAAAACGAAAAAAATCCGTGCCCTTGGTCAATCACTGAAAAGAGCACACAAAAAAGTAGCCTCTTTAAAAATAATTGCTGAGGAATTAGAGCGACAAAATTTACTATCTCAAGAAAATTTAGTTTTAGTTCAAAATATGAGCAAGGTTAACATAGAAATATTGAACAGAAAAATGGGGAGAAATGTTCAATATTCACCTGAACTTAGGAAATTTGCCCTGACATTAAATTTTTTTCACCAAAGGCATACAACTATGTGAGAGATGTTTTTGACACTTGTCTCCCGCATAGCAAAACTATTGCTAAATGGTTTCAGAATGTGGATGCTGAGCCTGGTTTTACCAAGGAATCAATAAATACCTTAAGAAATAAGGTTCAATCATCTGACAGACCAATAATTTGTTCATTAATTATCGATGAAATAGCCATACGGAAACATTTAGAATGGGATGGAAAAAAATTCCATGGTTATGTGAACTGTGGTACAAATTTAAACGATGACTCTAATGCTTTAGCCAAAGAAGCTTTTGTTATAATGTTGGTTTGCATCAATGGAACTTGGAAATTACCTGTCGGTTACTTTCTTACAGATTCTTTGAATGGCAGTCAAAAACATTCAATTGTATCTCAATGCATCCATCTGATTGAAGATACGGGAGCCAAAGTTATGTCAATCACATTCGATGGTGCTCCATCTAATACCGCTATGTGTCATAACTTTGGATTCTTATTTAACATTTCAAATATACAGACAAGTTTCAGAGTTACAGATCACAATGTATATATTTTTTATGATCCATGTCATATGATAAAACTTGTTCGCAATGCATTTGGTGAAAAGAAAATCCTAATTGATTGTGATAACAATTTTATTCAATGGAAATACATAGCGCTTCTAGAGAAGCTGCAAACTAGCGAGGGCTTACATTTAGGGAATAAGTTACGTCGCGCTCATATTATTTTTTTCAAACAAAAAATGAAGGTTCGGCTTGCAGTTCAGTTACTTAGTGCATCAGTAGCCGATGCTATTGAGTATTGCGAAAAAAAGCTGAATCTTGAGGATTTTAAAGGTAGTCAGGCAACAGTTAAATTTATTAGAATTGTAAATAGCATTTTCGATATTTTAAACAGCAGAACCCTAGTAGCACCAGGTTATAAAAAAGCATTATGTCAAAAAAATATAGATCGATCTGCGGAATTTATCCATAGTGCAATTTTTTATCTTTCAAAGTTGAAATTATCTAATAATGAGCAAGTAATCATGTCTAACAGAAAAACTGGGTTTATTGGATTAATAATTTCATTATCAAGTTCTTTAGGATTGTACAAAGAACTTGTTTCTGAGAGAAAAACATTACTGTACCTTCCGTTGTATAAGATTAGTCAAGATCATTTAGAATTATTCTTTTCGTCAATTAGATCAAGAGGTGGCTGGAATAATAACCCAACCGCTCGACAGTTTCTAGCTGCTTACAAAAGGCTTCTGGTTCGAGCAGAAATTAGAGAGGGCGGTATGGGTAACTGTATTCCATTAGATCAAATCCCTATTCTAAGTAGTTCTACAAAAAATGTAAGGTCTGAAGATGTAATTAATAGCAGTTTATCTAACCATAGTTTAATAGACATAAATGAGCCTTCTGATGATCTAGAAACTATTTGGAAGGATCATGACTACATCATGAATGCACCTGTGATAAGTGAATGTTCATCCCAAATTGTGCAATATATTGCTGGTTATGTTTCGCACCAATTACAAAAAACAATAAAATGTGAAACATGTGTCACAGCATTGATTGGTACTAGAGATCGGTTTCTCAATTCCCTAATTGAATTTAAAAGCCACGGCGGTCTGACTTACCCATCAAATGATGTTATCAAGATATGTTTGAAATCGGAACATTTTCTGAGAGTTAATGAAAATTGTATTCACACCAAACATTTTGTACCTTTGCTGATAAGCAAAATAATATCAAGTTTTCTAGGCACCCCTATTTTCAGCTGCTTAGAACGTCACGTATTAGAAAATGATGTAAATCATATATATTTTTTAATAAAAGCTGTATGCACAAAATACTTAAATATCAGAATCCATTTTATTGTAAAATCTCGATCACAACAGGACAATCCAGTTCGGAGCCAATTAACAAAAATGATTCTGTTTAAAGGGCAGTAAAATATTGGTAGTTTTTGACCTTCGTGACTGTAATATTGACTGCCATCAATTGTAGGAGCAAGCGAAATGCCACGTTCCTACAAAAAAATTATTTTTGTTGAAGCACACAATACTGAGTTTCACCCAAACTTCCCCATAAGTAAATACATAACTGCAATAAATTAGAACTTACTGGAAGCAAGGGGTTAAGTGATAAAATAGAGTTGTAATTTCTATGTAAGTTATAGGACCTCACCTATATTGAATGAATTGTTCGTTTTTATTTACTACTAGCTAATCTAGGAGTCATTTTCTAATTTTGTAAATGTTTTGATTTTGGATAAGATTAAAGGACCTTTGTATTTCTAGCCCAAAACTTACTTTATTTCATGTCTGAGATAATTTTTATGTTTAACCCCCCAGCTTTTTCATTAATTATTGCCACCGTCGCAAAAAGAAGTTATGTATAAAAAAGCCTCGTTGGAGTAATTAAAAATACTGCTCTTCATTACACACTACAAACAGCAAGTAACAGCGTAACAGCAAGTAGATTTTTTTACTGCATATGGGGACTCCGAGATTGAAGGCATCAAATTCCTCAATCTCGTAAGCTAATCTATAATAACAAAAATGTTTTATTGCTGCTTCTGTTTACAGTATGTAATAGACAGTATTTTATATATAAACATAATGTCAATAAATATAAATATACTATAGGTATTATGTGTTCTTTAATAATAAAAAATTGATTTACTACAAACTACAAGCAGTTTTTTTCTTTCTGGGTAGAAGTATAATCGTGTCTTCCATCAGTCATATACTGCAAATGAACATAACATGTTCATGACTGAATAAAATATATACATTATCAATTTTTATATATTATTGGCCACAAAACAGCAGTCGAATGAAAATCACGGTTACGGTAATGTTAGTCACTTAAGTTTTAATTGTGGATGGCGAAATTGGCCATATAGAAACCCTGAATAACAATATTTCATTAAATTTTATTTGAAAAAGATTATTTCTACAAATAGCTCAACCAGAACGTTAATCCCATTAGTTACGCCACTGGGAATAGCGCTTTGGTGCCATTTGGTATCAGAAATGTCAGTCGCGGGTTCCGTCCTCTCTCTTTCCTTGTCTAAGCTGTTACCCGATACTTTAAACTGTCAGCCGTGTCATCAGCAAACAGCTGTTCGGTTAGTGATAACTACAAATACCCCAGATTGAGTCTTGACGTAACAATTTTAAGCTTTGAAGGAATGCAGAGCTGTACTGAGTGCAAGATGACAAGTAATTGACACTTGGTGACGTTTTTCGTCTATGATCTGAGGTCTATGCTTATTTTACATTTTCTTGGAAAATGCGGCGTTTCTTTCAGTATTCAGTCTGAATGATGGCGATTACGCTTTAAATGAGGTAAGAATGAAGATAAAAGCGTTTTTAGCTTAAACATACACAAGCACTCCATGTACTTACTTTATACTCTTCTCCAATTATAGGTTGTACGTTTTAACCAATAAATATCCCACTAGTGATGCAAGCTATTCATTGAATCGTCTTGAATCTATTTCTTTTAACCAACCGTTTTTGCTACAGATTTCTTGATATTGAAGCAATTTTTTGTTTACAAAAATAGTCATTACTTTTTGGCAACGAGATATTAAGTAAGAATATTACTAATACGGGCCTGATCGCAGAATTGCCAATCAACGCCACTAGTAAAAAATTTAATTTGAGATACACTTCTTCGTCAGCTAATATCTATCAAATAGACGTTAGGCCAGTTTAAAGTATCAGGTAACAGAGTATACTTTTGTGTGTGACTGTGTTTTGTGGTTATAATGATCAATGTCAAAATGTTAGGTTAGCACTGGCTATCGATATCGAATATCAATACTTTACATCCCATCACTATACGATATTACTGACGTCAGAGGCTGTTTGCGCGAGATTTTCCGGCATTTGAAATAATTTTTAGAATATCTCTCACAGCCGATTCCAAAAAACCAAACAAGTGATTTTGTCATGTTTACTAGGCTCTAAGGAACGCGTAAATGACATAGTATTTTTTTCTGCAAGTGCCCTATTATACTTCTCGATTTTAAATTGTTGCATCTGACGACCATTCGCTGTTCGTAGTTTACCCAAGTACACTAGGACGTAGCCACCTCGGGAAAACTTTTCCAACTGGTTCCTGAAGGTACTGGTTGTTCTGTTTGGTAGAAAGACGAAGTTCGAGCCTAAATCAACCAAGGGACCCTCGCCAAATACACCTTCTATAATTTGAATGCCCAAGGTTTTGTACTTGGTATTTAGCGATAGGTCTTGTAGGGGAACCCTTGGCTTTCCAACTGGAACTGCGTTAATTTTTTCTAAGTCCATCTGAATCCAAAGAAAATGAAAATCATTTAATCATGCATTATAAACAAAACAAATTTCAAATAGAAATATTTTTTAACATCAGATTAGTTAAAAGGGAACAATTTTTGATTCATTAAACAGGATTCGAAGAAAGTCTTTGTTGAACAAACCTGATTCATTCAAGAATCAAAATAAAATTGAATTTTTTACAAATATCTCCATCAGGTCTGACAAAACTGAATGCCTTCTAATTCATTCTACAAAAAGATTCCTAAAAACGTTTATACCAAAAAATAACTCATCAGCCAAATATTCTTATGGTAAACTGAATCGATAAAAAATAAATATGTATTTTCATGAATCAAACATCTGAAATTAAAAAAAACTTACATACTTACGTTTATCAATTTACGGATCTCAGTTTTACAAGCTACACTCTCACAGACGACAGCACTACTCTTAGTACGAACCGTCAGTTTTTATACAGACTGAGCACACTTACTTATATTTCGGCGTACATAACTGCACCCTAACTACAACCGCAGACGCGTCTGCGGTAATTGCATCAGAAATTCATGATCTTGTTTTTCCTACAACGTACTCAATCTCCAAGATAAACCCAGTGCAGCAGCGCGTGTATCCGATACAATTATGATTAATCATTAATTTTTCCTACTATTAACCTCGAAAACTTGTTCGAACAAGACATCCTACACAATTCAAATCCACAATGTGTGCTCCCGACGCAAAGCCCCGAGAGCGGGCCCCAGACACATGCGAAGCACCCATCCCACTTGCTGAGACAGGTACGGCATTTTTTTAATGCGCGCCGATAACCGCATTACACACTGGACCCCATACACATGCCACGGACACATGCGGAGCCCCCTAGAATGCCACGGCCCCTCAAAGGCTCCAAATGAGAGAGTCTCGGAACTTATAGGACAAGAATTCTTTTTGTATATCTATCGAATTTCTGGTTGCATCTGGGGCCCCAGATGGTCCGATTGCAAACAGGGCCCCATACACAGCCACGGACACATACGGAGCCCCCTACAATGCCTACGGCCCCGTAAAGGCTCCAAATGAGAGAGTCTCGGAACTTATGCGACAAGTGGTAGAAGACAATGTCAAATACAAAAGTAATTTGTTTGTTCAAGACGCATATCCTAAAAATGATTTGAAATTGCGGGAAAGCAGGATATTGATTGACTTAATTTTTTTATATGGAACCATAACCAGAACTTATGGGACAAGTGAACTAGAACTCTCTTTGTATATCTACTTACACATTAAATATCACCCAAATGTTCACTACGAATTGATTAACAGACGTCAAAACGATGATTGACATTTTCGCTCAAATTTTCCAATAGTAAAATTTGTATGGCGTTTATACCAGCAACAATGTTGTTCTTGAAGTCTTGGATAGTACTTGGTACATACACGTAGAATTTTATCCTCACACTAGATGATTTGGCAGACCAACTGACTTGTCCATTGTGTAAAATGTTTGAAGAATATGCAACATCAAAGTTGAGAACATATGTCCTGAAAGTGGGCAATTGGATTTCAATCCAATTGACCACTTCAACCAATGGGATCGTGTATATTCAAGCCCTTGTGGAAAATACGTTTCAAACTAGCTCGTGACATAACCAAGTCAAGTGATCGACGCGTTGTTGATGTTTCGGATCATCTATAAAAAAGTGCAAAGGCTTCACAGAAGCAAAATTTTTATTTTGCCACTTTTTGTAAAATCATTATCGTAAGTGGAAGCTGGAATTTACGCATCAAACGACCGATTGATATTTAAGGTTACGACGGCCAAATTGGAGGAATCGCAGAAAACGTTTTATTTATTTTGATGTGCGTTTGAATAACTTATTTATTGCGGTATTCAGATCAATAAGACCTCATATGTTGGTGAATTCTAAGTCCAACTAATGAATAAATAACACATCAATGACAGAAAACAAATATGGCGCCTTTATGACAATCATATTTATGTTCCTGCGCCTCTATTGGACCATCCTTTATAGTACACGTAGTACGATACTAGTAGTACTAGTATATAGTAAGATTATTACGTTAAACGTGAGTGTAGAGATACACAAAGTACTCACCATCAGGTTTATAAGCATTTTGCTCGAGCACTGTAAAGTGTAACTTTTCCTTGTTCAAATTCCGAATCTGGAACTGCATGCTGTGGTTCCAGAGGAAAGCTGGCGCTTGTGAAACAATATTATCACCAGAGTTAGTGATGATTTCTTTGGCTGGTTGGGTTTCTTGCTCTTGGTTTCCCAGACACGTCTTCACGTAAACATTCTCAGTGTGTGGTTTACCTTTAAAATGAAAAGCATTAAAATATTCGAAAAAATAACATTACCAATTTTCATAACGGATTATTGATAAAAACCTAGAATAATAGCTTTCAGTTTTTAGATTTTATACTTGACTGGGCATTTTTAACTTTTATGAGTCAAGTCATTGTCTTAAAACTTCTCACACAAATCGTACAGCGATACCCTTTTCAATTCATATAATAAAAATGTTTCCTTTTGCCTGTCCGAAGAAGTCACAAAAAAAATTGAGTTGTTGCGGCTATTGTTGAACGATATGCATACAGTAAGAGCTAATATTTTTATTATCTAAAAGTTGCATTAAACCACTGAGTTTGAATATTTAAAAATAAATCCCTGTGAAACACTATAATGTTGATCAGAAAGCAGGGGCAGTTTCTCCTTATGGCGTAACGCCGCGCACCCCATCCTGAACAAAAAACAAATAAAGTATTTTTATTAGGTCTATAGGCAATACAAATACCTATTTGCCTATTTCTAGCAAATAAAACGTTTGGTCTTCAATGCAACCGGTTGTCTGATTTATAGGCAGCACTCTTTGCACGTGGCCCCAAAATCTTTAGCGGCCGAAAATCCGCTTGCTGCAGGCGCTCCTATTGATCAATCCCGATCACAAGGATCACTGATCCTGTCGTTCGGAAAGTGATCGCGATCGGGTTATTCAAATCAGTAGCTACCATTTTAACCATCTGTTTTGTACTTTTAAACCAACTCTTTCGTCGTTCGATGTTCGTTTAATCCATGGACTTCTTGCGCTTCCAACTAGTATAACTTCAATTCTAGGCTGCTAAAACCAGCAAATATATGAACTAAAGCTTATAAGTATTGTGGTGTAAAACTAAGACTACGAATTTAGATAGAATATTAGATAAGAACAAATTGTATATAAAATGGCACGGTTCAACAATAATTGTAATATATTAAGAGGTAGGAAGAGATTAAAAATTAAATAAAAAATGAAGTAAAGTTGATTGACTCAGTACTTCCCACACATTACAGTAATTCCAGTTTATTATTTTTCCATAGCATGAAGCTATAGTCTGAGATCCCCTTGCAACCAAATCATCACCAGCCCCCACTCCCCTTCCCCAAAATCGTGTTAAGCAGTTAGGTCTTTCCCTCACAGTTCAATGGACAGCCTATTATCAATACAACGAATTTTTCAGTTTTACAACCCCCAACCACTCCGACTTCAAAAAAAAAATTGTGAAATCATCCAAGACTCCTGAAACGCCTAAAAACGAAGTTTGATCTGATATCCTTAGTTTTTCATTATTGCATTATTGTAAATACATCAAAAAAGTCTAAGTCTTTTGGTTTCTGTAATCGGCAAGGAAACGGAACGGATACCTTAAAAACTGTATTACGCCGCTAGATTTTTCTTTCACAGGAAATTATGCATACAACAAATTTTTCACGTTTACAACCCCCCACCCGCCAGCCACCCTAATTTCATCCCCACCCAAAAAGAGTAGAAAATGATGAGGAACCCTTAGAACATCTGAAAACGAGGTTTCAGCTGCTTTCATATTTTTAGTTTTTTGATTATTGCTACGCTGATATTGACACGATTTCTATCAACCATACGCGTTTTCCATCCTCATCACGATAATATTAGTGTGTCAAAATTTCATTAGAATCAATTTAATAGTTCCCACGTTGTAAAATACGAAATGATCTAAAGCAATAAATACTCGTATGCACACAGAAAATTCTAAGCCCCCTAAGTTTCAGTAACAGGCAAGGCAATGTTCGGATGGACCTAAAATGCTGATTTATGTCGCTAGGTCTTCCTTCACAGATCATGGAACAGCCTATTATGAATACAACAAATATTTTTTAGTATATCACCCCCCCCCCAAAAAAAAAAACGTAGAAAATGGTCAGGAACCTCCTAAAACGCTTAAAAACCAAGTTTGAGCTGTTTCTATATTTTTAGTCTTTTTTATTATTTCTGCGCCGCCACTGGCACGATTTATAAAGACCATACGCATTTTCCATCCTAGCCACGGTAGTAATATTGTGTCAAAATTTCATTAAAATCAGTTCAACAGTTTCTTCGTTACATAATATAGAACGATCTAAAGCAATACTCATATGTTTGCATCAGAAAAAACTCCTTTGGTTTCTGTAATAGGCAATTTTCATTTAGAAAATTTTGGAAAACATTAGTTTAATATGCAGTTTCCAATAATACCACCCCAAATGCTTAGACTCCATGCTGGTTGCCAACAAACCTCTCAAAATTTGGTTTAACGTCGGTATACAAATGTAAATTATGCCAGTTTATGATAACGCTGTAGCTACATTTCATAAGAAAGAAAATGAAAGAACTTCATGAGAAATGTAGCTTCATTCGTAAACAGGCGTAGGGATGTGGCGACCCCATCGCCCAGAGGTGATGGTACACCTTGCACCGACGACGGTGCATCATGTACTATTATCTCTGCAATCAGCCACAGTGGGGAGAAGTGTAGTCACTTAGCTTCGCCCGCGGTGCAATCACCCCCACATCGGAATATTTTCGGGAAACTAGAAATAGGTTCCCGCAAATAGGCGGCGCCAAATGGCCTCATGGTTCATGTTCCGTCGTTGGGCCGATGTTCCCGGTTTCTCATAAGTGACAAATTGGATTAATTAGAAGTAAAAAATTCTCAATGGCTCTTCCAGGATCAAAAGATTCCGGAGGTAAAATACCTGGCCGTTCGGATCTCCGGGTGCCAGGTGGTCCGGGGGGAACATTAAGCGAAGTTTGTTTAAAGAATTGTGCTGCCACTCCTCGTCAGGTTAACAACAGAAGCCATCCTTCGCAGCAACTTCGCACTGACGACAGGCCCGAAGGCCAGAGAAACCTTTTCAGGGCCGACTTTACAAATATACGAGGACTTGCCTCCAACATAAACTCTGTCCATCAACACCTTCAGGCAGAGAAGCCACATTCTGGCTCTTACGGAAACTCAAGTCGGCTCTTCTGCAATGGATAACTGCTTCAGATATCCCGGATATGACTTATACACTCGATTCAGACGTAGGTTTGGCGTATGCGTGTACGTTAAATCTGGACTTTCTTGTCATCGAGAAGAAGAGCTCGAACTGGAAGGATTTGACATCATATGGCTCAAAATATCCTTCCAAAATCATTCCAAGTTTATATGCTGCATTTATAGGCCACCAAGCAATAACAACTGCAAAGAGCTCTTCGAGAAGCTTTCAGCCACTGTGGACGCGCTGCAATCAGATCACCCTCATTCAGAGATAGTCTTTTTGGGTGACTTCAACGTTCACAACTCCTACTGGCTCAAACACTCAAACAAAACGGACGACGAGGGACGTGAAGCTGAAGCCTTCGCTATTAGCTGCGGCTTGGAGCAGATAGTCAAAGAACCAACAAGGATCCCCAGCCGCCACGGAGATTTTGCTAGTCTGTTGGACCTATATCTAACAACTACTCCAACAATCTACACAGTGAAAGTAACTGCTCCACTGGGATCGTCTGACCATAACACCGTCTCAACGCTATGCAGAATGCATTCTCCAGATCTCCACCATGCAAAGCCTCGCCGGGTCTGGCATTACGGATCAGCAAAGTGGGACGACCTAAGAGAATACTACCAGTCCTTTCCCTGGAATGACGTCTGCTTCAAGTCACGAGACCCATCAGCTTGCGCCCAAGAAATAACAGAGGTATTAATATCTGGCATGTAAGCCTATATTCCTCACGTCGTCAAGCATCCTTCCAAAAACAAGCCATGGTTCAATCAGCGCTGTAGAGATGCAGTTTCCTCTAAAAACCACCATTACAAAGAATGGAGGAAAAATCCAAATGCCGAGAACCACCGCAGTTTTATCGACGCCAGAAATCACTGCAAACGCGTGATTGACAGCAGCAAGGAGGAACACAACCAAAAAATTAAGAACAAGCTCCTCTCATGTCCTAGTTCGTTCAGAACATTCTGGTCTGTAGCTAAGGCTGTTAGTCAGAACTTTTCCTATTCGTCAATACCACCCTTGACCAGAGAGGACAAGACCATCGCCTCTGCTCCTAAAGAAAAAGCAGACATCTTGGGGAAGCTCTTCGCAGCCAATTCTACTGTAGACTTTCAAGGAAGTACTCCGACCACCACCATAAGCGTGAACTCGAGAATGGCAGAGGTCAAATTTCAACATCGAGATGTAAAAAGCAAGCAAACTGAACACCAATAAAGCTACTGGTCCTGACCAAATTCCAGCCATTGTCCTTAAACGCTGTGCCGCTGAGCTTGCACCTATTCTTTGCAAGCTCTTCAAACTTTCGTATCAACGAGGCGTGTTTCCCGATTCGTAGAAGATTGGCTGCGTGCAACCTATCCCTAAGAAAGGCAAAAAAACTGATCCCACCAACTATAGACCTGTGGCTCTTCTCAGCATCATGTCTAAGGTTATGGAGACTGTCATTACACACAACTCCTGAAATACCTCGACAACAATGACATCATAAATGATCGCCAGTATGGCTTCCGCAAGCACAGGTCTACAGGTGACCTCCTTGCCTACGTCACTCACTTGTGGAACAGAGCAATAGACAAACATGGCGAATCCCGTGTTGTTGCACTGGACATATCGAAAGCCTTCGACAGAGTGTGGCATGAGGGACTTCTAGTCAAGCTTGCTGCTTATGGACTACCACCTGGTCTGCGCCAGTGGCTGAATAGCTTTTTGAACGATCGATCTCTGTTTGTTGTAGTCGAGGGCTGTTCATCAGACGTATTTTCAATAAACGCCTGTGTTCCTCAGGGATCTGTCCTATCCCCTACACTGTTTCTGCTGTACATCAACGAGCTGCTGGAAATAACATCCAATCCAATCTACAGCTTCGCAGATGACAGTACATTAGTGTCGTGCATGGAACCAGGCAAGCCACTATCATCCCAGGAGACGGTACGTCGGCGACAGCAGCATGCCTCACAGATCAACGCTGATATCAAAACAATTGTCGAGTGGGGATTAGCAAATAAAGTACAGTTCAACGTACAAAAAACTCAGGCAACAACACTGACAAAGAAGTCTCACGATGGCTTACCAACCGTGGAAATGGAGGGTCACCCCATAGTCGAATCACCTTCCGTCAAGCTCTTGGGAATCAACATCAACAATAACATGTCCTGGCATGACCACGTCGTCAGTATTGCTAAAACGGCATCCCAGAAGCTTGGAGTTTTGTTCCGCTGTAGGAAGTTGTATACACCAGAGCAACTGCTGCTGCTCTACAAGGCACAGATCCGACCATCGCTGGAGTATTGCTTCCATGTATGGGGATGTGCTCCGAAGCACTCTCTAAAGCTTCTAGACACTATCCAGAAAAGAGCAATTAGATTAATCGATACGCCTAACCTCACAAAGGACCTCCACAGCCTGGAACATCGAAGGAGGGTGGCTGACCTATGTCTGTTTTACAGATTCTATCATGGAAGATGTTCGAGCGAGCTCTCCCAGATAATAACACCACAGGCCGTCCGAACCAGGAATACTAGAGAAGCTCTGCGAGCTCATCCTTACCAGGTCGAGGTCCTTACTTCCCGAACCAGTCTCCTCCAGCATTCCTTCTTTTGGAAAACTTCGACGCTGTGGAATCAGCTGCCGGGGAATTTGTTTCCCGACGGCTACAACCTGCAGCGTTTCAAATCTAACGTGAACAGACATTTGTCCTCTCGCAGCGCTTCTACAGCGCCATAGGCTTTCAGCCTTTGCGGGAGGCCGACCATAAAAAAAACACTGTTGAAAAGGAGTGCATCTTCTTGGACTCAAGCACGACCCCAGTTACAGAAATTCATTCCGTTTTCAAAATCTTGTCTTTCAATAGCTTGATTTAGCTGCACGCGTTAAGCATGCTATGCTATGCAGGGTGGGCCAATAGTGCGTGGACGGAGGATTGTGGGCTTACTGAAAAATATTTCAAACATCTGTCACTTGATTATGGTAGGGACCCTTGAGGGCTATAACGTAAAAATATTTTCACTTAAATTTTGACGTTTATACAGGGCGATTCATATCAAACTTACATTTTTTTGAATGGAATCCCCTATATATTATTGCATATTTGGATTCCTTGGTCAATTCTAGTGTGACTCTATGTATCACACATGGACTTTAAACGAACGTTAAGGCGCAAATCACCATTTTTGGTATACGTAGGTATTAGAAAATAATTGAATATCGCAGCGATTATAAAACTTGCCGTGACTTTGCGGTACGACTAAGCATGAAATGCGTTACCTTAGGTCGGACGGCAAAATTTGAATTATTTTTGTACTTGGAGAAATCAGTAGATTAATTAAGGAAACTTCAATCACAGATAACTTGATTGTTTCAAATGGGAATGCCTATATTTTGGTTTAAAGAATCAAATGTAAAATTTCCGTGTTTCGGTGTTTTTCAATTTTCCTGAGTGCAAGCAACCTGGCAGGCCATGAAAAATAAACAAAAGCTCGTTAATATTGAAGAAACCAACTGACTTAGTAGAAAGATGCAAACTAACTAGAGCAACGAAGTAAGATTATGAAAATTCCTTACAACATATTAGCTCTAACCGGATACAACAGCGGCAAGATATCCAATGTCAATGAATAGCTGGGGTATGACAGAAGTGTTTGTTTTTCACAGCCTACTAGCTATTGCGGTCTACTACAGCTTGATAAGTTTCCAAAATGATTAAAAATTTTGAAACAAAAGGAAAACTACCAGCCATTTTTGCTTACAGTTTAATATGTTTAGACTGAAATTTTACATTTAATGGGATAAAAAAATTAGTCATCTCCGTTTAGTTAAGTCAAAAGTGAAGATATCTCTAACTGGAGCATTCTGAACATCTATTGAAATAATTAGAATTTTTCAATTACGCTATGTTGTAATTGTTATTATTTCATGTAGTTTTCTGCAAACTAAATTATGTTTTACAATTCAAACAGACTGCAATTCAAGTTTCATTTTCCGCGATTTTGCTAATAAGTAGAAGTACTTACTGAAGAACTTGAAGGGCTCCACTCAGAGGTATCATTACCTTTGATTTACGGAAATGGCTACTTTTTTATAGCATTAAATATGAAAATTTATTCAGAATACATAGATATTTTACTGCCAGCAACAATCACTAGTAGTTTTCATTTGATTAAATATTTTTTTTGCTGACTTTGGAAATTGGCTAATAGCTATAGTAGGCTATGAAAAATGAGCGTTCTTGTTATCGCTATTGTTTCTGGTTAGAGCCAATATGTTGTAAGGAATTTTCATAATCTTGCCCCGTTGCTCTAGTTAGTTTGCATCTTTCTACTAAGTTAGTTGGTTTCTTCCATATTAACAAGCTCTTGTTTATTTTTCATGGCCTGCTAGGTTGCTTGCATGCAGGAAAATTGAAAAACACCGATTTGGCTGAAAATTCATCAAAAAAGATTGATATCGAGAATGCTAGATTGTTGGAAAGGTAATCAAATTTTACATTTGATTCTTTAAACCAAAATATAGGCATTCCCATTTGAAAAAATCAAGTTATCTGTGACTGAAGTTTCCTTAATTAATCTATAGATTTCTCCAAACACAAAAGGAATTAAAATTTAGCCGACTGACCTAAGGTGACGCCTTTCGTGCTTAGTCATACCGCAAAGTCACGGCCTTCTAAGTTTTATAATCGCTGCGATATTCAATTATCTTCTAATACCTACTTATACCAAAAATGGTGATTTGCGCCTAAGTGGTTAGAAGCTCCATATGTGATAGATAAAGTCACACTAGAATTGACCAAGGAATCCAAATATGCAATAATATATAGTGGGTTCCATTCTAAAAAATGTAAGTTTGATATGAATCACCCTGTATAAACGTCAAAATTTAAGTGAAATTATTTTTATGTTATAGCCCTCAAGGTTCCCCACCATGATCAAGTGACAGGTATCTAAAATTTATTTTAGTAAGCCCACAATCTTCCCTCCACGCACTATTGACCCACCCTGTGTGTAGAGTATTCTATTTAAAAGATATAACACTGATACATTTTGTGTTTTGGGGACACCCTGTATAACATGAAAATGTTTTCAGAATGTAGCCTTAATGAGTCCCTAACCATGCGAAATTATTATTTTCTTTTTCATCGGATACTTTAGCCATAATGCTCCGTGTCGAATAAAGTGTATAACCCGGTATATAAAATATTTCATATCCAAAAGTGAGTACACCAGCTTCATTTTTCCCACTTGCATAGTTACCGTGTGAGATTTCAGTAAAATAAAGCTGTTTCATCAGATTTCCCAATGTCTGTGAACAGTGTTAACTTGAGACATGACAACATGGCATGCATATACTATTTTTAACAGTCTCGCATAACCTCCCGGTTAAATATCATGTCAAACGAATACCAATCCTGGTTCAACTTTTGACCTGGCTGTTATAATTAACTTTTTAACGACCCTGTTTAAAATAACCAGAAATTTACAGAATAGACCCCTCAAGGTACCATGATCAGTTGACAGATTTTTGAAATATGTCTTAGTAAGCTCACAATCTTCCGTCCACTGCCCACCCTGTACATTCTCATTTGTCTTGAAAGACGTGCAACTATATTCAATAACCTTATAATAGAAAAACAACTAAAGTGCTCATGAAAGTTTAACACATTATTATTCCTGTGATGTACGACTATCGATTATTACCCTTCTACTCTTCTATGGAATTAATACTCATGGAAAAATATTTCTAAATTGGCGCAGCAACACCGTTCACGAATTTGAGACCTGATAGCATAATACCATAACACAGCGTATGGCGGATTGATTTGCGAATGTCCTGCTGTGGCATTGGATTGTGTTGAGCACAACAAATTCCTAACGATTATTGAGAACTGTGTCTTTGCTGGACAACCCCTCGAGTGGTCCACTTTTTTTTGTTGAGAAAGAATAGTATTTTTTGTCCAATATATTGACCCAATGAACAATGTGAAAAGTTTTATTTCAAATACAAATACTACCACTTTGTTTTCCAGGGTTCGGTTCTGGGTCCAATTTTTTGTAATTTATAAATAAATCTCACATCATTTATCAAGGATCTCATTTTGTGGCATTTGCTGATAATATCTCTGCTGTAAATCAACCGAATCTGACTTAATAAACTTACAAAATAATTGCAATGAAATATAAGCTCACAATCTTCCCACTATTGTATTAATTCGTGTATTTCTCATTGGCTAAACTTGGAAATTACATTATATAATTTTGTTATAGTAAATTTCTTGGACTATATTATTGATTCACATCATAACTGAAAAGCTATTTTAAATTTATTGTATCTAAAATAAACTCTCAAAGCTATGTATTAAATTAAGGCAATTAAATCCTAACAACTGAAGAACTAATATAGGTTTATTTTGCTAACGTTTATTCTAGTCTATCGTATGGTATCCGTTTCCGAGGTTGGTTAAATCATCCTCAAGATTTTTTTTAGGCTAGAAAAGATGGCAGGTATTTCCTGATTCTGTTCCGTCTTTATTTATATTTCAGTTATGTTTATATGTTTTTAAAAATAGTGCGAGATCGAAACGAAGCTATGACAAATTATTTTTATAAAAGTACCAGTAAGAATTTGCACACAACCATAATCTTGACCATCTTTTATTATTTAATAATCTTTCGAACCCTGTCAAGTACTGTAAGTTCGTTAACCAGTTTAGATTCAAATTAAAAGAATTTTATCAGGTAGGTGATGATGATGATGATGATGATGATGATGATGATTTATATAGTTATTAATTATTACTCATAAGTTAGGACTTCGGAAGTTTTTTTATTTTAGGTTAGTCCAATAAACTGTTTACGGAAATAAGGGATTCTTACTGTATTCACACACACAGCGGATTCAGTAGTCATTCTGATGCTTTGAATAATGAAATACATAAATAATAAATACCTTTCATACCCTTACACTGGCATGTTTGCGCGTTACATATTTTTTGAATTTCGAGCCCTCTCAGCACCTCAACAACAAGTTGACAGCTTCGAATGTTCGGAACTGTGAATCAAACAACATAAACAAATGTCAGTATGGCCTTACCATTGCTGATGAAGCGTTTCCCTTTTTCCACGAGCACAAGAAGTCGCCCACAAACTGGTGTCGTGAGCAATGGCGGCGATCCTTCCCCCACTATGTTTGCTGCTTTGTCACAAACACAAAAATTTACGAATATCAAGCAACATAAAGCATATACAAAGCTACGTATACATACAAAAATCAGCATAAGGATGATAATAATAATAATAATCGTCATCATTCAATTCCTACAGAGGCAAGGTTTAAAACACGTCTACCCTTCCACCTAACCACCTATAATCACACACGGTTTGGAGGAAAACAGAATGTTTTCCGAAAAGCCTGCTCGCGACCACCAGCCATAGAGCAGCCGCCAACGCGTGGTGGCTTTCTGGAGGGGCATTTACGAACAGCCCAAACCTCTCCAAGCAGACACTCCGGCCTTGGCGCAGTTCGAGTCCGTTTGTAAGAGGACTCCAAACTTGAATGTACTGCGTCACCCGATAAACACGGAAGAAATTCTTGGTGCCTTACGAGGCGCAAAGAATTTCGCAGCTCCTGGCCCGGATGGCATAAACACCTACTGGTTGAAAAAGTTTCCCAGTTGCCACCGGCATTTAGCTAGAGTTTTTAACTCGTGGCTAAATCAGGAGCAGCTAATTCCGGCTTGGTTTGTCGAGGGTCGAACCGTGCTCCTCCAGAAGACCGGAGATGTCTGATCCTAAAAACTACAGGCCAATAATATGTATTGTCTGAACGCATGTTACAAGCTCTTCATGCGCATACATGCGTATCCTTCATGCTGTAAATCCCGTATTTCTCAGCGTATATGAACAAAGAGGGTCTAAGAAAGGCGTAACTGGGTGCAGGGATAACCTGTTGATTGACCGCTGTATCACACAGGACTCCGTGCAGTACCTGCGAAACCTTTCTATGGCCTGGATCGACTATCGGAAGGCATTCGACACTACGTCTCATGAACTGATTGTGTGGCTGTTGAAATGACATGCTTATTGTCACATTTTTAAGTATACAGCTTTGCTATTCACTAGAAAGTAGAGATCCTAGGTCCTCTGTCCCGCGGATATACCTTCCACGATACCTGGGATGGCGTGGACTATTGAGTTTGGAGCGTCTGCACAACAGGGTAGTACTGGCCACTGCCTCCTATCTTACGAGGAGCCCCAATCTCCTGTTCCACTTTGTGCCAGAGCAGGAGGATGGGGGTAAAGGGGCCTTCCATTTTACAGCAGCAACTGGGGCTGCTGAGGAACTCAAGTCTCACGCCCTACTTCACGCAGTTGACCTCCTTCCTAAGGTCTAATGGGTTGAAACTGAGAATTTTATAATGGCTTGCCAAGACGGTGTCTTTAACACCTTAGATACCGTAGCCGGATTATGGGCATGCATGTGCCCGATATCTGTAGTAGTAGAGCTTGCCTACAAGCGCCAGGGACCTTTACGCACCTCTTGTCGGCGCGAGTGCTATACTACCATTTAGGGCACTCATACGGTATAGATGAAACACCGGTGCTGACATACGCTCCAGGGGACATAGAGTCCGTGGTTGAGAACGAGAGGTGCCGAATTTACTGAAACTGCTCATTTTCCATGCTCCAGCTTACACAAGGCGATGTTCGTTAACGAGTTCTTCTCGGCGAATAAATGACATTCCGACGTATTTTTTTACAAAAACGCAATTGATAGGAAGAAAAATCCAACTAAAGGACATTTTATTGTGCTCAGAAATGTTACGTGAAATGTGTTATAACCAAAATTTCAAAACTAAGAATACAAATATGCAGCTGGGCTTGAGCTTTGCTGCATTTTTTTGTTAGTGTATCCACGCAAACAATATATAAACAGATTTAATAGGGTACTTGCAGAGGTCGTGAAATCGTCTCGGGAGTATACATAGCGTAAAGAAATCCATATCAAGAAGCAGTAGGAAACAAAAAACATGATTTTACTGACGGCCAAAAAAAGATATTTGCAAAATAAAATAAGGATATATTCAAATTTTTGCACGTGACTTAAAACAAGGGCTGACGTCACAGGTATCTTATCGATATCGACAATCGATACTGCTACAGCGCAGATCAGTGAGATTCAACTGCAAACTAGAGATGATCTGAATTCTTTAACAATGCGACTCAATTTATTGATACTTAAACATATCTGGAACAGGCAATTAACCCACTAGGATTTTCGTTGCAATACATTTTTATATCTGATAGGTATCACAGTTCATCCTGTTTGTGACCGAGATTCGCAACTAATCGAAGCCATCATTTTATTTCGGCGCATCCCATTATGAATAAACCCAAAGATAGAATCTAATTCAAGCCCATCCCTACAAAGTGAATTAGTAATCTAGCCTAACTTTTATTCTTTTGACTTTTGTACTTTTGTGTGTGACTGTGTTTTGTGGTTATAATGATCAATGTCAAAATGTTTGGTTAGCAATGACTATCGATATCGAATATCAATACTTTACATCCCATCACTATAGGATATCACTGACGTCAGAGGTTGTTTGCGCGGCGTTTTCCGGAATTTGAAATAATTTTTGGAATATCTCTCACAGCCGATTCCAAAAAACCAAACAAGTGATTTTGTCATATTTACTAGGCTCTAAGGAAGGCGTAAATGACATAATATTTTTTTCTGCAAGTACCCTAGCTCCTTCAGTCGATAGTCGGTATCAGGTGGAAACTAGCATTTAATTAATCGTCTTTTTACGCGTTTACATTCTATCCACGCTCCACCTATTTCCTGATCTTCTATTTACACATACTATGTATTTTAAGTAGATGAAGTTCAGTTAATTGTTAATTTAGGTAAACATTCGCAAATTACTGTATCGTAACCGGTAAGCCACAAAATACAAACCCAAGACATTTTAACTATACAATCAATTCTACACACTTGTTTAACTCGTACATTGATCCTAACATATTTAATTTGAAGCACCCTGTGTTTGTACAGTCGGCTCCGCCAAAAACTGGAACAGTAATAGTTACCTGCAATTGTATTTTGTCAATTTTAAGATACAGAATGACTTTATGATTTTTGTTATTATAGGTTAACTTAAGGGTCTAGGGTGTAGCGCGCGAAATTGAGAATCAAAGAAAAGACATATTCCCGTGTTAGCGAGGAGGCGTGGCCTTTGTCCAGTGTGTGTGTGTCTAAGATGAGGGGAGATAAGTCCAAAAATCCAAAGGTAAGGTCAAAAGGTCCAAAGGTCACCATAAAAATGAATTTCGCATTTCCAAGCTCCTGACGTTACCTTTAAACTTACAGTAATGACTCAAAGAGCAAATTGAAGAAGAAAGCTTGCGCTTGTGCAACTATTTAGCCTTTTTTTAATATCGTGTTTGGTTGTTAAATTACAGGCATTTATAGAATGTATGATTTTGCATTGCGAGTTTTTTTTGCACATTAAAAGACTTTTTTGAGAAAATCGAAAATAGTTGTCATTCATTAAGGTGTTAACTATCGCCTTCTGAAATACTATATATGTAGTTTGAAAATAAAGTGAGTTATGCGAGAAATTGTGAGTCCGTGTTTTACATGGCAAATACGTATGTATAAATGTGTGTATCCAGGCCCCTTAAGGCTGCATACTTTCAAAGCATAAATACCGAAGACCGACATTCAGTTAAAATCAATTCACGTTTATTAAGCCAGTCTAACATAACTTGAGAATGGATGTTCCCGTTTGTTGTGGAGCCCACTGTACAATACGAAAAGCCATCATTGTACTAAAATATTCCATTTCTAAACTTACGTGTCTTCCACCTAATTTTCTGACTGAATGCTAGCATTTTGGCATAATCCTCCTTAGCAGCGTTAATTGTTTTTGACCACAAACTGCACTCGTGAACAGTACTTGCTACCAGTGAGATTTTGTACTTGGATTTTGTGTCTTGAACAGTTAGGACTCTGTTGGAATCGGTGTCGGATTCTAGATTGTCCCGGCTTTCAACAATCAAGCTCAGGTTTTGAATTAAAATAGGCTGCGAAAATATAAACACTAAGTCAGATTTACGTTTAACGGCGCGCCGTGAATTGGTGGTTTAGTGTAAACACTGATGCCAGTGTACATTAATGCACAGTACAGTACAGTACAGTATTAGTAGTGACGTAAAATTATACAGTAACAGCCCGTTCACACGATGCGGTCAAGTCACCATTTTCGGATGTGTTCACAGGGTAACGCCTATGGCAATTTCGTCGCTTCGGTCGCGTGTTGTCACCAAAAACCAAATAGCTGATCTCGAAATAAAACCTAATCGGTGATTAGTGGTGTGGTGATCCGGAACGCGCTCCTGGCTGCCAGACGTTAGAACGCACCTTTAGCGGTCACGTGACCGAAGTTTGACATTGATGTCATCGTCGGATGATTTATAAAAAAATGTAAGATGAGAGTATGAGTGTAATTAGGCGATGAAGTTCAGATAAGTAATGTATTTGATTATTACTACATCATATATTGTTCAGATATTTTGATATTTGTCAGAGCATGAGTGACTTTCCATAGAGCAACCAATTCCGTAACAGTTCCATATTAATTTTCAATCTGAGCCAAAGATACTGTTCTGTAATGCTTTTGTGTTTTGTCAATAAAGTAGTGGGTTGTGGTAGTCGTTGCCATAGTTTTGTAGATAGTTTGTTTATTAATTACGAGAGGGGATTGTTTTTGAAAAAACGTAATAAGCTGGAGTCACCAAACTTTACACATTGCATTTTGGAGTCTTTTTCACGAATAATTGCAGGTATGATGTCTTTTGAGTTTGTATTATTAACTAATGTGGTCTGGCTAAATATTTAAAGTGTTTCACAAGGTATACTATACGTCCTGCTTTTGAGACGATACTATAATATGGCGTTGGGTCTCTGATTTCCGTCTACTCTAGGTATTAGGTCCTGGAGTTTGCAGCTTGATGGTGTTTAGGTGTATTTACTTAAATCCTTACGGATTTCTCTTTATTTATATATGATATTTATTTACGGAAGGCCGATAGCCGGGTAACAACCCAGGTCGGACCTATTCCAATTATCTCCTTTATTTACTCCTTTATATGGTTGGTTATATTTAATTTATTTATAAATGCTGATATTTTACATTTTTCCACATCCTACCCATATTTCTCTCCCTGACGTTGAGCAGAGACCTAGCCCACCATGTATTATTATTAGAGAGTTTTTGGTCCGCACATATGTCACTGAAATCGTGGTTATCGTTATTTGGAGTCTGCGCAGTAACGATTTGACACACAGTTAACTTTATTAAACATAACGGACGTGGTTAATTACGTCAGAATAGCGGTATCGTTATTTGTGCTTTTATGGTTATTTTTATGTGACATTTGCTACGTCATCGTATATATATACACTAATTCAATAATCTCCTCCATACTTTTCTAAATGATAATTTATCTCGCAATCGACGTCTAGGGCACAATCCGTTCTAATCACGTATTTTGTTTAGAATGTCCAAATTAACCTAAAATTCCTACACTTGTCAACGGTGACAGTACTGACAGTTCAATTCCTTAAAGTCTGACGCGTCCAAAAACTCTACATTTTGCGACGAAAAGTTATCGTTATTAACGACAAAGTTAACCATAACCATAACGAAATTGTCGTTTGCCGTGACTGACCAAAAACTCTCTAATATTTATCATTTAGCCTGTGAATGTTCATAACCATTTCTTTATTATACAAATATCAATAACAAGAACTAGTTTAACACTATTATTAAGACATTTTCGAATCGTATATTTTAACACATCAATATAAATACTTCACCAGTAAAATATATGAAATACAAAGCACTCATGATTTGATAAATACAAGAATCAAGTAATAAAATCATACCATAAACACTCAGCACTCATGATTAATAAATACCAAACAAATGTTAAGAAACGAATAATAAAAAAAAACAGATCATACCATTTCTGTGTTTTGATTTCATTCTCTCTGAGTTGGTACACATGCATGCTAAAAGAATCTGGTTACCACGGACACACACACCATCACACCATATCCCACACACACACTATTGGGTTCTAAATTCCACCACTAGACGTCTTGACCACTTTGCCTGTTTCTAAATTTGGTATCGGTTTTGACAGTGACCAGTTGCTCACTACAGGACCATCAACCTTAGCCGAAGCAAGCCAGGTTCTATTACTCTTCTGCCCTGGCGAGCAGTCATCCCACTACTGTTCACATACACTTCAACTCACTATTTATTATTTTTTTATGTTATTAAGAACAATATACTTTGTTACTGTTTATTTCTTTTTATATCTTCTGCACCTTTCCCTTCAGTGTTTCTGGAGAGGTCGAGTAATATCACTGACTTCCTTGGAGTCTGGAGGTAAAAACTCCTGGCGCCCTCTTTTCTTTGAGCTTTGGGATTTAAGAGCAACTTCGTGTCGAAAAGTTAGTGATTTTACCTGACATCTCTTAGAAGAAAAGAAAAGAGTAAGTTGCCAAGGATTTACGACCCACCGTAAAAAAACTGAGCAGCCCAAAGGCACCCCAGTCTTCGCCAGCTTGAAGGTCTCAACCCAGTTGGGACTTTCAATCTAGCATTACAACAGGTTTCTGAAATTATTTGGCTTAGAGCTCGCGGCGATATTATTGTAGAAAATTTTAGATCCTCATAATTTCGTCATGTCGCTAAAAATCGGAGCGTTGCAGTTAACCGTTCATGCGATGTGATTGCAGTTTTCATAACAGTATCTTCATGTTTTCCAACAACGATGTTTTTGGATTATTGGACGCCACCAGTAAGATGTAGTTGAAACAGTAACATCTAGGTGAATCCACATAAAAACAAATATTCAAGGATAGGACGTACAGGAAAAAATAAGAGCTCTGTCAATAAATACGTTTTGTTTAGGAGGCACCTTTAATCTGTCACTATTAGCTAATCATCTGGTGACTGTTGCCACGTTAGGTCATATTATACTATCCGTTAAAATTATTTACCTTACCTGCTTGTACATTTTATAAATTACGTTGGAATTCTTTTCGAACATAAACTGCCCATGAGAAATATTTCTGCTGCATTGTACCAACATTAAGAAATCGTTGAACAGAAAACACACAAGTTCTTTTCCACTTTTTAGTTTTTTCAGCATTCCGAAGTTTAATAGCTTTCGCGGACCCATTTTGTTGGTTTTACTATTGAATACTAAATTCAGATCGTTCTGAATCGAGTCTTGCAGCCAATTCATCTGTTTTTCAGTCTGCCGAAGTCGGACGTTTTCGTTAATTTTGCTAAGGAATGTCTCTGCTAATGTTAATGATTTTTGCAGATGATGATAATCTGAAACAAATTTCATATTAGTGATTAATACAAAAACAAATTGAAATAGAGAATTTAAAAAGTCTGTATTATGTTGCACATAAGCAACACACATCATGTTCATGTTCGTAGTAACAAGAATGGGACTGCGTATAAAAAGGTTAAGAAAATTAAATATTGCCAATGATAAATTAGGACAACAAAAACCAGTAATAGTCAGATAGACTAAGGCCCGATTTTATCAACATACGCATTTTTTTCCTCTGGGACCCGTCAGGACTTAAGCCTTTAAGGCTATTTGTTCTATGACTTCCCAGAAGGGGGACGCTACACGGCCAGTACCGTTGGAATGGTTACATCATCATCCTCATCATTCCAGAAGGCCCCTGTGCCCTGTGTATATTCAGTCACCTATCTAAGCGCTAACCGTGCACAAGGCTGCTGCTGCCCCACTATCGAACGCAGACGCTGTTCATCGCGCAGCCACGTGAGTCCCCATGCGCATTTTCACAAAGACTTTGACCAATCAGAGCAGCCCTTTCAAGGACATGCATCTGTCAAAGTACTCTGAAAATTATTGATTTCTCTTGAAGTTTGCCGTAAAAAGCTCAAAAATGACATACTTTATATCCAATCGACCATTGTGAACCATCTAGTATCTTTCAAGTCCGATTTTTCATCCTAAATAGGTGAAAAATTGCATTTTCTTGTTTAACAAAAAGTTTAGCAATTGCAACGAATCAGATTCCAGAGATCCGGTACATTTGATCACTGGCTTCTTAGTGTATCAGATGATAGGATGAAATTCACTCACTGCATTATTTAGATAAAACAATAATTTACTATCGATAATCATTATACATACATGCAATATGTCTTTGTTGTATAGTAAAAAGGGGTAAAAATAGCATTTTGTTACATTTCAAAAGTTAAACACACGATTTCACTGTAAGGCCCGATTTTATGAACATGCGTATTTTAACAAAGACTTTGACCAATCAGAGTAGCCCTTTCAAGAGCATGCACCTGTCAAAGTACTATGAAAATTATTGATTTCTCTTGAAGTTTACCTCAAAAAGGTCAAAAATGACATACTTTATAAACAATCGACCATTGTGAACCATCTAGTATCTTTTACAGTCTGATTTTCTATCCTAAATGGGTGAAAAATTACATTTTCTTGATTAACAAAAAGTTTAGCAATTGCTAACCTCTACCAATCAGATTCCACAGAAGGGGAACATTTGATCACTGGTTTATCCACCATATGATAAGGATGACAAGAAATTCAAATTAGTGCATTATTTGAATAAAACAATAATTTACTATCAATATATCTTTGTTTTATAGTAAAAAGGGGTAAGTATAGCATTTTGTTACATTTCAGAAGTTAAACACACGATTTAACTGTTAGCCAAGCTATTTCCCAAGCGTGCATGTGCATTACTGGTTGCTTATCCAGAACGGCAAAGATCGCTAGCTGCGTATAACCTCATTTTATATACAATGTGTACGCTGCACCTTTACATACTCTGTGAATAGGTATTTTTCTAAGAAGGTCTATAACAAACATGCATCCAGTAAATGAAAGATTGATTCTTCATAAAAGTATGTATTTTTCCATAATCCATCTGGCTGACGGAGGCGGCATTTGTAATTATTAAATAAGGTAGTTGCTGTGATTGATTCTACTTTTATGATTCTGTCACAAATTATCGCAGTTTGCAATTAGTAATTATACAATAATTATAATGTAAACATGAAAAATCGGGCATTAATTTTCAAATCAATAGCTTTGTTCTGATATCCTGCTATGATTTTGATCCATGAATCACCATTAATTTCCAAAATACTTTTGACAAAAGTGTCATCCAGCTTTGACGTTTTGTTTTCAATATCGTTAAAATACTATTGGATGATACTTATTAACATAGCCCTCAATACCCAATAGAGAGCTTTTGCTCAATAACATCCAATAGAAAAGCTTTGCCAAAACCTTTGTTAAAATATGCATGTTGATAAAATGGGGCCTTACCCAAGCTATTTCCCAAGCGTGCATGTGCATTACTGGTTGTCTATCCAAAACGGCAAAGCTCGCTATTTAGCTGCGTATAATCTTATTTTATATACAATGCCCTTTACATCCACTGTGGATATTTCTATAAGAAGATCTATAACAAACATGCATCCAGTAAATGAAAGATTGATTCTTCATAAAAGTATGTATTTTTCTATAATCCGTTTGACTGACGGAGGTGGGATTTGTAATTATTAAATAACGTAGTTGCTGAGATTGATACTACTTTTATGATTCTATCACAAATTATCGCGTTTGCAATTAGTAATTATACAATAATTATAATGTAACCATGAAAAATGTGGTATTAATTTGCAAATCAATCGCTTTGTTCTGATATCCTGCTATGATTTTGATCCATGAATCACCATGAATTCCTAAAATATTTTTGACAAAAGTGTCATCCAGCTTTAACGTTTTGTTTTCAATATTGATAAAATACTATTGGATGATACTTATTAACATAGTCCTCAATACCCAATAGAAAACTTTTGCTAAATAACATCCAATAGAAAAGCTTTGTCAAAGCCTTTGTTAAAATATGCATGTTGATAAAATCGGGCCTAAAAATATTAAATTTCAGCAAAGGATCTATACAGATTCGGCAGTCGTTGAGAGTACATTTTGAAATCCATATGTAAGAGAAAGACAACAGTATGAAACGCAAATGATAGAGATAGCACGCGAATGTCTCACCGGGTGGCAATGGTTACCACCGTAGCGATTTCAGGCAGCGTGACGGCTGTATGCACAAGTGAATTAATTACCGATTGCTTCTATGCTGGAAAATGGTGTGGCAAACCGTTAAGATATCTATCTGTATGTGTGGGTTCCCTGTAAAAAATGTCACAAACACCCATCTGATCAACGAGTAACCAAATTATAAAACAAAAAGGAAGACATCCATTCTTTTCTAACTCTTCTTCTAACTGTAAATTTTACATTGACGTGAAGGTCGCTTGAATAACTAAGAAAGACTATTAGTCATTTAGTATATGTTATTATTGGTAGTGCTGTTAATTAAATTACTGTCTCACCTGAATGTTCCTTGTCGGTATTTACTAGAATATTAGAAATCATCAGAGGATATCGGGTGATTCTCTGCATAGGTTTGATAAGGAATGACGAAAGGGGCATTCCCTTTGTAAGATGATTGCTCTGGCACCTTTTCACTAACTCCTTGAACGCTACTGAAGTTTCGGTTAGATTCTGCAGCAGCGTTGCACTTTCCAGCTGTTTACTACAGAATGTCACATAAGCTGTCATTTTTGGGACCTAAAGGATCACATAATTAAAAATGAAATTATAATAGCATTTAAGTACTCATCAGAATCACGTAACGTAAGACGTAATGTATGACTTAAAGTACGACGTAACGTATGCAAAAAAGGGCATTCATAGTCACGTAAGACTAAGGGCTGGCTAGCAGATGGGTCTGTGGATGGGACTATATGTTTGGATTTCACGTAAAAGCCGGAGAACTGTTTTATGCTTTTATCACTGTTATTTTTTGCGATTTTATGGTCAATGGTGGTAATAGGTCTATTAGGGTTTAGATCCCATTTGTTTACATTGGTCTTGTTTTAGGGCAATAACAATATTGTAACTTTACTGACTACTGGAACACTTTTGGATGTCCGAGTACATATGGGTTTTTGATAGAGGTAAGGCGCCATAGTATGAAATGCAGTTAATTTCTGAATTCTAAAGAAAACCGCTTTCTTACAGGTGGCAGTGGGAACTGACTAGTGTACGGTGTATATTTCCAAGAGCTATACATGTCTCATAGGGCTGCCATATCTATTCCAACAATTTTTAATGACGGTACCTTGTGATGCGTGCCCTGAATATTTACTGGACAGTTCAGCTGTTTATAGAATATAGTGATTTGCTTTGTTCAATCAACGTGGAAGAAATTGACGCACACACACATGCCTGGAATGTTAAAGCAGATTGTGATGTTGTGACAAGAATATATGTGAAATTAAATTGAAACAAAGCAGGCAATTCCAAAATCTGCAGTTATGAATATATTTCCCCCCAAGTAGAAAGTGCACATACGTATATACATCAATGACTATGTGAATTCCATCATTGTAAAATGTGAGGACAGTTACCTAAAACAAATATCATGAAGTATCTATAGTATAAACAATTCGAGCCGTGACTGTTCAATAAAATACTTTGTATTGTATTTGTATATTGCAATAGGTGTGATTTTTTTAAGAGTATTTTGCTTAAAAGTCTTTGATTGGAAACCAAGTATGTATCCTTCACTGTATGACAAAATTTTTATTTTATAATAAACAGTTCAAAACTACCACTTCCAAGACTATTGTTTTTACCAAGTCATGAAAATATTTAAACACTGTGACCCAACCTTGAATACCGTCAACCTTGAATATTGTTATTTGTTAGCTTGTGGAAGCTTAGAATTCCTACGCAAGGCTGTGATGTGGTAGTAAATAGGTGAATGTTGAACAAAAAGATTTGGTCGCTGTTGCTACAGAACCTAAAATTTACTGATTTATTTCTTGTCATTAACACATCAATAAAATGACTTCGTTGCTGTTGCTACAGAGTCAAAAATTAAGCTATTGTCTCTGAACACATAATGCTCTCAAATGACAAAGCGGAAATAGGTTCCCGGAAATAGGCGGCGCCTTGTTCCGTCGCTGGGCCGATTTTCCCGGTTACCCGTACGTGACAAAGTGAATTAATTAGATAATTAAAATGCTCAATGGCTCTTCCAGTATCAAAAGATTCCGTAGGTAAAATACCTGGCCGTTCCCGGGTGCCAGGTGGTCCGGGGGGGCCATTAAGTGAAGTCAGTTTAAAAAATTCTGCTGCTACTCCTCGTCAGGCTAACAACAGAAGCCGTAATTCACAGCAACTTCGCACTAACGACAGGCCCAAAGGGCAGAGAAACGTGTTCAGCCGACTTTACAAATATACGAGGTCTTGCCTCCAGCATAAACTATGCCCATCAACATCTACAGGCAGAAAATCCTCACATTCTGGTACTCACGGAAACCCAAGTCGGATCTTCAGCAATGAATAATTGCTTTAGATATCCCGGATATGACTTATACACCCCACTTAGACGTAGGTTTGGCGTATGCGAATATGTTAAATCTGGCTCTCTTGTCATAGAGAGGAAGAGCTCGAACTGGAAGGATTGGACATCATATGACTCAAAATATCCCTCCAAAATCATTCCAAATTCATAGGCTGCATCTATAGGCCACCAAGTACCAACAACTGCAAAGAGCTCTTCGAGAAGATTTCAGCCACTGTGGACGCGCTGCAGTCAGGTCACCCTAATTCAGAGATAGTCCTTCCCGGGTGACTTCAACGTTCACAACTCATACTAGCTCAAACACTCAAATAAAATGGACGACGAGGGACGTAAAGCTGAAGTCTTCGCTATTAGCTGCGGCTTGGAACAGATAGTCAAAGAACCAACAAGTATCCCCAGCCGCCACGGAGATTTTGCTAGCCTGCTAGACCTATATCTCACAACTATTCCAACAATTTACACAGTGAAAGTAACCGCTCCACTAGGGTCGTCTGACCATAACACCGTCTCAACGCTATGTAGGATGTATTCTCCAGATCTCCATCATACAAAGCCTCGCCGGGTCTGGCATTACGGATCGGCAAAGTGGGACGACCTAAGAGACTACTACCGGTATTTTCCCTGTAACGAGGTCTGCTTCAAGTCACAAGACCCATCAGCTTGCGCCCAAGAAATAGCAGAGGTATTAATATCCGGCATGGAAGCTTATATTCCAAATGTCGTCAAGCGTCCCTCCAAAAACAACAACAGTTTTATACACGCCAGAAATCACTGTAAACGCGTGATTGACATCAGCAAGGAGGAACACAACCAAAAAATTAAGAACCAGCTCTTCTCATGCCCTAGTTCGTGAACGTTCTGGTCTGTAGCTAATGCTATTAGTCATAACTTTTCCTATTCGTCAATACCACCCTTGACCAAAGAGGATAAGTCCATCGCTTCTACTTCTAAAGAAAAGGCAGACGTCTTAGAGAGGCTTTTCGCAGCTAATTCTACCGTAGACTTCCAAGGAAGTACTCCGAAAACCACCATAAACGTGAATTCGAGAATGGCAGAGGTCAAATTTCAACATCGAGATGTAAAAATCATCATCAAAAAACTAAACACAAAGAAAGCTACTGGTTCAGACCAAATTTCAGTCATTGTCCTTAAAGGCTGTGCCCTTGAGCTTGCGCCTATTCTGTGCAAGCTCTTCAAGCTATCGTATCAGCGAGGCGTGTTATCGGCTGCATGGGAGATTGGCTGCGTACAACCCATTCCTAAAAACGGCAAAAAACCGATCCCATCAACTATAGACCTGTGGCTCTTCTCAGTGTCATATCTAAGGTTATGGAGACTGTCATTAACACCCAGCTCCTGAAATACCTAGACAACAATAACATCATAAACGATCGCCAGTATGTCGAGTGGGGATTAGTAAATAAAGTACAGTTTAATGTACAGAAAGCTCTGGCAACAACACTGACAAAGAAATCTCACGTTGGCTTACTAACTGTGAAGATGAAAGGTCACCCAAAAGTCACCTTCCGTCAAGCTTTGGGGATCAACAATAACATGTCCTGGCACAACTACGTCGTCAGTATTTCTAAAACGGCATCACAGAAGCTTGGAGTTTTGTTCCGCTGTAAGAAGATGTATACACCAGAGCAACTACTGTTGCTCTACAATAATAGCTACTGTTCAGAAACATAACCAACTTATTAGTTTACTATTAGTAAGTTACGCTGACTGCAATACATAATTCCAAGTGAAATTTTCAATCAATACGGTTTATTTTTACATTTCAAAATTGTATATGATTACATTTCATAATCACTTAAAGGTTGCATAATAAACATTATAGCGTCATATTCAAACTGTACCAAGAGCTGTGTGTTTTGGAATGACCTTTTATGCCTACATATATATAATCATATCAATGGAGTACTTAACCCCGCATCATTAGGGGAAGAGGAACTCCTCAAAGCTCTTCGTATACACAGAATGTAATAGAAGCTCAACAAAATCGTGACTAGAATATTGTGAGCCTATGCAGCGGGCAATCACGTTCTAGCTGTGAAACATCCTCTTTAGAGAGTCCATAGTTTTCCTGGTGAAACCATTCTTTGTTCATGTAAAAATGTATAGGGTCAGTTTCTAGAGTCAAATCATACCTAGAAACCAACACGGTACAAATATCAGATCAGGACCATTATAGGACATATATGTCACTATAGCTGTCGCCAGATATGCATGTAAATACACAAAAACTGGAATACTTAAATGTGATAAGAGCATTCAAGTTAGTTTGCCCGTAACCATTGCAATTTGCTTGCCCAACTCCCACAGCCGTTCCTGCACAACTTGGTCCGGGCCTGCAATACTTGGTGTGAAAACATTTTGAAGAAAGCCGTAGGTTCAAATCACCTGCCGGTAATTCAAATCTAGTTTAAGTCCCTAGAGGTAACCGTTTTCGAGGTTCCATTATTGAAATATTTGAAAAATGTGATCGAACGAATTATCGGCATTCTCGCACGGATTAATGTAATGTAGATCAAAAAACATGTTTCAAATATATCTAATTTTTAAAATAGGTGGTGTTGAAGTTTGACAATACTTCGTAAATGTTATGTAAAAGTATGAGCCTAAGACTAATATTCATTCGTGCGGAAATACCGATATTCTTCCGATCGCAATTTACAACTCAGTCGCATTGGAAACTTCAATAAAGGTCATCTAGAAAACGGTTACCTCTAGGGACTCGAAAAACAAATTATACCTTTTTCATTCATCATATTGAGGAAACGATTTATTTGATACATTGGTGCACCAAACTGGAAAACTGATAATTTAAATGATTTCAATGTGTCGTAGGTGGCGCCCTCTATTAATGATAGAAGAACTGTTCTTGAATTTGAATTTCTCGCCTTAAAAAACCCCCGATATGTCATGATCGTTGGGCCACTTTATTGCGAAATAATTGAGGAACAACCAAAATAAAAGTAAAACTTGACACCCTGTATCTTGAAAATTAAGCATTTTAAGGCTTCATACTCCTATCTCAATGTTCATAAAAATGTGAGGCCACTACACGCTTTCTAACAGCCTTTCCCTTTTTCCGTCCTCACCACGTAATAATACTAAAAATAGTTATTTACGTAACAGGTCCCGAAAGTGACGGGACGAGTAAGCAATACGGCTCGCCCTGGAAGCCTGCGAGTTCCGTAAAATCACTTTCGGGTAGCGTTACGTACAATATTTTCATGCAGCCGTTTATTAGATAAAATATTAAAAAATAATATTCTTTCTAGCAAAGGTCAATGGATAACCTATTATGAATAAAACACATTTTTCAGTTTTACAGCCCCCAACCAGCCCAATTTCACCCCCTCCCAAAAAAAAAAAAACTAGAAAATCATCAGAAGCACATAAAACGCCTAAAAACGAAGTTTGAGAAATATCTGAAATTTTTTGTTGGCTAATTGCTCCGCCGCCCATGCACCGATTTCCAAAATTATAGAAGCATTACCTACTACCACCTCACAGCATGTCGCTGCCCAAATTTCATCACAATCCATGCAGCGGTTACTGAGATTACGAGGCTACAAAAACGCGTACAGACAGACCGACGGAAATGACTGACATGAATTTTCGTTATATAGATCTCATAAAACGCCCAAAAAGCCTATTATCTCAAAATTGGAAATTTTCGCGATCACAGTGCCCTATCGGTGTGGGAAGTAAAACGAATTTGTCTTCAAAAGTTGGTAGGCAAGTAAGCAAAATATGCAGGCCACGTTATAAAGTATCTTGTATCCATCGATTTCGATGTATATGGACTCATCCGTCTAAAGATTCCTATTTAAAAGAGTTACATTTTCGGAGCCCACACGAAGCATACACCAACAAAACTTCATTCCACTGGCAGAATCATCTTTCTTCAAAATATGTACTGGCGTGTAATGGTACGGATACAGATCAGTCGTGTGCGCAGTGAACCATACCTTACACTGCAAAATACCGCATTGAGGCGATTTGCAACAGTGTAGGTGATTGCTGTAGGATTTTGTTCACCATTTCGAAGAATTTGGCCCTCATCTTCGGGATCATGTAGACGTGGACTACGGACATCACTGGAGCATCATCGAAAGGTTCCTGGTTCGCGTAAACGTTTGAAATTCTGAGAAAAAACTATTTGATTGGGCTGACTGTGATTAGGGTATCGTTTTCTATTTCCGCGCGAGCAGCCGCCGCACTTCCACTGCCTAATGAACATGAACATGAACACAGTGTCCTCATATTCTTCATTTGTAAACATAATACCACTAATGAACACACGTACGTACGCGTATGCTGAATATGTAGATGACTGTGTAGAAAGCAATTTAATTATTTGGTAATGGAATGTCGTTCTGGGAGCTCCAAAATGCTGCTGAAAACCCCATCCAGTTGAGGTACTGAAGATAGAAAAAGTAAAAAAAATACAGTACAGAAGGGAATGATCGAGCCTCGGAGCTAAAGAAGGTTATGGAATATTTTAGTCGGTATTATACTAGTCAGTGTTCGCGCACAAAGCATAGCTTTTTGCGAATTAGTACTAATATTTATTTGTATATCTAACAAATAAATTTATTAATATTGATATTATTAATATTAATATTTCCGTGCACGCGTGCGCACCGGAGGCGTTGTCCGTTCTAAAAGTAAAGACGCAGCTGTCACAACCCACTGGATCTTAACTTTCGCAAGCGTACGTTCATTATTGTCGATCTACAGCACAACATCTACAGTTTGACCTTTAGCGTACATACGTTTATGATCGATCCATAGTTTTCGTGAGAGGTATCACCACAGCATAAACTTTATGCTGTGGCATCACGCTTAATTTTAGACCTGCTTCGTTCTTTATGATTTACGACCTCTCATTCGTACATTAGTGAAAATCTACAGATACACGATACTTTATAACGTGGCTTGCATGTTCTCCTTGATTACCGAGCAACTTTTAAGAGATTACCTAGCGACTTTTTAAGACGAATCCATTTTAAATTACAACTTGAATATTTCTGTCAAAATTTTACAATTCTGAGACCCTACACCAAAGTTTCAGTTTTGGTTAACCAATCACTTTTTATGAGTAATCATAATGTAATAGCCACAATATTCAAGTAACTATAATAAAAATTAGAAATCCGATGAAAAGTTTTTGCCAAACGGTCTGTTTAAACTTTGTGGCTGTGTTTACCACATCACAACAAGTTTATGGTACCAATGGATAACTGAAAAGATGTTCATATTTTTATCGTAAATTGCACGGTTAATTATTAGGTGACTTTTAAGATAAATTCATTTTTTGTAACGCTTCTTCAAATCACTTTTCAACACATGCTGATTTTGACACCATCTCACGGAGTGTTTGATACATGATTACTTTCTTTTAGTCGATAATGACGTGATAGCATATTTTCCAAGGACTAATACCAAGAATTCCAAAGTCTGACAATAAAATTTTGTTTTATTAGGGTTTTTGTTTGGAGGTCTGGATTTTAATGAAAATATCTGAAATTCAATTTATTTCGGAAACTATTAGCAATTGGATATAGTGTTATATGGTGAATTTTATAGCTTACCACCTCTACTATCATCGCCATAAATATCAGAAATTCCGAAAATCAGCAAATAACTCCATCGAAGGGAAGCAATAATGCAAGACTGTACATTTCGACTTAAGAGATATTTTACATTTGCTTACATGGAGAGAACAATCAGCTCTTAAACAGATATTGCTGTAAATGCACAACTCACTTAACCCTCAAATGTTTCCCACCTTTTACCTAGCTGTGGGTTTCGAAGGAAAGGAATGTAGTCCTAGGATCATCTTGAATATTATGACGTAACGGCATGGAAAATTCTATTATCTTGAAAAAATAAAAAAACAATGAACCAACAATTCTACAGGGTTATTCACGTTATTCGACACGGATCATTATGGCTAAAGTATTTGATAAAAAATAAAATAATAATTTCGCATGGATAGAGACCCATAAAGGCTACATTTTAAAAATATTTTCATGTTATATAGGGTGTCCCAAAAACACGAAATGTATCAAAGTTATGTTTTTTAAATGGAACACCCCATATATTATTGCATATTTAGATCCTTGGTGAATTCTAGTGTGACTTTATGTATCATACATGGGACCTAAAGCGAACCGTTTAGGTGTAAATCACCATTTTCGGTATAAGTAGATATGAGAAAAAAATTGAATATCGCAGAGATTATAAAATATGGAAGGCTGTGACTTTGCCGTATTACTAAGCATAAAATGCGTCAGCTTTGGTGAGACTGTCAAGTTTAAATTACGTTTATGCTTGGAGAAATTGGTCGATTAATTAAGGAAACTTCGATCAGCGATAACTTGATTTTTTCAAATGGGAATGCCTAATTTTTTTTATATGGTTAAACGTAGAATTTGATAACCTTTCTAATGATATCAGGTTGTGAATATCAATCTCTTGTAGTTTTCATTTAATTTTAAATTTTCAAACAAATCGGCGTTTTTCAATTCTCCTACCTATAAGCAACGTAGCAGGCCATGAAATATAAATAAAAACCTGTGCAGGTAGAAGAAAACAACTAGCTTAGCTGAAAAATACACACTAACTAGACTAAAGGGACAAGATTATAAAAATTCCTTAGAACAAATCAACTCTCCCAGAAACAACTGCGATTACATCTCTAAGGTCAAAGAGAAGCTGGAGTATGGTAGTAATAGATATTTTTTACCGTCTACTGGCTACCGAAATTCACTAGAAGTTAAACATTTTCAAGACAATTAGAAACCCTAATATGAAACAAAAACAACCAGCGACTGTTGCTCCAGGACGCAACTATCAATCATATGTAATGGTGTAAAAAAGTAGTAATTTCCGTCGAAGTCGATATCTCTGACTGGAGCCCTTCTATTTTTCAATATCTGTTAGCAATATTGCAAAAAAGGAATACTGACAAATCAAATTTAAATTTTCTGTAATTTAAGTTGTTGTTTTATATTTTGAACAAATTTTAATTCATTCTTCATTTTCTGCGATCTTGCTAATAGGTACTGAAGAATTTTCAGAACTCCAGTCAGAGGTACTTTTGACTTGAGTTTTGACAGAATTGCATACTTTTTTATATCATTAAATGTGAAATTTTATTATGAAAATAATAAACTGCCTACAGCATTGCCTAGTAGTTTTCGTTTCATTTCAAAATTTTTAATGGTTTTGGAAATTGCCAATCTCTAGTACCTTGCAGTAGCTAGTAGGCCGTGAAAAAATCCATTTCTGCCATACTCCAGCTTCTCTTTGACCAAAGATATGTTACCGCCGTTGTTTCTGGTTAGACTTTGTTTGTTGTGAGTAGTTTTTATAATCTTGTCCCTTCAGTCTAGTTTGTGTGTATTTTTCAGCTAAGTTAGTTATCTTCTTCTACCCGAACAGGTCTTTGTTTATATTTCATGGCCTGCTACGTTGCTCATAGGTAGGAAAGTTGCAAAACGCCGATTTTTTTGAAAATTTAAAATTAAATGAAAACTACCAGAGATTGATATCCACAACCCAATATCATTAGAAAGGTTATCAAATTCTACGTTTAACCGTATAAAAGAATTAGGCATTCCCATTTGAAAAAATCATGTTATCGCTGATTGAAGTTTCCTTAATTAATCGAACGATTCCTCCAAGCATAAACGTAATTTAAATTTGACAGTCTCAACAAAGCTGACGCATTTTCATTGCTTAGTAACACGGCAAAGTCACAGCCTTCCATATTTTACAATCTTTGCGATATTCAATTTTTGCCTTATATCTACTTATACCGAAAATGGTGATTGGTTCGCTTTAAGTCCCGTGCATGATACATAAAGTCACAATAGAATTCACCAAGAAATCTGAATATGCAATAATATACGGGGTGTTCCATTTAAAAAAACATAACTTTGATACATTTCGTGCTTTTGGGACACCCTGTATAACATGAATATATTTTTAAAATGTAGCCCTTATGGGTCTCTATCCATCCGAAATTATTATTTTCTTTTTTATCAAATACTTTAGCCATAATGCTCCGTGTCGAATAACGTGAATAACCCTGTATAGTTGTAATCAAAACAGAGCTTTGATTAGTGTCTACCATTTTTTTTCGTAAATGGTAGCTGTAAAGAGTAAATAGTAAATAGTAAAACGTAATGCATTTTTCGGGACCAACGTACATGGCGTCAAGTAAAGAATTCTATCAGTACCGAATGAAAAAGTGCGTGCACACTAGACTTGGGAGTCATAACCGATAAACGTGAGGATTCACGAATTCTGTACCTCAGCAAATCTTACAAAGCTCCATATAAAATCTCATTTGTTTTGTTGTTTATTTTTTGCTGGAAACCTTTGCTAATATTTTTTACAGGTCACCTGCTATAGGTAATCGCACAGAATGTAAGCGAAATTATTATATGATCGCAGTGGCGGCTTGTGCATAAACGTTGTAGAACTCTCAAAAAATGAAGAACCTCAAAAAAATCTGATAACAAAATTTAAATAATAATATGAACCAATACATTTTCTATATAAGAGTAAATAGGTTTTTTTCGCGACGTTCCTATCTAGTTCTTCAATATGATTTGCAGCACTTGCACCCAAAATCCGAAGAACTTCTACAAAATAAAACTGGGATAAGAATTACTTTCTACTTAATTATTTTTCATAACTCATGCTTCAGCCGTGGGTTATGAAAAACGCCTATTAGACACTAGTAACGAGCTCTTGAAAACTCATATGATTAACTACACGTGATAATAACTGCAAAGGTGGCCATGCCATGAGACGTCAAACGCTTATTCGACGATGTTCAGTATTTATTTTACATAAGTGACGTTAAGCTGTCACAAATTTGTAATTATTATGTATTTAAATCGAACTATTAATTGCTTCGGTCGTAAATAAATTGTAGTATTCAACTCGCGGTAATGGTAATAACTCACTTGTTGATTTACACCTACGGCACGTGCTGCAAACCTCAACTGCGTGAATTAGCTGCTATTCATAAGCTCGACGTCGTGTCGTTAACCTAGCTTTCCCATCGTGTTTGTAAACAGGTTCTATTGCGATTTATCATCAGTGATTTTGGCTTTGTGAAAGATCTTTGAATTTTCCTGGTGAAAATGGACATAGTCAGAACCAATAACCAATACAGAAAACTTGAGAAAACCCTGGAGAAAACCCAGAAACCTTTTGACAGCTAGACGTCAACAATAAAAACAATATCACATGACCGGTACCGACGACTATGATTGGCTTATACGCCGCCTACGACGGTGGCTACGACGGTGGCTACGAACGGGGGACGGTAAAAGTTAAAAGATAGTTATGTCGAACGGCGCGTCCAACGGCAGACCCGACGGCGAACGGTGAATATGAATGGTCTTAGGCGTTTCAGTGTATTTACGTTGCAACGGCCAACGGCAACGGCGACGGCAACGCCAACGTCGAGTTTACGAATCGGACTTAATTACCGTCATTACCGCATCGTTGAACAATATACAATTAAATTGTTCATGACATTTTTGAAAATTGAAACAGTGAGAATTTTCTTTAGACTCAATAAAAGTGACGACATACCTTTTACAAAGTTAACGTGGTTCATCACGTTGTCTAGTAAGCTAAATCCGCGAGAGGGCAGCATCTGTTCACAACTATTATTTATTTAGAAGCTCCTCCTAGTTTCTGCTAGAAATACAGAAAAGAGCCATGGCCGCGACAGCAACGTTGCCAAGGATGCTCAAAAAAGCACCCGACGGGATCCCCTTGTCCGATAACCTTTGTGGACACCCATCCGACACCCGTACCGGCAACAAAAAATCTGCCGGCTTGTCCCTCAAAGACCAAGCAACAGCAGTAACAGCACACGTGGCCGTCCGTATTCCATCATTTGGGATATGACCATATGAGTAATCTGTAAACTTTGAATTGGGGAAGGGCTAGGCTTAGGAACTGTTGTATTATTTCGCAAGTGGGCATTATACAGGAGGGTTTGTGAATCTTATTTTCGGATAATTGGTATTTTGTTACTATTGATAAATTTTTTCGATGTATGCATGTATGTCTTTGCTGGAAGTTTGAAAATTTCATCAGATATAAGGTTGACGGTTATTTTGGTTATGTACGATAGCGATTTGAAAACATTTTACAGGGTGTGACATGTGGTTAAAAATGAAATTGAATATTAGTACCTAGTATTTTCAAGAATTTATAAAATGCAAATTCTGGCTGTTTGGCTGATGGGTCAAAGAAGATGATGAATACCTAATTCGAAAATATGTACCGATGTAGCCAGGTAAAAAAGAGCTAAAATGAATTGAGATGCTTGGTGATGGGCCGTAGGAGCAAAATACATTTGCATATTAGCATAACATATTTATTGTATACCTACCTACTACTTATTACTTCCACACAATCACACAGGTTGAGATGAGTAAGTATTGTAATTGCGAAACATTTTTCGTATCGAGATAATTATGTTTTTTGACGTTTTGTGGAGTCATCTCAGTAACCGCTGCGCTGCTACAATTTTCTGTCGGAAAATGAAATTACCAGAACAGCTCCTAATTTCTTTTTTTAGCGTTTTAGGGGTTTCTAATAATATTTAGTTTTTTTCGGTAAGGAGCATATTAATAATTAGGATCGCGGATCGCCGGGAGAGTTGCTTGAGGGGCGAGTTGCAACCATTTTTGTATTCATATAGAACTTATGATAAAAAAACAGGCCCACTCGACCATTGTATTTGAAGATATACCTGTGGACGTGGATGTGGACATCAGCGGACTATTATAATGTATTATGATTATCATAATTTCAGTACCTAGCTACTGGACCGATTTTGATAGCGGTTAGTACCCCCACCCTTACCGGCATGTATACTTGCAAATAATGCGGGTCTATAGAAATTTACATTATTTGGAAATTGAATGATAATATAAATATATATTGGAAAAGCGAATCAGTCATTTTACTTTAGGTATACCTACGTTTTATTCATTTATTATTTATTATTTTTTTTCTTCAGAGTTTAATCAACTATAAAGATATTTGCGATACGGTGCGCAAAATTCGTTTAGCCCGTCGTTATGCTCGATCCCATTTATGATGCATGTGGCGTTTAGAAAAATGCATCGGGCACTACAACTTCTGGTGGCCCGAGCAAGAATGACATCAGATTTATTAATTTCAGCAGTACATTTATGTTCCTGAAAAAAGTAAAACCTGAAATAGTTAGCTAGAATTTAAAGATTACAACCCTTCAATTCATGATGATACCTATATCAAAATGTAACAAAAGTTAAAACAACGTTTCGTAAAGTAAGGACACATAAAGATTATCAACAACTGAGGTGCCAAAAAATTCAAGCTTTCAGCACTCGAATATGAACAAATAGAAAAACAAATGAAAAATCTGAACAGTGACCTGAGAATATTCAGGAGAACATCTAAAGTGATCAATAAATGAAGCAACAATGAAACAATGAAGGCCAACTACGGGTAAATGCAGACAAACCACTAATACCAACACTCTGAAGAACAGTCTCCAGAAAACTAAATAAATATTTGGGAGAGGAATAGAAGACAATGTATATATATATATGTCTCAGCATTTACAAATTGCAAGCAAAAAATCAAATTATCTCTGTGGTATACAGCACTACCTCTACATATAAAAAAGGGGTCCGCGGCGGCAGCTTTGTAACCACCACGGTTACGTACGGGCGGGTCGCTCTTGGCGGCGCGGCGTCACCACAAACGCTTTGCGAAAGCCGCCGCGCCGGCCGCTACGCGCTATCGCTGCTCGTGCCGCTCCACGCCATACGTCTGCCGACGCCGCGCGGCGGCAATGCGACGCGAGACATCCCTCAAACAAGAACTCGCCTGGAAGTATGCTATGATCTCTTATTATTTGACCCATGGGGCACCGCTCAACTTGCTAGGAAGCCACAATAATATTCTAAAACTAATTCATGTATCATTTTTTGAATCGATATATCATTTGCTTTACCTATTCATCTAAGATACCGTGATGGCACGCGGATAGTTGCACAGGTATAAGTGTTTTCCAGTTTTCAGATAGAATGAAAAAAAAAACAATCGTACATTGCTATGTGAATATATTATGTAGACAATAATGTACCTATATATGGTAACATCACTAACATCGCTTATCACATTATATCGGCACATAACTCATAAACACGTTTCCAGTAACTATTTCCTGGAATATCCTTCTCTTTGACAGTTTGGCAACAAGGCCGGTTATTTCTTGTTATCGGCCGGCCTAAAGTTATCTGTCTCACTCTAAGTAGGACGGATCAGTGGGAGGCGTGTCGGAACCGATTTTTTGATAGTTTTTCATCAATCTTTCCGTTATTATTAGAGATATCGAAAAAAAGTTTTTTTTATTTGATTGAATATCTAGGATTGCGTTGTACTACGCTCAGAAATTTCGTAAAAAGAAATAAATTAAAAAACTAAGCAAAGTATCTTTTTGAAAAATCAAGTTTTTCAAAAAAGCTTTGCGTCTGTCGAGACATATTGTGTCACTAATTATAAGAACAAAATTAGAAAGTTCTAGTATCGGTACATTTTGAAATATTATTGAAATAAAATTCAAGAAATCTAGTACAAAAAATACCCACAATCCTCGAAAAAACTATATACATTCAATGAAATACACCCTCTTAGAAGGCATGACAATATAAAATCAATAAAAAATAGCTATTACTGGAAATATAAACCGTTTATAAAACGTGACGAAAACGTGACGAACCATCTTAAGTTTTTTTAGAAACATTGCAGAACACCTAAAATATTACCACAAGCCGCCACTGTATGATCGTTACTAAACTGGTGGTTATTTTACCGTTCTTACTTACATGTTCGGAAATCACATCACCTATGGTCTCGCTAGTGTTGTAAGCTTTGAGAAATGCTTCTAAAAAACTTTTGTTGCAGTGTGTAATCTCCTGCCAGTTGAGAAATATGGTATCTATGTCCTCGTTCGAGATAATTTTGCTCTTTCTCAATGGCATTTCGAACACTTCATGTACAGTTTCTAGATCCTTGACGTACGCCTTCTCCGTTTTTATGAACTCCCTGATGCTTTCTTTCCGCTTTTTGTTTTCTTCTGAGAATATTGTCCTCCTACAAGACACTATAAAAAAGATTATTTGGTGTAGTTTCTATATCACTGCTGGGGAGTTTTAGATGTACAGATTGTAACCGGATTTAGTCAAGTTAGTCAAGTGTAAACCCTCTTGTAATGCTAGCTCTAGAGTCCCCTTTCTGCTTCAATTAAATGTACACTATCTTAACCAATATCCAATAGCATGGGAGCACTACAATTTTTGGGTAGACTTATCTTGGAATAGGAAAGACAAATTTTAATGGAATTTCTGAAACCCATCCTGCAGTTGTTCCTCTTCATTCATTGCGCTTGTAATTTCTGAAACCCATCCTGCAGTTGTTCCTCTTCATTCATTGCGCTTTCCGGCCCATATGTTGAAAAATAATTTTTTACTAACGTTTTGCCCACTGCTGAAGACTTCATCGGAGTATAAAATGCTTGTTAAAAATGAATTTGGAATAAACGATATTGACTGACAGTAGCGCTAGAAAGTACGTTTGTTTTTTTTGTGAACTACCTTTTTAACTATGATGGTGATTCTAAAATCTTGAAGCACGGTGTTCTGCATTGTTGATGAATCCCAAAATGAAAGTTTTCGGCACCTAACGAGGTGAAAATCGCCTCTAAGGAGGAAGATAAGCGGATCACACTGTAAGTCTGGCGGTTATGGTATTTAGATCCCTAAGTGAAATTAGGAACACGCGGCTCTCTGCACTGCGCGCAATGCCGGTGTGCCGTGCGGCCGCGCACATCTTAGCCGCCGACAATACGTCGATACGTCCAGCGTACTCCTCGCAGCAAGGCGTGCCGGCGAAGGCGTGCATCAAAGGAGGGCGTAATCGGAGGCTTCGGGCGGCGTTGGATCGCTGCCGCGCTTAACACACAACCCACAGGCCGGATTAGCAGGTTTCAGGTGGTGTTGCCAGCGTTAGGTAAACCCAGTGTACATGCATCGGATACGGTGAGAGATTTTTATACTACTGTTGACTGTTGATGAGTTGGCGTACAGACTATGGGGTAAACGTTAAGCTTTGGGTTGAACTTTTATATGAACATTACTACTGCTATTATTTTAGGCTAAGTTTTTAAAGGTATATGTAAAATGACTAGTCGTCGTAAGAGAAGAAGCAGAGGGGAGAGTGTAGGGGGTGCTTCAGCTGACCTTGAGGCACTAGTTCGCAATTTATGCATTTCAGTCGGAGAACTCAAAAATACGGTTGGCCAGCTGACCGACACGGTTGCCATGTCTCAATCAGGGGAAAATGGTAATACAAATTTAGGAAAATCAGTGGTAGAGCCAGCGTGTAAGGGGGGGGTGGAGATACAAAGTCTCACGAGGGGATTAACGACCGATTTTATATTATGAATTGGAAAGAGCTGGGGGGTGGAAACTTGACTTATTCTGCCTATGGTAGGATACACCCTATACTTTTCTTGAAAAGATTAGACACGACGTTTTATGATGCTGGTGTACCTGAGAAGGCTATGTTAGGTCTCGCGATCGGATGTTTAAGAGGTTCGGCAGCGGAATGGGCGAGTTTAAGGGAGGACTCGTTGACCGGTTTCAACTGTTTTAAACAAGCGTTCAAAGACAGGTTCTGGGGTATAGAAAAACAGAGGGAGCTATATATGACATTAGTTTATGGAGCATACGGAAATGAGAGTCGCGCGGACTATTTTTTGGACTTAGTGTCACAGGCCAAGTTTTTAGACAATAAAATTCCGGTAGAACAGCTCTTAGGAATGTTAGGTAAGCATTTTTCAACTTTACATCACTAGAGACTGTCGAGGAATACTTGAGAGAAATAGATGAATCCTATGTAGTGGGGGGTTCAAATCGAGTTGCAAATATACCAGGAGAACCTATGAATAGACGAATTCCGGCTGACAATAATAGGGCAGGTCATAATCGGAACACACAAAGAGACGATCCACCAATCGTAAGAGGTAATAACCAAGGCCACAATGTACGTACTTTAGTTTGCATGGGAGAACCGGAAGTAGATCTTTTAAGCGATCCAGAGGACGGCACGCAGGAGGAGGAGGGCACTTGGCCTACCATTAATATACAGATCTTCGGCATGTCTGTTGAGGTACTGATTGATAGCGGTTCAGATATCTGCGCTTTATCTGAAAAATTCTATGTGGAGTTGTGTAACCGGGGTAAGTTTCACACTTTACCTGTAACTCGTGGAATAGTATCTGTGGCTGTAGGCGGCAAAACTCAAACGATTAAGTCACAAATCCTTGTACCTGTTGAGTTAGCTGATAAGTTGATGGACGTGAATTGCTTAGTTATGCCACAATTAAATTGGCTCTATAAATATCAAGCTCAGCTTGATTATCAGCATTCAAAACTGAATTTGACCATAAACGGCGAGCGTTTATGTATAAATCTGTCATTTCGATGTGATGCGCAGAGAATCTCAATAAATCTATGCGAAAAGTTTGATGTTAGCCACGATGAATGTTTTGACGGTACGCCGATGGTAAAGCGACACGTTGAAGATGGCAGTGGCGCGACCTCAGCTGACCATGGGTGCCAGACAACGGACATCGAGACAGTGGCAGGAAAAACGAATACTGATGACAAAGGTAAAGTCGCACAGTCCTAAAAAAATATAGCAGTATCTTTTCGGATACGCCAGGATGCGTGGCGAACTATTTTCACGAAATAGAACTTGTAGATCACAGCGAGTTCAACTACGTTTCTTATCCTATTCCTATCATTTACCGTAAGGAAGTTGGTAAACAAATTGGCGATATGTTAGCGGCCGGTATTATTCAAAGGGAAAAGTCATCCTATATTTCACCCTTAGTTTGCGTTAAAAAGAAGGATGGTCGTATTCGCGTATGTTTAGATGCGCGGAAGTTAAATTCTATAATGAAGAAAGATTTCTTGAATCTTCCTAATCCGTCGGAACTAATTGCGAATTTTAAAAAGGGACAAACAATGAGCACTATAGATTTAGCACAGGCATACTGGCAGATTCCCGTGTTGCCACAGCATACGAGGTATTTAGGGTTTGTTTTCGAGGGCGAAACATATAGTTTTTGTGGACTTCCTTTTGGGTTATCTACTTCGATGGCAAGCCTGATTCGCTGTTTAAGCAAGGTATTAGAGGGTTGTGGTGATTTCACGCAGTCGTATGTCGATGACTTGTTTATTTATTCTGAGAATATAGAAACTTATTTACTCCATTTAGACATGATTTTTCGAAGGTTCCGTGATGCCGGACTTACAATAAAACTGAAGAAGTGTCAGTTCATTCGCTATGAGGTTACTTTCTTGGGGCATGTGATTACATCCGAAGGGGTAAAATTAGATGAGGAGCGTATTGATAGTATTTCACTATTTTCTACGCCAAAAAATGTTAGAGAGCTGCGTGGATTTCTTGGTCTGGTGAACTATGAACGACGGTTTTGTTCTGAGTATGCGGAGTTAACAGTACCATTACTTAAATTGCTTAAGAAGGGTGAGAAGTGGCATTGGGGGAGCATTGAAAATTGTAGTTTCACGGAAATTAAGCGGGCGTTTCTTAAGGAAATGATCCTTACGCATCCCGATTTTAAGCGTACTTTTTAATCCAGTGTGATGCGTCGGATTATGCTGTGGGGGGTAGTCTTTACCAGATCGACGATACCGGGGAGAGACGATATGTCTGTTTTACGAGCTCGGTTTTAAAGGGTGCGCAGGTAAATTACACTATAAATGAGAAAGAAGCTTGGGCGGTTGTTTATTGTTTGAGGCAGTGGCGCACTTTAGTTTTGGGAAGGGACTTGGTGATTGTCACTGATCATAAAGCACTTAGTTACTTAATGTCATGTAAGCTCAGCTCAGCGAGGTTGTCGCGCTGGATAATTTTGATACAGGAATTTGACTTCAGAATAGAATATTGTAGTGGATCGGATAACAAAATGGCCGATGCGTTATCACGTTATCCCTTAAGAGATAGGAAATTAAGCACACCGGACGTCTGCACCAATGTGCAGATCTCTTTATTAAAACTGACTAGTGACTTTTCGGAGTTAAAGAAGCATTTTAAAACGCTGCGACGCGTTAGCTGGAACAGGCCTGGATCAAGGAGAAAATTGAATTTTTGGAAATGATAAGTCATGATGCACGAGTATTTACAGAGGGGGAACTCAAAATTTATGAATGATTTGTTGTTTACGAGGGGTTATTGTTTAAGAGGGGCGACACTAGGAATACGGGATATAAACTGTGCGTGCCTGATAGTCAAATAAGAGAATTGGTCCTGGCGCATCATAGATCTATGGGACATTTCGGCAACGCTAAAACATATGCTTATATGCGTAAGAGTTTTTATTGGCCTCGTATGCAGCGTAACATCAGGCAATTTCTAGCAGCCTGCGACCTATGCCAGAAGGCTAAACCTTCGCCAATGTCGAGCGGCGAACTTCATTCTGTTTTAGTAGAAAAACCGGGGCAGCTTGTGTGTGTCGATCTCATAGGACCGTTACCGGAGGGTCGAGGTGGTGTCACACAGTTGTTCGTTCTCGTGGATGCTTTTACGAAGTTCATTAAAGTATATGCTCTGCGTCGAGCTACCGCAAAGACATTGCTTAGGCGGTTGTTCGAAGATTATATTCCGGCGGTTCAGAAACCTGCGTGTATTTTATCTGACAATGACACACAATTCACTAGCCATATTTGGAAAGAACAGCTTGCCGAAGCTGGGATTAAATGTAAGTTTATTTCATGTTACTTCCCTCAAGGGAATTTAACCGAACGGTACAATCGTGAGATTGGGCACATGCTCAGGACCTATTGCCGCGAAACTCATACCGCTTGGCCAAATAACCTGAAAAGGGTTGAGGAATGTCTCAATAGCGCCATCAATTTGAGTACAGGTTATTCTCTGGAATATCACTGCGGAGGTGAACCCGGTACGGCATTTCGTAAAGTTTTCCGAAACTCCAGAGTGTGGTGAGACGATGTTGGAACGGTTGAAGGACGAAGCGGCTAGAAGGGTAAGGGTAGCTCAAGAGGGTAGGAGTAAGGAACCGTTGGTTTTTGCACCGGGCGATAAGGTTCTTGTGAAAACTCACCCTCATTCATCGGCTGAAGCTAAACTTATAGGTAAATTTTTCCTACTATACCACGGGCCGTATACTGTGGTTGAACAGGCGGGACCCAACTCGTATATCATAGGTACAACAGAAGAGGGGTTCAGATCAAAGGAAAACATTATCAACCTCAAGCCTTATAAGCAACCAGCGTTCTGATGGAGAGTGAGAGTGTCTAGGCATCGCTTTCACCCTCTGCTCTGCTTCGTTACCGTAGTACTTGAATTTCTTTGTATTATCAATTTAAGTGGGGGGTTATGTAGTGGTTTCAGTGAGGTTGCGATGCAATAAGGCGATAGTGTAGGAAGAGAGACAGTATCAGTCAGTCTGACAGATTCTGACAAGGAGTCAGTCGCCTCTATCAGCGGACGGCGAGGTTGCGTTCAGTTGCGTTTACGTTCGGGCTATTATTCAACGGTCGCGGTAGGGCACTTTTTCTGCTGTAATAGTTTTAAGCAGTGGCGCTTCTAGGAAGTTTGTCTGGGGGGGGGGGGGGGGGGGGGCTAGTTACTCTATGGATAATGTAGTGAGCGCCGCCAAGGAGACGGGGGGGGGGGGAGGGTACAATAAACATCTCGTCAAATGAAGATATAATACGGTAAGAGATGAATATTTATGAAATTAAAATTTTTCAGCCGCAAAGATCAAATTAAACATTACACAGGTATTTTCCATTTTGTTATTATAAGGAAAATTAACAAAACAAAACACATATAATAAAACCAGACTTATTATGAATAATGTAAACAGAAAAATATATTTAAAGCAATAAACATAAACAGTTAAATTTCAATGCATCTTATTGCATCTTATTTTTAATTAGTCAGTTTTGTTCCGTGTTCTGGGGGGGGGGGGTAATTACCCCCTCTACCCCCCCTTGGAAGCGCCCTTGGTTTTAAGGTATTTGTACCTTCATCGCAAGTAAATAAATTGTATCCTGTCACATCCGCGCTTACTTTCGAACCACGATCCCTGATCCGAAAACCAGGAATTATTCGGAACCATCACAATTTTCATCAACAAAGACCTCTCTAGGCCTACTAGAGGGCTTTATAAGAAAGCAAGGGAGCTACGACGGAAAGGAATTAAGTGTGATTGGTGCAAAAACGTCCAGGCGTACGTTAGAAAAGCTGAAGGGGAGCAGGTGGTAAAAATTAATGCTGTGGCGGATATAGAAAAGTTTCAGTGAGTTAAGTGAATAATGTGAATGTGATAAGTTACCATTAAATCTTCCATAACTGTAACGAATATCAGACTTACTCATGTTAATACCGGGTGTATCAACGATGTGTCGGTGAACGATAACTGCTTCCCTGTTTCAGATAGACAAAAATGTCTCAAATAAAAAATCTACAGGGTAATAAAATCTATGTTCCAAAACTATTTACCATTATTTACCAATAAATCTGTGACTTATCAAAGTTACATTTTTTTAAATAGAAGACCCTATATATTATTGATTATTTGGATTTCTTGGTCGATTTTAGTGTGACTTCATGTATCACACATGATACTTAAAACGAACCGTTTAGGCGCAAATCACCATTTTTCAAATAAGTAGATGGCAGAAAAAAATTGAATATCACAGTGACTATAAAACTTAGAAGGCTGTGACTTTGCGGTGTGACTAATAATGAAATGTATCAGCTTAGGTAGTACTGTCAAATTGGAATTCTTTTTGTACTTAGTGAAATCGGTAGATTGGGAATGCCTAATTTTTTCATACAGTTAAATGTAAAATTTGGTAGCCTTTCTAACGATACGAGATTGACAATATTAATCTCTTATAGTTTCCATTTTATCTCAACATGTCAGTCAAATCGGTGTTTTTCGAATGTTTGTACCTGTAAGCATCCCAGCAGGCTATGAAAAATAAACAAAAGATTGTTCAGATGCATTAAAACAACTAACATAAAACAGAAATACCTATGCAAAGAAACTAGAGCAAGAAACAGCGGTGACATAAGGTCAATAAAATGCTGGACTATGACAAAAATTATTATTTTTGACAGCCTACTGACTCATACTATGAAGATGTAATAGAAATTAACCAATTTCAAAAATGATTGAAAATTTTGAAATGGAATGTTGCTGCTTGTCTTAAATCTACAGAATAGAATTTCACATTTCGTGGACAGTATAGACATTTCCGTCAAATCAAATTAACGATACCTCTCACTGGAGCATTCTGAACATCTATTGGAAATGTTCATTAGTTCATGTTTTGGCTGTGTTTATTTCATGCATTTATCGACAGGTAAATTATTTTTGATAACTTAAACATACTTTAATTCAGTTCCCATTTTCTCCAGTCCTGCTGATAACTACTGAAAACTTCGAAGTGCTCCAGTAAGGGGTATCGTTACTTTTGGCTCGATGGAAATGACTTTTTTATATCATTAAGGCCCGGTTGTACAATGCGAGCATAAGCTTCGGCTTAAGGTAAGCCGACGTTAAACCACGTCAGTTGCAAAATGTCCGTTGTACAATGCTGGCTTAACCCCCCACTCTAAGCTTAACACGAGCTTACGTAAGCCGAAGCTCAACGCGAGCTTAGCTGAGGTTTAAACCTAACCTGATACAAGTGATATGATATGTCAAGGAGGAACCTTCAAATTGCCTTGTCACTTTATTAGGTCATATTTTTTAAAAGATTTGTATCTGATTTAACAGAGAGAGCAAATGAAAGAACAGAGACAGAAACGGTCGTTGCCGAAATTTGACACAAACTGTCATGAGGGCCTGACCAAAAAAGGTAATTTTTCAGATCATTGTGTCAGTACGTATTGTTTCATTGATGCCAACTGTAGTGAATTTCATTATCAACCAGGTTTAACTAAGCCGACGACGATTATAGAACGGATGTCGACTTTAAGCCTGAGCTTAGCTAAGCTAAGGCTTAACAAAGCTCGTGTTAAACCCGCATTTGTACAACCGGCCCTAAATGTAAAATTTCATACTGAAGATACTATACTAGCAACTAGCAACTATAGCTGGTATTTTTCCTTTGGTTTTAAAACTTGTAATAATTCTCGAAACTTCTAAATCTCTAATACATCTCAAAAGCTAGGCCGTGAAAAATAGCCATTTCTTTCATACTCCAGCTTCTCATTGACATTAGATATGCTGCTGCTTTTTTTTTATTAGAGAGCTGATTATGTTATAAGGTATTTTTATAATCTTGTCTCATTAACCTAATATTGTTCGTGTTTCGCATCGCAAGCCAGTTATTTTCCTGGATCTGAACAACCTTTTGTTTATTCTTCATGGCCTGCTGGGTTGCTTACAGGTAGAAGAATTTTAGAAATACCGATTTGACTAATACTTTACGATAAAATGTAAACTATAAGAGATTAATATCAACAATCTCATATCGTTAGAAAGGCTATCAAATTTTACATTTAACCGTACAAAAAAATTAGGCATTCCCATTTGAAAAAATCAAGATACCTGTGATTGAAGTTTCCCTGAATTAATCTACTGATTTCACCAAGTACAAAAAGAATTCTGATTTGACAGTACTACCCAAGCTGACACATTTCATGTTTAGTCACACCGGAAAGTCACAACCTTCTAAGTTTTATAGACGCTGCGATATTCAATTTTTTTCTAACTTATCAAAAAGGTGATTTGCGCCTAAACTGTTCGTTGTAAGTGTAATGTGTGATACACACACTAAGATCGACCAGGGAATTCAAATATGCAATAATATACATGGCTTCTATTTAAAGAAAAATGTAACTTTGATAAGCCACAGATTTATTGGTAAATATTTTTGGGGTATAGATTTTATTGCCCCCTACATTTTTTATTTGGAACATTTTTTCTACCTTAAACAGGGAAGCAGTTATCGACCACCCACACATCGTTGATACATCCTTTATATGTTCATTGTGTCCTAAATTAAATGAAATAAAATCCCTAATTGAACATGAAAAGAATAATGTATTAGGTGTGACTGAGACGTGGCTGTCAAATTTTATTGATGAGAATGAAGTAAGTATACCCGGTTATGATTTCTTTAGGGTTGTTAGAGGTAGCAGGGGTGGAGGAGTAGGTGCCTATGTCCAGTCATCCTTAAAAGCTTCTAAACTTGTGCTAGATCAGTCAGTCAGCCAAATAACTATTGAGCTAGAATGCATATGGTTATCAGTTATTATGTCTGGTATGAAAATTGTTTTTGGAATATTGTATCGTATCGTATTGTATATTGATCCACTTACTTATAATAACTTACAAGCTAGCATTGCTATGATTGAGAGGGCGATGGATGACATTAGACCAAAATGTGATCATGTCTTTTTATTAGGAGATTTCAATATCAACTTGCTAAAACAACGTAATGCGAGTGAAAGGTTCACTGCATCAGTTTGCCGATGACACACAAATATATGCATCATTCAAAAAAGGAAACCTTTCAAATGCACAAATACCACTGCACAATACTATTGATCATTTAGCAGAGTATTCTGTTAACCACGGTTTAAAGATAAATTCAGACAAAACACAAATCATTATGTTTGGTTCAGAGTTCAGAGTCGAATGCTTTTTTGTAATCTATGAAACAGATATGGAGATTCCTATGCTCTTTTCTAGTTTGCTCCATGATCACACTTTATTATTATTATTATTCATCTCACGTTCTAAGTTCCTCTCGCATAATTGCGGTAGCAACAAGGGTTGACGGGCTGTGCCAAGTCAACACCCGGACTATTATTGATCGGAATTTAGGAAGGATCGCACAATATTACAGGTCTTCAGGATTACAGACTTTTGGAATACTTTGTGTAACTTTTCGTAAAGGCCCAACTGTTGAAGGTGTTGTGTAAACGTGTTTGGTGTAAGGCCTGAGACAGACATAATGAGGGAGACAATTGTGACTTTGTTTTGTTTCCAAAGTCGTTTTATTTCCATCGCAAGGTCCGCTTGTTATGTGATCTATTGTTTCTTTTTGTTGGTGACATTTTCTGCATTTATCGTCTGTTATGGATGGGTCTTTAATTATATATTTTTTGTAGTTTCGTGTTGCAATCACTTGGTCCTGGATAGCAAGCATGAAACCCTCCGTTTCTGGGAACAGCTGGCCATCCTGCAACCAGGTGTATGATGTGGTCTTGAGTGACACGGTATCTATGTTTGCCGTGCAGTGCTTTCTGCGACCAGGTGTTTATTTTTTCTTCTTGTGATTGGATATGATTGTATGTGTCTGCTACGTGATCTGGACTAGAGAGGTTAAGTGGTGTATAGTTTTTGTCTGCTTTTACTATTGCCCTATGTAAGTTAGTTTGTTTGGTGTGGAAGAAATGTCTGAGTGTTTGTATTTGTGTTGCGTGAAGTGACTGTACGTCTATAATTCCTCTGCCCCCTAGTTTTCTGTCTATGGTAAGCCTCTCCTTGCACGCGTTCGGATGTGACATTCTGTGTTTTGTGAGTTCTGTTCGTATAAGTATATGGATGTTTTCTATGTCCGTGTGTATTATTATTAGCCAATCTCATTCACGAAACCGGTAGTTTACTACTTACTTTTCACCGCCTGAATGAACCTCTGTCTATCTTAGCCAATAAGTTAAGTAAGCATAGTATAAAAAAACACGATTTTAAAGAAGATCGAACTGAAAAGTTAAAAACAATTCTAAAATAAGTTTAAATAATAATGTATATATTCATTTTTATTTAAGCTTATTTTAATAATTGAGGTTTTGAATCAATTTTTTTTTTGTCATAAATCGAGAGATCATATATAAGTTTTATAATAAAACTGTTTTTGTTTTCTTTTTTTTCACAATAATTCAAAAGTTATATCAAAATAAAAATGGGTTTTTGAATCGAGTACCGAAAACACGCCGACGGCTCCCGAACCCGTGTGACGTAATGATGGCGGTTAAGATGCTCCTTTGACCAACGACATCCTACATCGATACTAGATTCTAGATTCCCAGCCAAACGTGAAAATACTTGCTAGTAACTAGTGTATATTTGTTGCAATATAGCCGATGAATGAAGTTTGCAGCTCAAGACGACCTCTACGATCGAAATAAATATGTTTTTGAATGTTTGAAATCAGATTACAGATTCCAGTAAGTAAGTACCTAATCAAATATGTCTTATTGAAACTATGTGGTGCATGTTCGGCTGGCCTAGTGGTTAGAGTATTGGTTAATGGATCCGTTGGTCTGGGTTGAAAGCTCAGCCTGTCCAATTTTTTTTTTATTTTTTTTTATCAAATAATTCATTCATGTGCTTTTTGCACTTGTTATGTACATTTTTTTCTACGATCGACATAAATATGTTTTTGAAACAAATTCTATCAGACATATTGCTTGCACTGCATAGTGCAAAAACTAAGTACAGGACGCGGTGGACAATTCAAAAAATCAGTTCAAATGGTGTTTGTCCGTCAATATCAACCGCCAATATTTCTTTTAAATGTAATAGTTGGTTAATAAAACAAAATCCATTCATTTTTTAAGTTTTTAATATAAACATAAAGTAAGTCAAACTCGTAATCACAACAGTCTTCTATTTATCACTTGGTATCTTTATTTATTTAACTTTGAGCAATGAAGCTTAATAATTAAATTTTCATAAAAATTTAACAAATAAAAATATAAAAATGCAATGCAAACAAACAAAACTTATTTTTCTATGAGTTTCAATGTTATAATTATCTTCTTGACCAAAACTTAAAATAATTATTTTATTATTTAATATTATTATTGATAATAAATACTTATACGATAAATAAACTATAAGTATAATTATTTTACATAAGAGCTAGCACTTCAAGTAAACAAAAATAAAACTATATTTTTTAGTCCCTAACATAGAAAGAAGTATAAAGTATCTAGGAATATATTTAGACTCACACTTACGTTGGGATGTACATATTAATAATTTATTAAAAAAAATTGGATTCATTTCATATAAGATGAAATTACTAACAAATATTTTAACAGAAAAGCATCTACGTACAGTAAAGATAATCATAACATTGAAACTCATAGAAGAATAAGTTTTGTTTGTTTGCATTGCGTTTATATATTGTTGTTTGTTAAATTTTTATGAAAATTTAATTATCAAGCTTCGTTGCTCAAAGTTAAATAAATCAAAATACCAAGTGATAAACAGAAGACTGTTGTGATTACGAGTTTTATTTTATGTTTATATTAAAAACTTAAAAAATGAATGGATTTTGTTTTATTAACCAACTATTACATTTAAAAAAAATATTGGCGGTTGATATTGACGGACAAACGCCATTTGAACTGATTTTTTGAATTGTCCACCGCGTCCTGTACTTAGTTTTTGCACTATGCAGTGCAAGTAATATGTCTGATAGAATTTGTTTCAAAAACATATTTATGTTGATCGTAGAATAAAATGTACATAACAAGTGCAAAAGCACATGAATGAATTATTTGATAAAAAAAAATAAAAAAAAATTGGACAGGCTGAGCTTTGAACCCAGACCAGCGGATCCATTAGCCAATACTCTAACCACTAGGCCAGCCGAACATGCACCAGATAGTTTCAATAAGACATATTTGATTAGGCACTTACTTACTTACTTACTGGAATCTGTAATCTGATTTCAAACATTCAAAAAGATATTTATTTCGATCGTAGAGGTCGTCCTGAGCTACAAACTTCATTCATCGGCTATATTGCAACAAATATACACTAGTTACTAGCAAGTATTTTCACGTTTGGCTGGGAATCTAGAATCTAGTATCGATGTAGGATGTCGTTGGTCAAAGGAGCATCTTAACCGCCATCATTACGTCACACGGGTTCGGGAGCCGTCGGCGTGTTTTCGGTACTCGATTCAAAAACCCATTTTTATTTTGATATAACTTTTGAATTATTGCGAAAAAAAGAAAACAAAAACGGTTTTGTTATAAAACTTATATATGATCTTTCGATTTATCACAAAAAAAATGTATTTTTTTCTTTATTCAAAACCTCAATTATGTTTAACCTTTTAGTTCGATGTTCTTTAAAAACCTGCCTTTTAGTTTCCTTAAACTATACTTATTTTTAATTTTTTGGTTAACTTTATCATTAAAGCATGTTTTTTATAGTTTTTGTACTGTATTTATTGACCAATGTTGATAGGATAATCATTACCATTACTGCATAAACGATACACACTGTCGACTTTTCTGAATAAATTTTACAATAATATCAACTCCCAAACAGTTGGATGCCACGCATTTTAAGCTCTTGTCGCTACGCTTTTGTGTAAGATTAACAAAAGGTGGCGTCAAAGTTCCGCACCGTCAGTTGTAGGTGGCTATGCACTAAGCGGGTTCGACACATAACACGTTACAATTTAAGACAACAGATGGCGCAATGCTGCAGTTACTATCACGCGCCCGACAAAATTCACCAACTATCTTTCTAGGAGCATGGGAAAGCATATTTATCTGAGGTAGGTAGCTATGCCAACGTAACGGATTTTCCGTTAGATGTAACAAATTCTAGTGAATAGAAATGGAATAACACGAGTGGGCCAACTTGCTTTTAATTCATATGATGTTACAAGCTCACAAACTCAGATACAGGTGAAGCTAATAAAAGCGTGTTAAAAGTATTTGCGTCTAGCCGGACCGTGCAACTTTCCAACCTGCAGTCCCGAAGACCGCCGAAGGTTTCCGATGATGCCGCAGCGGCGCCAAATTTAAATCTAACGTAAAGTTATTGTTTGTCTTCTACATGAATGATTCAAGACTTTATTACATGAAGGGGCTGATGTCCATTATTGGATAATGGATATTCTCTATTCTAAAAAGACGCTTCAACGATGGGGAAACTATAAAAGTTGGCTTTATTGACAGTTAAAAATGTAAAAAATTAAAGTAGTAAATAATGCAAAAGTTTTCTATCTTTGTGTAACATTGGGGATATATGTGGAAGATTATTTGTGGCTAAAAAATAATATATTTCATGAACGAATTTTAAAAGAAACTGTGTCATCCAATAAATAGTAAACTTTGTCATCTTATACAAAATTAGAGAGGAATTAAAAAAAGAATCCTTCCTTAACCGTAAAAGTAAAAAAAATCTTTGATCCCTTTGGATTACTGTATAAAGAGCAAATGTGGTACATTATTATGCCTATCACTGTGTTTTAAATTAGTTGTAAAGGATTATTAGTGGAGAAGTATACAATAAATATATAAGAAAGTTGGACCCAGTTCTGAAGAAATAACTCTCCTCGTTACCTTTTGCACCAACTTTTCCTTATAATAGATATACTAATGTAAAAAAATGAATGCCTCAAAAAAAAACTCAATTTCAATTAAACATATGCGACAGAAATGATACCCACACTAAATAAGCTAAATTTTCTGGGTTCAATACTGGTCGAGTAATGCCAATAAGAAGGAAATTTTTGGGTAAATGACTTTCTAGACTTTTCTACACATAGCATAAATGTAGAAAACATTTTACAAAATACTTTATTATACATTGCTGCATCTGGATGGTAGATACAGAAAATGAAAACACCACGAAAACGGCACACAGAACTGTCACTGTCAATGTCACCCTCGGCAATCATGACAAATGTGCATGCGGAACTGCGGGTTGGAAAGGTGCACGGTCTGGCTAGACGCATGTGTTAAAAGTAAGCCAGTATCTCAAATCAAAGATGTTATACGTGATACGCCAGTTACACCACTTTCCAAAATCATCGCAGGATTGCTTTAATCACTTAACCCTGACTGGCTATACATATATTTTTTGCTTATGGGACCACTAATCAAAGTAAATTTAACTAAAGTTTTACACATCCAGAGATACATTGTTTCAGTATGTATTTTCTGTGAACTATTAAGGATATCATGTAAGCTTTGCCAAGCTCAAATTAGCTGTGTTAATAATTATAGTGCAGACATGGTTTATGGAACGTTTGCCTTTTTAGTGAATTTTTTGTTGGATTAGTGAATAATATACATATACATATATGAAATATTGTAATACAATGCTAGCGTATTAGTTGCTTAGACTCTAAATAGTATAAAAATGTCAGGGTGGATGACAGGAACACCTCTAAGGAGAAATATTCATTTAAGCGAAAAATATGTAAGATTGTTGGTAAAGACAACGTGTGTTGCGATAAGCAGTAAAAACTATGTCTAAAGACTAGGAAAATCGAGACTTATCACCCACCCTCACATCTTACAGACAACTTGGAAGTACCACGTAAAACAAAACGTAAGTGTAAAAAGCATTACATATGTTTACTTAATTATCACCATTCCTAACAACCGCTTGAAAATATACAGTGTAACAATAACATTTTTGTCTAAAAACAAAGTATGTATAAATAAAATCAGTTGTAGAGCTTATGTAAAAAGTTGAAATCTAATAAAGTGTAATCACAGCTTGATACTTAGAAATTAAAAAAAAATTATTTATATATTTCTTTTTCCAATTAAATGAGAAATTTATGAATAAGTATTTTGAAATGATAGAACACAATATTTAAAATACCCATATCATGTATTATACATTTTTAGAGCCGGATCTACGCTACAAGTGCACCTACTTTCAAGTGAGATATCAATCGACAAAGTACCATCGCACAAACATAGAGGTAAAGTTACTTCCAAACTAATGACCTGTTCAAAAAAATTATTATTCAATCGTATTTATGAGTAGTTTCTGAATCATAAATGGCTACAAAATAAAAAAAATAATTAAAACGTTTGTTGACAAACTTAGTTCGTTAGCTTTTCCCTTTCAAGAAGTAATAAACTTTATACAGGGTGGGCAAATAGTGGACGGAAGATTGTAGGCTTACTAAAACATATTGTAGAAATCTGTCACTTGATCACGGTAGGGACCCTTAAGGGCAATAACATAAAAATATTTTCACTTAAATTTTGACGTTCATACAGGGTGATTCATATCAAACCTATATTTTTTGGCGCCAATCACCATTTTTGGTATAAGTAGGTATCAGAAAAAAATTGAATATCGCAGCGATTATAAAACTTAGAAGGCTGTGATTTTGCGGCACGACTAAGCATGAAATGCATCATCTTAGGTCAGACGGCTAAATTTGAATTCTTTTTGTACTTGGAGAAATCAGTAGACTAATTAAGGAAACTTCAACCAAATATAACTTGATTTTTTCAAATGGGAATTCCTATTTTTGTTTATAGAATCAAACGTGAAATTTGATTACTTTTATAACGATACAGTACTCAATATCAATCTTTTTCGGCTTCAATTTTTTTGCAAATTTTCAGTCAAATCGGTGTTTTTCAATTTTCCTCCGTGTAAGCATCCTAGCAGGCCATGAAAAATAAACAAAATCTCATTACGATGCAAGAAACCAACTAACTTAGTAGAAAGATGCAAACTAACTGGAGTAACGAGGCAAGATTATTAAAATTCTCTACAACACAATCATTAGCTCTAACCAGAAACAATAGCGGTAACAAGAATGCTCATTTTTCACAGCCTACTACCTTTTAGCCAATTTCCAAGGTCAGAAAAAATATTTACTCAAAGGAAAGCTACCAGCTGGCAGTAGTATATCTATGTCTTCTGAATAAATTTTTCCATTTAATGCCATAAAAAAGTAGTCATTTCCGTAAGTCAAAGGCCCGACTGGAGCCTTTCAAATTCTTCAGTAGGTACTTCTACTTATTAGCAAAATCGCAGAAAATGAAACCTGGATTGCAGTCTGTTTGAATTATAAAACTTAATTTAGTTTGTACAAAAATGCATGAAATAAATACAATTACAACATGGAGTAATAAAAAATCTAGCAATCATTTTAATAGATGTGCAGACTGGTCCAGTTAGAGATATCCTTCCTTTTGATTTAACGGGACGGAAATGACTAATTTTTGTATCCCATTAAATTTGAGATTTCATTCTGAAGATGAAGCATGTGAGCAAAAGTCGCTGGTAGTTTTCCTTTTGTTCAAAAATCTTTAATCGTTTTGGAAAGTTGTCAAGCTCTAGTAGACCTCAATAGTTAGTAGGCTGTGAAAAACAAACAGCTTCTCATTGAAATATGATATCTTGCCGCTGTTGTATCCGGTTAGAGCTGATGTGTTGTAAGGAATTTTCATATAATCTTGCCTCGCTACTCTAGTTCGTTTGTATCTTTCTACTAAGTCAGTTGGTTTCTTCCATCTTAACGGGCTTTTGTTTATTTTTCTTGGCTTACACGCAGGAAAAACACCGATTTGGCTGAACATTTGAAATAAAACGAAAACAAAAAAAGATTGATATTGAGAATCCTATATCGTTAGAAAGGTAATCAAATTTTGCATTTGATTCTATAAACCTAAAAAAATCAAGTTATCTGCGATTGCTGTTTCCTTAATTCATCTACTGATTTCTCCAAGTACAAACAGAATTCAAGTTCCACCGTCTGACCTAAGGTGACCCGTTTCATGCTTGGTCATTCCGCAAAGTCACGGCTTTCTAGGTTTTATAATTGCTGCGATATTCAATTTTTCTCTGATACCTACTTATACCAAAAATGGTGATCTGCGCCTAAACGGTTAGTTCAAAGTTCCATGTACATAAAGTCACACTAAAATTCACCAAGGAATCTAAATATGCAACAATATATAGGGGGTTCCATTAAAAAAATGTAAGTTTGATATGAATTACCCTGTATAAACGACAAAATTTAAGTGAAAATATTTTTACGTCATCGCCCTGAAGGGTCCCTACCGTGATCAAGTGACATTTCTAAATATGTTTTAGTAAGCCCACAATCTTCCGTCCACCTACTATTGGCCCACCCTGTATTGGCCAAAATTACTTTCATTGAATAAAAATCTATTAGAACCTCAAATAGATGGCAAAATTATACAACAAAAACATACTTAGCGAGAGTATTCACAGAAGGCAATCTTACAAACTACAGTAACATTGCTAAATCTATGCTAACATGGAAACGGGGCGCAAGACATAACAAGAGTTTTTTGGAAGTAGTCTACTCTATTTGTATTTTTCTAAATTAACTATACTTCACTTGCATTTTCGTTTAGCTACGTAAAGGTGGGTGACAAGCTTCCGGATATTCCTACAAATAAAAAAGAAAAAGGATTTACTATAATCGTGGTGCAGCACGATTTTTATAAATTCCTTATTAAATTCTACAACGTGTCGTTTTTTGAGAACCTCAAAAACCAACGAGCTTCTTGCCAATCAGTGCATATGGCAGACGCATACGCGGTAAACATCACTAACCTAACTGATTGGTATTAATGTATGCATAATATCTTTAGCAAATTTCAGAGAAAATATGTATGTTCCGTCCCTCCTAGAGTATGGTCATCACCAGATGCATGCTTTAAAGCAACATATAACGACGATGGTATGGACTCAAATTCTCTAGGATGACCGGTGAAAGACGTACAGGCGTGCACGACGTGAAATGCTTGGAGGACGAGAGAAAGAATGGAACACGATTATACCTCTCCAGAACACAGCGCATCTACTCCTATAGTGGAGACAATGCAACGTATGTGGAGATAGCAAATTCTTGTGCAACGAAAAAAAGGTCACCCTGACAGCATAAGGTAGTAGATACATTATGACGCAACACAAAACCTAAATCGGGATAAGACGGATAGACTGACGTTCCATAGGTAGTTCGAAAATCTAACGAAGGATCGTATATTGTAACAAATAGAACACAGAAGGGTATAGAAAGAGGGAGCTTGTAATCAAAACTCCCGCGCATTGCTTACGGGCAAGACAAGTTAATATACGTTAGTCATAGGTATATTTTCTATCAAATTTCAGTTTTAAAAAAACAGACTATGGGCATATAAAACCCGATTGGCGATTAATAATGCTAAATTAAATGCCATACTTGTAAATGTACAATAACTAGTTCCCCGAAAAACTAATCTGGACGAACACAAGCACAAAATACAACAACTTAAAGATATATTTGAAACGACGGATGTTATTAAGAAAACGCCTGCATCCTCTTTTAACTGGTCTGCTTTATTATTGACGATTAATTTGGTATCTATAAACGAAGTCAATTTTATTACTTATTATCGCTACTATCACGTGTTCAAAGGAGCATATCGAAATACCAATAACCCTGTAGGAACGAAGAAATACAGCTTGATATTCAGCCAATTTTATGGCCTATGATGCAAACTAAAACATATAACAAGGGGAATAGATAAGGAAGCCGATTTTGGAACCTGAGTTTGTAAAAATACAATTAAAAAAACTACCTACCTGTCAAGGTATTTCGCATGACAGGGGGTTATTAAAACTTACCGCTGTCTACAAAAAAGTTTCAAATGCGAGGGCATAAGATGATTTTATGTTAGAGATGTTAGTAACAATATTTTCATAATACTAGACTTAGAAGGAAACATACTAATTAGGCCGTCAAATATTGGGCGTCATTGTCAGCTTGTAAATTTTTTTGTGACAAAAATACAGAAAAGAAGTTCTGGGATCATCAACGTTCATGTATCAGTAAATATCAAACACCAAGAAGATCGCGTCATTGAACGCAACACCCAGAATCAATAATTATGAATAGGACACAAATTCAAGATAGAACTGTCATGAACAAGAATCTCAACATTTCAATGTATTGTCATAGTATGCAGTCAGTAAAGCACCTGTCCAGCAAAACTAGGAAAATCCGAAATACTACTCTGTATCAAAATACTTACATTGCGTTGCCTGCAGAGGAGTAACATAGTTGCTTGGGAAGAGTCCGGAAACCCCGTTAAGTTCTCCCTTCCACCAAGCTTCTTCATCTCTGGCCGTCACGCTGATGATGTCATCTTTGCTAAAGGTCAGCTCGTCGGGATTTGCCGCCGTGTACGGATAAAGAGCTATGACTTTATCTGTTAAAAAAAACGGGATGAAAAATACAGTTCATGCAGTTCATAAAAGTAAGGCCGCTTTCTGATTTGTCGGCGCGGGAGCGGCGCGGGATCTGTTAGCTCGGCACCGAAACGATTCCGCACTGCCTTCAGTTACTCACCTATCTGCATATTCTCGGTAAAAAATCCTGCAGTATCGCTTTGAGCGTTTTACGAAAATGTCGTCTTCAAGCGATGAAGATATTTTAGTGTGTTATTTATATCGTCTACGTAAAAAAAAGAAAACGTTATTGGCGTTATCCTTACATCGAGAAGAACATTAATTGTCGACTTTTTGTTGCGGCTCAAGAACTTTCCCAAGACGACCAAAAATTTTTATCGATGTAGGTATAGAATGTCAAAAAAAACGTACGAAGAGCTTTTGAATTTGTTATCACCAGTGTTAACAAAGCAACATGCAAGATTTAGAGAATGCGTGACTCCTGATGAAAGATTACTTATGACTTTAAGGGAAGTGGTAATTAAAAGGTCTCATTTTAGTTCGAAGTTATTTACAGTTATTGATATATTACAATCATTTAAAAGCAATACCGTCACCATACGAAATTCTAGGATTTTATATTTTGCGTATAGTGACGCCATTGTGTTTACTATTATAAAAGAAAAAAAAACAGTTCATTAAAGTTCTAAATAATACGACAAATCAAGAGTATTTTTATTATAACAAATGCAAAACAGTTGATTACAGTTCTTCATATGACATATCAAGAGTATTATTGCAGCAAAATGCCGACCGGCTCCTGGACACGCGTCCCGACTGACGGTAAAACGAAACGATCCCTCTCCGCGCCCGCACTTCCCGCGTCAATCAGAAAACGCGCATTGAAATAGAGGTGCTCGGCAAGCGGTACCGCGTACACCGAGCGAACCGAATCCGCGCCGCTCCCGCACCGACAAGTCAGAGAGCGGCCTTATAATAAATGGCAGCATAAAAAATTTAGTATTTATAGTAGTAGTGGTACTTTATAATGTGTCGGATGTTCTGTGACATTCATCCGTCTGTGACTGAATGTTTTTTGTGTTTGTTCAATTCTCTATTTTAGGTAGCATTTAAAAGTTTTTTAATAAATAAATTAGATTAAATTTTATTTATAAATAACTCTGAAAACACCCCGTAATGGTACAAACTGAAGTAAAATATTGTTATAATATTCAAAACAAATGATTTTAAACTATGAATCTCTTCATGAACCACACATTATGGTTACTTTATATGTATATTATTGATGAGTGCAAATGTGAAACAGTTTTCTATACTGACATCTTTCTTTTGCTGCAGTTTAGATGTATTAATATAAATAGTTTTAGGGCAGATTTTATCAACAGGCGCATTTTAACAAAGGATTCGACCAATCAAAGCAGCCTGTTCAAGAACATGTATCTGTCAAAGTACTCTGAAAACTATTGATTTCTCTAGAAGTTTACTTCAAAAAGGTTAAAAAAAGACATGCTTTATATACAATCGACCATTATGAACCATCTAGTATCCTTTCCAGTCTGATTTTCCATCCTAAATGGGTGAAAAATTGCATTTTCTTGTTTAACAAAAAGTTTAGCGATTGCTAATTTCAACCAATCAGATTCCGCAAAAACTGTACATTTGATCGCTGTTTTTTTCTTCTGCTAAATAATAATGATGACAAAAAATTAGGATTTTGAATAATTTTTTTTGTGATAAAAGGAGAGATCAAATATAAGTTTTACAACAAAACTGTTTTTGTTTTGTTTTTTTTTTCGCAATAATTCAAAAGTTATATCAAAATAAAAATATGTTTTTGAATCCAGAACCGAAAACACGCCGACGGCTCCCGAAGCCGTATGACATTCTTCGTGAAAAGACTTGTAGCAGTTGTAACTAACGTGTATATTTGTTGCAACATAGGCGATGAATGAAGTTTGCAGCTCGAGACGAAGTCAACGATCGAAATATCTTTTTGAATGGTTGAAATTAGATCATAAATCCCAGTAAAAAGGTACCTAATCCCAAATCAAATATGTACCGTTGAGGCGATCCCTTAAGCAAGATGGCGGGTGGCCGAGTGGTATGGTGTTCGACAACGCTTCCCTGTTTTCGTGGGTGGTGTTGGTGGGTATTGGTTCGAGACCCAGCCCGTGCAACTACTTTTTTTTATTTTTTTTATCAAAAATATTCATTGATATGCTTTTTACTCATGTTACACACACATTTTTTTGTACCATCGCCATAAATGTGTTTTTGAATCAAATTTTATTAGATGTTTTATTAGTACAACAAAAATTCCGAATAATTTTACTTTTTTGGAATAATTTCATTTTGATACCGCTATCAGAGCAATTGGCGATTGATATTGACGGATAAACTTCACTTCCACTGACTGAATTCTCCACCACCTCCGGTACTTAGCTTTTGCAAATGTCAAGTAAAATGTCTAATAAAATTTGATTCAAAAACACATTTATGTCGATGGTACAAAAAATGTGTGTAATATGAGTAAAACGTATATCAATGAATATTTTGGTTAAAAAAAAGATAAAAAAATTGTACGGGCTGGGTCTCGAACTAACACCCATCAACACCACCCACGAAAACAGGGAAGCGTTGTCAAACACCATACCACTCGCCCACCCACCATCTTGCCGAAGGGATCGCCTCAACGGTACATATGTGATTTGGGATTAGGTACTTCTTTACTGGGATTTGTGACCTAATTTCAACCATTCAAAAAGATATTTATTCCGATCGTTGACTTCGTCTCGAGCTGCAAACTTTATTCATCGTCTATGTTGCAACAAATATACACTTGTTACAACAATAGTTTTGTTATAAAACTTATACAGGGTGGCCAATCGGGTGACGATAATAATTTTTTTTTAGATAGCCCGTACCGAGACCTATCCAAAACACCCCCCATGTATGTGTGCCGATTATTATTGATAGTTTTCGAGTTATGATTTTTTTTTTGAAAACTTAGAGATTTTCCAGTTTTTCCAAGGAATCGTCAAAAACAAAAACATGAAAGCTTTTTGGCTTTTATTTTTTTCTGCAATTATATTCAGTATTAAGCCTATTTTAATATCCAATAAAGAGAACCTGTACATCCGAACAATAATTAAGTACATTTTGGGCCCAAAGTTTGAAATCCCTTTTTTTAGTCACGAGACCAAAACCTTCAAAATAAAATTAAAAATACTTATGTCTGGTTCTGGAGCTTCAAACTAATCTTAAAAACTTTGCAAGACATTGCACTTTCGAAATAATAATGAAAAAGTAGCACTTATGGGGACATTTTGCGCCGTACGTGAGTGTTAAAGGCAAAAAGGTGATAATTCGCGAATTTCCAAAATGATTTAAAAACTATTATTTTGCTTTATTATGACAAATTGAAGAAAAAAACTCGTAACAACTAATAAACCCGATAATCACTGATGTTTTGATGACTTTTAATAAAAAAACTACCCAAATTGTGATTGTTGAAGCGTTTTTGCTATACAGGGTGGGCCAATAGTGCGTGGACGGAGGATTATGGGCTTACTAAAAAATATTTCAAAAATCTGCCACTTGATCATGGTAAGGACCCTTGAGGGCTATAACGTAAAAATATTTTCACTTAAATTTTGACGTTTATACAGGGTGATTCATATCAAACCTACATTTTTTTGAATGGAACCCCCTATATATTATTGCATATTTGGATTCCTTGGTCAATTCTAGTGTGACTTTATGCATCACACATGGAACTTTAAACGAACCGTTTAGGCGCAAATCACCATTTTTGGTATAAGCAGGTATCAGAAAAAAATTGAATATCGCAGCGATTATAAAACCTAGAAGGCCTTGGCTTTGCGGTACGACTAAGCATGAAATGAGTCACCTTAGGTCAGACGGCTAAATTTGAATTCTTTTTGTACTCGGAGAAATCAGAGGATAAATTAAGGAAGCTTCAATCACAGATAACATGATTTTTTCAAATGGGAATGCCTATTTTGGTTTAAAGAATCAAATGTAAAATTTGATTACCTTTCTAACGATATAGCACTCTTGATATCAGTCTTTTCTGGTTTTCATTTTATTTCAAATTTTCAGTCAAATCGGTGTTTTCCAACTTTCCTGCATGCAAGCAACCTAGCAGGCCATGAAAAATAAACAAAAGCTCATTAGTATGGAAGAAAGCAACTAACTTAGTAGAAAAATGCAACCTAAGTAGAGCAGCGAGGCAAGATTACGAAAATTCCTTACAACATATCAGCTCTAACCAGAAACAATAGCAGTAACAGGAACGCTCATTTTTCACAGCCTACTAGCTATTAGCCAATTTCCAAAGTTAGTAAAAAAGTACCTAATCAAAGGAAAACTACTAGTAATTGTTGTTGGCAGTAGAATATCTATGTCTTCTGAATAAATTTGAATAAATTTTCACATTTATTGCTATAAAAAAGTAGCCATTTCCGTAAGTCAAAAGTAATGACACCTGTGACTGGAACCCTTCAAATTCTTCGGTAGGTACTTCTGCTTATTAGCAAAATCGCGGAAAATGAAACTTGAATTGCAGTCTGTTTGAATTGTAAAACATAAATTAGTTTGCAGAAAACTACATGAAATAATCACAATTACAACATAGCGTAATAAAAAAATTCTAGCAATTATTTCAATAGATGTTCAGAATGCTCCAGTTGGAGATATCTTTACTTTCGACTTAACTAAACGGAAATGACTATTTTTTTATCCCATTGAATGTGAAATTTCATTCTAAACATGTTGGACTGTAAGCAAAAATCGCTGATAGTTTTCTTTTTGTTTCAAAATTTTTAATCGTTTTGGAAAGTTGCCAAGCTCTAGTAGACCTCAATAGCTAGTAGGCTGTGTAAAACAAACACTTCTGTCATACCCCAGCTACTCATTGACATTAGATATCTTGTCGCTATTGTTTCCGGTTATAGCTGATGTGTTGTAAGGAATTTTCATGTTCCTGCCTCGCTACTCGAGTTCGTTTGCATCTTTCTACTAATTTAGTTGTTTTCTTCCATATTAACGAGCTTTTGTTTATTTTCCATGGCCTACTAGGTTGCTTGCACGCAGGAAAATTGAAAAACACCGATTTGACTTAAAATTTGAAATAAAATGAAAACCAAAGAAGATTGATATCAAGAATGCTATATCGTTAGAAAGGTAATTAAATTTTACATTTGATTCTTTAAACCAAAATAGGCATTCCCATTTGAAAAAATCAAGTTATCTGTGATTTAAGTTTCCTTAATTAATCTACTGATTTCTCCAAGTACAAAAAGAATCCAAATTTAGGCGTCTGACCTTAGGTGACGCATTTCATGCTTAGTCGTACCGCAAAGTCACGGCCTTCTAAGTTTTATAATCGCTGCGATATTCAATTTTCTTCTGATACCTACTTATACTAAAAATAGTGATTTGCGCCTAAACGGTTCGTTTAAAGGTCCATGTATGATATATAAAGTCACATTAGAATTGACCAAGGAATCCAAATATGCAATAATATATAGAGGGTTCCATTCAAAAAAATGTAAGTTTGATATGAATCACCCTGTATAAACGTCAAAATTTAAGTGAAAATATTTTTACGTTATAGCCCTCAAGGGTCCTAACCACGATCAAGTGACAGATTTTTGAAATATTTTTTAGTAAGCCCACAATCCTTCGTCCACGCACTATTGGCCCACCCTGTATACTATTGAACTTCTGCTAAATTAAGTTCTATGGAGAGTTAACAAAGGAAAGGAGTAATAAAACAATAATCTGACTTCCAATTTCATGGCAGAATTACCTGGGAAGCGATGTCGTAGCATATGCCATCCCTTTCTTTCAGGGTAGCTTTTTGCGAGCTTATGTCGGCGAAGCGCAGTTGTGTTAATTAATTTTCGGTAATAGGCAAGGCAATGTTCGGATGGACCTAAAAAGGTGATTTATATCGCTAGGTCTTCCTTTACAGGTCAGTAGACAGCCTATCATGAATACAAGTTTTTGAGTTTTTTAACCCCCCACCCCCCAAACACCCAAATTCCACCCCCACCAAAAAAAAAAAACGCAGAAAATGATCAAGAACCTCTAAAACGCCTAAAAACGAAGTTTGAGGAATATTTGAAATTTTTGTTTTAATTACTCCGCCGCCCATGTACCGATTTCCAAAATTATAGCAGCTTTACCTACTAAGACCCCACAGCATATTGCTGCCTAAATTTCATCACAGTCCATGCAGCGGTTACTGAGATTATGAGGCTAGAAAAACGCGTACAGTCAGACAGACCGACAGACAGAACGACGGAAATGAGTGACGCGGATTTTCGTTATGGAGAAGTTATAAAACGCCCAAAAAAACCTATTATCTCAAAATCGAAAATTTTCACGATCACAATCCTCCACTCACCCATCGGTGTGGCAACTAAAAGGGATGGCGTATGCTACGATAACGCTTCCCAGGTAATTCCGCCATGGAATTAAAAGTCAGATTGTTATTTTATTATTCCTTTCCTTTTAAAGTATTTTTCCTTTCCTTTCCATACAACTTAATTTAGCAGAAGTTCAATAGTACACAGCAAAAAGCATAGGTGTTAATTTTTTTATTAAAAGTGATTAAAACATCATTGACTATCGTGTTTATTAGTTGTTATGAGTTTTTTTCTTTAATTTGTCATAATAAAGTAAAATAATAGTTTTTTAAATCATTTTGGAAATTCGTGAATTATCACCTTTTTACCTTTAACAGTCACGTACGGCGCAGAATGCCCCCATAAGTGCTATTTTTTCATTATTATTTCGAAAGTGTAATGTCTTGCAGAGTTTTTAAGATTAGATTGGAGCTCCGGCACAAGGCACAAGTATTTTTAATTTTATTTTGAAGGTTTTGGTCTCCAGACTAAAAACAGAGATTTAAAACTATGGGCCCAAAATGTACTTAATTATTGTTCGGATGTACAGGTTCTCCTCATTGAATATTAAAATAGCCTTAATACTGAGTATAATTGCAGAAAAAAATATAAGCCAAAAGGCATTCTTGTTTTGTTTTTGACGATTGGAAAAACTGGAAAATATCTAGGTTTTCAAAAAAATGTCATAACTCGAAAACTATCAGTAAGCGGTACATATACATGGGGGTGTTTTGGATAGGTCTCGGTACGGGCTATGTAAAAAAAAATTATTATCGTCACCCGATTGGCCACCCTGTATACGATATGATGAAAAGTGTCATCCAGCTTTGACGTTTTGTTTTCAATATTGATAAAATACTATTGGACGGTATTTATTAGCCTAGCCCTCAATACCCAATAGAAAGCGTTTGCTAAATAACATCCAATAGAAAAGCTTTGTCAAATTCTTTGTTAAATATGCATGTTGATAAAATCGGGCCTTAGTATTACAGAAGTGGACTTCATTGGTAGTTCGTAGGACGTAGATCATAGGCTGCTAAGTGATTGCTTAGTAAACGTTTAATAGTTTTGAATATAAAATCCACAGTAGTTAGATAAAGGTGTTGCTGAACAGAGAGCTTTGTATCTATGCCTATGTGCATTACGAGCATTCTAATATTATTCTCATTCCTTTATTCTGCTTTGAGCGGTAGGTACTCAAAGAGAGGTTTGATTATTATTGCACATATTGAAAGATGATTTGAAATTCTCGAGAAAAAGTATATACATATACAGGGTGTCGGAAGGAAGGTACCAAACTCTACGAGTGTATTTGCGCATGAAAATAATGTTCTATAAAAGAAGGCTTCTTTACCCGCATTCTCGTACTCTCGCACAAAGCGGATGAAACTCAATAGTCCACGCCCTCCCATAGCAGGCAGTGGCCAGTACTACTCTCTTCTGCAGACACTCCAAACTCAAATAGTCCACGCCGGCCTAGGGGTCGTGGAAGGTATATTCGGGGGAAAGAGGACCTAGGATGTAGGCTTCTCTCCATATTCATCCTTTTACGGGTCTTTATGTCGATTTGTCACAGCTCTTTCACTTTCCAGTGGATAGCACCAAAGCTGTGTAATAACAATGGGATCCTAAGCGTGTTTGTGGCAGCGATTTTCTTCTTACCGGACAGTTCTGATGACCAAATCTGCCGAAGTAGATGCAAATGCTCGTTGCGGAAACTCTTTGACCAACCTTGCCTCTGGGACATGACGCTGCTCGGCAGCGTCCTCTTTTGAGATGAACCATGGCACATTTGTCTGTCCCGAACTCAATTCCAATAGTTTGACTGCAATCCTGCGCCTCCCTCAGCGACTGCTGTAAATCACGTTGACCCGAGGCATAGAGTTTCAGGTCATCCATGTAAAAAAAATGGGTGACCTTGTGCCTCCGATAATTGGGCGTGCCACACCTGTATCCCTTAGCACTATAGACAAAGGTAGTAGTGAGATGCAAAAGATTAAGTGACTCAAGGAGTCTCCCTGGAAGACGAATCTTTTAAATGACACCAACTCTGTCCGATGCATCCTACGATTTGATTATCTACCGAAAGACATTCCAACAGCCGCACAATCCGTTCATGTCGAATGCATACCTATAGCCGATCCAGGCCATAGAAAGGTTTCGCTTGTCCTGCGTGACACATCGGTCAATCAACAGGTCCTCCTTGCAGCCAGCTACTCCCTTCTTTGACTATCTGTTCGTACACGTCGAGAAATACAGGATTCACAACTTGAAGGATTCGCATGTACAAGATTATGGCGAAGAGCTTGTAAGATCCGTTCAGGCATGTTATTGGCCTGTAGTTTTTGAGATGAGACAAATCTCTAGTCTTCGGGAGAAGCACAGTTCGGCCCTAACCGAGCCGGAATTGGCTGCTCCTGATTTAGCCACGAGGCAAAAACTGTAATCAAATACCGGTGGCAACTGGGAAATGTTTTCAACCAATAGGTGTTATTACCATTCGGGCCAGGAGCTGTGAAATTCTTTGCACCTCGTAAGGTGCCAAGAATTTCTTCCGTGCTTATCGGATGGGGCAGTACATTTAAGCTGGGAGTCCTCTTCGACAGAATCGAACTGCGCCAAGGTGAGTGTCAGCTTGGAGAGGTTTGGGCTGTTCGTAAATGTCCCTCCAAAAAGCATCCACGCGATCAGCAGTTGGCGGCTGCTCTATGGCTGATGGTCGCTGTTGGAAAAGATGAGAAGGACTTTCAGAAAACATTGTTTTCCTCCAGACCGCTCGCCCGCGCCGCCAGTGTCACTTAGCAGCAATTAGCATCCGTATCTTGTCATGACAATGTACGCGGCGCGTAAAAGGCCTCCGAGCCGCTCTATATTCCGTCACACACTGGATACGAGATGCGTCCTAGATTTTCGCTGCTATTTGGCGCACCCGCCTCTGTGCTATCTCAACAGGAGAGTCTCTCACTCTCCCCTGTCCAGTCAGCCTCAGAGCCGCAGCGTAAATTTCACAATTAATGCTGCAAAAGTCAGAGACCACCGGTAGACATTCACTCACTGTCTCATTCTCTCTCTTCAAGTCTGCCAGCTGGAAGGACCTCTTGCAAGGTCGCAAGGCCCTTTGGTCACTAAAATCCCCAGGTGCGACGACTTAGTCGATTTCTCTCTCAGCGGGCCCTATTAGCGACTTTTCAGCCTGGTCAACAGGCACGAACATACCCCTGCCCCGAAGGTAAAACACCTGATTCCGCCAGCTCTCTCTCTCTATAGTAGTATATACCTCAAAAGAGGACGCTGCGGAGACTGTGGAGATGAGGAGCAGCTCGATGATGGGACCATTTTGTGACAACTGCATATCGGAGATACTTATACCTACTTTGGAGTGGCGCAGCGTCATGTCCAAGAGGCAGAATTGGTCAAAAAGTATCTCCGCCGTAGGTATTTCCACTCCGGCAGATCTGGTCATCAGAACTGTCCGGCAAGAACAAAGTTGCTGCCACAAACACGCTTGCGGCCCCATTGTTCTTATACAGCTTTGGTGCTATCCACTGAAAGAGCTGCGACAAATCAACATAAAGACCCACAAAAGGATGAATATGGAGTTAAGTTTACATCCTAGATCCTCTGTCCCGCGAATATATCTCCCACGACACCTGGGAGACCGCGGACTATTGAGTTTGGAGAGTCTGCAGAACAGAGTAGTACTGGTCACTGCCTGCTATGTTACGACGAGCATCGAACCCCTGATCCGCTTTGTGCGAGAGCACGAGATTGTAGGTAAAAGAGCCTTCCTTCTTAGAGCAGCAACACGGGCAGCCGAGGAACTCTCGACTTCGCGCGGAGGTGTTAGCAGTCCGCTATCGAACTTGCTCCCGGACAATTAAAAACCCGCATTAAAGCTGCTGAAGTTCAATTGCTTTTGAGACTTCACAAAGATAGCCAATGCACGGATTCTTCTGCAAACATCTAGCAGAGCATGGTTTGTTTCAATAGTTTGACCATCTCCTTCCTAAGGTCTAGTGGGTTGAAGTCGGAGACTGAGAGCACTGAGCTAGCTAGCACAATGACTTGCCAAGACGGTGTCTTTAACACCTTAGAATACCGTAGCCGGATTATGGATATGGATGTGCCCGATATCCACTGTAGAGCTTGCCTGCAGGCGCCAGAGAGCCTTACGCACCTCTTGTCGGCGTGTAATGCGTACGCTAGCACTGCCTACGTCTATCGGCACAATGCGGCTCTACGAGTGCTATACTACCATTTAAAGCACTCATACGGTATAGATGAGACAGCTGTGCTGCCTTACGCTCCAGGGGACATAGAGTCCGTGGTGGAGAACGAGAGGTGCCGAATTTACTGGAACTACTCACGGTGTGACGAGTAGTCGCTAGGTAATGGAATAGCAGCCCGGTGTGTCGGAGCCCGAGTTGCAATTTTTTTGTTTTTGTTTTGCTATATACAGGGTTGGGATAAAGTATGGAACAAGCAAGTAACTTTCGAACGGAAAGAGTGACATTGCTGAAAATTTGCAGGCAAGTGTAGTGACGTCTAATGCATCCGAAGACATTATGTTAGCTATTAATGTACTTCCGGTTTAACCGGAAGTACCGTCAACTTTTTTAATTTAAATGGGACACCCTGTATATTTTTGCAGATTTTAATTCATCTTTTTTTTCCGAATACGTCCATAGTGGGTTTAGTATTTGTTTCTTAAAAAATTTGTCTCACAAATTCGTCCGTGGCGGTCTGCGGTCTTCCCGTTTGAGGTAATTTTTTTGTAATTTTTTTTTTAGTCACCGTCAAACGTGTTACAGGACCCCTGTCGGGACGTAAATCATTAAAAGTTGACACACTTCTTTGTGAGTTCTCACGCGATCACCAAAACCGGCTTTGAATGACCGGCATTCTAAACACCTGACATGATAAAGAAGCTTTATCCTTCCCGTTTTTACAGAAACTAATGCTAAACCCACTATGGACGTATTCGGCAAAAAAGGATGAATTAAAATCTGCAAAAATATACAGAGTGTCCCATTTAAATTAAAAAAGTTGACGGTACTTCCCGTTAAACATGAAGTACATTAATAGCGAACATAATGTCTTCGGATGCACTAGACGTCACTACACTTGCTTGCAAATTTTCAGCAATATCACTCTTTCCGTTCCAAAGTTATTTGCTTGGTTCCATACTTTATCCCAACCCTGTATATAACCACATACTGGACAAGGGAAATTGATATTATAATGAGCATTTCATTTTATGCTTACCTATAATGATTTCCTGTTGCATCCTTGTAGTGCTGACAGGCGTAGTTCTTCCGCTCATTTTACCTGAACTATTCAATACCTAGAATAGTGATTTCAATTTTATATTTCATACAAATATTCCATACAGTATAAAAATAATTTTATATATGAAATAAAAAACAAAGTACAAGTGAGGGTTGAACTAATATTTCTTTCTTAGGCTCGAAAGTGTGTTTCGTAACAACTGCATCGCTCCGCCCCACACGTTTCTTGTATAGGATATTAATTATTTATATTATGTTTAACGATTAGATAAGTATAAAAGAAAATTAGAGTGAAATTTGATCAAAAAAAAAAACTAAAATACCACATTCTTTTTCACTCATGTACAATAGTAACGTATATAGTATATAGGAGTGAATAAGTAACGTAAAAGTTGAGACGCAACCTAAATGCTTAATGAAAATTTATAAGATAGTAGTTTGTCCAGATTACAGAATACTGAGTAAAATTGATGAAGTCCTTTTTACCTTAACATAACTCGCCGGAAACCATCCGACCTGCCTCTTTCTGCCCTTAGCTTGCAACTCTCCTTCCCACCAACCACTCTCAGTCTTCTTCCTGATCATGATCAGTTGGCCACGGGCCAATGAAAGTTGCTCCGGACTCGTCGATTGATATGGAGCTATGACTGACGCTATCTCTGGTTTTTTCGTCTTCATTACCTACGTTTTCAGGCACAAAGTAAACTATGAGAAGTGTTATATACATACAGGGTGATTCCTAAGATACTTTTTTATCTGTGTATAGAAATCGTACGGTCCTGCAGTTTAGACAGTAGTGTGTAGTTTTATCGGCTCCGTGATAATCTCCAAATAATTTGGGAATTACGAGCTGTAGAAACAATTGAAAGTGATCAGTGGTTTATATAAGTGGTACTTTGTAGCAGCTGCATTTGGTAAATAAGGTAAATTAGATATTAGGTATCAGAGCGATTTCACGGACATTCCTCATAGACTCACCAATAAATGTCCAAGGTCCGACAGGTCGACCGGCTGAGGATTTTTTGCGCGGTGGCAGAATTTGATAATAGGTAGGCTATTGAACCCGAATACATAGTTCCGGCTTTCATATCCACGGAAAACAGGACTGGACTAAGCAAGAAAACGGCAAGATAGAAGCAACAGTGAAGGAATAGCAGGCGTCCTTAAACAAATTAAGGAAAGTATATAACAAATGAATGAGAAGCTGGACTCGGCCGTGCTTGAAATGAAACGGATGGGGACAGAAAATAAGGAGCTCAAAGATAGAGTTAAAGGTCAAGAAGAAAGAATAGAAAGACTCGAGAGAGAGATAAGGAAAAAAATATAGTCATAAAAGGAGTGGCAGATGAGACAACTGAAAACGACGAGGAAACAAGCAGCAAAATTGTTACAATTCTGCAAAAAATGGGTGTAAACATCAATGCTAAAGAGGATATAGAAGAAGTACGAAGGCTTGGAAGATACAACAGAGGAAGAGAAAGACCAATTTTAGTCAAGCCGATGAAAGAGCCTACCTCCTAAGTTTACGATTTTGAGGAACACAAGAAATCTAAAAGGTACAAATGTATGGATTGACAAGGACTATCCAAAGGAGGTGCGAGAAGATAGAAGAAAACTGATTCCAGAACTTAAGGAGGTAAGAAACAGAGGATACAGAGGAATGCTAAGATACAATAAACTTGTAATCAAGGGAGACATATACAGGGTGTCCCAAAACTCAACGTCAATCCGCAACTGGGTGATAGGATTGATTGTAACTATCATGAGAAAAATCAGAAAAAAAATCTATCCCATGCAGTTTGAAAATTATGGGGATTTAAGAATAACCCAGAAATTTGGTCAAATTATAACAATTTTTCGGCTATTGTGGTTGATTTTTATTATTTTGTTCATTTAAACTTTAGAACCGTAACCCTAAAAACATTTCTAGATGCACAGTCAAAAATAATGACAAATTACCCCTAGTTTTCTATTATTATTTGTAAAACTATAAATTTAAAATTTTCAAAGTTTGTCGACATTGAAAGGCCCCCCTTTTAAAAAAATGTACTAAAGTGCCTTGGCAAATACCATTAAGAGTTTGCGCATTTAATCAGGATTGTAAAATGGTACAATGTTACTTTCATACAAAAAGAAACGAATAAAAAAATAATAACCTCATGTAACCCGATTTTTGCTAACCCATTTCACTCACGTCAAATGTTCTTTATTCGCAAAAGCTTTTGGTAGGTTCTTAATTTTACGGAAAAATGATGAGGGAGATGGATAGTGAACATGTTTGCCATGACAGACAGTGATGCCGCTTTTACCAAAGTCAACAAAAGTAAGTAAAATTTATAAAATAATGAAAAATCTTGACCCAATTTAGTTTAGGTTTATTAGGATAAAAGTTAGATAGGGAAATAACATTTTTATTACAATAATTGAATTGTTTACCACCAGCCTCAATACACGCCCTACATCTTAAAAAGGATCTACTAATAGTAGGAGAGCCTACCGCTCATTTTTATGTTGCATGTTGTAGTGGAACGAAACAAGTAAAAGTCAGTAATTGGTGTATAGGGCAATCCCGAATCGCCGAGTTGCCAGGTCCAAAGTTGGTAGGACCATAGTAATTGATTAACAAATAGTAATAAAAATATTAGAATATGTTGCATCGCGTACTGCGCTGACACATGCAGTATTCGAAAGGTTTTAATCTACTTATTCTAAAAATATGGACTTGCCACTCCTCATCCTGGAAAAACCCCATAGCAGGTCAGTTCGAAAGGGGTGATTTTGGGGGGGAAAATATGTCACATCGCGTACCGCCATGAATCTTTAACGAGATTTCAGATTTCGGAATTCTGAAATTAATGGCGTGAACCTGCCTACTCTAATCTTGACAGAATCGAAACTTGCCAGCTTAGAAAGCTGCGTTTTCGACGCCCGCGAGTGGGAGACAAAGCGATGTTTTCGCTTGTCAACTTGTCGACTTGTTGTATGTATTTGAGAGTGGAATGTAGGTCGAGAACTGTGATCAAGCTAACGAATAAACTAGTTTTCGTACAAATTTTATTATCAAACATTACACATATTATTTATTCACAAAATTAGTCACATTCGTCCGCAGGTACCCCATATTTCTTAACGTTGATTATACATGTATACTGATTAATGAATTGTTGGCAGGATAGTATTACTTTGAACTCTTACATTAAAGAATACTCTCTTCCGCGCGTATGCGCGCGCGCCACCACCATGTGCGCGCGCCACCGCGCGCGTTGAAAGCGAAACTTTCTAAGCTGGCAAGTTTCAATTCTGCCAAGATTAGCGTAGGCAAGTTCATGCCATTGATTTCAGAATTCCGAAATCTGAAATATCGTTAAAGATTTATGGCGGTACGCGATGTGACATATTTTCACCCCAAAATCACCACTTTCGAACTGACTTGCCACGGGTTTTTTCTAGGATGAGGAGTGGCAAGTCCGTATTTTTAGAATAAGTAGATTAAAACCTTTCGAATACTGCATGTTGCATCGCAACATATGTTGCATCGCAGTACGCGATGCAACATATTCTAATATTTTTATTACTTTTTGTTAATCAATTACCATGATCCTACCAACTTTGGACCTGGCAAGCCGGCGGTTCGGGGTTGCACCATACACCAATTACTGACTTTTACTTGTTTCGTTCATGCAACATAAAAATGAGCGGTAGGCTCTGGGACTATAATAAGCCGAGCATATCCTTGAGAGTAGTCGAGAGTCGATGTCCTCAGCAGCTTGAAAAATTCGTTCACGCAGCTCGGCTACGCTCTCAATGGGCTTTGAATAAACTTTTCTTTGAGAAAACCCCAATAAAAAATCCAGGGGATTTAAATCTGGGTAACGGGCTGATCACGAGATAGTGCCTGAACGTCCAATCCACCTTCCCGATATTCCTGGTCAAGGAAATCTCTTACTTGCACTGCGTATTACGCTGAGCAGCCATCTTGTTGATACCACATGAGGAGACGATCTGTTAGTGGTACGTCCTCTAACAAAGTTGGTAAATGTTCTCGTAAGAAACGTAGGTAATTCGTGCCATTCAAGTTCCCAGGCAGCTCAAAGGGCCCAACAATTTTGCCGTTCAAAATTCCGGTCCACAGGTTTACTTTAAAGCGATACTGGGATCCGTCTTCTCGCATTAAATGTGCCCGGTTAATAAGTAGATCTCTTTTAAGAAGACATAGAGCATGTATTGAGACTGACGGTAAACAAACATATATTGAAATAAAAATGTTATTTTCCTATCTGACATTTATTTCAATAGACCTAAACTAGGTCAAGATTTTTCATTATTTTACTAATTTTACTTACTTTTGTTGACTTTGGTAAAAGTGGCGTCACTATCTGTCTTGCTCACTCCTGGCATGTTCACTATCCATCTCCCTCATCATTTTTCCGTAAAATTAAGAACCTCCTAAAAGCTTCTGCGAATAAAGAACATTTGACGTGAGTGAAATGGGTTAGCAAAAATCGGGTTTCTTCAGGTTATTATTTTTTTATTCGTTTCTTTTTGTATGAAAGTAACAAGTATTGTACCATTTTACAATCCTGATTAAATGCGCGAACTCGTAATGGTACTTGTCAAGGCACTTTAGTACATTTTTTTTAAAGGAGAGCCTTTCAATGTCGACAAACACTGAGTCCAAAAATCCGAGATTTTTTCATTATTTAGACTAAATCTAAAAAAAACATTCTTCTGAAAATTACGATATAGTGAAGCCATCTGTATGATTATCTGTTATTACTATGCATGTAATATTACAGCTCTAATGTGCACCAATAATTTGTAATTTGAAAAACTCGATTACTTTTCCGCGATTTTTTACCTAAAACTGTACTACCTTCCATATTTAAGTTTACCTACCTGCCCTCCACTTTGGGATCCAGTTTCATCAATAGATTTCTTAGAACTCTGCGTTAACTGAGATACTTCGCTGTCGGTCTGTGACTGCTGAGTGGTGGCGCTTTCTAAGGCCGACCTCACGGCTTCAGCGGAAACGCCTTGTGAGGCAGCGACCTCAACGCTCACCGTGCTCGCAAAGTCCGAAACATGCGTCGATTTGGCGGCATTGGATGACTGAGTGTTAGTAAAATTAACATGAACACAAAACGGTGCAAACGTGTTATGGCAATACCATTAGAAATTATGTATGCACTTCTTGAATTATTCTCTGGAGTCGTAATAGAAAGAACAGTTTTTAATAAGGAAAAAATGTATGTAATTGTACTATCGTCCTCGACTTTCTATATACTCGTGATGTTTTTCTACTGAAGCTACGTGTAACCCGGAAACGGGAAAATCTTGGTGTATCTGAGTAAATTACAAGTAGTTATGGCAATGACACGTAATTTTAGTCTCGAGAAAGAAACCGTATGACGCTTGGTATTTAAGTTCTGGAGGCAGTTTGGAATTCTTTTTTGTCATTGCACCATAACCCCAAATTTCGACCGGTTTCTTCAATATTTCTTATTTTCATTTTAAAAAAATTGGTACGCGCAAACCGCCCGTAGATTTGGAATGACGATTTTTTGGAACCTTAGTTGGTAGGTGTACTAAAATGCTACCGCATTTTCATTCGGTTATGGTACAATGACAAAAAAGTTTTCAAACTGCCTCTAGAACTCAAATACCAAGTGTCATCCGGTTTCTTTCTCGACATCCAACTGCTCAGTAATAACCTACTGGCTTAATTCCTTGATGGCAAAAAACATACGCTTCATTTCCTGGTTTTAAAATAAATTCGCTTGTCTGCATTTTTATTGGAAGATTTAGGGGTGATTTTATCAACAAGCACATTTTGAAAAAGGATTTGGCAAATTAGAATAGCCCAGTCCGGGACATGATTCTGTTAAAGTTCTCTGAAATTATAGATTTCTATTGAAATTCACCTCAAAAATGACATGTTCTATTAACAGGGGCACATTATGAATCAGTATCTTTTTGAGTCTGATTTCTCAAATAGCATTTTTTTTTGTAGGACGTACACTTCGTTTAACTACGCTAATCAAATTTAACATAATGAGTAGATTTGGATTTTGGTCTATTAGATAATGACGATGAAAAGACTTCAAATTACTGCATTATTTTAATAAAACAAGGAATTTACTATCGATATATCTTCTGTATTACAGTAAAAAGAAAGGCGAAATCATATCATCAATATCATTTTGTTGCATTTCACAAAGCTATCACAATATTTAACTGGCCAATCATGGCCCAAAAAGTAGTACATTTTGATCAGTGCATTTTCATGTGAAAATAATCTTATAAGAAAAAAATGTAATCACTATATTATAGAAGTCAGATATACAGGGTGTCCCAGAAAGACGGTCCCATACGATCTCACTGAGTCAAAATATTGCGAATAAACACAACATAGCTATATACCAAGTTGCACCGTTTGACCGTGAGAGGGCTTCAAAGTCAAGAATAATTTTTCAATTTTTGTTGATAACTTCACAACGACATTTGCGATTTGAATGAAATTTGGTAAACGTGTAACACCATAAAAATGCCACATTTTAATACTTCTAACTCTAACACTATGATGTTTTAGCATGGTGAACCGATGTCTTCGCCACTTACATTGACCACTATTTTTCTTATTTTTAGTGCTTTCGGTTTGAAATTTTTCCACAACAAAGATACATCATTGACAAATACTTTTTGACTCTTAGTAAATTTTCGTATCTGTCACGGTTTAACAGTTAAAAATAATTCTGTGATACTTCAGTAGTAGCGCACTGGTCTATTTTATCCGGAATTTAATTGATTGCATTTTGTTATGTTATATAATATATTCAGGGTGTATCAACGATGCGTGGGTGGACGATAGCTGCTTCCCTATTCGAGATACAAAAAATGTCTCAAATAAAAAATGCAGAGGGCAATAAAATCTATGCTCCAAAAAATTTACCATTATACCAATAAATGTGTGACGTATCAAAGTTACATTTTTAAAAAAATAGAAACCCCTGTATATTGCATATTTGGATTCCTGGCTATTTTCCACAGCCTAGTTTTTGAAAGCACTATAGATTTAGAAGTTTCGAGAATTATTACAAAATTTGAAATGAAAGGAAAAATAACAGTGATTGTTGCTGGCTGTCAGTATCTTCAGAATACATTTTCACATTTAATGGAATAAAAAAGTACTCATTTGCTTCAAGTCAAAAGTAACGATACCTCTGACAGAAGCACTTCAAATTCTTCTGTACTTATTAGCAAGATCGCAGAAAATGAAAACTCAATTCAAGTCTGTGAAAAATTCTAACAACTATTCCAATAGATGTTCAGAATGCTCCAGTGAGAGGTATCGTTAATTTTGATTTCACGGAAATGACTACGGTCTTATACCATTTCATTTTATTCTGTAGACATTAGACTAGCAACATCTTTCATTTCGAAATTTTCAATCATTTTTCAAATTTGTCAATCTCTATTACATCTCAATAGTTAGTAGGCTGTGAAAGATAATCCTTTCTGTCATAGACTAGCTTTTCATTGATCTTAGATGTTACAGCTGTTGTTTCTGGTTAGAACGGATATGTTGTAAGGAGTTTTTATTATCTTGTCTCGTTACTCTAGTTTGCGGAGACTTTTGATTATTCTTCATGGCATGCTAGGATGCTTACAGATAGAAGAATAAAAAAAACCGATTTGGCTAAACATTTGAAATAAAGTGGAAACTACAAGAGATTAATATTGACAATCCTATATCGTTAGAAAGGCAATTAAATTTTACATTTATCGAATAAAAAAAATAGGTAATCCCATTTAAAAAATCAAGTTACCTGTGATTAAAGTTTCCTTAATTAATCTACCGATTTCACCAAATACAAAAAGAATTCAAATTTGACAGTACTACCTAAGCTGACGCATTTCATGCTTAATCACAACGAAAAGTCAGCCTTCTAAGTTTTATAAATGCTGCGATATTGAATTTTTTATAACATCTACTTATATCAAAAATGGTGATGTGCGCCTGAACGGTTCCTTATAGGTAGCATGTGTGATGCATAAAGTCATACTAGAATCGAACAAGGCATCCAAATATGCAATACAGGGTTTTCTATTTAAAAAAAATTTAACCTTAATACGTCCCACATTTATTGGATAATGGTAAATATTTTTGAAGCATAGATTTTATTGCTCTTTGGATTTTTTATTTGAGACATTTTTTCTATCTCGAATAGGGAAGCAGCTATCGTCCACCCACGCATCGTTGATACACCCTGTATATATTATACAGGGTTTTTAGTACCGGCTCGGTCGATAACTCCACTACTGTAGAAGATAGCGAAAAAAGTTGTACATAAAAGTTGTAGCCACGGATATGCTCCTTGCTTAGAAAATATTTTGATTTATACAGGGTGATCCATAACTACGTGGTGATGCAAATATATATTTTTTAAATGAGACACCCTATATATTATCCCATTTTTAGATCCTACCAATAATTTTTCTCCTCACAATATAAGGTATTATAACATTATACAGGGTATTTCAAAAGTTATGACCATTTTTATAACCAAATCGCTGTATCTCGATGATTCAGGGTTTTGACTTCATCGAATATTATTATGACCTTGTAATTTAGTTGGTCGTTCAACAAAAAAACAAATTCGATAGTACTTTCTCAAAATAAATAAATTTCAGTACACAAATAGAAGCTATATTTTAAATTTACCGAAAAATCTAAATATCTCGGAAACTGATAGACGCAGGAACAACAAGTGCTATACAAGAGCATATTAAAAGCAATTATTTGGTATAATAAAATACTGGGGGTTACATTTTAAAAAAAGAGAGAAAATCTAGATTTTGCATTCTACATTACCCTGTATACGAATATGCGTCGCGGGCTTTTTTTATAGCCGATTATAAAACTAGAGAATATTCTTTATTCATTCGTGTAAAAAATGATTTTTGATTCATCACTTTTTGATATACAGTACCTACGTTTATTTGACAGCGATATGGATATAAAAATAGTTATAACTTTTGAAATACCCTGTATAATGTAACAATGCCCTATATTGGGAGAACGGAAATCATTAGTATTATTTGAATAGGGAATAATATATAGGGTATCTCATTTGAAAAAATGCATGTTTGCATCACCACGTACTTATGGATCACCCTGTATAAATCTAAATATTTTCTGAGCAAGGAGCATATCAGTGGCCACAACTTTTATATACAACTTTTTTCGCTATCTTCTACAGTAGTGGAGTTATCGACCGAGCTGGTACTAAAAACTCACCCTGTATATATACTGTGAATATTTGTATATGAAGTTCCATAACAATAATGCATTCACTAGATTGAAGTACCTTTATAAAAGTATACAGGGTGGGCCAACAGTGCGTGGACGGAAGATTGTGGGCTTACTAAAAAATATTTCAAAAATCTGTCAGTTGATTATGGTAGGGACCCTTGAGGGCTATAACGTAAAAATATTTTCACTTAAATTTTGACGTCTATACAGGGTGATTTATATCAAACTTACATTTTTTTGAATTGGAACCCCCTATATATTATTGCATACATATTTGGATTCCTTGGTAAATTCTAGTGTGACTTTATGTATTATGTATCATACATGGAACTTTAAACGAACCGTTTAGACACAAATCACCATTTTTGGTATAAGTAGCAGGTATCAGAAAAAAATTGAATATCGCAGCGATTATAAAACTTAGAAGGCCGTGACTTTGCAGTACAACTAAGCATGAAATGCGTCTCCTTAGGTCAGACGGCTAAATTTGAATTCTTTTTGTACTTGGAGAGATCAGTAGATTAATTAAGAAAACACAAATAACTTGATTTTTTCAAATGGGAATGCCTATTTTGGTTTAAAGAATCAAATGTAAAATTTGATTACTTTTCTAACGATATACCGTTCTCGATAACATTTTTTTTTTCATTTTATTTCAAATTTTCAGTCAAATCGGTGTTTTTAGATTTACCTGCGTGCAAGCGACCTAGCAGGCCATGAAAAATAAAAAAAAGCCCGTTTATATCCAAGAAACCAACTAACTTAGTAGACAGATGCAAACGAACTAGAGTAGCGAGGCAAGATCATGAAAATTCCTTACAACACATCAGCTATAACCGGATACAACAGCGGCAAGATATCTAATGTCAATGAATAGCTGGGGTGTGACAGAAGTGTTTGTTTTTCACAGCCTACTAGCTATTGAAGTCTACTAGAGCTTGACAACTTTCCAAAACGATTAAACATTTTGAAACAAAAGGAAAACTACCAGTGATTTTTGCTTACGGTCTAACATCTTTAGAATGAAATTTCACATTTAATGGGATAAAAAAATTAGTCATTTCCGTTTAGTTAAGTCAAAAGTCAAGATGTCTCTAAATGGAGCATTCTGAACATCTACTGAAATAATTGCTAGAATTTTTTAATCACGCTATGTTATAATTGTGTTTATTTCATGTAGTTTTCTAAAAACTAAATTATGTTTTACAATTCAAACAGGCTCCAATTCAAGTTTCATTTTCCGCGATTTTGCTAATAAGTAGAAGTACCTACTGAAAAATTTGAAGGGTCCCAGTCAGAGGTATCATTACTTTTGACTTACGGAAATGGCTACTTTTTTATAGCATTAAATGTGAAAATTTATTCAGAAGACAGATATTGTACTGCCAGCAACAATCACTAGTAGTTTGCCTTTGATTAAATCTTTTCTGACTTTGGAAATTGGCTAATAGCTAGTAGGCTGTGAAAAATGAGCGGTCTTGTTACCGCTATTATTTCTGGTTAGAGCTAATATGTTGTAAGGAATTGTCATAATCTTGCCTCGTAACGCTAGTTAGTTTGCATCTTTCTACTAAGTTGGTTGGTTTCTTCCATATTAACGGGTTTTGTTTATTTTTCATGGCCTGCTAGGTTGCTTGCACGCATGAAAATCGAAAAACACCGATTTGACTGAAAATTTGAAATAAAATGAAAACCAAAAAAGATTGATATCGAGAATGGTATATCGTTAGAAAGGCAATCAAATTTTACATTTGATTCTTTAAACCAAAATAGGCATTCCCATTTGAAATAATCAAGTTATCTGTGATTGAAGTTTCTTTAATTAATCTACTGATTTCTCAAAGTACAAAAAGAATTCAAATTCAGCCGTCTGACCTAAGGTGACGCATTTCATGCTTAGTCGTACTGCAAAGTCACGGCCTTCTAAGTTTTATAATCGCTGCGATATTCAATTTTTTTCTGATACCTACTTATACCAAAGATGGTGATTTGCGCCTAAACGGTTCGTTTAAAAGTTCCATGTATGATACATAAAGTCACACTTGAATTGACCAAGGAATCCAAATATGCAATAATATATAGGGGGTTCCATTCAAAAAATGTAAGTTTGATATGTATCACCCTGTATAAACGTCAAAATTTAGGTCACATATTTTTACGTTATAGTCCTCAAGGGTCCCTGCCACGATCAAGTGACAGATTTTTGAAATATTTTTTGGTAAGCCCACAATCTTCCGTCCACGCACTATTGGCCCACCCTGTATATGTATATAATATAATCAATTTCTGACTGAATGAGAGGGGATTGATAGAAGTCAATTAAGGTGTTGATACTACTTTTATAAGTGGGTTACAAACTAGCGCAATTCGCAAATGGTAATTATATAATAACTATAAGGTAAAAATGAAAAATCTTGCATCTACTTGCACATCAAGTTTTTTTTACTTTGTGTTGATTTTCTGCTATGATTTTTTTACATGAATTTTAACATTTCTTGACAAAAAGTGTCATCCATCCTTGATGTTCTGTTTTAAATATTGATAAAATATCATTGGATGACAGTTATTCATTATAGCCCTCAATGTCAAATAGAATCCTTCCGTCAGGCAGTACCCAACAGAAAACCTCCGTCAAATCCTTGATCATATATGTGTGTTGATAAAATCGACTCTAAGATTTTGTATACTTTGTTTGTTTTACGTTCCTGATACTTGGCACACCCTTCATACATAATACATACTTCCGAATGTAATATTTTTGGAAGTCATGTGTACATTTCACAGTTCTTCTCCAGTTCAAAAAATGCATGTTCGACAAATACAATATCGAAAAAAACATGTATGCTTACCGTATCTACCTTTTGGACGTAGTTGCTTGGAAATATACCGACATTGTCTCCCAATTTACCCGTCCACCATTCTCCTTCTTTCTTTATTACAGTGATTACCTAAAAGTAAGCCTCGTTAACATTTGAAAGCGCATCATAAAGACAATGTTACTTCTCCTGCGTTAAATGTCAAGTCTCCCACTTCTTGGCTCTGGTAAGGGTAGTTGGCAATATAATATTCTGGTTCTGTGTCTCCACTGATGTTCTCCTTAACTTCTGATGAGATTGGAGCAGCAACAGTTGTCGCGCTGGCAGGGTCGGTCACGTTAAAGGTTTCGGTACTTTCTGGCACCTCTGCAATTCCCCTAAGGTAGATAACAAAATGTATCATCATTACAAATTGGTGCAATTCTTTATTTCCCGTCCTATAAACAAAACCATCGCGATTGCGAAATGTTTCGTTTTTGAAGCAATGTGACTTTAGTATAGTTTATCATGTCTGATCGTCTTGAAAATCCACGATTCTTACATCAGTCGATATCAGGGGCGGTTCCCCCATAATGCGCAATGCTGCGACCCCCCATGAGCAAAACAGAAAAAAATACTTTTTAGTAGTAATAATATCCAATAATTCAAAACGGTCTATAGACCGCGCAACTGAAAGATCTAAACCTAAACGGCAAATAAGAATAAAATAAAATTAGCACAATCACAAAGGATCTCACAATACTCGCGCAATACACCAATAGTAACAACCCTTCGAAGCGCGTACAGACAACAATTTATATATGTACTCAAATCCAAGTCACCACAACAGACAATACCAGAAATAGCTGATACCCTTAAACAGAAGCTTGCAGTCTATGCAGCTAGACTCCGCAGATACAAGGAGTCCAGAAAGGATGCTAACAATCTTTTTTAGAAAAGTGAAAAACAGTTCTACCAAAAGATAAAAACCGACAACCAGATAACTACAATATAACCTCCTAGTAAACAAGACTTAACTGAGTGTTGAGGAAGCCTATGATCAGAACACAAAACACATAATGAAAACGCTTCAATGGATCAGACAAGAGGAAAAACATCAACATAGCGGGGCAGGGAGACGTTATTCTTACACCAGAGGAAATAGCTGAAACGATAAAACATACCCACAATTGGAAGTGCCCAGGCGTGGATAATGTACAAAATTTCTGGTACAAGCAATTTAGTGTAACATACGAAATGCTTACGGACCAAATCAATAAAGCCATACATACGTATGAGCATAAGAATAGAATAGTGGAAAAGTGGGCCGTAATATCGGTTTCTAGAATAAATGGAACATAGAAAAAATTTGTTGCAAAGTTTTGAATAAAACAATGATCTATGCATGTCCCGTTGATTGCTCTATTCGGTTCATTAATGTATGATAAATAACTGTTAGCATTTCAGATGCCTATGTATCTTTTTGTAATTGAATTTTCTTCCAAAATATTGATATTAATATCACCTATGAGTATATGTTGGTTTAGAAGGGTGTTATCATGAGCTGCTAGATGGAGAACGATATATTGATATTTTAATTTTCTTCTTATCAAAAGTAATGAATAAATTTAGAATTTTGATCCCATTTTTCAACGAAAATATTTCGTGATTGTGGTTGGGTTTGTTTCTTACATATATACTATCACCACGTCATTCTGGTTATATGTGCCAAAATTGTATAAGGTGTCATATCCCTGTAACTGAAATAACGATATATCAATCAGCTTCCATGTTTCAGTTAAAACAATAATGTCAAAAGTATCATCTACTCTAGTTAATAAAATTTTGAATAAATCAATATTGTGACTAATACTTCTTATATTCATGTGAAAAATCTTGAGACTAGCATAGGAATTTATTGGAAAATTATTAAATGCATCGACGTCTTGTTTTGTCTTAATATTTTGAATTTGGAAATTGTTTATGTATTCAAACACTAAACACTTACTGTACGTTGACCTGAAACTTAGAATTTAGAAAAGTATTTTAGTATTGTACAAGTACTGATAATACCTGTACGATGGACAATCTGTATTTGTTGGGCAATGGTTGATATTGTGATTTTTGTTGAATTTCTTATTCATATATATATATACAATTTCAACACTGAATTTGTGCATGCTTACAATTGTCGTTGTTTTCGTGTTCGATGCCGCAATCTCTACAGATTCTCTTATTCCTGCATTTATTTTCTGAGTGGTTGAATCGAAAACATCTTCTGCATTGTGATACCTTATTATTTTCATAAATATGTAGACACTGCCAGCCAAGAAGATTTTTTTCATTGTTGTATTCAAAAATATGTTTGAATAATTTTCCTGAGGTCTCTGCATAGATGGTGTATGAGTTCTTTATTGGTATGTACATTACATGTATGTAATTTTGATATCCCCTTCTTCAATAAAGTGATTTTCTCGTATTAGGTCCTCTTCGATTTCCTTCTCGTTGGGTTTTTCTTTGGATTTATAGTTTACAATTTTGATTTTTGGATGAAACATCTTTGGTTCTGAGATTTTGTAGGCGGTCTCCAATTTTTCATTCAGTATTTTTTTTAGTTCACTGTGATTATTTTCATTTATTTTAATTTCGAGTCCACCACTTCTTGAGTTCTGAATACTATCAACGTATATCTTTAATTTTGAAAGCGAGACTTTTTTTGATAAGTCCTTTCTTGTCTCATCACATGATTGAGTATGAGTCGGTGTTATTATTATACTTTTTTTGAATTTTGTTTAACTTTTAGCTTTTTGTTTCAATACCTGGACATATAACTTTTCTCTTGCTGTTTCATTTTTTTCTACCTCATTTAGTCTTTTACTGATTTTATCTAATGTGGTAACTATCGAGCTTTTTCAATTTTTTCTTTTTATTCATTTGACTTCAGTTTAACATCCAGTATAGTACATATATGTACAATCTTTTGACTTCGTCTCGAGCTGCAAACTTCATTCATCGACTGTGTTGCAACGAATATACACTAGTTACCAGTTTAGCAGTACGTATTTTTGCGATTGGCTGGGAATCTAGATTCTAGTATCGAAGTAGGACGTCGTTGGTCAAAGGAGCATCCTTACCGCCATGGTGACGTCACACGGGTTCGGGAGCCGTCGGCGTGTTTTCGGTACTCGATTCAAAAACCCATTTTTATTTTGATATAACTTTTGAATTATTGCGAAAAAAAGAAAACAAAAACAGTTTTGTTGTAAAACTTATATATCATCTTTTCATTTATCACAAAAAAATACTTTTTTTCTTAATTCAAAACATCAATTCCGAATAAAAATAGGTCAGGTGTTGACTTGGCACAGCCCGTCAATACTTGTTACTACCGCAACTATGCGAGAAAAAAGAGAAAAACAGGAAATAATAATAAATAATAAAAAAATAATAAATTCAAGGTTCTAAGGCCAACGGAAGGACCACCCCGAACATAAAACAGTAACACACAATCTGCCGAACAAGTGTTGAACGCACAATTTAAAAAATGGTGTGGCACTAATCCTACACTGTGAGATCCCCTGCCCAGACTAATTTTCAACAGCAAAACCCAAAAAATATTACATACAATAAATACCAACGTAATACCACAATTCATAACACCCGACAGTAACCTAGAGGACATGCATACCGTCATATATGCTGCCGCAGCAGCCACACTTATAGTTAACGGCCAATAACTTCCGAAACGGTCTTAAGACAAAACAAACAAAAGGTCGAAACCTAAATGGCAAATACGAATCAAAAACAAAATAACCACAATCAGAAAGGAACTGGCACACCTCCCACAATACACCAACAACAACCGTTCAAAACGCATACAGACAACAACAAATACACTCAAATCCAAGTCGCCCCAAAAATCAACACCACATAAACAGAAACTTGCAGTTTACGTGGGTCGACTACGCAGATACAATGAATCAAACGACAGAAAGGACGCTAATAATCTTTTTCAGAAAAGTGAAAAACAGTTCTACCAGAAAATTACTTCAAACAACCAGATAACGATCATAGAACAAGTAGACAAAAGTTGACTGAGTTTTGGTGTAACTTATGGTCAGAACCCAAAATACATAATAAAGACGCTCCATGGATCAGACAGGAAGAGGAAAAACATCAACATATAGCGGAACAGGGAAACGTTATTCGTACGCCATGGCCAAAGGAAATGGCTGAAACAATAAAACATACTCACAACTGGAACTGTCAAGACGTGGATAATATACAGAATTTTTGGTACAAGCAATTCAGTTCAGTATACGAAGTGCTCACAGACCAAATCAATAAAGCCATACTCCAAGCGAATAGGCTTCCCAAATTCCTTACGCAAGGAATAACGTATATAAAACCCAAACCAAAAACTCAGACACCAAGAACCCTGCCAGCTATCGCCCAATCACTGGTCTTCCCAGCTTGTACAAGATCATCACCACAACAATATGCAGAAGAATTGAACAACACCTCACGGAAAACAACATCCTGGAACAACTTATAATATTGATAGTGTGATCATGGAGCAAACCAGAAAAGAACACAGGAACCTTCATACCTGCTTCATCGACTATAAAAAAGCTTTCGACTCTGTACCCCACAGCAGGCTAACCAAAACTCTTCAAATATGTAAAATCAACCCAGGGCTGCGTCAGTTTCCTAGAAGAACGATGAAGACATGGCGAACAAATATACACCTTCAAACTCAGGACGGCGATATCCAAACGAATGAGCTACATATACGTCGCGATATCTTTCAGGGTGACTCTCTCAGTTCACTATGGTTCTGACTCTGTCTCAATCCGCTCTCCAACACACTTAACAGCACAAACTGTGGTTTCACCATCAGGCACCAGAAAGCAAATCAACACAAAATCAATCATCTCCTCTACACGGATGATATAAAGCTATACGCCGCCACAGAAGTGCAACCTAGAGAATTACTCAGAGTAAATGCAAAAGTGCTCCACATCAATAAAGCCCAATGGAAAAACCATCCCGAACAGGAAGTAGTAGCTGGTCAAGCGCTGGACAATATTTCTTTTTCTTACCTGCAACAGAGCACAATATTTTAGATATAATTAATAATCTAAATAATTCTAATTCCGTAGGCGAAGACCTTGTTAGTACAAATTTGCTAAAAAAATGTGCAAAACACCTGATTAGACCACTTACATGTCTAGTGAATAGTTCTATACAAGAAGGAGTTTTCCCAAACTGCCTTAAAACTGCAAAAGTAATTCCTATCCACAAATCAGGTAGTAAAAATGACATAGCAAACTATCGGCCAATATCATTATTGAGCCCTTTTGCCAAGGTGTATGAAAAATATGTAGCAAACTGTTTGGTTGACTTTTTCGACAAATATAAACTTTTCAATACACATCAAGCTGGTTTCCGCAAAGGGTATTCCACAAAAACTGCAATCATTCAATTTTTGAATACAGTATATTCCAGTTTAGATAGCGGAAATAGGACATTAGGTGTTTTTCTAGACCTAAGTAAAGCATTTGATCTTGTAGACCACAATATATTATTGAAAAAACTAGAAAAATATGGAATACGTGGAATTGCCCATAAGTGGTTGAAAGATTACTTACAAGGCAGAGAACACTATGCTGAGGTTGAAAAATGTAAATCATCATATCGCCAATGTACGATAGGGGTACCGCAAGGATCTATACTTGGGCCCCTGTTGTATATTATATATGTTAATGATTTTCAGAGTGAAAACTGTGTCATGTATGCAGACGATACATCTTTAGTAATCCAAGAGGGTAATCTCCCACAGGCAGTCACTAAGACATCAACCGAATTGGATAGAATTGGAAAATGGTATTCACAAAATAATTTAGTTTTGAATACTAAGAAAACTCTGTTTATGCGCTTCACCTATTCTAATAAAAATTTTGACCATAGCTTATTAATAAAATCTACCATGGGAAGTATACAGCAACACACATCAACAAAATTTTTGGGAGTATTTCTTCAGGACAACTGTAAGTGGGATTTACATATAGATAACTTATGTAAAAAGATATCTAGGACCACATATTGTGTTGGACAGCTACGTCACACCGTGTCAAGGGAGGTCCTATTAACCTATTATTACGCTTATTTCCAGTCAGCCATCACATATGGAATTGTAGCGTGGGCGGCATCTAGCAATTTTCAAAGAGTCTTCTTAATCCAGAAAAGAGTTGTCAGGTATATTGCAGGAATAAAGAGAAGAGATAGTTGTAGAAGCCATTTCATTTCTCTGAAAATCATGACATTAATCTGTATATACATTTATGAACTATTGATCTATGTTAAATCAAATATGGGAGAATTTAAACTGCTCGGTGAAAATGAAAGATATAACATGAGAAATAATTCACTGCTGGAAGTACCTATTCATAAAAAGTCTATGACAAAAAGTAGCCCTAAACTAGCTGCCATTACAATTTATAATAAACTCCCCCAACCCATAAGAGCTATGCAACTACGGCACTTCAAAAAATACATTAAAAATGTTCTCATTGCAAAGGCTTATTACAATTTAGAGGAATACTCTGTAGATGCAAGGAATTGGATATGAGTGCTTTCTCTTTTAATTTTCTTCTGCCTCTGTCTGACATTATTTCTGTGATAATGAGTTATGCTGATTTTAATATATATATATTTTAATGTGTACCTGCATGTATTTTAATATTTAATTAGCGTTAAGTAGTATGTATGTATAAATTTGTTGGACCATGCAGTATACTGTGTAGTATATATATACTGTGTACGAATTTTTATTAAGAAAATTTTGTTTTTTCTTTACATGATAATGTAATTTACCATTTTACTTGACATCTCCTATATTACAATATGTAATCAAAAGGATAAATAAAATTGAATTGAATTGAATTGAATTGACAAGGACGAAACGTACAAGTACCTGGGTATCAATCAAAACGTTAAGATAGACCACACAAAAATCAAAACACAACTACCACAAGAGTTTAAAGACCGCCTCATTAGACTGTTAAAAACAAAACTGAATTCTAGAAATCTTACAAAAGCTATTAACACATTTGCTATACCAATCCTCACGTATTCATTCGGCATCATCAGGTGGTCGGCGGTCCTTTCTGAATTCAGAATAATAATAGGTCAGGTATTGACTTGGCACAGCCCGTCAATACTTGCTACTACCGCAGCCATGCGAGAAAAAATAAATGCAAAGTAATAAATGGAAGGTTCTCCACATCAACAAAGGCCAATGGAAGGACCACCCCGAACAGCAAACAGTAACTGGCCAAACACTGAACAACATGAACAAAGACGAAACATACAAGTACCTGGGCTTCAATCAGAACGTTAAGATAGATCACACAAAAGTCAAGGCACAACTAACCCAAGAGTTCACAATTGAATTCCAGAAAGCCATTAACACATTTGCGATACCAGTCTTCATATACTCCTTCGGCATCATCAAATGGTCACACACTGATATAGAAAACATCCACATCCTCATACGGACAGAACTCACGAAACACCGAATGTCACATCCAAACGCATGCAAAGAAAGGCTCACCATACACAGGAAACAAGGAGGTAGAGGGATTATAGATACACAGTCACTCCGCACAAGACACATAAAAACGTATTACGCAAGACCACATAAATGAAAAACAGTCACACACCTGGCTGCAGGGTGGCTAGCTCTTTCCAAAAACTGAGGGATTTATGCTTGCTATTCAGGACCAAGTTATTGCGACGAGAAACTACAAGAAATACGTAATCAAAGATTCATCCATACCCAACGATAATTGCAGAAAATGACACCAACAAAAGGAAACAATAGACCACAAACATAACAAGCGGATGTAAAACTCTCGCTGGAACCGAGTACACAGCTAGACATAACTCTGCAGCGAATGTCATACACAAAGCCAATCTAATAGAGAACTCGAAATACTCGGAAATCGTTGTGAAGGGTACGCAACCGGGGGGCTTGCCTTAACCGACCGGCCCGTGAGGATAAAATCTCAACAAAACCCGACAGTAAAGTCGCAAATCCTCCGGAGCACCTTGGGCCAACTTCGGAGTAAATACTAGTCCCTTCTCTCCTGGAATGGGCTTCTTCACCCGGGAGAGCGACATTTAGATCGTCCCTACTCGTGGGAACGCGGAAGTTAGTTTTTCAAACAACCAACGGCGGCTTAAACGGTCTAAAGACCACACAAGCAAAAGATGTAAACCTAAATGGCAAATACGGATCGAAAATAAAATTTCCACAATCAGAAAGGATTTGGCACACCTCACACAATACACGAACAACAACAACTTCCGTTCAAAACGTCTACAGACAACAATAGATATACTCAAATCCAAGTCACCCCAAAAATCGATACCAGAAACAGCTGATACACTGAAATAGAAACTTGCAATTTACGTAGCTCGACTACGCGTCTTTGCCTGTGCCTTGTGAGGGTCTGTCAACGTATACCCACAGCTTTCGGGGGACCGCCGGCGCCGTGAGATGTTCCCCTTGACTTATTCCGAAGCACTTTGCTTTTTGTGCGTATTACGATTACTAATACTGGAATTTCTCTTTGCTCCATGAATCGTTTTATTGCTCTTTGTTTTGACGTTATAATTATACTCTTTGGTATGTTTGTTATCATTACCATTATTAGTCCGGGTTATTTCGGGAATTTGAGATTCCATTAAACAGTATCAGCAACAGTAGTAGTGGACGATTCTGAGGATACTGTCTCATTCATCATACTTCTCAATGATTGTTCTTCAATGTCAGGTAGTTGCTGCTGCCTGGATAACTGTTCAATGTATTCTTCATTCGTTAACTCATATGTTTGACTTCATGCTCCAGTTGGGATATTTTGCATAGAAGTTCTCCTATTCTCGATGAAATGATATTCTCAATAATTGATGAGAACTGTTTACTTCTAAAGAAATGTATGTTTCCGTCTTCATGATCACATGTTACAGGCGTATTTCTTATTCTCGCCATTTTTATGAAATAAACGGCACCCGACACACAAGTTAACTCTGAGCGCCCCGCAGATACGTCCACTCACTACGGCAGCAAACTCGGACTCGTAGGTAGGCTAGTATGTACCTAATTCTGGCGACAATCGGTTGCCTGATTTGTAAGTAGCTCACTCCCAGTACGCTAGTTGGTCAATCGCACGTTATTTACGCTCCTATTGGTCAATCACAATCAACTTTGAAAATGACTAATGAAAACCAAAAGGTTACCGGTGACATACAAACCAATACGAACAGAGGCCGCTGACGCGCCCCAGTCATCCTCTATTGTTCGAATCGCTACGCGTTCAAACATTTGGTTCGCAGAAAAATCGGAAAAATGAAGGATACCGACTGGATTCGAACCAGCGTCTCCGGCTTTCCAGGCCGACGCGTTACCAAATACACTACGGTTGCCCATATTGCAGCCGATATACCGCGTCGACGACTTGATATCGAATCCGTCGACCCCCACCACTCCCCCGTATTTCTCTGCGAGCCATGCATTTCAGTCATCCAGAAAGATCTGTCGGCTGTTGGGTGAGTGTGAATCTCTCACCGCTATTTGCTCGACAGCTCTCTTACTGAAACAACGACTACTCAGTCGGCCAGGATTTCGTGGAATGAAGGTGCTTGCTTACTTCGCAAGAGGGAGATACGCGTTGTTTACATCAGCGATTCTAACCTACTAACCTATTATTTAAAATGAATATTCGGGTGAAAGCGTTGCTTAAGATGAACTTTGGCTGACTTTTCTTAGAGCACAAAATACAAATCAAGGAAATTATAAATGACATCACAAAGATGAAAATAGGTAAGTAGATACTAATATTAAGTACAATGTTATGACAAAATGAGGAAGACGGCTATCAGTAAGTTGAGCGGATGTGTTTTAACATTGATTAAAGTATTGAGGGGAAGATGGGCCACCACACAGTAAAATCGCGCGCTCGCAGTCTATCTCACTCACTCTAGTTCTATCTCACTCACTCTTTCATCCTTTAGCGACCACCGTCACCTGGCGCCCTCTGAAATAAATTTCGCAAATTCTTGAATCCTTTATAAATATGCCCAATAGATGGAGCAATGGAGCATCCAGCTATAAAAATACGACCTTGAAGTGCCAATGACCTAACTACCGACAATAAAAAATACGTTTCGTCGGTGGACCTAACATTCGAAATATGTTTTGTGTTCGGAACTTTGGAATGAAATGATCAGCGATCAGCTGACAGCGGTTGTTGACATTGTTGTCCGTATTGTATTTGTTTTTTACAATTTCTTGGGCATTTTCACCATAATTGTTGTTGTGATGTGTTTTTTAAGGAACCTTTTTTGTCAGGTAAGCACATCTGTCAATTAAAATGATGTAATTCATGAGATAATGCATGATGAAAACTTGAATGCATATGGAAAACAGCAAAGAAAAAAAAAACGTTTATTCGCCAATTACAGTTATCCCATGAGTTATCACATTCACTAGAGCGATAGTTGTTATAGTCATACTGCCTTTTTGTCACTTGATACTCCAAAATAATGCATTTCTTACTTGAAATTTTATCTGTGAAGTATATAGAAGTAATGAAGTTGTAGTGGCCAACCTTTGGTGGATTATGTTAAAGTAGCAAAAACATCCATCCGTAGGTAATAATTGCTAGTTGTATACCTATGTATATATAGGCAAGTTCAAAAAATGGATCATTTAATACATTCATCTTTTGACATAACCTAAAAGTTGAGTTTCTGGATTAAGAATATTAATTATGTAAATATGCACCAAAAAAAAATAGGTACATTATGACTATTCACTTCTCTATTCGAATAATTTACGCACTATTTCAAAATGCTTCCTTTTTGTCATTATAGGTGTGGAAAAAATTCTCCTGCTTCCCAAGCATTCGAGACAGAAGAGGCACACCGATACCAGGAGGCGAAGAGTGTGCTGACTTTATTCCACATACTGTGTACACTAACAGCACCAATAAATGCTCATGTTATCTATCCATATATTTTTTAATAAATGGTGGAGTTAAAATGAATTATTTATTATTATAGGGTATGCTTCTCACATAATCAAAATGAAAATATTTCATATCATTAGCTTATACCCACATTCATACTTTTTTTTCCAAATATGTAACATGAAATGGTGTCTAGCTACAGAGAGGTGAAAATATGTATTTCAAATGGCACTTTGCTTAACATAGTGTGATTAATTTGTATCTTATCAATCAGGGTGACTATCTAAAAAACACTCATTGGATGATTGTTAAGTTGCACACACCAGAAGCTAAAGGATTATTGAATAAAAAACTATTAGTGATATTTACCTATGTATTTATTATATATATATATTTCTTCGATGTATTAAGGCTTGTTCCGAACAGTATATAATTCAGTGTATCGAAGGGCAATGAGTGAAACACCATTCAGTGATGTCAAAATCCCTATATAATTTACATAAGAGTAATTGTCTGTGCACATATTTTAGTTATGTTTATTCAAAACAAATTTCATGTCTGATGTTGCTAACAAATTTGATTTTAAATGATGTTCTTAATAATCACATTACTTCATAATTTTAAATGTTATTATTATAATTAACCGTAAACGTATCGATGAGGTAATGAAACAGGATACATTTCAAAAATTTTATTATTCTAAATGATAAACAGTTGAATCTTTCTTTACAATTTTTGTTTCATTTTTAACAAACACAGATAATACAATACATCTCAGGACTGACATGCTGAGTTCATCATTTGCCTTAAAAGCTGTCTGCCAGTTGTTATTTCATTGAAGTGTCATTAAAAGCCTGTGTCCTTCATGTGACACCATAATTATGTCACCTTGTTTTCGCCCATTTATTTTGAGCATGTCTCACTCACTCTCAAAATTAATATTGAAGTGCAAACTGATTTCAACATGGATTATACGAACAAATTACACTCAGACCTTAATTTTTGTACAGAAAAAATAGAAAACCTACAAAAAAGATTGAATGTTGTGGACATCTCTGAGGAATCATTCAAAGAAAATGATTCAAAAGCTTTGTATTTTACTGGATTTCCAAAATCATTTATGTTGTTTCGAATATTCGATATTGTAAGGCCTCATTTATCTACAAAAAGTTTGTTATGTCCTTTCAAACAATTTCTATTGACACTGATGAGATTGCGTCTTAATCTGCCATTCAAATATCTATCTTATAGATTTTGTGTTTCACCAGCAACAGCTTCAGATACTTTTTACAAATGCATTGATATATTGTATCAAAAATTTAAAAAGCTAGTCATCTGGCCAGACAGAGAGATATAATTTTGGTAATCGTCTAGCAGTGACAATAGATTGTTTTGAAATTTTCACAGAAAAACCATCTGGTTTAGTTAATATGGCTCGTTGCTGGTCTAACTACAAACATCATCAAACTGTGAAATTTTTGATTGGAATCACACCACAAGGTACCATAAATTACATTTCCGATGGTTATCGTGGAAGGACAAGTGACAAGCATCTAACAGAAAATTGTGGCTTTTTAAATTTAATTATACCTGGTGACATAATATTAGCAGATAGAGGTTTTTTAATTAGAGACTCAGTTGAAGTTCTAGGAGGTCACTTACATATTCCAGCATTTACAAAAGGTAAGACGCAACTTCACCCAGTAGAGATAGAAAGCACTTGTAGTATTGCTAGAGTTAGAATTCATGTAGAACGGGTTATTGGTTTTCTTAAGAAGAAATACAAAATACTTCAAGGTCCGAAACCTATTAGCATGTTGTCTGTGTTTACTGATGATAAATGTGCTCTTGACAAAGTTTTAGTTGTATGCAGTGCTTTAATAAATTTATGTTCATCTCAAATTCCACTTGATTGGTCTCAATATTTTTTACACAACTGTACATCATATTCAAATGCATTTATATTGTTCACATAAGTTTATACTAGATATATGTAAATTATATCCTCACAATTACTAGGAATTCTGTGAAACTAACGATGCCTAAACAAAAATGCAGTTTTTGATAGATGATTCTCATATAATGTAGCTAAATCATACAATACCATACCTAATTATGTTAGAAGTAGCTATATACTATAACAATGTTTTTAATGTCTCAGAAATTATTGTCATTTTGTTATGTATAATAATATAATACTTCAACTCTGTGTATGCCAACTTTTTTTTAGAATACGTATATATAGCTTTCTTGTTGGCAGACACTTTTAGGACATTCTTTAAGGAAGAAAAGAACTGCTGCTACGTGGCTGCAAACTTCACTTAATCCTGCCATACAAGTGCAATGAGCACATGATATAGCACCATCTGACAGTACGATAATCGATACCTGTAGTGGTTTATCATTTCTTCTTTGTGAGTGCATAACCTGTAACAAAATAGGGGCTGGTTTAGTAGGTATAGTTTGCTTTTATGGGCGAAAACAGGATGGATGGTTCTTTCTAATCTCTAAAACTATTTTTTTTTGATAGATTAAAATATTTTAAGCAATATTCTGTACATGATAGCTTTCAACTCTCCTCAACATAGTGATGATGAAACCAAATCTTGTGAACATGTATTTCAGCAGGTAGGTATATAAAAAAATAATCAACATGCTAATCATCTCACATACACTAGAATCTACAGTGAATTTTACAGCAGTTAGTACACGTGAAAGAAACAGTTAAATATGCAAACTAGCTTACCTTGCCCATGACAACATAGCAGTTTGTGTTCATCATGTTTGCCATCGTTTGTTGGACATACCCTCATAATATTGGAAAGCCTGCAAAGATTTGTATGCCTTCATCTGCTGTCCAGTATAAAAACAATGCGTTAGCACCAAGTAATTCATCAGATCCACGATTTTCACTGCTGGTAAAAAGCTAACATCTTCCGAAAGTTCATCAATCCTCAGAGCATAGGGATCAACAACATCCGTTAATTTCATTTTTTCATCACAACGAAGTTTGATGTCGCCACTAAGCGATGAATAATACTCACTACGAGACATTATCACCAGAAATTAAAAGAAAATAGCTCAAAAATCACTTTACAAGTACAACGTGCAACGAAATCGTATGCAAAACAGGTAATAAACAAAAGCCTGTTTGCCCCTCAGGCTAAACATAACAGCCGATCTGTCAAAACCACGTGACACGAAACGAATGGCGACACCTGTAGGAAATTTTAGCAAGTAGCGTTTATAGATGGTGGATTAAATAGTAGCAAGTAGGGTACTTTGTAGACTTAAAAGTCGATCTATCAAAGTTGTATCGGTAGAGGTACATTTGTGCTCATATAGATGGCCGCAGTCCAGGAGAAACAAAAGCCGTGCCGTGCCTTTTTTCAATGGGGTTGTCCATCTTCCCGTAAATGTGTTAATCAATGGTTTTAATCAGGCGTTGGGAGTTCGGTTCCCGAGCTAGACGACTTTTTTCTTTGGCATGATAAGTGAAAAACTCTTAAGAAAAATCATTTTGTGATGAGTGATAAGCAAAACACTCTTAAGAAGTGACTTTTTGTGATACTAGCTAGCAAAAGCTTTTAAGAAATAGCTGTTTGTCGAAACTGAAAACTCTTATTATGTGCATGGTGCAGCTGCGACCTCAACAATTTTTGGTAGGATTTTGTGCGTCCACTCTTTGAAAAATTCAGGAACCGCTAGTGGTCGGTATGTTTGTAGTTTCTGTTACCACGTAATGTCAGTAATCGTTGCACAACTTGGATTTCCTTCAAGGAACTATTATAGGCTTATTTTCTGTAATTTTCGTTTTTGGGATTAAAACATTTTTAGTATGCTTTGTATGGTCTACTATGAAAATCCATGTCACTTATATCCGCCTGGCGCCGTTTCACCTCTAGGGACATGTGATGAAACTGTCTCATTTCAATTTCCCAACTTTGATGTTCTCTACTTAGTAGTAGTAGTAATAGTAGTAGTAGTAGTAGTAGTAGTAATGGGGAGGGGTACCAGGCAAGTAGGCCACCTTTGACCCTTTTTCCCGTCCCCATAGAACCAATACAAAAAACCCTCATAGCCTCCTGGAAATCTTTTTATCGAACCTACTAGACCTGCTGAATGTCGGTACGTCCGATCACTTTACTGAGTATAGTGATTCCTCTTCAAATTTCGTCGTACCAAACATCTTAACTCTTGAGATTGTGACACACAGCACGTCTAACAAGGATGTGAAACGAATATCGTTCTGCCCAGCAACTGGAGCAGCTAGGGCCCTTTACCACCGAGTGACAAATGTTTGCCGGCAACGGCCTGTGAGAACCCCTATCGGCTTCTAGGCTGTCAACTAATCAGCTCTGTCGTGGATGACTAGTAAGAATCTTTTTCTGATATCGAGACATTACACTTCACAAACCGCTCTAATCTGGCATACTATTCACGAGCACGTTCGAAACTTCGAGCATACAAGATCCACATGGATTGTTAAAAGTGTATTCACGACCAACGATCGAAACTTTTAATTGGATCATATTTGGTGTTCGTACGTAAACATGACTATACTAGATTCTCCCAACAGAAAAATCTCATATAAACAAAGACATGCATTCTGTAAGTGATTAAACGCGGCGAAGCGTTATGTCTCTAAAACAGGTACCGATTACAGGTCCGGATTAAGATATCACTTGATAATTATATCTGATTATCCGTTGAAAAGTTAGAAATTGACAAGATATGAAAAATACTTATATATTGGCACAGAATATATATGTACAACATAAATATGAAATGGAAAAACAATTTGCGTTCATCTAACAGTACTATAATAATTATAATATTGCTTCCCGCCACAGAAGTCATGGATACGTCAGCGTAACTGGATGCTAGCAGTTATTTCAAAAATGGTTTACATGTTGTTATTTTAGGATTTCTTCACATAAATATACAGTCATCAAGTTGTCCATATTGTCTATTAGGCAAAACAAAATATCTAAAATACAAGGAAATCGGAAAGGGAACCTACTAAACTGCAAACAATTAGTGAAAAATCTGGCATGCAACATTTCATGCAACTTCATCATAGGTAAAAGTGAACATTTATATCATTGGCGGAACTTAACTGCTGTGACAAAGGGAAATTAATTATTAATATTGATTTGCGGGAAGCAGAACAAAAACAGGAAGCAGCGATAGCAAAGGGCTCTTGTTTGCTTTCGCTTCTCACGCCGATAGGCGACGAAAGTATTAGAATCGATTGCAGTATACTTTTTCCATATCTGCCATCGTAGTGATATGGTGTCAAAATTTTATCACAATCAAGACGATAGTTTCAAAGTTATAGATTACAGGTTACATGCTGTCTGGTTGGAATAGGCCGAACTGTTTTATTTCTAGCTTTAGTTCACTGACAGCGGAGTAATTATCGAAAAACAAAAAAATTCTAGGATTGAATCATCACTGTGGACGGAAGCAAATCATTTTGAATATGTACAAAAACCAAATGCACGAAAATTTTTATTTAGTGCTTGAAGTAGTTGTATGGAAGGATGGTGATATTCCAGGAGTGAGATGGTCAAGTGTGTACAAGATTATTTAGGGATATAAGAGCAATAAATCACTGTCGGTGCTAGAATCTTATCTTAAAAGAAAAAAATGACCAAAGCATTCGATTATTTCGACAGGACTGGGATCAGAAGAAAAGTACACAATTATTTCTTCAGAAATGAACTACCAACCATCGACAAAATACTGAAAGAAATGAATGATGATACAGACATGCAGAATTTTAAGAGAACGACGTTTTACCAGTTACTTAAAGAAGTATATTTTCGGTTCGTAAAACGGCCGAGAAACAGTTTATTGCTTGAACGAGAAGAACGAGGTGCTTCGAGTACTCCTAACCTTGACGCATTTATCCATTGTTGAATGATATGGAAAATGTTATTTATCTGATAGAGAATGATTACATTTATATTCCTTGATGATCCTGTATACACTTGATCGACCCACACCCGAAATCTCAGCAACCTTCAATACAACTTCTTCAATCGCTAAATCGGCATTTTGTTGCAGTTGGTTTTTATAAATATTTAAAATGATTGCTTCTCAGCAGCACTGAGATGCAGTCTTTTGGCCCTTTTTTTGGCGGTGTAAAGCAGATGTCATCGATCTCTCCAGCCGTGTCCGTGTCAAACACAATTCAAATATTTACGCTAATAATAATTAAATGTATTTCGATGCGCCATCGATCGCTGTATGGAAAACATTAAACAAGTCCACACCTGTTCAAGCGGCGGCGGCGAGGCGCGCCGGGCGTTGAATGGCTGTCTCACTCACACTTGCATGCAATTTCATTGGCTGCGTAGAGAGGCTCGCCCAATTAGGGCCAATAGGGTTAGCGGTTATCATTCAACCAGTATGGATGCCGCATGATGACATACCTATCACGCATAGATCATTGTTTACACTAACTTTTTCTGTTGGGTGAATCTAGTATACACCGCAAAAAAGCATACAGAAAACATCAACCTTCAGCGTGAGCAGCACAGTAGCAGCAGGTGTTAACAATACTTTAATCATATTTGTCCATCTCATAGCCTCTTATTTTTCTTGTGGGGCATAAAGCAGACACCGGAAAGTACTAGAAAAGGTTCTACAGTGTCAAATTTCGAACCATATTTTTTGTTAGCCGAAATGTGCTTCTAAACCTTTCTTCGCCTATGTCTTCTAAACTAAGGATTCGGAAAATTATAGTAGTGTCTACCATTTTCAGTCAACATTTCCGCTTTTTCGAGAGCTTCTGTAGCTGCTAGTTGTATTCATCGTCCAAATCGTTAAGGAGACCAGCCACATTTTACACTTTCATAAGTTCCGTATACCATAATAATTATGCTTTCACTATCTTTGTTATTAATTTTGTTTTTCAAAATGATGGATTCTTTGATATTATCGGATTTGGAAATAAATCATTCAATACCCTAATCTCACAACAATTTTTGGTAGGATTCACACTATTGCGCGAAACGTCGAGTTACGCATTCGAACATTAGATCCGCCTGCGAAACACCACTCGTAATTTTCGTATGAAAAATCCACTTCAGCGTCTCGAGAATGCAGCTTCTATGTTTCGCACGATAGTATTTCGAAAATAGCTTACTTTCTACCAAACTCGTGAATAGCCCGCCTTATGCGGTCAGCTACCGGGTCTCGTGCCACCTACGTTCCCCCATCATGCATTGTTAAGGGCCGGTTTCTCAATGTCCAGTCAAAAGTGTCAGATAGGTAGCTGCCAGTTAACGTTTCTATGGATACAACTGTCAGATAAGATTTACGTGAATTCGTAAGTTTAACCTTCAATTGTTTAAACAATTTGTCTGACATATAACCGTTAACTCCCAGATAAATATTTAACTGGACAAGAGATGCAGGGACGGCAAGCCCAAGAGTACATCCACAGTAGTAGTAGTAGGTGCTAATCTCATGGCACCTGTTATTCCTGTTATAGTCTGTTATAGCCTCTGAACCTTAGCCACCTTGCGTTTGATATACAGGGTTGGGATAAAGTATGGAACCAAGCAAATAACTTTGGAACGGAAAGAGTGATATTGCTGAAAATTTGCAGGCGAGTGTAGTGACGTCTAGTGCATCCGAAGACATTATTTTAGCTATTAATGTACTTCCGGTTTAACCGGAAGTACCGTCAACTTTTTTAATTTAAATGGGACACCCTATATATTTTTGCAGATTTTAATTCATCTTTTTTTTCCGAATACGTCCATAGTGGGTTTAGCATTAGTTTCTGTAAAAACGGGAAAGATAAAGCCTCTTTATCATTTCAGGTGTTTAAAATACCGGTCATTCAAAGTCGGTTTTGGCGATCGCGTGAGAACTCACAAAGAAGTGTGTCAACTTTTAATGATTTACGTCCCGACAGGGGTCCTGTAACACGTTTGACGGTGACTAAAAAAAAAAATACCTCAAACGGGAAGACCGCAGACCGCCACGGACGAATTTGTGAGACAAATTTTTTAAGAAACAAATACTAAAACCACTATGGACATATTCGGAAAAAAAGATGAATTAAAATGTGCAAAAATATACAGGGTGTCCCATTTAAATTAAAAAAGTTGACGGTACTGCCGGTTAAACCGGAAGTAAATTAATAGCTAACATAATGTCTTCGGATGCATTAGACGTCACTACACTTGCCTGCAAATTTTCAGCAATATCACTCTTTCCGTTCCAAAGTTATTTGCTTGGTTCCATACTTTATCCCAACCCTGTATATTACATACATATTAGTAATATTCGATATACAGAGGTGTCAATAAAATTGGACCAGAAGTTCGGACTGGGTCACAACTATGACTAGTCACCGAATCCGAACAAAAAGCAGCTTGTTAGGTATCGCTTACCCTGAGAATATTTTAGATAAACCCACAAGCCGTCGGTACAGAAAACAGAAGATGAGTGGTTCGTAAATTACTGGTGCTTGATTTTTTGCAAATAGGCAAGTTAATAAACTCACATTTTTTCTTAATGCGGTTTTGGTTATATCTAGTTGAAAGCTGACACTATCATACACTGTTGAGTTGAATAATGCCCAACCGGTATATCATTCCTCTGACGGACCATGGATGTCAGGATGGGCTGGAACTATTTGCCGTAATTACTAACCAGAATAGTACTCACTCTAGCACTCTGGTACTTTCTGCCGTAGTGTCCTCTGGGGTATACGAGGGTATAAGTTGGCTGCCGTATCCATCAGTATCTCGCACTCCAACTCCGTCTATCGGCTCCACGTATGATTCAGGAAACCAACCAGTTTTCCCTCGGATTTCGCCTGCCAACCAGCCCGGTTCGCCAGTTTGTTCTTTCGGAACCTTTGGAAAAATAACAGCTTGATAAAAACCCTAGTACAGTTAAAGGAAACCTTCATCTTCTGATTTAATAACTAATCATCTACAGGGTGTTTATGATCTTAGTGCATTCATTTGGAGGAACGATAGCTCATGATATGTCGAACTTGAAACCTCAGGACCATTTCACTAGTTAACGCATAGTTAAACAAAAAAAAAAAAATGGAGTCAAGTTGATTGACTCAGTACTTCCCACACATTTCGGTGATACCAATTTATTATTTTCCCATAGCATGAAGTCATAGTCTGAAATTCCCTTGCAACCAATGCATCGCCCATCTGCCCGCAAAAAAAAACAACCAACACAAAAACTCTCGTAAATAATTTCTAACATCTCTCTCCGTAGGGACTAGGACGACACAGTTTTTATTCTGCAATCAACTCTTATCTTAATCGCATGGCATGTCGATTTTTCGATATTTAAAAACAGATCATATTACCAGTATCAATTGAGGGGGGCAATGAAATGTGTTCCGGGGCTTCCCAGCTACCCTATCCGAGACTCCATCCTATCTCAGCTCATTTTGAGTACTCAAAAAAGCAGAAAACGATCAGAGATCCCTAAAGTCCTCAAACCATAGTTTGAGCGGCTTTCATATTGTACTGTTTCCTTTTTTAATTCAGTTTCACCGCTACTAATGCAATTTAACAAAAATACAGACTCTATCGATCTCTACGGAGGCCCCCTTAATGGTTTAAAAGTTCCGATCTATCAGTTCAATAATATACATTACAGAAATATCTACATCAATATGATTTCAAAAATTATTTTTTGTCTAAGGTAGGATACAACAAATTTTTCAGTTTCACAACCCCTTACCCCTAAACCACCCCAATTTTACCCCTCTAAAAAAAATGTGGCAAACGATCAGGAACCCCTAAATCGCCTAAAAACGACGTTCGAACTGTATTTATATTTTCAATTTTTTTTATTGCTGCGCCGCCACTGACAAGGTTTCTAAAAACCATTCGCGTTTTCTACCGTCGCCACGGTAATAATACTGTGTCAAAATTTCCCTAAAATTTCGTGTGCAAACATCAGAAAATTCTAAATCCCTGGGTTTCTATAATGGCAAGACAAAGTTCGGATGGACCTAAAATAGTGTATTATGCCGCTAGGTCTTTCCTTCACAGGTCAATGGATCATGAATACAAATAATTTTTCAGACTTTCAACCCCCACCCCACAACCATCCCAATTTCACTCCCACCAAAAAAAAAAAAAAGTAGAAAAATATCAGGACCCCTAAAACGTCTAAAAACGAAGTCCTTAGTTTTCCGTAATAGGAAAGGCAATGTTCCGATGGACCTAAAAAAATGATCTATGCTGCTAGATCGTCCTTCACAGGTCAGTGGACAGCCTACTAAGAATACAGCAAATTTTTCACTTTTGCAACCCCCCATCCCTAACCACCCCAATTTCACCGCCACCCAAAAAAAAAGTAGAACATGATTAGGGACCCCTAAAACGCCTAAAAACGAAGTTTGAGGAATATTTGAATTCATTTGTTTTTTGCTAATTACTCCGCCTCCCATGCACCGATTTTCAAAATCATAGCAGCATTACCTACTACGACCTTACACCATATCGCTACCCAAATTTCATCACATCCATGCAGCGGTTACGGAGATTACGAGGCTATAAAAACGCGCACAGACAGACAGACCGACCGACGGAAATGAGTGACGTGGATTTTCGTTATCTAGACGTCATAAAACGCCCAAAAAGTGCATTATCTCAAATTCGAAAATTTGCGCGATCACAATACTCCCGTCACCTATCGGTGTGGGAAGTAAAAAAAAATTAAAAAAGTATGACTGCAAAATCATAATCCGACAGCATTGCCCAGAGCGCTCCCAGTGACCCAGTGACCGACTGTATTATAGTACCACCCAAGTATTCGGCCTAGTTTTTCTCAGGTGTTTTTGCAGATATTCATTATGTAAAAAAACGCTAGCTAAGCTCAGGCTTAAAGTCGACACCCGGTGTACGATCGTCGGCTTAGTTAAACCTGGTTAATAATGAAATTCACTACAGTTGGCATCAATGAAGCAACACGTACTGACATACTCATCTGAAAAATTACCTTTTTTGGTTATGCACTTATGACAGTTTGTGTCAAATTTCGGCAACGACCTTTTCTGTCTCTGTTCTTTCATTTGCTCTCTTTGTTAAATTAGACACAAATCTTTCAAGAAATATGACCTAATAAAGTGACAAGCAATTTGAAGGTTCTTCCTTGACATATGTCATTTGTATCAGGTTAGGTTAAGGGCCGGTTGTACAAATGCGGGTTTAACACGAGCTTTGTTAAGCCTAAGCTTAGCTAAGCTCAGTCTTAAAGTCGACATCCGTTGTACAATCGTCGGCTTAGTTAAACCTGGTTGATAATGAAATTCACTACAGTTGGCATCAATGAAGCAATACGTACTGACATAATCACCATCATAATCAACTTACGACAGTTTGTGTCAAATTCGGCAACGACCGTTTCTGTCTCTGTTCCTTCATTTGCTCTCTTTGTTAAATCAGACACAGATCTTTCAAAAAATATGACCTAATAAACTGACAAGCAATTTGAAGGTTCCTCCTTGACAATTTGCGACCCGATCAGCAGCGGAAGGTCCAGAAGCTACTAAGAGAATTTCATTCGATTTTCGCTAGAAATAATGATGACCTAGGGCGAACCCATCTGGTACGTCATAAAATTAACGTAGGAGATGCCCAGCCAGTCAAGCAGCACCCAAGAAGAATTCCATTATCTAGGATTGATGAAGTACAAAATATGGTAAAAGATATGCAGAAACGAGGAGTGATCGAGCCATCATCTAGCCCTTGGGCCTCCCCGATAGTCCTTGTTAGCAAGAAGGACGGATCAACGAGGTTTTGTGTGGATTACAGGCGGCTCAACGATTTGACCAAAAAGGATTCATACCCTTTACCAAGAATTGACCACACTTTGGATGCAGTTGGAAATTCTTCATGGTTCTCCACCTTGGACCTGCAAAGTGGGTAGTGGCAGGTTGAAATGGACGAAAAAGATAAAGAGAAAACGGCATTTACATCGTGTGCTGGGCTATGGCAGTTTACAGTAATGCCTTCCGGTCTATGCAATGCACCCAGTACCTTCGAAAGATTAATGGATGTTGTACTACAAGGTTTATATTGGAAGACAGCACTGATATATCTCGATGACGTCATTGTGTTTGGAAAAGATTTCGAAGAAGAGGTATTCCGACTAAGACAAGTTTTCCAGCGGCTTAAGGAAGCGAACTTGAAGCTAAATCCTAAGAAATGTCATCTTTTCAAAAGGGAAGTAAAATACCTCGGACATCTGTTGACCAAAGACGGAATCCGGACGGATCCAGAGAAGGTGGAGGCTGTGAAGGAATGGAAAATACCGTCCAACACTCATGAAGTACGAAGCTTTCTAGGACTGTGCAGTTATTATCGCAGATTTGTAAAAGATTTCTCCACCATCGCCAAACCACTATTTGCCTTAACTGAAAATGGGAATAAGTTTTATTGGGACTCCATCTGCCAAGAAGCCTTCGACGCTTTGAAGACAGCTTTGACCTTCTCACCGATCCTAGCTCATCCTACAGGGGATGGAACTTTCTACTTTTGGACACAGATGGCAGCCATTATGCTGTTGGAGCAGTCTTATCTCAAGAACAAGATGGAATCGGAAAAGTAATTGGATACTAGAATAAAACCTTGCACAAAGCCCAAAAAAACTGGTGTGTGACACGAAAAAAGTTGTACACTGTGGTGAAAGGGATCGAAAATTTCCACAACTTATTGTACGGAAGAAGATTTGTCGTGAGAACCGATCACTCAGCTTTGCAGTGGTTAATGAAGTTCAAGAATCCAGAAGGCCAGCTTGCTCGATGGATTGAATACCTCCAAAGCTATGACTTTGAACGCAGACCCTGTAATGAAGACCGTAAACACTGCTCGAAAGAAGAACAACGAGATTTCGACATAAACACATTAAGAATAGAAGAATTTGAATTGGGAGGAACCAAGATTTCACTAGAGAACTTCAAGCAAGCTCAGTCGCAAGACGCTGAGCTAGGATCAGTTATTCATTTGCTATTAAATGGAAACAAGCCGAATCAATAGGAAGTAAGTGCCATGAGTCCCATCACTAAAGCCTATCTCGCACAATGGGACTCACTGAAGGTAAGGGTAACCTCTTGTATCGAATCTGGGAGGACACTGATGGCAGACATGCTAAAGAAAAACTTGTAGTACCAAGCAAATTACGGAAAGCAATTATGGAACAATTACATGATAGTAGCACTGGAGGTCACTTTGGCATCAGGAAGACCCTGGAAAGAATCAAGGAGAGATTTTACTGGGTTAGCTGTCGCGAAGATGTTGAAAATTACTGTTTCACATGCGATGTCTGCAACTCAAGAAAAGGTCCACGTACTCGCCAACGATCACATATTCAGCAGTACAACGTTGGATCGCCGTTTGAGAGAATCGCCATAGACATTTTGGGTCCTTTACCGGAAACCGGCCTTGGGAACAGGTATGTGCTTGTTGTAATGGATTATTTCTCTAAATGGGCAGAAGCAATTCCTGTGCCCAATCAAGAAGCAAGCACAGTGTCACAGGCTCTTTTAGAATACGTCGTGTCCAGATTCGGTGTTCCTAATGAACTGTATTCAGACCAGGGACGCAGCTTTGAATCAGAAGTCTTCATACAGCTGATGAGAAAACTTGGAATTTGGAAGACAAGAACAACTGCTCTTCATCCGCAGTCCGACGGTATGGTAGAACGCTTCAACAAGACAATCCTGGATTACCTGTCAAAATTCGTTAACGAACATCAGTCTGATTGGGATACGAAGATTCCTCTGGGAATGTTGGCCTACAGGTCAGCGGTGAACGAGTCAACTCGGTTTAGCACAGCGATGATAATTTTTGGTCGAGAACTGCGGCTGCCTCTGGACTTAGCTCTTGGTCCACCCCCAGAAATAGAATGCTGTCTACCAAGCGAATGGGTGAGCGAGCTTCAGGAAACGTTCTGGGATATCCATGGTTCTGCTAGAGGGAACATCCAGTCGGCCAGCGACATAATGAAAGCCAGATACGACCTAAAAGCAAATAGCCCCAAGTTCGTCGAAGGTGATCTGGTGTGGTTCTACAATCCACGACGGAGAAGGGGTAGATGTCCGAAGCTACAACGCCATTGGGAGGGAACCTACGTGATGATGAAGCGCCTCAACGACGTAGTCTACCGGATACGTATGGGTAGTGGAAAACCGAAGGTCGTCCATAGCGATCGTCTGTGGCCATACAAGGATCGAAGCGAACTGTTCGTCGAGGACGCCGAACGCTAAGGGGGGAAGAGTGTAACATCCTGTATATAGCATTGCTTATTTGTATTGTTGTTGATGTTTCTTTCAAAATGTTAGGTTAGATTTTTTTGATGTGTAAACGTCATCGAATCATCTGGAATTTTCTGGACTGACAGATCGGCATTCTCGAATGTCATCCGAATGTCTCGTATCTTCTAGATGGTTCGATGGAGTATATAAGGCGCCACGAGTAGCGTGGCAGTAGTTCAGTTGAGTTCAGTTCTAGTTGAGATAAGGTTAAGAGATATTGTATTGAGTTGTGAAGTAAAACAGTGAAAGTTACGCCCAGTTTGATTCTTTGGTGGAGAAAAAGAGGCCGTCGTGTCGGATACGTATGGGTAGTGGGAAACCGAAGGTCGTCCATAGCGATCGTCTGTGGCCATACAAGGATCGAAGCGAACTGTTCGTCGAGGACGCCGAACGCTAAGGGGGGAAGAGTGTAACATCCTGTATATAGCATTGCTTATTTGTATTGTTGTTGATGTTTCGTTCAAAATGTTAGGTTGGATTTTTTTGATGTGTAAAAATATTTTAGAATATAAGCCATACTCATCGTGCTTCTGAACTTCTGTAGCTAAAGTGATGTATCAGAAAAGCAACTCACATTGATAATATCGCCAGGCTGAAAAGATATTTCGTCAGAATTTCTCGCAACGAACTCGTATAAGGCTCTGTATCTCACAACTCCTGGTAAGCTGGTTGTATCACTGATGGTTGCAGATTTCGGAGCAGACCAGTTATCCTCAGGCCATTCCGACTTGGCTGAAAATATGTTCGCTATAAATAAGTTATTTCAGTACCGGTATGAACGTGTTGCGTCCAGTGCGTCAGTTATTTTAACGGACTGATTTCCTATGATACATCGTATGGGTTGTACATCAGTTCAAATCAAAGAAATCCTTCTGGTATTATGCTCAGAGTACGTTAGGATAAAGCATGAGTATCTGCAATTATTTGATAACTGTTATAATCATTGAAAGTATCCAGATATTATTAGATACAACGACTCAAGGAGACATTGCTTCTCCATAATATGTTTGCACAAATTGTGGATAATGAAGTAAATGCTATTGATACATTATTTTCAAATCCCCTATCTGTGGTAGAACGCTTTTAGAATATGGCTTGATCGTGGTTACTTTTTATCTCTTATTCTTCTTCCCTATTGTCTCTAAGCTTTCTAATTTTATGTTCTTGCGTTATCCTATTACCGCACAGATAAGCTCAGTTTCACAATCGTTAGTTAACTAGTGATAAAAACAAAACTATTAGTTGGCGAAAACAATCAATTTCATAAACAACAGTTTACCTCAAAAGTTCAGGTTAACCAATAGCCAGTGGTGAAGTTTACCTAAAGATAAAATATGGGTTATCTTGACCTTTGTTGCGGTCAACCAATGACAGACAAGCTAACCATGGAGGTTTTAAAAACATAGATTTTGATTATAATTTGTGGTGACATATATAAAAAATATGAATACAAGGCTTAGACTGTGTTCACGAAACACAATTACCTCAGTGTTCCGAGACCCATCCGTCAAAGTTTGGTGCCAACTTGAAGATAAATAAGCCTAATTATTGGTTTTCTTTGTGAAATAGAGCTCCACAATAACTACTCGTTAACTTTTATCTGTCGGTTAAATGACTACTAGAGATTACCAATGCCTGTGCAAACTGGGCCTAAGCATTATACAATGTGTACGGTCATCGGTGTCGGAGCCTTTAGGGGGATGAAATACGTTAATTTATTTATCGACAAATCACCCCTTAAAACTAGTTTTTCTCCCGCCATAATAAAATGGCAGCCATTTTGTTTTTGTTTAATTAATGCACGAGTGGTGTACTAATTTAGCCATAACTACCTATGTAGTCTCACTAGGTGTTAGCAAGTAGTTGTCTGCAAACAAACCGAAATATTTACTACACATATACAAGGTGAGTCATGCTGAACGCCTCGGACTCTTGTGTGAATATCGTGTTGGACTATATTTTAAATACACTGAGTTTTAGGGTCTAATAAAAGCGTGGCATAACAAAGTTATATATTTTTAAATAGAACATCCTATATAAATCACAGACTACTAAAAAATATACACCTATCTATTTTGGTTTTCGTTTCGTACAACATCCATGGAAAATATTCCGACGTTTCAGTGATTATTTTCTCGTCAGAAAATTTGAGCAATTCTAGCCTGCCACATGTAATATTATCCTGCCAGTAAGTATGGGTCGGCGGTGTGATTTTGGCAATGATTCTAGGAATGAAAAAATTCTTATATGAAATCCATAATTTTTTGCGTTTATGCAAAAATAGGGTAAGGGGTAGGATAACATAATTAATAACTATGTGATAGGGCTGTACGTTGTTTTTGCCGTTCCTGGCGGTCGCATCATCCAATGGCCAAAGTAAGCGCTGTCGGCGTGAAGACAAGCGCCAGGGCTTACTAGCTTCGTACTCGACGGATCAGAGATATGACCACAGGATGCATTTCAAAAGTTACATTAATGAACACTATATCTTCAAGAAAGCCACGAATAACTGGATTTATCTGCCAAATATGTACAATAGGTAAACCTTGAGGAGAACAGTAGAGAACTGATTCTTATGTTATTCACATGAGTTTTGATTTTTTTTAACCCATAATCTACAACAGTATCCGCAACTCAGCCATTCGAGGCAATTGAAGTAAGGCTCCCAGTAAAGAGATAAACATGGTAAATGCTATATTATTGCTGTTAATTGTGAATGTCGGTCAGTATTTGAAACGACACTCTTCTTCAGGACCTCATCATCAGGCGTCTATAAATGACAAAAAATGTTTTGTGTATATAATAATGAAAGGCAATATGAAATATATTAATGTACACAAAACATTTTTTATTGTTTATAGACACCCGACGATGGTTTAACTATAATAAACCGAAACGCCGCGAGGAAGAGTCTAATTTCCACAATAAACAGCAATAATTTGTAATCGCGGGCACTAGAAAAATAACTTTAAATAATATAAAATAGTAATGTACAAGTGTTGAACTTCTCACTGTAAAATGATTTTTGGCATAAAAACTATAAAACGTATGTTTGCCGGTCCATCTGTTTTTATATCGATTCAAAAACTACTACCTTTATGTGATTAGATCTGGAGATTAGATAGCATTTTGTCTTGAAATATGTAAATGTATGCTTGATTGGTCATAACATTATAGTAATTACGTTATATTTTCATATATTTTTTTTGTTATACGAATGGATAATCAATACTAGTATTATCAACCCAGCATCTTTTTACTATTATTGATTTAGAAAATTTCAAACAGAGTTTTATAAGTCCTTGAAAGTTTAATTCATGGAACTTTATTATCGAATTAAATATACATATTCCTTCATCCCAAAAGGTTCTTACTTTTTGTTGTCTACACTTGTATTTGTGCGTTACGGTGTGTCATTTTATCAATCTTTCTAGTTTATACCCACCAGATGTACTAAAGTATATTTTTTGATATCAGGTAACTTCAAATGCTGAGCCTATCCCAGTGGCGGCCCACTACTGAGAGCAAGTGAGCAATTGCACCCCCTCGAATTTTTGAATCAAACAAAATAATCAAAGGCTGTAGTGTCTGCTGTTTTTATGCACGTTTAACAAGTATTGTTACGTCATGATTCACCGTCTGCGCACACGTGGCGCACACACATGGATCGCCGTTCGCCGCGGCCCGCAGCTCCTTGAGCATAAACAAGGCGTTGCTACATTCAGCCATATAAGTTCCATTAGAGGTGGGGGTGGCTAATATTGCTAGCGTTCCCAATGCCGCGTAAACGTAACAGTGGAGCAAGAATTTAGTCTGCTCACGATAGTGTTTACTGTCTACGTGGCGTCGTGATTTTGTATCGGCAGCAAAGACATAGGCGTAGTATAATAGTTTTACACGGTTTGAAAATGAATTCTGTTGCGTTTTTGATAGACAATGCGTTTTCACGGCTAACCTACGATGAAAAAATTGGAGTGAAAAATCTTAAACGCCCGACGCCTCAGTTATGTTTAGAAAATAAACAGACTGTGAAAGGTAAAGACATTATACGGAAATTCAATCCGACTATTTACCAAAAAAATGACTGGATTTGTGGATGCGATGCTAAAAATGCCTTCTTTGGTTTCCCGTGCCTTTTATTTGGAGGTGAGCCGCCTTGGTCAAAAAACGAAATAAGAGACTTGGTTCATCTTAGTGCTAAGATTAATAAACATGAAAATCCAGAAGGACATCTTAGAAATACATTTAGTTTAAGAATGTTAGGGAAAAATAACATTCAAAATGTTTTGGACTCGTCATATAGAAAGTCGATTCAGAAACATAATGAAGAGGTAACAAAAAATAGACATGTTTTGAATTTGATAATAAATTGCATCAGGTTTTGTGGCGCATTTGAGTTGGCTCTTAGAGGTCATGATGAACGGCAAATGTCAAACAGCAAGGGGATTTTCAGAGAATTAATAGATTTTACTGCAGAGCTCGATAAAACACTCAAAGATCACATCGAATCTGCACCAGTTTTTAAGGGATTGTCAAAAACAATTCAGAACGAGTTGCTGGATGCAATGTTGAGGGCGATCCCGATGACAACGTCTGAAGCGGAACGCCAGTTTTCTAGGCTGAAGAGAATTAAAACCTTCCTAAGGAATACCATGAAAGAAGACAGATTAAATGCCCTCACCATGTTATCGTGCGAGAAGGAATTCATTAATGACTTTCCAAACTTTAACGAAAAAGTGATAGAACTATTCTGTACATTAAAAACGCGCAAAATGGACTTTATTTATCATCAACTATAATTGGAATGTGAAGTGCAACATTTAAAACTATTTAAAATAAACTGTAAAACGAATAGATTGTCGGCGAATCATATAAATTATACATAAGGATTGAGTAAGTGTTTCTTTATATCGCTTTCACCAATCTTTGCAATTATGCACCCCCTATCTGAACCACCTAGAGCCGTCACTGGCCTATCCTAAGCCACTGGAAGGTACTGCGATTGATCACCGCGCGTTGACCTGCAAAAGCATATGTTCGGCCATTCCAATTGCTTTGTTTATACGCGCACTCCTCCCTGGCCGATGTAATGTGCTGATTCATCAATGAAAAGAATATTTTTTAGTAGTCTGTGTATAAAAACGGTTCGTTTCAAGTCCCATATACAGGGTGAGTTTTTAGTACCGGCTCGGTCGATAACTCCACTACTATAGAAGATAACTAAAAAAGTTTTATATAAAAGTTGTAGCCACGGATATGCTCCTTGCTCAGAAAATATTTAGATTTATACAGGGTGATCCCTAACAACGTGGCAATGCGAACATGCATTTTTTTAAATGAGACATATATTATTCAATATTCAAAGTCTACGAATGATTTCCGTTCTTTCAATATAGGGTATTGTTACATTATACAGGGTATTTCAAAAGTTATGACCATTTTTATATCCAAATCGCGGTCAAATGAACGTACTGTATATCAAAAAGTAATGAATCAAAAATTATTTTTTTTTACACGAAAAGCTTAAAAATATCTTCTAGTATTAAAATCGGCTATAAAAAAAAGCCCGTGACGCATAATCGTTTACAGGGTGATGAAGAATGCAAAATCCAGATTTTCTTTTTTTTAAATGTAACCCCCAATATTTTATTATACCAAAGAATTGCTTTTAATATACTCTTTCATCTTTGTATAGCACTTGTTGTACCTTAGTCCATCAGTTTCCGAGATATTTCGATTTTTCGGTAAATTTAAAATATAGCTTCTATTTCTGTACTGAAATTTATTTACTTTGAGAAAGTACCTGGTTACGATTGGTATTTACCATTTAAATAATTTTGTATATTCGAATCTCCCGCGTTTTGACTTGCGAGTTTGAAGTCTGACGGTTGACGCGGAAGAAAGAGAGAGTCGTACTTCAACTACCGAGGTGAACGGACGTGTGCGTGATATCCGTCACCCCGTGTGTAGAGGGTACCTCCAATAAGGGCGACCACAGCCTTACATCGCTCAGCTAACTAGGAACCTGGATAGAGCAACGCAGTACCCAGCTGGGGAAGACATCCGACGCCAACCAACAAGGGGTGAGTCAACCGATGCATGATTAACTTTCAATTCTCGTGAGTCATTTGCGGTTATTTGCCAATTTAGTTGGTCCTTCACAATTGGCTACAATTACTTTATTGATCGAATTGTAACCATTTTTTGGCCCTCCGAGCACGGATAAATAAATCGCGCTATAGTAAAATAGTCTACGTAAAATCTAAATTGGTACGTATCCTTGACAAAAAACGGAGTTTTTTTGTGACATCGGAATTTGTTAGTGTTGCGCGCTGTTTGTAAAAATTGGTTATATTCGAAAACAAGCAACTTTTGGTGTATTGTGTTGGTAATACATATCTGGGGAGTTTTCTGGGCATTTGAAATTGACATTTTGCGAATTGCGTGAGCGCAAAAGTTGTTTTGATTCAGTTGGTTACATTCGGTTGGGGGTTCGAAAACAGGCGTTTCGACAATTGGTGTAGTCGACGGAGATTTCGAAAAAGAATAACAACTGAAAATTTTGTGATTTGTGTGTGGTTGCCGTATTGTTTGTGTAAAGAAGTTGTGTTTACTAGCAGATTGATTCTAAATTTGATTATTTTGGTCTTGTGTTTACATTGAATCGTTACCTGATACCTGAACATGCCTAATGCAAATGTTGTGAAGTTGCAACGGCAACGCGCGCTAGTTTTAAAATCTATTAAAAATGTTCTTGAGGCGGCCAAGAAGGCTCGTGATAATGGCGAGTATCGGACGGAGTTTTTTCTCAGGTATGGAGAGCTGGATGGGTATGTAACGAGGTTTGAGAATTTGCAATATGAAATAATAGCCTTGGTAGATGAGTCTGCCTTAGAGGAGGAGGAAGCAGTTCATACAATGTTTGATGATATGAGATATTCAATAAGGGGCATTCATAAAGATCTTTCTGATGAGATGATGGCTCGTAGTGAGCATGAAACATCTGCAGTGGTCGTAAGAGAAAATTGTTTGAGGCTTCCCAAAATTGAAATACCGAAGTTTGATGGTGACCTTACAAGGTGGCCTACGTTCATCGACTTATTCAATACTCTTATTCATAGAAATAATTCGCTGTCAAAAATAGAAAAGTTTCAGTTCTTGATTTCTTATTTAGAAAAAGAGGCAGGTCTAATAGTAAGGAATGTGCCCATTACTGAGGATAATTATGAAATAGCCTATAATGCATTAATGAGTCGATATCAGAATGAACGTGTTTTATTGAGCAATTATTGGTTTTCAATTTATAATGCTTCTCCCTCTAGGCATGATTCTGCAGTTGAACTTCGAAAATTGTTGTCAATATTTTCTGAAAATTTGGTGGCTTTAGAGATGAGTAACTTGAACCTATGGGATTTTACCAAATTCAATTTATTGTTGCAGAAATTACCTTCTTCCCTTAAAACGCGATTTGAACTAGAACATAATGGGAATAATGTTCCGGGGTTTGACATGCTTTTTGGATTTGTTGAGAAAACCTGTCGAGCTCTGGAAAATACATCCCTTACTTCCGCATATCAAGGGAGTAATGTGTCTAATGCTAGTGGTGGGTTTAGAAAGAATAATAGTCCTGCTAATCCCAAGGGAAGGCAGACACTTAGTTTTTCGACTGGCACATTAACACAGGAAAAGTGTAATTTTTGCAAGGGTTCACCACATTCGTTGATCAAATGTGATAGATTCTTGCAGGCAGAATGTCGTAAGAGGCATGCCTTTGTCAAGCGGACTAGAATGTGTTTTAATTGTTTGGGAGCTACTCATCTAGTAAATAAATGTAAATCAAAAGAACTTTGTGGGGTTTGTGGTGGAAAACACCATGTACTATTGCATTTTCCGGACACTAAAGTGACAGATTGTGATGTCAGTGGTAGTACCTCTAATGAATCTGAGAGTCATGTTCAAGTCATGGCAAGTAAGTTGTCTGTGCAGCCTAGAATGTTGCTTGCTACTGCACTAGTCTCAATATTGGATTCTGAGGGTAGATCCACCAAATGTCGTGTTTTGTTAGATTCTGCTAGTCAAGCCAATTTTATTAGTGAATCTTGTGTGAGAAGGTTGAATCTTACTCGTAAGGAGTATTCAACCCCTGTTGTTGGCATTAATGGAATGTCATCGAATGTGAGTTCGGGAAAAGTCTCTTGTGTTATCTTTCCCTACAGCAAACCGTATCCTAGCTTCAATTTGGAAGCTATTGTGATACCTCAGATTTGTGAGAAGGTACCTCAAATTCCTGCTGTTGTTCAGAAGTGGAAGTATTTAGAAAATCTTTGCCTCGCAGAGCCTTTGGCTGCACATGATGAAATGGAAATTGATCTGCTTCTAGGGGTACAAGTATTTGGTGAGATCTTACGTTCCGGTTATGTGAGAGGACAGAATGGTGGGCCACATGCTATTAACACCGTATTTGGGTGGGTGTTAATGGGCAAGTTGGGTGGTGTTTCCACTAATAGTGTGTTGAATTTTCTAACTTCTGTGGGGGAATTGGATTGTACATTGAAAAAGTTTTGGGAAATTGAAAGTATCCCTAAGTGTGTCGCATTGTCTGAAGAGGAACAGCAGGCTGAGGAATTCTTTACGTCATCTTGTTGGCGTATGGACTCAGGAAGATATGTGGTGAAGCTTCCCTTTTCTGAATTCCCCCCAGTTCTGGGTGATTCCTATTCACAGGCTTTACATAGATTTAAGCTGTTGGAAGGACGTTTTCGTCGTGATTCCGTCTTACATGAAGCATATTGTGATTTTATGGCTGACTATTTGGAGCAAGGCCACATGTCTGAAGTTGGGAACCAAGTGGGGTCTAATAGTGAGTATTACATTCCTCATCATGCGGTGGTGAAAAGGAATGCGAATGGTGAAATAAAGCTTCGGACTGTCTTTGATGCTTCAGCTAAAACTACCAATGGAAAGTCCTTGAATGATGTTCTTCTAGCAGGTCCCAAGTTACAAAATGATATCGTCTCAATATTGTTATCTTTCAGGTTGTATTTGTATGTGTTTACCGCGGATATACGGCAAATGTATCGACAGATTTTAGTTGAGGAGTCTCACACTAGTTATCAAACTATTTTGTGGAGACCTAACGGTGACGAGCCTATAAGGAAATATCAGTTGAAGACCGTTACCTATGGAGTAACGTCTAGTCCTTTTCTAGCGATTAGGACGTTGCTGCAACTGTGTAGGGATGAGGGTGAAAGGTTTCCGTTAGCTGTAAATATTTTGGAGAATTTCTGTTATGTTGATGACGCCATTGGAGTAGCAAACTCCAAGGAAATTGCCTTGGATACTCAAAACCAGTTGATTGAATTATTGGCGTTGGGAAAGTTTGAACTGAGGAAATGGGCAAGTAATTGTTCTGAAGTACTTGCTCAGGTACCTGAGGTTCATCAGCAGCCACTTGTATTTGATAAGGATTCTCTTGGAATAAAAGTGTTGGGTTTGCAGTGGTGTCCCACTACGGATTGTTTTTCTTATTCTGTACATCCTCAGATACGGTCCTGTACAAAGAGGAATATTTTGTCAGAAATAGCAAGACTGTATGATCCTCTAGGATTCTTAGCTCCAGTAATCATTGTTCCCAAGCAAATACTTCAGCAATTGTGGGCTTTAGGGATAGGTTGGGATGATGAGCCACCGCTGGAAGTTGCAAACCAGTGGAAAACTTTTGTGGCTGAGTTACCTGAGCTATCTTCGTTGAAAATTCCTAGACATATACTTCATATAGAGGCAAAGTTTACAGAAATTCATGCTTTTTGCGATGCTTCGGAGAAGTCGTATGCAGCTGTAGTTTATATGAGACAGGTTTCCACGGAGAACAGTATTTCTGTACATTTGGTGTGTGCCAAAACTCGAGTGGCGCCTTTGAAAAGACTGTCGATTCCACGACTGGAATTGTGTGCAGCCTTATTAGCCGCAGAGCTGATTGATTGTGTATCCCATATAATGGTAACACAGAAAATAGATAATGTTTGTGCTTGGACGGATTCGAAGGTAGTTGTGACGTGGGTCAAATCTTCTCCGCATAGGTGGCGGAGCTTTGTAGCCAATCGTGTAGCTATAATCCAGGAGAAGGTAGCTCCTGATTCATGGTATCATGTGGTTGGGAAAGAGAATCCTAGTGACTGTGCTTCTAGGGGGACTTTTCCTCGGCAATTTCTAGAACAACCCTTGTGGTGGGAGGGGCCAACTTGGCTTAAGCTTCCTCGGGATGATTGGCCTGTAACTTGTGTAGGTGAGCCTTCCTGTACAGATGTACAAGAAGAAGCAAAGGTTGTTTGTATTACTATTCACGGCTCTAGTATTGTTTCAGAATTGTTGAATAGATATTCTTCCTTACGCAAAATTGAGCGTGTTGTTGCTTATTGTTTGAGATTTCGTAAAAATTGTTTGTGTCGAAAAAGGGGTTACCCGCGTGAGATAGGTAATTTATCCGAGGCTGAATTGTATGAGGCTATGGTGGTTCTGGTCAAAGACGTGCAAAGAGTTGAATTGGATAATGAACTGCGGAAAGTTCGTCGAGCGGAGGTCTGTCCCAAAGCTATACAGAAGTTAGCTCCTTTCATTGATTCCCAGGGTGTCCTGAGGGTGGGCGGTCGCTTGAGACAGTCTAGTCTAAGCTATGATCGGAAGCATCCAATTCTGCTCCCTAGGAAGCATCGATTGACTTATCTCATTATCCAAAGTGTGCACAATAGGAGTTGTCATCCTGGACCACAAACTTTGCATTATCTGTTAAGGCAGAGATATTGGATACTATCTGCCAAACGGGCTATAGCTTCAGTGTTATCTCGTTGCATAAAATGCTTTAGAGTTAAGCCTCCTCCCGTGGTCCCCATAATGAGTGATTTACCTTCCGTTAGAATTTCGGAAGTCAAACCTTTTTCCCATAGTGGCGTAGACCCTTTTGGTCCTTTGAGGATGTCTTTAGGTAAAAGACGAGGCATTAGTTCTCAAAAGGTGTATGTGTGTCTTTTCGTGTGTATGGCTACTAAAGCAATACATTTAGAAGTTGTGTCAGATCTAACTAGTGAAGCTGTTCTTGCAGCACTTAGGCGTTTTATAGGGCGGCGAGGACGTTGCAGTGATATTTATAGTGATCAAGGTACGAATTTTGTTGGTGCTTATAAAACTTTACAGTTGTTGGGTGCTAAAGCTTCTGAAGCTTTGCAAATTAAGTGGCATTTTAATCCTCCAGCTAGTCCTTCCTTTGGAGGTATATGGGAGTCCGGAGTGAAATCTGTGAAAACTCACTTGCGGCGGGTGATAGGTGCGCAAGTGTTGACTTATGAGGAATTGAGCACCACTTTAATCCAAATTGAGGCAATGTTAAATTCGAGACCCTTGTGTAGTTTGAGTTCTGATCCTAACGATGTAGACAGCTTGACTCCGGGTCATTTCTTGACATTAGAGCCCCTGAATGCTCCGCCTGACGAAGATTTGTTGTGTGTGAAACATAGTCGGTTGAACAGGTGGCAGTTAGTGCAACAGATGCAGCAACATTTTTGGCGGCGCTGGCATATGGAGTACCTCCACACCCTTCAGCAACGACATAAGTGGAATACACCACATAATCCTCCCTCGGTCGGCCAGTTGGTTCTTCTCAAGGATGAAAATACCCGTCCTTTACAGTGGCCATTAGGCAGGATTATTAAGTTATATCCCGGTACGGGAAACATTTCGAGAGTCGCCCAAGTTAAGACGAGTAAAGGGCTGTTAGACCGTCCTTTATTGAAACTGTGCCCTTTGCCGGCACAATAGGCCATGATTTGCTTGTATATGATAATTTTTTTTTTTTTTTTTTTCGTGTTGTGTTATGGGTGGGATAATTCCACTAATTTTCTTTTGTGGGTAATATAGGAATTACTATGATTGGAAAAAATATTTTTTTTTTTTTATATTTTTTGGTGGGCGGAAAATGGTTACGATTGGTATTTACCATTTAAATAATTTTGTATATTCGAATCTCCCGCGTTTTGACTTGCGAGTTTGAAGTCTGACGGTTGACGCGGAAGAAAGAGAGAGTCGTACTTCAACTACCGAGGTGAACGGACGTGTGCGTGATATCCGTCACCCCGTGTGTAGAGGGTACCTCCAATAAGGGCGACCACAGCCTTACATCGCTCAGCTAACTAGGAACCTGGATAGAGCAACGCAGTACCCAGCTGGGGAAGACATCCGACGCCAACCAACAAGGGGTGAGTCAACCGATGCATGATTAACTTTCAATTCTCGTGAGTCATTTGCGGTTATTTGCCAATTTAGTTGGTCCTTCACAATTGGCTACAATTACTTTATTGATCGAATTGTAACCAGTACCATTGAACTTGTTTTTTATTTAACGAACAACTAAATTATAAGGTCATAATATTATTTGACGAAGTCAAAACCCTAAATCATCGAGATAATAAAGTCAAGTCTGCTGAGGAAACAATTTTGTAGGCGTGATGCATAATTATCAAGCAGATTTATCAGGTAGCCTTTGAAAAATCGACAGTTTTCATAACCTGCTCAATAAATTAAAAACTAATTTTTCCATTGAGGGTACTCAGGACAATCTGTGAGAAATTGTCTACTTGCCTCTAGAATGTATCAACTATGAACAGCAACATCCAGAACGGAGGCACTCTAAAACTAATGCGTTTGGAAGATTGAAGAATCGTTTTATTTGGACTGTGTCGTTTAATATTTCATAGCCTACCTGATAGATCTGCTTGATAATTATGCATGACGTTTATAAAATTGTTTCATCAGCAAACTTGACCTATATTATCTCGTTAATTCAGTGTTTTGACTTGATCAAGTACTATTATGGCCTTACATTTTAGTTTCTTGTTAAGCAAAAATAAACTTCGATAGTATTTTCTCAAAATAAATAAATTTTAGTAAACAAATAGAAGGTATATTTAAAATGTGTAGAAAAATCGAAATATCTCAGAAACTAATGAATGTAGCCATAACAAGTGTTATACAACAATGAAAGAGTATGTTAATAGCAATTCTTTGGTATTGGGGGTTACATTTAAAAAAAGAGAAAATCTAGATTTTGCATTCTACATCACCCTGTATACGAATATGCGTTGCGGGCTTTTTTTATAGCCGATTTTAAAACTAGAGGATATTCTTAATCTTTTATGTCAAGAAAAGTAATTTTTGATTCATTACTTTTTGACTGCGGTTTGGATATGAAAATGGTCATAACTTTTGAAATACCCTGTATAATGTAACAATACCCTATATTGAAAGAGCGGAAATCATTAGTAGAATTTGAATATGGAATAATATATAGGGTGTCTCGTTTAAAAAAATGCATGTTTGCATCACCACGTAGTTATGGATCACCCTGTATAAATCCAAATATTTTCTGAGCAAGGAGCATATCCATGGCTACAACTTTTATATACAACTTTTTCCGCTATCTTCTACAGTAGTGGAGTTATCGACCGAGCCGGTACTAAAAACTCACCCTGTATATGAGACATAAAAAGACACTAGAATTGACCAAGGAATCCAAATATGCACTCATATACAGTGTGTTCCGTTTAAAAAAACATAACTTTGTTATATTGCGATTTTATTAGACACCTTGTATAAAACTCGTTAGATCTCAAATATAGTACAGCTTGACATACATACACTCACATAGTTATTTTGTTATTTTAATGAAACGATATATCGTTTGGTCACAGGATGCATTCAAAATTGGAACTCATAAAACATTGATGTTGAGTGTAATACAGAATCCATTCTTTAAACAACCATTGTAAATATATCTATTAATGTATATGTTTCAAACTGTCAAATGTGACTAATTCAAATAGTAGCTGACTTCCATCATAGGACCTAACAGTGAAGATGTATCAAATACCCCATACCAAAAAGAGGGAATTCCTTATAACATTTTCTGCCTAACAAATTGCCACGGGTAAAATAAGCTCGACGTTTGACGAATTATTTAGACAAATATGATTAGCAAATGTAATATTTGTTTACCACTCTCACCTTCCGCTGAATCACCCCAAACATCGTTCGACTTCCATGCATTGTAGTCATTCTTGGATGCGTTCTTCATTTCTAACACAATGTCACGCTTTGTCTCGTATGTCGTATACAGCTGTTCACAGTCATTCACCAGATTCCTTATTTGATTTTGCAAATCTGTTAACTGAGTGTTGTTGTTCTCTATGTCGGCCATTTTTGTGTCAATTTCTTCCTGGAGGTCATCAATTTTCTGCTTCAGGTTCTTAATGTTGATCTCTTTGTTTTCGAACGCCTGTTTCGCTTGCTCAGAGTATTGTGCATTCATTTTCAGTTTAGCTTCCAGTTTCACCTTTAAAAGTAATAATTATTGTGTAGTGAATACTATCCACAATCACAACCTACAGCTGTGCTTGTTATGTATTTAGTTATCCTCCACAACATAATTATACAACTAATAAACTTTCTTATGATCTTGGTATGTTTCTCACATGTGTAAATAATACAGTTACGTGCTGTCCACACTTCTACGAATAGAAGTTATCTGTACATTTGGCAAGTGGAAACGCGATTCGCTACACATCATTTTTTGCGGGTAACGATGTTAGTCAACGATACGCATTCATGTTGATTTTTCCAGAAAAATAATTTTCTTTTTGTCAAAAACTAGAAAATTGCCAGATAACATGTGATTGTGAAAAGACTTAAAGACGGCACATTTATTCCTTTTGCGGATTTGCGAATTAACAAGAAACTATAATCAGAAATGAAGATACAGACCTCTTCATGGCTTAGAGTCTTCGAAACGAAAATGCAATACATTCATCACACTAATTTAGCCGGCTTTGATAAATGGTGTTGTAGGAGAATTATGAAAATATGATGGATTGAACGAGTATCAGTTATTAGAAAATAATCCAGTACTTCGTTTGACCACCAAAAAGAAAATCTAAATACTTGAGATATGATGAGAGGGCAAACTTATGTGTATCTCTAAGTGATAATATGAGAAACATCTAAAGAATAGGTGTAGGAGGACGGAGAATATCCTGGTTGATAAATCTGAGGGACTCATTTGGATGTGACAGCGCAGATTTGTTCCGAGCAATGGTCAATAAGTTCGCATAGTCATGATGGTCTCTGAATTTCGACGGATGGTACTAAAAGAGGAAGATGTTTTCATTCAACTAACTGTTTTTCAATGTTATGGACTGCTATTTGTATTTACCGTAAAGTAAGTTGAGCTTTTATTTCACTCTTATGGGAATACTGTATATAAAAACGTTTGTTTGAAACCCGTTAAACTATTTGTATAGAACTGCTCTAAACAATTCCATAGATCAGTACTCGTCCTGTACTATAGTGGAGATTATTCTAAAGGACAGCGATTCCTTTATTCTGACAATCAATATCGGGACTTATTTTTATGGAATATAAGTAATACAGATTTTTTTGAGAAAGAATGACCATTGGCTTCATGAACAATGGAAATTATATTACACAGTGAGGTCCAAAAACACTCATACATCTCGAATCACAAACAAGTTTCATATCAACCAGTAGAATCTAAGACATTTATATAACTTCCACGAGTTATGTATTTTGGTATTCTCCACCACATAATAATTATAAATCTAAAGTGAATATATTCTTAAAGTCCTTCAGACGTCCTAGGTTTATGAACTTGGTATGTTTCTCATATATGTAACATAATACAGGTACGTGCCGTCTAGTCCAGACTTCTACGAATAAAGCTTATGTATACATTTCATCTTTGATAAAACTGGTAATCCGCCTTGTACTTTAATCAGATAGCTACCGACAATCATTGTAGTAGTTAGATTCGCAGCGGTAAATAAACCGATATTTTTTAAAAACTCTTGTTCGCCCTTGGCAAACATAATTGGGGGCTCAACTGGGATCCCTCAAACGGTGAAATCGAAAAATACGGCCGAGCTAAATTTGGAGGCCGTCTTGTCGAATCGTAATATCAACGGCATATCGACAGCATCGATCATCACCGGTCACTTTCAAGTGTTTGAGAGGGATTCGCCAGCCAAGAGGTACCATCACCGGAGACAAGAGGAGACCAGGGCGAAGAAGTCCACTGGCACCCGCTTGGTCAGAAGAATATCACGCCGCTTGGACCTGAGGTCAACCGTAAAGAGAACCAAGAGAAGATCCAACTTTTGGGCGACTTCAACTGCCGAAACGCTCAGAGGGTCAACATCCGGACGTTGGAAAGCTGATCCATCGAGGACGCCGCCCGACTGCCGATGCTAGGAAGAGAAGACGGACCAGGAATGAAGATCATTTTTATGTTCGCTCTGTAAGTCCCTATCTTTTTCTTACCTTTCTCTTGGTGTGCACAGAAGACTGAATATTTTAATATTTGATTTTATTATTATTATTATCGATTGATATTTATATACGCAATTGGAACTTAATTTTATATTTTACAATACATATACATTTTCTAATTTAATGCTTGGTGGTACGACGGGTACAGGCTACCACTCAGAATCAGACTCAGATATTGAACCACCCTTCAGAGGTTTTGATCGCAATATGGCTGAAGCAACAGGTACTGATATAATGCTTGCGAGAGATATGGTCCCCGAGTATCATGGTGGATCAAAAGATTTATTAGATTTTATTAATAAAGGAGACCAATTTATTGATTTGCTAAAGAAACCAGACGTAAATTGTGTTTTCAATAAGTTGCTGTTACATAACATTGTATCCAAAATTAAAGGAGAGGCACGTGATTTGATTAATAATAGTTCTTATTCTACCTGGAGAGATTTGAAAGATATTTTAATTGGTAGGTTTGGCGACAAACGTAACGAGTCTTCCTTAGCTCAAGAACTAGCACGAATGTATCAGTTTCCCAAAGAAAGTTATCAAAATTATTTCGACAGAATTAACGCCCAATTGCAAAAACTTTTGCAACATATTAAGCTTCATGACCACCCACAGGAATTTATAATAAAATCTAAAATGTACGGTGAACAAGCCTTAAACAGGTTTATTAACGGATTAAGCGATCCATATAGAACAATTTTTGAAACGTGTGAAGTAAATAGCCTGCAGGATGCTTTATTCAAATGTCAGCATGTAGAAAATTTCAGGTACGAAAGTTCTGTTACCAACTTTTTGAGAAACAAAAATGTTTCAAGCCAGGTAAAATCCCAAATCGAATTACGCCCACATTATCGTCCCCAGTTTTCTGCGAGAAATTCTAACGCATTTAACTCTCCGAGACCACAGAACATGTCTTCAATTAGACCGAATTTTAGTACGTCTAACGTTCAACAAGCATATCCCCGTTTCAATACGACTCAAAGTAGATTCACACACCAGAATAATTTTTCTAGACCAAATTTTTCTCAAAATCCGATGCCACAGCAAAACATAGCTACTAGGCCAAATTTCCGCCCTATCCAGCAAAGGTCATACAGTCTTCCAACCCCCATGTCTGTAGATCGTTCAGGTGTTAGAAGTACTCAACCCCGACCTAACTACTTTCAAGGAAATGGAAAATCTTCTTTCATAGTTGAAGAACTACATAATCAGGATGAACCTTTTGTTGATAATGACAGCCATGAAACTGATTACGAGTATTTAGAAAATAATCATGAACATTTACCTTACGATTATTCTCATGAACTGGAACAGAGCTTTGACCAAATGAAAATCGAAGAAAATTTTACAACACAAGCCTCAGAGAAAAAACAGCAAGTAGCAGATATAAATAATGTTCAAAATTTATCCACGCTACCATATATTATTATACCGAGTTTAGGAATTAGGATGTTGATAGATAGTGGTGCATCTACATGCGTCATCAATCCAGACGTTGCATATCAATACTTTTCAGAATTTATATTTCATAAAAATTTCCATATCAAGGCGCTTAATACGATTTCAGAAGGATTCGAAAATATCCGGTTTCCAATGCTTAAAGATTTTGGAATCAGGAAACCTCTAAATTTTCATATAGTCGATTGGCATGCAAAATTTGACTGTTTGATAGGAGCTAGCGAATTAACTAAATTAGGTGCGAAAATAGATTTTACCACGTATACTTTACACGTAGGGAAAACAAAAATACCGTTCGTCAATGAAATTAATCCTTGCCTATTTGTTCCATTCAGTAAGCCGCAAGTAAATTATTTAGAAATTCCAGTAGTAATTGAAAATGGCCCTGTTGTTCTTCCTGACATAGAACTAGATGGATTTTTTATACCTAGCTGTATAGCAAAATCTGAAAATTTCATAGTTAAGATCCCAGCACCTTTTGAAGATATTTTAAATATTAATTTTCACGAACCGGTAGAGTGTGAACCCTACCAAATGTACGAAATTCGAAAACCGAAAAAAGTCGTTAGAGATTTAGACATTCCTTCAGTAATCCGCACTCAGCATTTGAACACTGAAGAAAAAGCTCGTATTTTAAATTTATGTGAACAATTCAAAGATATTTTTTATCATGAAGATTCTTATCTAACATTCACCAATAGCGTGAAGCATAATATTCGAACGACAGATAATATTCCCGTTTTTCAGAAATCATATCGATATCCACATCATCTGAAAGTTGAGATTCAAAAACAGATCCAACAGTTAATTGAAAACAAAATTATTAGGCCCTCCATTTCGCCGTATTCGTCGCCATGTTGGATCATTGGAAAGAAACCTGATGCCTCAGGACGCAAAAAGTGGAGACTAGTAATCGATTATCGGAAATTGAACGAAAAAACGATTGAAGATCGGTATCCGCTCCCTCGAATAGATGAAATTTTAGATAATTTGGGCAAATGTACGTATTTTACTACTTTGGATTTGGCACAAGGGTTTCATCAAATCGAGATGGATCCCGAGTCCATAGAAAAAACTGCATTCTCTGTAGACAACGGACACTTTGAGTATGTTAGAATGCCATTTGGCCTTAAAAACGCTCCTTCCACTTTTCAGAGAGTGATGGATAACGTTCTAAAGGAACTTCTATACAAATGTTGTTTCGTATATATGGACGATGTAGTTATTTTTTCTAAATCTTTGGAGCAACATCTGCAACATATAAAGTTAGTTTTTTCAAAATTACGACAATACAATCTCAAAATTCAAATAGACAAGTCGGAGTTCCTTTGTAAAGAGGTAGGATTTCTTGGACATATAATTACACCGGAGGGAATCAAACCAAATCCTGCTAAAATTGATGCAATCCAAAAGTTTCCCATTCCTACCACGACTAAACAAATTAAAGCTTTCTTAGGTCTCGTAGGATATTACAGGCGTTTTATTAAAGATTTTTCTAAAATTGCGCAACCACTGACTCAGTGTTTAAAAAAGAATGCCAAGGTATGCTATAATGAAAAGTCATTTATTGATGCCGTTAATAAATTCAAAGAATTGATCATAAATGCGCCTATCTTGTCTTATCCCGATTTTACAAAGCCATTCACCCTGACTACTGACGCTAGCAATGTAGCCATAGCGTCTGTACTTAGTCAAAACGAACACCCCATTGCATTTTTTAGCCGCACCCTTAATACCGCAGAACGTAATTACTCAACAGTCGAAAAAGAATTACTAAGTATCGTAGACTCATGCAAACATTTCCGCCCCTATTTATTTGGCAGATTATTTACAATTAGAACTGACCAAAAATCGCTAACTTGGCTCTTTAATTTGAAAGACCCTTCCAGTCGCTTGTATCGCTGGAAACTAAAACTGGATGAATATCAGTATAAAGTCGAGTACGTAAAAGGTAAAGATAACGTAGTAGCGGACGCTTTATCCCGAGCCGAAATTAATGCAATAGATAAGACAAAAGGTAAAAATCAAAATGTAAGGTATTTCAAAGACCCACTAGTTCAGGCATGTGCACCCTTCAAAAAACAAACGGCAGAATCTGTACGTCCTACTGTAGAATCGGAATCTAATGAATTAAATACAAACAGACAAAGCCGCGAGCCGACCGATTCAGATTTATCACTTAATCCTGATTACGAAGACCCTGTAAACTTGATAAGTTATTCAGAGAGTCCTTTAAATTATTTTAAGCATCAAGTAGAATTCAAAGTTTTGCATCAGTATAAGGTAACAAGATATCTTCTATTCAAAAATAAAATACGTTTTTATGTCACAATATGTCCTGATTCTATTCACTCCCAATTAAGCACATTTTTCTTAGAATATTTAGACCCGAAAAACACATACGGTTTTCATACATATAACAATGAGGAATTAAATAAACATATTGCACAAGTATTCAGAACATTGTTCGATACCTCGGTAAAGGCTGTTTTCTGTAATAAACTTCTTATTGACGTAGAAGACGAAGAACAGCAAAAGGAATTAATTCATAATTATCATAGCAAAAATCATAATGGAATTCTAGAAACAGTCAAGCATCTTCAAGAGAAATATTACTGGCCCCATATGAAAAATCAAATTTGCAATTTTATTAACAAGTGTGAAATATGCCTCAGTTCCAAATATGAGAGACGCCCTTATAAATATTCGCTAGAAGGTCCTTTGTTAGCCCAATATCCATTTGAAACAATACACATAGATTGCCTATTCATGAAAGGTAAAACATATTTAACTATAGTTGACTTATTTACTAAGTACGGTCAAGCTTATGAGATTACAGATAAAAACGGACCGACGGTTTGCAATGCTTTACGTAAATATATTTCGCATCATGGAATTCCTAGCCGATTAGTATGTGATCCAGGCACTGAATTTAATAATGCCGTGTTTAAGGAGTTCTGTTCTTTTCATGAAATCAAGCTTCATTTCACTACCAGTACAAATTCGAATTCAAATAGTCCAGTGGAGAGATTTCACTCGACACTTATAGAAAAGATAACGACCTTATCTGTTAAGGAACCTCAAACCCCTCTTGATGAAATTATTCAGACTGCACTGATTATCTATAATCAAAGTATTCATTCTGCAACAGATTTTTCTCCACACCAGTTAATCTATAATCCGTTCAAACGAAAAGATATTCATGAATTAGAACTGAGTAAAACTTTATATGAGGCATATAACCAAAAACGTCTCAACGAAGTTAAGGCACTTTATAATGCAGTTGCAGAAAAGATGAAAGAAAAAGGTACAAAAATTCTTGATAAGCGCAACGAAGGTACTAACGATCAATCACCTAACATTAGGGAAGGTGATGAAGTCTTCATAAAAACTACTGGCAGAAATAAAATTCGCAAAAAGTACACTAAACTCAAGGTGGATAAAGCCAAAGGAAAGAAAATAATAGGTAAATTTGTATGTTCTAAACAAAAACATGTAATTAGAAGACCACTCAAGAACGTTAAACCGCTAAGAAAAAACTATTTACAGGCTCCAGATCCGCAACCTGGTACTAGCAGCCAGAACACATCGGATTGATCCTCACCATGGTTATTTTAAGGAACCACTAGGTCCTGCACGAGTGATAAGTCATTACCACTCAATATATTATTACCATAATATTACACATACGTTACATAATTATTTCTTAGTTCTAGATAGTTATCAGAAAATTAGGGTTCAAATAAACAAAGACGATATAATTGGCCATGCATTACTTCTAGATTTGGGACACACTGTAAATTCTATTGAACAAGAACTATTGAAATTCAATTCAATTCATAAAAGGTCGAGACGTGGTTTAGTCAATGGTCTTGGCACTATAATTAAATACGTTACCGGAAATTTGGATCAGAATGATCTTACTACAATACAAAATAATTTTCATAAGTTGCATAACACGCAAAATCAAATTATAGAACAAGTTAACACTCAGATATCTTTTGCTCACGCCATATCAGCGAAACTGGAAGAGACTATGAACGTGATCGAAAAACGATTATTAAATGCACAAGCCGCCATCAGAGAATTTAAAGAAAATTCCGATAAGCATATGGTCATTAGTAGAATTTTATTTGTTGCAAATCAGCTGTACGAGAATGTAAAGAGCCTTGAAGTGTCACTCACTTTAGCAATGCAAGGAATCCCAAATCTAGGCAGCTTTTCAAGAAGCGAATTAGGTCTGATACAAGACCACCTTTCCAAAATATATACACCAAAAGCTTTGGTAAATATTGAAGAAAATTTGCCATTTCAAATTTTACAGCAAAGTAAATTAAATATTGTGCACACCGACAAAGAGATCCTGTGTATCCTTAAAATTCCTATCCTTCAGAAATTGCCGTTCAATTTGTATTATATACATCCACTACCAAATTCCGAAAATATTATTTTAGAACCACCTACTACATTTTATTTGAGTAATAATGTTAAAGAAGCTTGGACTGACACACCCTGTAAGCGGACTGAAAAATTTTATATCTGCCTGACTACCCAACGAACGAACATTTGCTCTTTAGAAAATTCTTACAAGCATTGTTTATTTCATGAAGTAAAAAACGATTATTTTCTCTATAAAAGACTGTGGAGTCAAAACGCTTTAATTTTTGATTCAAAATCAGCTCAGACCGTAGTTGAAAAGTGCGAGGAAAACGTCAGCAAATTTACATTGAAGGGTTCATATATATTAAAGGGCCCGTGTGATATAATAATTGATGAAGAAATATTTTATTTATCAGATGTCAATTTTACCATTCATGAGACTTCTATGAGTCTACCCAATTTAAATATAACTTCCAATACCACAGTCGAATTGAATAATTACCATTTCTTAGATTTAAAAGAATTGAAAACATCTCTAAAGCAAATGAAACCGATTTCGTCTCAAAATTTAAATTTTTATCATACCAGCGTTACTACAGGATTTTCGATACTAGCCGTTATAATAATTTTTGCGATCATTTATTTTATATACAGATATTTTCCAAAACACTTGTTTTTTACAAAAAATTCTAATCCTCCCATGGTAGAAATCAATCTTTCAGAAACAGGAAGAAATCGAAACGAGGACGTTTCAATCTAAGGGGGGAGGAGTTATGTATTTTGGTATTCTCCACCACATAATAATTATAAATCTAAAGTGAATATATTCTTAAAGTCCTTCAGACGTCCTAGGTTTATGAACTTGGTATGTTTCTCATATATGTAACATAATACAGGTACGTGCCGTCTAGTCCAGACTTCTACGAATAAAGCTTATGTATACATTTCATCTTTGATAAAACTGGTAATCCGCCTTGTACTTTAATCAGATAGCTACCGACAATCATTGTAGTAGTTAGATTCGCAGCGGTAAATAAACCGATATTTTTTAAAAACTCTTGTTCGCCCTTGGCAAACATAATTCACGGTGTATTCCGTTGTTGTACCTTTGATCCTTTCACCTGTGACCAGTAAAACCAAACTCGAAAAGCAATTTTTTTCCAGAAATTGCCAGTCGTAAGTGATTTATTTATTTTTGTGGATAAATTTTGATTAACATGATATTTAGAATGTACTTGAAATGGAAGAGGGGGTATACATAAACAACGATTCAACGAAATATGAGAGAGAGGTACAGAACATAATCAAAGATAAGGAGAAGGAGGAGAAAAGCAAGGGAAACATCACAAAAATGGGTTACAAGAAGCTAACAATAAATGGAGAGATATGGAAATGGAACACCAAAAAACACATGCTAGAGAAATTTAAACATGGAGGAGGCGTTTCAAAAAACATGTAGATGAGATTGAAGTGGATAAATCGACGGCTATAGACATGGACAAGCACATACTGAAGCAACAAAAACAAAAGGAAAAAGTCAGACAGCACAAATCTCAGATCAGCTCAATGGATATAGAACAGGACACGAAAAAATAGGTAAAAGTAAAAGTAACCCTAGTTCGGAAATTAAACTCAAAATTGCAACATGGAACATACGAAGTATAAATGGGAAAGAGGAGGAACTAGCGGAAGTTTTTGAGGAGATGAATATAGATATATTGGCCATTACAGAAACCAAAAAGAAAGGACAGGGGACCGAAGAAATAGGGAAAGGACATATGTTATTATATAACGGCGTGGGAGCAGAGAAAAGAGCAGCTGCAGGTGTTGGATGTGTTATACGAAAAGATATTATAAGTATGGTTACTGGATGGGGCTTTGTATCGGAAAGAACATTGGAATTGGAAATAAAACTTGATGAGAGAACTAATACCAAATTAATAATAGTATATGGCCCAAATGAAGATGCGGCAGTAAATACCAAAGATAATTTTTGGGAGGTTTTAACAGGCATAGCTGAGAACAGTAACGGCAGGTTAATAATACTTGGGGATATGAATGCTAGGGTGGGAAATACAATTAAACAGGACTGGGACATTATGGGTGTACACGGTGAAACACATAAAAATAATAATGGGGACAGGCTTATAAACTTTTGCATTGATAATAATATGTTGATCACAAATACGTTCTTTACTAAAAGAGATATCCACAAATACACACGGGAAGTGAGAAGTAGGAAAGAGAGATCCATCATAGACTATGTTTTGATTAATAAGCCATATAGGAAAGAAGTAATAGATGCACAAGTAAAAAGAGGCCCCGAAATAAATAGTGATCATTATCTTCTACTAGCAAAAATTAGATTGGATACTGAGCAACAGGTCATACAAGTTATAAGACCAGCAGACTGCAGAAAGTTTTAGGAAAAGAATAGAGCTCAAACTAGAAGAGGTCAAAAAGGCAGGATTAGGTACATCACTAGAAGACAGATGGAATTCTTTCAAAGAAACGATACTGTCAGCAGCAAAAGAATCGTGTGGAACCATTATGGTCAGCAGAAATAAAAAGCAAACTCGATGGTGGAACAACGAAATAAGAGAGCAGATCAAAATTAAACAGAGAAAATGGAAAGAGCATTTGAAAGAAAAAAGTGAAAGAAGCGAGGCTGAATATAAAAATCAAATAAAGAAAGTTAAGGAAATGGTGAATAAGGCTAAAGAAAAAGCATTGGAAGATTTCGGAAGAAAAATGGAACAGGATAGTCACAGCAACAAGAAACTTTTTTATAAGGCAGTGAAGAGTTTGAGAAAAGGAAAAGAATATTCTTTGACTCAGATAAAGGGAAAACATGGAAGAAGTAATGTGATGAAAGATGGAGAGAATACTTTGATGGCATGCTAAACTCAGGCTACGTGGAACACAGTGAGATAGCAAGTTCTTACATGACAGAAGGAGCATGTGATGGTGTTATAAGTTTAGAAGTTTAGTCAGCTGGGCATGATAAAATAACACCCGAAATGTGGAAATATATTGGAATGAGAGGAGTAGAAATGCTAACAGACATTCTAAATATGGCATGGACGAGCTGCGCTGTGCCTGAAGATTGGAAAATAGGTATCATCGTACCAATATTTAAGAAGGGCGACCCGACAGATTGTGGAAATTACCGAGGTATAACTCTACTCAGCATTGTGTCCAAAGTCTATGAAACGATCCTAAATAAGAAACTGCCTACAATAGATGAAGCTCAAAGCGGCTTCAGAAAGGGACATAGTGGCCAAGACCATATTTTTACTATCAAACAGCTGATAGCAAAACTAGGCGTCCAGGACAGACAATCGGCAGTTGCATTCATTGACATTGAAAAAGCCTTCGATCGAGTTTCAAGAAAGGAAATTTGGAAGAGTTTGGAGAGAAGGAATATCCAACCACAACTGATAAAAGCAATAAGAAGTATTTTCTCCAATAACAGGTGCTATGTCAGGAAAGACAACAACCAATCGAGGTTGTTTGAGGTTCAAGATGGTCTCAGACAAGGAGGTGTATTAAGTCCAACACTTTTCATCACAATCATAGATGACATCATCAAAGATGTAGCGGTGAATGGAAATAAGCTGCATTTCCATAAGATGAGAGCCATATATGTCTCAGAATGTGCATTTGCGGATGATCTGCTGATATGTGCTGCAAAAGTCAAGTTACAAGAAAACCTAGACAAGTGGAACACAGAGCTTCAAAAGAGGAAGTTGAAAATAAATGTTGCAAAATCCCGGGTTATGATGATTGGACCAGAGAATAAAAATGTATGCGTAAGAATTGGCGGAAGTAGGACTGCACAAATGGACAGTTTCAAATATCTAGGAGTATTTATAAACAGAACAGGCTCAGTCGAGGAAGAAATAGAAGATAGAGTCCATAAAGCTACTCAGGTTTACCATAGTTTGAATAGATCTTTTCTTTCCAGAAAAGAAATATCTAAGAAAACCAAAATAACAATATATAAAACCATATTTAGGCCTGTGTTAACATATGGAAGCGAAAGTTGGGTCCTATCAAGCAAAATGAAAAGCAGAGTACAAGCTACTGATATGAAATACCTCCGGAGAGTCAAAGGTATTACGAGGATGGATAGGATAAGAAATGAAACCGCACGCGAAGAGCTAGGCGTAGAACATGTTTTAGACTTTATCGAGAAACAACAGTTAAAATGGTTTGGTCATTTAGTCAGGATGAGGAGTAACAGACCAGTTAAACAAATATGGGAGTCAAGAGTACAGCGGAAAGGAACAATACGGGGTAGACCGAAGAAAACTTGGAACGACTAACTAGCTGCTATATTCAACAGACGAAACACTACATGGGCAGAGGCAAGAACGTTGGCGAAGGATAAGAAGCAGTGGGTTGTATACTCATAGGTTAAGATAAATTGAAGTGTTAATTTGTAATAGCCTTTACACCTTAGGGTATATAAGGCTTTTGATTATATATATACAGGGTGTTCCTTAATGATATTCGAATATTCAAGGGAGTAAATCTACATGAAAAATTAATGATAGTTTGCTTTATAAAGTATGGTCCAAAAATGTACCGTTACGAAAATACAGGGTGTTAAAGTTTAAGGAAAAAAATGGAAATTAATATTTTTAAAACCGCTGAACATATTTTAATGATATTTGGTACATAGTAATAGTAAACAGAAGTGCACATTTTCCAGTACATAAATGATTTTCAGTTTCAGTAGTGGCGTGCGTACGGGCAACAACTTTGATATTTTTGAGGAAAAAAATGATACGCCAATGCTTTTTTCCGAAATAAAAATTATCTTCGAATTTCCCATTCAATTCGGAAAATAACAGCTCTCTTGAGTTAATTTCCTCCCATGCGCCGTTATTGAGTAAAAAAATAAAAACTCTTGTACGTTTTCCGAGAAAACTAAGGTAATTATTAAAGAATACAATATTTTTCCCTAGATCTAGTTGCCATGAAATATGACAATTGTTTGTTACACTTCAAATTTCCCATTTAATTCGGAAAATAACAGCTCTCGTCTGTTCTTTCCTGCGATGCGTCGTTTTGCAATTAAAAAAATTGCAAAATTATTATTAGTTTAATTGGAAAAATTAAACACATAAGAATAATAAAAGTAAAAAAATAACATACAACACTAACTAATTACAAAAACTGTTGAAAATGGCCCCCTTCACTTAATATGCAGGCCTCCGCCCTCCTTCTCATGGAACTGCGCACACGGTGAAATATTCCTGGAGTATGTTTTATTCTATTACACGCTGCAACTATTCTTCCTCTTAGATCCTCTACAGTGTTAATGGGACTTGTGTATACTAGCGACTTAAGATAACCCCATAAAAAGAAGTCCAAACTGTTGAGGTCGGGGGACCTTGGTGGCCATTCTTGAAATGTCACACGACGTGTGACATTTTGTCAGTGGTGAATATTCAATTTCCTAGCTAGCTTCCTCGTACTCGTTTCAGGATGTTCTTCGACTTCGTGCAGCACCGCATCCTCAATTTCAGGTGTTCCCACATTTCTTGGTCTACCTTCAGATGTGCCTTTTCGGACACTACCAGTTTCAACAAGACGACGATGGATATTAGAAAAAGTTCGACTGTCTGGCAAATTACGATTAGGATATTTCTCGTGATAAATACGTTTCGTTTCCTCTGCGTTACCGTCAGCGAGGCCATACACGTAATGCATATCCGCCATTTCTGCATTTGAATAATTCACCATTATTAACAAGATTACGAAAATAAGAAATGAAATAAGACTGTAAAAACAAGAAATGAAAAAGATAAATCGCAACGAACAGATCTCAATTACAAACTGACAGGAAAATGGCAAGTGTAATAAACAATTGTCATATTTCATGGCAACTAGATCTATGGAAAAATATTGTATTCTTTAATAATTACCTTAGTTTTCTCGGACAACGTACAAGAGTTTTTATTTTTCACTCAATAACGGCGCATGGGGGAAATTAACTCAAGAGAGCTTTTATTTTCCGAATTAAATGGGAAATTCGAAGATAATTTTTATTTCGGAAAAAACCATTGGCGTATCATTTTTTTCCTCAAAAATATCAAAGTTGTTGCCCGTACGCACGCCACTACTGAAACTGAAAATTATTTACGTACTGGAAAATGTGCACTTCTGTTTACTATTACTATGTACCAAATATCATTAAAATATGTTCAGCGGTTTTAAAAATATTAATTAATTTCCATTTTTTTCCTTAAACTTTAACACCCTGTATTTTCGTAACGGTACATTTTTGGACCATACTTTATAAAGCAAACTATCATTAATTTTTCATGTAGATTTACTCCCTTGAATATTCGCATGTCATTAAGGAACACCCTGTATATATGTATATAAGTTAGTCTGCGCCCTCTTACAATGAAATGTGACATCTTGCCTAGACGTAAGTCTTGGAACAGAAAAATTAATCTGAGACATTAATTCAGAGCAGTCAATTTTGTTGTCCAACAATTTGTATAGAAATAATACTGCTAACTGGCTTCTCCTTTTTTCTAAAGACATCACACCAAATCTTGCTAACAGATATTCGTAATCCGAGCCCCTAGGTGAATAGACGCCATCAATTTTGAAAACTAAAAATTTTAAAAACCTTTTTTGCACTTTTTCAAGTAATATTTTGTAGTGGCTATATATCGGGTTCCACACAAGTGAGCCGTATTCTAATTTTGAACTAAGCTATAAAATAAACTAATAATGGTACATGTATCACTAAAATATCTACAATTCCTAATTATAAAACCATATATACAATATGCATTCTTAAAAGTTTGTTCTATGTGGAAATTAAATGTGAGCTGACGATCAAAGTATATCCCAAGGTCACGTATAGTATCTGACCTATCCAGAACATTGTTCTCAATACTGTACTGAAATATGATTGTATTGCATTTCCTACTAAAAGTAAGCACTTTACATTTATTTGTGTTTAAGTATAAACAGTTTTGAACACACCATTTTTGTAGCAATTTATCTGACCCTGTAAATCTATACAATCATTTTCTGATTTTATTGTTGCATATAACTTAAGATCATCAGCAAACATTAATTTCTTACACGTGAGGGACTGGCATATATCATCGACAAAGAGTAAACATAATAATGGACCCAAATTAGACCCCTGCGGTACACCGCTTGTGGAAATATAATTATAAGAATTATAACCCTAGCAAAATACATACTGCTGCCTATTAGATAAATACGATTTAGTTAGATAGAAAAGACAAGTCATTAAACTTGTTATAACGTAAGTGTATGAGTGTAATCATTCGATGAAGTTCAGATAAGTAATTTGTTTGATTATTACTACATCATATATTTTGTTATTTGTAATATCATGAGTGACTTTTCCTAGAGCAAACAATTCCTTAATAGTTGAATCTTTGGCACACGGTTCATTCCATGAATCTAAGCTAAAGGGGTTGTTATGTGATGGGCCCTGGTTACTTGAATAAACTCGTCAGGGGTTTGTTATTATTGCGAGAGATTGTTTTTGAAAAAGTAACAAGCCAGGGATCAAAATTTCAACAAAGGGTATTTTTATTCTTTTTCACGATTATTTGCAGGTATGTTGTCTTTTGAATTTGCATTATTAGCTGTGATCTGGCTACAGTATTTAATGTATGTCTTATAATATATACTATAAATCACGATATTATATGGCGTTGTAATATATTGAGCACGCCCCTGTCTCCCGAAGAGTGCGCATGACCCCTGTGGGTACTTTTGGTATGCCAGTGGTCAACCGGGGAGTTCTGCTATGTCCGGTTCCGCGTGCGCTCTATGTTGGTACCGCACCTTATCAAATAAACCATTGAGCATTGAACCGCGTATTATTTACTGTCCTACGTCAGGACATTACATGGCGACGAGGACTTAAAAGAACCCGCCTAGTGTGCAAAGTGCTATGGTGTCCTGGTGAGTTTTGAGTAACGTGAGTGAAAACATCAAGAAACATGGCAGCTGCGGCAGCAGGACCCATGCTGACCTTCAACCCAAATGAGAACGAATGGGCAGTATTCATAAAGAGGCTAGAGCAATACTTCATCGTACATGGAGTGGTAGAGGGAGCAAATAAACGGGCCCATCTACTATACAGCTTGTCGGAGGAGGCATACTTGCTTTTATCCAATTTATGTATGCCCAATAAGCCCGATGAAACGCCCTATGAAAACATAATTCTTTTGCTAACAAACTATTATGGTAAAACTGCAGTCACATGGGTTGAAAGACAAAAATTCTATAGTTCTGCAAAACTGGAGACTGAGAGTGCACTAGAATGGAGTGTGCGGCTAAAAGGCTTAGCACGTTATTGCAATTTTGGCGAACAACTCGAAACCAAGTTAACAGACATTTTCATCACGAATTATAACCCAGGGAAAGTGAGAACAGAACTATTTGGTTTAAGTGATAGTACAACCCTCAACAACGCTATCGAAAAAGCTAAGATAATAGAAGCGACGCTTGCAATTAGAGAACAAGTGACTGAAATTAAAAGTGAGCCGGTGGAATCAGACGTTTTCCGACTATCACGGAAAAATATGAGCGCTGGAAACACTGCTGGCCAAGGACGCGATCCTCAACGGTACCATGGAGGGGCAGTAGCAGTAGCAGCAGGGCGCCGTAATCAAGGACGTATGCGCAGGAGTGGGGACAGCAACTTCAATATGGCGCCACAGCCGCAGCCGTCTACTTCAGCTGGCTGTTTTCGATGCGGCAGGAATCACAGCGCTAATATATGCCCCTATAAGGACTACATTTGTAACGCATGTCATGGTAGAGGACACCTTAGCGTGGTATGTAAAAAACCAAAACAATCATTCAATAAGCATGTGAATTACGTTGAGCAAAACGATGAATTTTATGATGACACAAGCGATTTTTCATCTCCTGTTCTTTGTATTGCAACTGTAGGAAGTAACAGTGATAAGCCGTTGTATATTGAGATATTGGTAGAAAATATTATGTTAAAATTTGAGCTCGACAGTGGATCGGCGGTTAGTGTTCTACCATTCCATATGTATAAAACATACTTTGCTGAGTCATCCATAGAAAACACTGATGTTTCTTTGGTTAATTTTTCGGGTCATAGAATTTCACCAATAGGTACAGTGATTTTGAATGTTAGATTTAATAACAAGGCTTGTGCGTTACGCTTTTTCATAGTTGATGGTGATAGCCCACTGTTGTTAGGTCGAAATTTCATTAGGAATTATAATATGGGCTTCACCGAAATTCATCATTTGAGCACTAAAACTGTTGAGGCCTTATTTGAGGAATTTCCTGATGTATTTTCGAATAAATTAGGAAGGTTTAACAAAAGTAAGATCTCTATTAACATTCAGCCAAACGCAATTCCGGTATTTCACAAACCAAGGCCTTTACCGTTTGCAATTAAAGGCAAGGTTGAGGATGAATTGGATAAATTACTTGCTAGTGGCATAATATCTGCAGTTGAATTTTCGGTTTGGGGCACGCTTATCGTCCCAATTTTAAAAAAAGATGGAGGGATACGTATTTGTTGCGATTATAAAATCACAATCAACTCACATATACTTGTAGACAAATTTCCATTGCCAAGGATAGATGACCTATTCGCTAAATTAAAAAATGGTAAGCAATTCTCTAAGATTGATCTTTCAGCAGCGTATAATCAGATTGAGCTTGAAGAGTCTTCAAAAAAATATACTACGATTTCAACCCACAAAGGTCTATTTGTTTTTAATAGGCTGCCTTTTGGAATAAATTGTGCTCCAGCACAATTCCAGAGAATTATGGAGCAGTTATTTAATAATATGCCTAATGTCTGTGTTTTCCTAGATGATATTTTGATTACTGGCTTAAATAAGGAAGACCATGTAAAAAATTTGAAAATGGTCTTACACCGTCTGTCTGAATGTGGTTTTACTGTAAAAAAGGATAAATGTGCGTTTTTTGCTGATTCTATTTCTTACCTAGGTTTTGTAATTGACGAGTCGGGTTTACATAAAAGTCCAGAAAGAGTTAAGGCGATACGTGACATTCCTGTACCGAAAAATGTCACTCAGCTAAAATCGTTTTTAGGGAGTATCACCTATTACAATAGGTTTATTAGAAATTTGCCTGATATACTGCATCCCCTATATCAATTATTAAAAAAAGATGTGGGCTGGCTGTGGGACAAAAGGTGGCAGGATTCGTTTGAGTATATTAAGAATGCGTTATGTTCAGATGATATCCTGGTGCATTATAATCCTGATTTACCCGTTACACTCACAATTGATAGCTCGGATTATGGCATAGGGGCGATTTTGTCTCACGTTTTCGACAATGGCGTGGAGCGGCCTATTTCTTATGCATCAAGAACTCTTTCGAAGAATGAGTTGGCATATTCTACCTTAGACAAAGAAGCTACAGCGATTGTTTGGAGCATTAAACGCTTTTATCAATATTTATGGGGGAGGAAATTCACCTTAGTCACAGATAATAAGGCACTTGTTACCATCTTTGGACCTAAATCTGGCGTACCCATCATGGCAGCAAATAGGCTGCAGAGATATGCTCATTTTTTAAGCGGCTTCAGTTTTGATATAAGGCATGTACCGTCTATTCAAAACGTGGCTGATTTTTTGAGTAGAATGCCAATTGAAGATGACTTGTCAGTGCAATTGAATGATTTTCCTGTTCATTTAAATTATCTGACTAACTCCGATTCTAGCCTACCAATCGAGGTAGATAAAGTTAGACAGCTCACAGCGTCAGACCCAGTTCTGTCTAAAATTCTTAAGTTCGTAAAAAGTGGATGGCCTATAAATTGTGTAGATAGTTATTTGAAGCCTTATTTTAGTAGAAAAAACGAAATAAATGTAGAAGACGATGTTCTGATTTGGGGACACAGGGTGATAATACCCTTGGAATTGCGTGACAGCTTACTTAAGGAATTGCATTCCACTCATTTAGGAATTGTAAAAATGAAGTATCTTGCGAGATCTTACTTTTGGTGGCCCTCATTAAATAATGATATCGAAAATGTTAGTAGAAATTGTGATCAGTGCCAACGCGTACAACATTCCCCTCCCAAGGCACCATTACAGTGTTGGCCTATACCGGATGGCATTTGGTCGCGCATTCACGTTGATTTTTTTGAGCCATCTAAAAACAAATTTTTTTTGATTGTCGTAGATGCATTTTCGAAATGGTTGGAGGTTTTTCCGATGTCGTCTATAACCACAAACATGACTATCACAAAGCTGCGGGAATTATTTTCTAGATTTGGTTTGCCAAAAACTATTGCAAGTGATAATGGGCCGCAGCTAGTTTCAGAAGAATTTAAACAGTTTGCAAAATCAAATGGTATTAAATTAATAACCATTCCACCGTACGAACCCCACTGTAATGGTGCAGCTGAGAATAGCGTTAGAACAGTTAAAAACTTTTTGAAAAAGGAGTATGATAAAAAAAATATTAATGTCTCTTTAGCTCAGTTTCTTCTGACTTACAGAAATACGGTTCATTGTTCAACTGGTTACTCTCCTGCTAAAGTATTTTTAGGTCGTTCGTTGAGAACCCGATTTGATATGCTTAGGCCCAGTTCAGTTAAAGATAGTGAGGAGGTAGACCTCCAAGACGTTTTCAAAAATATACAACAGTCTCAACAAAGTAACAAAAAGTACTATAGTGGTAAGAGGAAACTACGATTTGAATTGAGTCAAATTGTTATGGTCAAAGATTATCGTAATAGTACTGTCAGCTGGTGCAAGGGGAAAGTTGTTAAAATTCTGGGCAAAAATGTATATTTAGTTAAGCCACTTGACGCAAACATTATTTGGAAAAGACACACTAACCAACTTAGAGAGTTATATGATGATTATCCTTTGCTTAGCGCATGCAGTGTTGAGAACCCACATAATTCAGATGTTTTTCCAATAGTGATTGTGATAGCGATAATTCTGTCAGTAGTTCGGTGGATGATGTGTTTTTGGACGCCGGTGCTGGCGCCGGAGTAGTGAATAGTGAACTTACTGAGGTGTCTGATTGTGAACCAAACCCTAGCCCAGCTGGTGAACGCCCAGTGCCCAGTACGTCTGAAGATCGTCCCAAGCGTGCGCGTAAGCAACCTGACAGGTTTCAGTTCTAAGTTTGGTCTTGAGTTTAGTGTTTGACTGTGTATTGGATCAATGATTGTAAATACTTTTCGGGGGAGATGGATGTAATATATTGAGCACGCCCCTGTCTCCCGAAGAGTGCGCATGACCCCTGTGGGTACTTTTGGTATGCCAGTGGTCAACCGGGGAGTTCTGCTATGTCCGGTTCCGCATGCGCTCTATGTTGGTACCGCACCTTATCAAATAAACCATTGAGCATTGAACCGCGTATTATTTACTGTCCTACGTCAGGACATTACAGGTCTCTGATTACCGTCTACTCTAGGTATTAGGTCCTGGGATATTGCAGCTTGGTGGTGTTTAGGTGTATCTATTTCAATCCTTACTGATTTCTGGCAATAACACAGGTGGGGCCTGGGGCCTATTCCAATTACCTCTTTTATTTACTCCTTTGTATGTTGTTTATATTTATTTATATATGCTTATATTTTACATTTTCTATATCTTATCCATATTTGTCTCATGATCACGAACTATACGGTTTCCTCTAACCAGCAGTTTTATATGTTGTTTATTGTTTACATATTGTTTACAATTACATTCTTTATTTACTCCTTTATGTGTTGGTTATATTTATTTATTTATATATGCTGATATTATACCTTTTCCACATCCTATCCATATTTCTCTCCCTGACGTTGAACAAAGGCCTAGCCCACCATGTATTATTGTTATTATTATTTGTCATTTAGACTGTGAATGTTTATAACCATTACTTTATTATACAAATATCAACAAAAAGAGCCAGTTGACCACTATTATTCAGACATTTTTGAATGGTATATTTCAACATATAAATATAAATTATTTACCAGTAAAATATATGAAATACAAAATATATAAATACAAAACCAAGGTTAAGAATCAAGTAATAAAACTATATCATAAATACTCAGCACTCATGATTAATAAACACAGATCAGTATTAAAAAACAAGTAATAAAACAATATCATAACATTTCTCTGTTTCGATTTCATTCTCTCTGAGTTGGTACACATGCATGCTAAAAGAATCTGGTTATCACGGTCACACACACAACATTGGGTTCTAAATTTCACCACTAGACATCTTGATCACGTTGAATATTTCAAAATTTGGTATTCCAATTTGAACAGTGACCTTTTGCTCGCTACAACTTTACTTATGAAATAATACTCATTTATTGGAGTGGCAGTAATTTCAGATCAAAGCTGGATGGCCAGAATAAGCTAAACATCTACCTTAAAATAGCAGTAGTAGAGTAGTATAGATTTACGATTATCCGCATTGTCAACTGCGAGCAAATATGCTGCTTATATTTGTGCTGTGCAAAACGGGTTAACAGTGTAACGATCTATCGACCGATCAAGTTGTGTGTATTATGTTATTAGTCTTGTCATTTTGCAGAATCAGGGGTTCCTTCATAATATTTATTTCGTTAATGAATAGATGTTTCATCACGACTGTGAGCATTTCAGATCAGAAGTCTGTAGTATTTTAGTTGTTTTAAGAAAACATGCACATATTAGGTTATTATATAAACCCTGTAAACATAACCATATGACAACATATACCCTGTTACCTGATACTTCCCGATACATCCGAGTCAACAGCGAACAGATGTTTGGCTAGTGATAACTAAAAATCCCCCAGAATAAATCTTGAGACATGCTTTGACGGCATACGTACAGGGCTGCACTCGGTGCTCGTATCGCTAGTGACGAGTAATTGACACTAAACAATATATAAGCGAAAAAATGTATTTGTTTCGGTCAAACATTTCTGTTGTGAATTTTTAGATAGTGGATCAATCTCTTGTTCACAAAAATAGTCATTATTTTTTGGCAATGAGATATTCAGTAAAAATATTACTAAAACGGTAAGACTTGCAGTATCGTCAATTCAGATGCCTACTAAAAAATTTAATCTGAGATGCACTTCTTCGTCATCTGGTACCTATCAAATAGATGTCAAGCCAGTCTAAAGTTCAGGTAAAGAGTATAGTTAAAATATAACCATACGCGTCTGCTACATGAGGTTATATTTCTAGAATTAATGCACGTTTTTACTTCCTCATAACTTTAAGTTTTCTTATATATGCTTATAAGTGTAATTTGCGATAATAGTTAGTTTGGTTAATTCAGTCTATATAGGTTGCTTAAACTCCAAAATAAAAAGCCTCACCTTTTCTTGTGATAGTGCTAATAGCTTCGCGTTTTGCTCTTTGAGTTTATTTTTGAGTTGGCTCATCTCACTCATGTACCCATCTCTAGTACCTCGCATTCCATCTATTGTTGACTTTGCATTTGTCACGCCAATCCGTGTGTCGCAAATCTTCTGCGATAGTTGCTTGATTTGCTCGTTCAGAGAAGTTAGCTCTATGGTCAATGTCTGGTTCTTAGCTTTCAGTTTTAGGACGTTTTCTTGCTCACGTTGCCTTTGTTGCTGGAGTTCCTGTAATCTGTAATAAAAGAAAGCATACCAGACAAATGATAGTAAATCGACATAATCTGTCTGTGACAAATCAGTAAGAATAATAACAACAGTAAAGAAAAAAAATTGATTTTATGTTCAATACGAAAGGCTTGAACATCTGCCACATTATAACCCTGTCCCACATTAATTACAAGTGAGAGTTAAGATTTGATGTTTAGTCTTTTTTACAGTCCGAAAACTCAGCTGATATCGTTGATTGTCGCAGAAAACACTAAATACATAAATACAGAAACAAGAGATGGTGTTTCTCTCATGCCCAGAAAAGCCTTTCATTAAATGCGTTAGTTTCGCTGGATATTCGTCCCTTAGAGCCGTATGACACGATACAAAATTTGCTCTCAAATTTATAGGAAATTTGATCACAAATTTGTTATGAAACTGTATAACAAAAATGGTATTAAAAAAAAGTGTAGAGAATTTGAACCTGTATCATGCCTTCGCAAATTTAATATTTAATTTGAACCCTGCGCAAGCGCAGTTGAAATTAAATATGACACTCGGTTGACACTATTGACAGATATCAGCTGGAATTTGACAATTCGACTCGAACGCGTTTTATTGGTTATGTTAGCATTGCGCGTTTAGGCGCGTTCCTCTCACACATTTTCTCACTTCTAATTCGTGCGCGTTCCGTTCGCTAAATAGGCCAATAAAATTAAGTCGAAAATAACCGGATTCTGGAATTCATTCCCAGCAGGCTGGAAATCGTCTTAATACATTTATTGGGATCTAGATAAGTGTAATCTGAGTTTGCACCATCGCAAGGGTGAGCTTAACTTATGACGGCCCAAAAACTGTCAAATGTTTGCATCTTTTTTTGTCAATTGCTTATAGCTGGAAAATGGTGCATCGGACGGAGAATTCCGTTCCATTTAATAATACGGAAGACTAAATTCTGCGTCAAATGGTATATAAAACATCAACTTTGGTGTGGTGCTATAGCCGAAATATGATGCTAAAGGTGATAAAAAATCGTATTTCAGTGCAAACTTACATTTTGCGGCTTTCCAAGACCACACATCTTGAGAAGAGATACTCCCATCAAAAAATACGTGAAATAAAAGTTGCAGAGAATAAAATTTCACGTTAAATATATACCTTAGTTATTAAATTTACTAATTCATAATTCCAAATTTGCCATTAATTTAAAATCGTTTCTTTCGTAGTTTCGAGTCATTTGAAGTCATGTAATGTGAAATCATATCAAAATTGTGTACAAAAACAGCACAACCTGACTAAGATTATTAAGTTTATCAAAGTGTTGTATTACCATTAAATATTGTAACATAGTGTATATTATGGTATTCGTGTATTAGTTGTCATGCATGATGTAAAGTCAAAGTGTAAGGTTAGATCTTTGACGTGTAAACGTCATCGAATCGTCTAGTTTTAATATCAGCGATGCAAAATGACGATGTAGATTTGAAGCAGATACTGGCGCAGCTGGAGAGATATAGATATGTACGAGTGGTGCGGTAAAGTAAATACTTAGAAATTCAAAGTAGCATAACTTTTTCATTTTTAGACGTGATTGATGTTATTGTACCATACCCATTAAATCCTTTCGGATGATATATAGCTTGACCATATTACCAGGCGTAAAATAAAGTAAAATCCAGTCGAAAGGGTAAAGTAAAAGCAAACTGAGTTTAAATTGGTACAAAATTTTGCATGTCAAAATGATCGAATTTAAAGACTGAGGTATTTATATAACGTAAAATTCTATTTACTATATCTTTTATTCCATGGGTTTTTTCAATGGCAGTATCAGCTTTAAAGATATGTAGTCTTACATAGCCGTAAAATGTTAGTTTGCACCGAAGTGAAAAAAATTCACCACTTCTAACTATTGGTTTAGGCTCTACTACTAAATGTAAAATACTAGATGTGATTCGACGCAGAATTTAGTCCTTTTTAATATTGCACAGAACGACATTTTCGGTCCGACGCATCATTTTACAGCTACACACAAAAAACCCTTAATCGAGTCAGAACGTCGCATGGCATCTGTCGTGACTCGTTCTTTAAATGGGGGATATCTGAATCACCGTCCTGTGATTGTGGAGAGCCCCGGCAGACTGTTCAGCATATTGTCACCGAATGCCCGATTACCGCATATGCTGGACAACAGTCGGATTTCTTCGAAGCCTCGAAGTCTGTAGTTGACTGGATAAATGGTCTTAATTTTAAAATCTAAAAACTATTTATTTTTGTTTGTTTTAAATTTAATATTTGTATTTTATTATATTTTTTAAGACTTATTACCAATTAATCCATGTAGCCATACGCTAAATAAATAAATAAACTAAAAAAAAGGAAAAAAATTGGCAGTTTTTTGGCTGTCAAATTAATGATTTAGCTTCTACCTCTAAACCGACTTAAAAGTGTTTTAGATGTCATTCGACGCAGAATTTAGTCTTTTTTAATATTGCACAGAACGACATTTTCGGTCCGACGCATCATTTTCCAGCTGCACCCAAAAAACTAAAAAAAGGACAAAAATTTGGCAGTTTTTGGGCTGCCAAAAGGATAACCACCTGGAATGGTGCAAACTTAGATTACACGCATCTAGGACCAAACAGAGGTATAAAAATATTTCCAGCCTGCTGGGAATTAATTCCAGAAAAAATCCTAATATCATTGGCGTAAAATGAGGAAAGCTTGAACTGAGGATATTTATTCTCTCTTCGCCTCTCCGGAGTTTGATTTTGTGGTTGTGCTCAAACGAGTTTTTTGGATCACCAACGTTACTTTTGTTTTTGTGTATGTTTGTATATTGTGTATTTATGGATTATTTATTTCATTAAAGCGAATTCCATGTTATGACTTTTGCTTAACATGAAAATTATAATTTTAATTTTACATATTATAAAGGAATGTAGCGACGACACATGAATGTGGAGCAATGAAAAATCATGAGCAGGTCCACAATAACACAAAATGTAGAGAAGCAGAAATGCCAATGTTCGTTGCAATGTGATTGCAATTTGATTTGCCTAAATTTTAAACTTAATTGATACATAATATATACATTAATTTAGATCTGAGGCCTTAAGCAGCAATACATATTGTTCATATTACCATACCTGTTATGCTTCTTTAAATTTCCTATTATTGCGGAGATATATTTTGTCTTAAAGTACTGGAAACAGTGAAAACATATATTTAAAACTTTATTTATTTATGTTACACTTTATTTACGAATTTGACATTTGGGGGTTAGTATTTTGTGAAAGGAATGCACCTTTTGACGGCGTTGATCACGTGATCAATAGATGCTAGTATTTACTATTTAGTACAATTTCTAAGCAATTTGATATAAAATTTCATCTGAAATATTGGCTCCGAAATCCGTATGATATGTTATGCATTTCATAACAAATTTGTTTGCAAATTTGATGTGTCGTACGGTCCTTAGTTTTATGCTGATCATCGATATATCATTATTCGTGTCCAAATCATACCTAGAGAAGTCACTCATTTGATTATGAAGCTTATGCACGATAAGTCAGCAGCTTAATGTTTTGTAAGTTACTGAAAGTTTTTGCGTATTAATGAATTCTCTCACATTAACCCTGTGGGTCAAGACTTATTCATAATATAAATTTGTCGTTCTTGGGTTTTTAGGCCGCCTTCGTTGAGCGTTGTGGCTTGACGCTTCGCCAACATGGGAAATACTGTTTTTCGGAAGTCGCCGAAGTGAAAGAGCCTTCTGAGGATGCCATCCATTCGTGTTGGCGCAACGGCAAGCCTCAACGCTCAAGACGCTGGCCTAAAAGCTCATAAATCACAAATTCATTGGACGATGGCCGCGAAAGCCTTACACAGTACATTTGTCCTAATATCACCACCCGTGCCAGATTAAGGCATTTATATTAAACAATCATTATTACGGCCGGTAAAAGAATTTACCAATATAAAGTTTAATTATGATTGTATTTTATATTCCTCCGTGAACTGGAACTGAGTCTGTTGGTTTTGCTTCACGGAAAAATATAACGGATGTCTAAGCTCAAAAGTGGTTTATGCGTTTTTTATAAACTTACAAGCTGGTTTGTTCTCAGATTCCAGGCGAGATAAGTTTTATATTGTTATCTTGGGATTACCGGGTATGCGTTACATTATTCTAACTAGTTTTTGTTAGGGAAACGTTTGCATAGAACGTTTGCATCCATAAAAAGCCTGATCCAAATAATATTCACCTCTGTTTCTCCCATTCAAGTTGTCGTTGTCTCTCCATCTCTCTTCTAGCCGTTTCCCTCTGTTCGGCTTGCCTTTTCCTTTCTTCTTCTAGCAGTCTTTCTTTTTCTTGCTGTTCTCGCATTTGCTTTTCCAATTCCTCCAATCTTTTACGTTCCACCTCTTGCCTTGCCTTCAAAAGCAAAAAAATACAGATCACGTATTAGTACACTTTTACGGATATCTCCACTTACTTTTTCCTTTCGTTCTTGTTCTTCCCGCTCTTTTCTTTCACGTTCTTCTCGTTCCTGCCTTTGTTGATCGTATAATGCTCTTCTTCTTCTTTCCAACTCAGCTTGACCTTTTTCGAAGTTCTCTTTTCGTTTATCTTCGAACGAATCTAGAACAGTATTCTAATTATTAACAGTGAAACTTGGGTACTGATCATTATTTCACCATTCCATAAAAACAACGTGTCCGTCCTCGTTCCAACAGTGACAAAATTTAATGGACTAGTATCATCAATTTTTTTTTGATTGCATATCATAAAAAGCATCTCATTTTTTCTCCGATTTTTTTGGGCACATGAAGGCCGTGAAAATAAGGAAAATATTTGAGTTCTCCTAGGGCAGTGACGTCACAGCCCTAAAGGCGAACAGCCAATCAAAAGACAGATATATGTGCTGTGTTGCCGCATTCTGATGGCGCCCGAAATGCCGGAGCTGTACGCGGACTGGCTCATCTATCTTGTCTTCTGTTCCCGTCTGCGAGTCGGAGCTGTTCCTGGCAACAATGCACTGCTGATGATTCGCGCGGTTGGCACTGATTGGCTGAATTTGAATTCCTTTTTTTAAACTTTAGAATGGAATTACTAAAAAACAAAATATGTAGAAAGTAACGAAATGCAGCAGTACGTTTATTTTTGCCTGCACTAAGCGGTTATAACAATTAAATCATTGTTCTTAACCTCGTGATACTAGTCCATTGTAGTCAAGTAAGGGCCTATGTCCAGTTAAAGTGTCATATAGGTATCTGCCAGATAGCGTTGCTATGGATACAACTGTCAGATAAGATTTACGTGACTTCGTAAGTTTAGCCTTCAATTGTTTAAACAATTTACCTGACAGTTGCTGTTATCTTGCAGATAAATATTTAACTAGACATTGAGAAACCGGTCCTTAGTAGTTTTTAGATCAAAGATTAAACCCACAGGACTTTGGAGCTTCGCTGCCTTTACTATCCTAATTATGATAAAACCATAGAAAAAAATTGGAAAATCGCAGGTTTCTAGAATGCCCAAAAAGGAGCCACCATTTTTTGGATTCGCGGTTTTTGATATTATGCCGGTACTGGAACAATTTCCAGAAATAAACTTTTTCCGACATCCCCAGCTCAGTAGTAATATGTTCCTGCTTTATTACAAGCTAGTAGTCTATGGTACTTAGTATATGCTTTTCACACAACTATTGAAGACGGTCGAAAAACGATGGAGGAACTCAACCACGTATTCTTAAAGAACTTTTCATTGCCCTAAAAGGCGGCCTTTGTGATATTATGTGATTTACGGGCCTATCCGAACATTACCTTTAAGGCTAAATCAGTGGACCTTCCCTTCCCAGCCATATGTGAGCGGAGTACTATGATCAAGAAAGTATTCTGTTTTGAAGCGTATTATGATGTCGCGCTCAAAAAAAGTAGCACTACCAGACTGATCACTCAGTTCCTGGTGAACGGCATATCAGTTGGAGCGCTCATGCATCGCTACCAGAACGATCAATCAATGTCATTATGGCATTGACATGGCATTATGTCATGAATACTGAATAGAATGGAACCTTAGACAAGACAAGAGAGAGGACAGAACGCGCGGCTGACATCTCTGTTAGCAAAAACTACCAAAGCGCTAGTCCCAGTGCCGTATCTAATGGGATTAACATTATGGTTAAGCTATTTGGAGAAATAATCTATTTTAAAATAAAATTTATTGAAATATTGTTATTCACGAGTTCTGTATGGCCAATTTCGCCATCCACAGTTCAAATTTAAGTAATTAACATTAACTTAACCGTGAACTTCCATTTGACCGATATGTCTTGTATAAAGTAAGCTATTACAGATACGTCACTGGAAAGCTGACTGTATTTGAACCCAAACATGCCTTAAAAAATATAATTTTACACTTTACATGCTCAAAAATATTATGATCCGCGTGTTAGTGGTACATTTGAAATTATATTTTGGATACATGTATATCTCTGGATATCGAGATATTTGCATAAACTTCGAATGCACCAAAAAATATGAACACACACACACACACCTGTAAAAAGAGATTCCTGGCTCCTTCCTACTGGTGTGGCTTTTACAACCGGAAGCTGCACACCTTACCATTATGCACACCACAATATTTTACAATTATTGGTTTTAAAAACGCTAAATACAAAGAAAAACTACCGTATCAAATCATCTGTTTTCCACCAAAATTTTGACAGCTAATCTTTTCTGTCACAGCTAATTCATATAGCAACAAACTGACGTGCGGTATCCCCTCTCCTTCCTTATCTAAGAATGGAACTAAATGGAGCTGCATAATACAAAAAAGGTGACCCCCGTCTCTAGGATAGATAGAAAACTGAAAAATAATTGGGGTTTGTTTAGTAAAAAAAATTCGTAACGTCATCCGTATTCAAGATACAGGGCGTTGAAGAAAAATATACACATTTTTACGATTTTGCCGAAACTACTGGCAACATTGTACTGGAATTTCACACGAATATGCTTTGGAAGCTAGTACATCCTATGAATTTGTTTTTATACATGACTCTTAAAGGGCGCTAGTTACACGGTTCACACTAGGTAGTATTGAACATAACTTTTTTGAGGTTAGATTTATAAATTAAAATTTTAGGTGAACTTATCATTCACTTCTACACCAAAAAGGTACTCTTGGTAAAACTCGATACTACGCACCGTTTTCGGAATATTTTGATTTGAAAATTATGGAGTAATAACCGATGCTGGTACGAAGTAATGTTAAAGTTATTAATTATAATTATTAATAGTTAGTCTGCGTTATGTGAATACACATTTTTGTCAGGTAAATGCGACATCATCGATCAAACGGATACATTTAAAAGAATGGATTGAGGGCTTTTCTTTCTTGTAACGTTTCACAAGAATCTATTCTAATCGGTATATCTTGATTTTGTCTAAGATTGCCATGGAAAACTAATATTTATTGAAAGTTATGATAATAAGACAACAATAATTAGACTTTTGAAACCGTTATTTGTAAAATTAGATATTGTAAATCAAAATGTACTCAAATGTTGAATACACCGACATGTTATTAACTATTAAATTTAGGCGAGTGTTTAGGAAACTCTAGCGCAGCTGTTACGCGTTATGCAGAAAAGTTTTCTAGAAAAAAACCAAGTAAAAATACATTTAGAGCTGTTGAACGACGTTGTCGAGAAACTGGGAATGTGAGACCAAAAAAAAATGGATTCTGATAGGCAAAGAACAACAAGAACCATCAATAAAGAAAATATTATTTTACATTTAGTTCATCAAGATCCAACAGTTAGCATAAGGAATACGGCAAAACAAACAAATACGGCTTCTTCATGTACTTGGAGGATACTTAAAGAACAGCAGCTACATCCGTATCAACAAGTCCAACAGCTTCTGCCAGACGATCTACCAGCTAGATTGGATTTTTGTCAAATATTACAAGAAAGGTCAGCCCTCAATCCAAACTTTTTGAAACGTATTCTTTTTACGAATTCTCTTTACGCCAAAAAGTATGTTTAATTCCTATAATGCACACTACTGGTGTGAAGAGAATCCACATGTCAAAAGCGTACCACAATATCGACATTCATTTAAAGTTAATGTTTGGGCAGCAACTTCAGGTAACAAATTAATAGGTTATCACATTCTACCTGGAAATTTAAATAGTGATAAGTTTTAAACAACCACTTATTCCAGATAGTAGAAGATTTAACGCTGAACGAGCGAAGATCTCTATTTCTTATGCACGATGTTGCGCCACCGCACTTTGATAGAAGGTGTAATTGGTTGATTAACCACTTTCCGAATCGGTGGATTGATAGAGGTGTGGAAGGTCATGCGATTTTAATCCTTTGGACTACACAGTTTGGCCGTATCTTAAGGAAAAATTCTATGCTACAGAAGTAAATTCACGTCAAGAACTGAAAGACAGAATTCAACGTCACTTTAGTAACCCCATAGCTGATCCCCAACCGTTTAGAAGATTCATGAAATGTTTAGAAAAAACGATAGACATTTTGAACACTTACTCTAATTGTATTTTATTTTATGTTATTACTCTTGTGGTGATCCGGAACGCGCTCCTGGCTACCAGACGTTAGAACGCACCTTTAGCGGTCACGTGACTGAAGATGGACATTGACGGCATCGACGGATGATTTATAAAAAATTGTAAGATCTGAGTATGAGTGTAATTAGTCGATGAAGTTCAGATAAGTAATTTATTTGATTATTACTACATCCTATATTGTTCAGATATTTTGATATTTGTCAGATCATGAGTGACTTTTCATAGAGTAAATAGTTCTATTTTAATTTTCATTTTGTGACTCAAAGCTACGGTTCTGTAATGCTTTTGTGTTTTGTCACTTGAATAAAGTAGTGGGTCGTGGTAATGGTAGCCATAGTTTGTTTACTGATTACGAGAGGGGATTGTTTTTGAAAAACGTAACAAGCTGGAGACCAAAATTTCAATACAATGCATTTTGGAATCTTTTTCACGAATATTTGCAGGTATGTTGTCTTTTGAGTTTGTATTATTAACTAATGTGGACTGGCTACGATATTTAAAGTGTTTGACAACGTATACTATATGTACGGGCTGTTAAGGCGATATTATATGCCGTTGGGTCTCTGATTTCCGTCTCCTGTAGGTATTAGGTCCTGGAGCTTGCAGCTTGGCGGTGTTTAGGTGTATTTATTTAAATCCTTACTGATTTCTCTTTATCTATATATGATATTTATTTAGGAAGGCCGATAGCCTGGCAATAACCCAGGTCGGACCTATTCCAATTATCTCCTTTATTTATCCTATCCATATTTCTCTCCCTGACGTTGAACAGAGACCTAGCCCACCATGTATTATTATTATTATTATTTAGACTGTGAATGTTCATAACCATTTCTTTATTATACAATATCAATAACAAGAGCCAGTTTACCACTATTATTAAGACATTTTTGAATCGTATATTTCAACATATCAATATAAATACTTCACCAGTAAAATATATGAAATACAAAGCACTCATGATTAATAAATACAAAACAAATGTTAAGAAACAAATAATAAAAAAAAACATATCATAACATTTCTGTGTTTTGATTTCATTCTCTCTGAGTTGGTACACATGTATGCTAAAAGAATCTGGTTACCACGGGCACACATACACCACTGGGTTCTAAATTCCACCACTAGACGTCTTGATCGCTTTGGCTATTTCGAAATTTGGTATCGGTTTTGACAGTGCCTGTTGCTCACTACACTCTTTATTATAATATTCTTCTTGTGGTTTGTTGTTTAATTAATGACTTTATCATTACTTTATACCCGCATCCGATATTACTCCATAATTTTGAAATCAAAATATTCCGAAGACGGTACACCGTATCGAGTTTTACCATGTACCAGCTTCCAAAATATATTTGTGTGAAATTTCATTACAATGTTTCCAGTAGTTTTGGCAAAATCGTAAAAAATATGTGTAATTTTTTTTCTTCAACGCTCTGTATCTTGAATATGGATGGCGTGACGAAATTTTTTTACTGAGCAAACCTCAATTATTTTTCAATTTTCTACCTATCCTAGAGATGGGGCCACCTTTTTTTTTTTTGGAACACCGTATATAAAAACAAATGATAACTATCAACTTACGAGAAGCATCTAACGCCGTTCATCAGAGTCTGAACGCTACAATCCTGCAAGTCAGGACCGTCTTAGTAATATTCTCACTAAATATCGCATTGAGAAAAAATAATGACTATTTTTGTGAACAAGAAATTGATTCATTATCTAAAAATTCACAGCAAAAATGTTTGACCGAAACAAATACATCGTTTCAACGAACGAAAAAATGTATTTGTTTCAAACATTTTTGCTGTAAATTTTTAGGTAGTGAATCAATTTCTTGTTCACAAAAATAGTCATTATTTTTTGGCAATGCGATATTTAGTAAGAATATTACTAAGACGGTCGTGACTTGCAGGATTGTGAATTCAGACCACTACTAAAAATTAAATCTGAGATGCACTTCTTCGTCAGCTGATATCTATCAAATAGATGTCAAGCCAGTTTAAAGTATCAGGTAACAGAGTATACGTACAATTTATATTATAACCTTTTTGTTTAAATATGTTCTGGTGATTCGGAAAGCGGCTGTCGGCTATCACATGTTAGTTAGAAGATTGACATTGATTTATGATAGAAAAAATCCATAGACAAAATTTTAAATAGTGTAAGGGTGTGATCATATATTATTCCACTATTGTGCTATTTGTAAGGTCAAGAGTGACTTTTCTTAGACTAAAACAATTCCTTGCTAGTTCCTCTTGGCATATAGTTCATTCCATTAATCTAAGCTAAATGGTTGTTCTGTGACGAGCCGTTGTTATTTACTTGAACATGAAAAGGGGGGTTTTCACGGATATTTGCAAGTATGTTTTCTTTTGGCTTTGTATCATTAACTAATATGGTCCGGCTATAATATTTAATATATTGTCACGACGGCTGATTTTTCTGTACTCCAAGGAATCAAACTGGACGTAACTTTCATCGTTTTACTTCACAACTCAATACAATATCTCTTAAGCTTATCTCAACAACTCAACTCAACTACTGGCACGCACGCAAGCTACTCGCCGCGCCTTTTATATTATACTTAATCGAGCCATCTAGTGAATTCGAGACGTTCAGGTGACATTCTAGAATGCCCATCCGCCATTCCCGAAAACTCCAGATGATTCGATGACGTTTACACGTCAAAGATATGACCTAACATTTTGACTTAACGTGATACATTACAACTAATACACAATATACCAACAACATAATATACAGTATATACAGTTACAATATGTTTTATCATATATGCGATAAATCTGGCATGTAAGACAATACTACAGGCGCTGAACTCTAATTTTCATCTACTCTAGGTATTAGGTACTTGGATATTGCAGCCTGATGGTGTTGGCGTTTAGGTGTATCTATTTCAACCCTTATTGATTCCTCTTTATTTATATATTATATTTATTTTGTATTTGAGGAAGCCGTGGGATTCTGCGGAAGATCGAGAATTTGGCAATAACCCAAATTGGGCCGAGTTCGGTTACTTCCTAAACGGTTTCCCTCACTCACTCCTTTATGTGTTGTTTATTGTTTTATTTATTTAGTTATATGCTTATATTTTACATTCTCTATATCCTAACCTTATTATTATCATCCGTCATGTTGAACAGAGCTCTAGCACACCATGTATTAGTATTTAGACTGTGAATGTTTATAACCAAATATCAACAATACTCGTATGAGCCAATTATCCACTTATATCCAGACATTTTTGAATGTTTTGAATATTTTAACATTCTCTAGCAGTAAAATATTGTTACATACTGTATAATATGGTATTGGTGTATAGTCTGTTAGTTGTCATATGTGATGTAAAGTCAAAAGCACAGGTTAGATTTTTGATGTGTAAACGTCATAGAATCATCTGGAACTTTCGAGATAAAGTATATACATATAAGGTAAGGCGCCACGAGCAGCGTGGCAGGAGTAGTAGTAGTAGTAGTTGAGAGAAGTTAATTTGAGATAAGGTTAAGTGATTCTTTGGTTCCTTGGGTGAAGAAATAGCGGCCGTCCGTCGTGACAATTGCTGTCGGAAGTGTGGGATTATCCATCGAATCAAGCCAGGAAAAGAAAACAAGAAGTGAGTACAGCTCAGTTAATGCCAGTAACTAGAGCTATAGCGTCCGAAATGCTGAGTATGCAACAAAAAATGGCTTAGAACAAAGTGCATCCGAAACGAATGGACAGGAACTGGTCTAGACTGGAGGAGCAGAGGCAAGCCGTAAGTCAAGCATTAGAAAATCAAGATCAGCGTATCAATAGAGGCACACGTTAAGGAACAGCTAGCGACATCACAAAAGCACGTTGAATAACAGCTACAGCAAGTGAAAGATCACGTCAAGGAAATGGTCAGAGAGGAGCTGCGAGAACTTAGTGCAGGTAGGAGTGGTTTGGCAGCTGTAGCACCCGCATTACTTGATAGACGCAGTTTTATGATGATATGATAGCAAGATATCATGGGACGTTTACTATATGCAATATGAACATATCGCACGTATGATTCGTCTGAATAACTGGTCCTATGAGGAAAAAGCTTGTGTGTTGACATCAATGCTCAGGGACTCTGCAGCAGGTATTTTGGAAAATATCTCCTCCTTAGATCTACGTGATTATGATAACATCTGTACTAAAGTTACGCTTTCGAGATGCACACTTAACAGAGCTATTGCATGGCCAGCTGCATAACCGGACACAACAAGCCAAGGAAGATCTTACCCCGTTCGCATACGAAGTTCATAGCTTAGTCAAACGAGCATTCGTCAACAGTCCCATCGAGACACAGGAATACGTCGCATCCGTCAGTCTGGTAAGACAAGCTAGCCCGAGAACTTTACAAGATGCTTTGATCAAGGTTCTGCAAATTGAAGCTAGGGTCACTACGTTCATTCCAAGCACAAGAAATCTCTGCCATAGAAACTCGGTTTGCAGAAGCCTAGAAGGAGCTGAGAACTTTACGTGCTGGAGATGTGGACAGAAGGGGCATCTTAGGATAAGCTGCCGTATACAGGTTGATAAGATGCAAGTGGATGTAGAAAAAGCAGATGAATATGCGAAAAAAATAAAATCAATGCAAGATACGATAAACTCGAGGAAGGAACAGTTCGACAGAGACATGAAAAATTTGGTGAATAAGAACGAAGGAAGTATCGCCAAGCTTCAACAACACGGAGTAGCCATGATGGAATTTACAGCCGACAGGGATAGGTTGAAGCAGTTGCTTGACTCTCAGAAACAGGAATGTTGAAGCAGAATGAACAATACGAGGCATCCTTGAGAAAGCTCGACGAAAAACACGACAGAGAAGTTTCTGCTTTGAAAAATGAAATCAAGAGATTGAAGACCGATCAGCAGACGAAAGCGAAGAAGAGATGTGACCAAATTAAGGATGGAAATGCAAGGCTCAAACAGATGATCACCCAGTTGGAAGCAGAGAACGCATCCTTAAAGGAAAACCTGGACAACGCGATTGTGGAAGCCAAAAAGACCAGGGTCAAGGGAGACGAGTCAAAGTTGAGAGAAATGGTTGGCGCAGATTGAAGTAGAAATCAAGAATCTGAAATCAGATATGAGAGACGCGCTCGAAAGTGTGAAAAAAAGATCATGGAAGATTTGTATAAAGCAAGAGATGTTGATAATAAGATGAAACTGCGACTGGCGAATTTGAAAGAAGAGAACGCTCGAGGGAAGAAGGAGCCGGAAGATGCTTTGGCTAAAGCACAGGCAGGATAAAGCAAATGAAGGGTGAGGTTGTCCTCATGAAGCAGAGGATTGTGCAGATGGAAAGCGAAATCGATGAGTTGAAGAAGGTATCAAACAAAGTCAATGGGCGCATTCAGCAGACTCAACAGTTGCGGAGCAGCTACCAAATTTTCTGCTGAACACGTGCGCTACCTAGCAGCTACCGCTCCAGCGGTCGCCATTTTTTGTAACGATAGAAAAGTACGCTCACTTGGAGCGGAGCGGCATAAGCTACTTTTGACCTTGTGAGTGCCACATGTTATGACACTTGTGTTATAGGTTGGTGTTTTCATATTTAAAAGAAAAAGTCCACACTACTTCAACAGTCCAAAACTTTGATACAATTTGACATACCTTTTTTATTTTTAATAACCTCAAATGTGACCACTCATTTGACAGTCGTACAAATAATGCTTTTCATCAGAACGCCAACTGTTGAGATGTAGCGGCTACAAAAGCAGCTGCTCCCGATCTTTCTGCTGAATGCAACCATTGATAATGCAAAGGAAGGCGTGTACGAAATATCAGCTATGCAAGATTACGATGTAAATTTAAAGCAGAAACTGGCGCACCTGGACAGAAAAAACTCGAAGATGGGAGCAGAGCCTAACACTGCGCTCAAGTACGTGGCCCTGGTCAGGCCGTGCAATTTAAGAGCGAGAATGTTAAGCAGAAGAACTGGATTGCACAACTGGAAGGAAAACTTAGCAGGCTAACGGAAGGACTGTAGAGTAACCTGGGTTATGAGAAGAAGTCATTGTCGAGAATTGACTGTTTTCAAGACGAACACGCGAAATTGAAGATGATGATAGCTGAGTTAGAAAAAGAGAACGCTGCTGGAGCTGAGGATGAGAATCAAGTTGAGCAAAGGATATCGCAGTCAGAAGGTGATTTGGTGTGGCCCTACAACCCAAGACGGAGAGAACGGTAGTTGCCAGAAGGTTCAACGTCACGTGGAGAGACCTTACTTGGTGACGAATTGCCTCAGCGATTGGGTCTACACGAAATGTACGGGAAGTGGAAAAGCGATGGTCGTCCACACAATCATGTCTGTGACGAGAATCGGAGTTGTTCGTCGAGGATCAGAACGCTAAGGGGGATACTGTATAATATGGTATTGATCTGTTAGCTGTCATATGTGATGTAAAGTCAAAAGCATAGGCTCGATTTATGATGTGTAAACGACAACGAATCATCTGGAACCTTCAGGACTGACAGATGGGCGTTCTAGAATGCCATCTCGAATCTTCTACATCTAGAAGATTCCATCGTTCAATGAAGTATATACAGGGTGCCCATTTAGTGTGTAATTCTTTGATATCTCGCAAGGTGTACCTGGTAGAAGAAAATGTCAAATACAAAAGTTATTTGGTTACTTAAGACGCATATTCTAAAAATATTTGGAAATATACAGGGTGTTGCGGGAAAGTAGGATAGTGATCAACTTGATTTTTTAAACGGAATCATAACATTTTTTTTAACATCGTCTATCACTAATTCCTATTTATCTCGAAAATATTTCTGGGACCGGTGCGACGTTGCCAAGTTTTAATGTATGTTCTAATAATTTCTGGATTTGCAAAGTCGCAAGTAATACGTCCAAATTGATATATTTATTCAACTTTCCTCAATGATATTATACAACTTGTTAGTTGAATGTCAAGTGAATATTACTTTGGATGTTACTAACTAGGTGCATATACAGGGTGTTTTCGGAAGAATTTTTAATTATGGTAATTTCAAACTCATTTTACTTTGTTTTTTAAATGTAACACCCTGTATGTTTTATTTTAAATCGTAGTATCTACTAATACCCACAGATGTAACAATAAAATTCAATACCTGGAAGTTTTTCAATATGCAGAATTCAAAAATGCTAGCAGCAATGTTGCCAGATTTACCAATTTACGTAACACGTAACATTGCTGTTAAAATTTTTTAATTCTGCATCTTGGAAAACCTCCAGGTATTGAATTTTATCGTTCCAGCTGTGCAAGTTTTGAAGATATTTAAGCGTTCTTGTACCTTTTACTAACCCGGTATTTGAAATAGATAATATATTAGAATTAAAATCGGTTTTAGTATTTTAGGGTTAAAAATTAGAACTTGTTCACGTTGTAAACCATTACTAGGAAGCAGTGGCGGCTCACTAATGAGAGCAAGTGAGCAATTGCACACCCTTGAATTTTTGAATCAAACAAAATAATCAAAGGCTGTAGTGTCTGCTGTTTTTATGCACGTTTAACAAGTATTGTTACGTCGTGATTCACCGTCTGCGCACACACATGGATCGCCGCGCCGGCGCCGCCGGCCGTTCGCCGCGGCCCGCAGCTCCTATGAGCATAAACAAGGCGTTGCTACATTCAGCCATAGAAGTTGCATTAGAGGTGGGGGTAGCTAATATTTCTAGCGTTTCGAATGCCGCGTAAAGGTAACAGTGGAGCAAGAATTTAGTCTGCTCACGATAGTGTTTACTGTCTACGATAGTACAGTCGCTGTTGGTCTACGTCGTGATTTTGTATCCGCTGCGAAAACATAGGCGTAGTATAATAGTTTTACACGGTTTGAAAATGAATTCTGTCGCGTTTTTGATAGACAATGCGTTTTCACGGCTAACCTACGATGAGAAAATTGGAGTGAAATATCTTAAACGCCCGATGCCTCAGTTATGTTTAGAAAATAAACAGACTGTGAAAGGTAAAGACATTATACGGAAATTCAAACTATTTACCAAAAAAAATGACTGGATTTGTGGATGCGATGCTAAAAATGCTTTCTTTTGTTTCCCGTGCCTTTTATTTGGTGGTGAGCCGTCTTGGTCAAGAAACGGAATAAGAGACTTAGTTCATCTTAGTGCTAAGATTAATAAACATGAAAATTCAGAAGGACATCTTAGAAATACAATTAGTTTGAGAATGTTAGGGAAAAATAACATTCAAAATGTTTTGGACTCGTCATATAGAAAGTCGATTCAGAAACATAATTACTACGTTTCCACGGGCTTTCAAAACTGTTTCCAAAACGTTTTGTGATTTTGGATTGCCGGTGTTTCCATGACAGGTTTCGAAACGATTTTCGAAACGCATTCAAAACGTTTTCAACCGACAATCTTGACAAACGTCATTTCCTAGTTTCATAATCTATTTTCTTGTTTATCATAAATATTTAGTTTGGAATTCAAATAAACTTAAATAAAATTTAAGATAAACTAACGATAGCGATATTAGACAGGTATGCACTGTGCACAGTTGATTTCAAAACGTTTTGAAAGTGACAGCTGGTGTTTCCACGGCATTTGGATCTCGATACGATCCCAAAAATGAGCGAATCGACCTTGAACAGGAAACGTTTTGAACACGCATCCAAATGACGTTTCCACGATATATTTAAAAACTCAAAACGTTTTGAAAACGTTTTCAAAGCCCGTGGAAGCGTAGTAAATGAAGAGGTAACAAAAAATAGACGTTTTGAATTTGATAATAAACTGCATCAGGTTTTGTGGCGCATTTGAGCTGGCTCTTAAGAGGTCATGATAAACTGTAAAACGAATAGGTTGTCGGCGAATCATATAAATTATACTAAAGGATTGGGTAAGTGTTTCTTTATATCGCTTTCACCAATTTTTGCAATTATGCACCCCCTATCTGAACCACCTAGAGCCGCCACTGCTAGGAAGTACCTTCATGTTAAATAAGATATACAGTGCGTTCTATTAATAAAAATTGGGCATATTTTGGAAAAATAATTTATAACTTGGCAATGTCGCAAACTCGGAAAAAAACTGTTACAAGTCAAGATAGGGTATTAGCACATACTTAGATTTGAAATAAAACAGACAGGGTGTTACATGAAAAAAACTAAGTACAATGACTTTCAAATTATCATAATTCAAAAGTCTCCCGAAAACACCCTGTAGACGCACATAGTTAGTAACATCCAAAATAATATTCACTTGACATTCAAGTAACTAGTTGTATTGCATTGAGAAAAGTTGAATGAATATATCAATTTCGACGTTTTACTTGCGACCTTGCAGATCCAAAAATTAATAGAAAATAAATTATAACTTGGCAACGTCGCAACCGATCCCAGAAATATTTTTGAGTTGAATAGAGATTAATGATAAACACTAAACGAGGTTAAAAAAATGTTATGGTTCTATTTAAAAAATCAAGTTGATCAGTGTCCTACTTTCCCGCAACACCCTGTATATTTCAAAATATTTTTAGGATATGCGTCATAAGTAACCAAATAACTTTTGTATTTGACATTTTCTTCTACGAAGATATCAAAAAATTACACGCTAAATGGACACCCAAATGTATAAGGCGCAACGAGTAGCGTGGCAGGAGTAGTAGTTGTTATTGTAGTTGAGAGAAGTTAAGTTGAGATAAGGTTACGTGATTCTGTATTCAATCGTGAAGTAAATGCGTGAAACGTGCGTGCAGCTTGATTCCTTGGGTAAAGAAAAAGCGGCCGTCGGCGTCGTGACAATTATACAAAATACAAGGCATTCATGGTTAGTAAATGCAAAATGTAAGATTAAAGTAATAAAACAATATCAAAGCATTTATTGTTTTGATTTCTTTCTCTCCTTTGAGTTGGTACATATGCATGCTAAAAGAATCTGGTTATCACGAACACACAACATTGGGTCTGAATTTCACCACTACACATCTTGATCACTAAATATTTCAAAATATGGCATTCAATTTGAACAGTGACCTTTTGCAAACTACAATGTTTTCAATATAATAGCAATTCAGTTCACCATTGGCCGGGTTGAACTACAAGTGTTGAATGATTTTTTAAAGCTACAAACTGAATCCTGATTAAATATCACTTACTTTGTTGTAGCAAGGTCGCGGCGGGATCTTGTTCAGCACCAGTTCCAGCGCTTCCCTGGCTGGAAATTGACGATGTCCTAGCAGCGCGCCTGAACGCAGGTGGAATCAGATCTGGAGGCAGTCGAGCTGGCGGTGGAGTACCTAAGCCATCAAGAGAACATATCGGTTATAGCTGTACTGATGCTATAACAGGTCTACTTTCTGATCCGCGAATCAGGCCTGCGGTGTGCCGAACGACGGAAACTGTAAACGGCCGGCGGCACCACATCCGATTTCGCATCTCCTGGCTCCCCAGACGCAACAATACAAAACGTATACAGTTTTCACTCAATACCGCTATGGGTAATGATCCTAAGGGCCGGTTGTACAAATGCAGGTGTAAAACGAGTTTTGTTAAACCTAAGCTTAGCTAAGCTCAGGCTTAAAGTCGATACCCGTTGTACAATCGTCGGCTTACTTAAACTTGGTTGATAACATAAATTACTACGGTTGGCATCAATGAAGCAATGGGTATTATCGTAATCAAGGACGTTAAAACAATAGGGGGACGCAGCTATTTACTTTTTGCGTTGAAGCCGCATCGTCACCTTCTAAGCGCATTGCATAGTTGCCAAACTAGGCATTTTTCTAAGTAAAACTAAGAAAACAAGCAAGCTTATGAACACAAAATATCGTATTTAATATAATAATATAATATATTTATGAACAGTGGGTTGATGTAATGATTTTTATATATGCAAAACGTTAGGATCAGCGTCTAATTTTGCTCTTTTGCAGTATTTGATAGTATGAAGAAATTTTCATATGTCAACCCGGCAACGCCGCTTGGTTCTCATTGCTAGTTGCCATGGAACTTCTACGGTTGCCAAACTGGCCAAATTTCTAAGGAGATTTACGGTCAAATTCGCCTCCAACATCGCGTCATTAAACGACGAGGTTATGTTGATCCACCCTCGCGACAAAGGTGCGAGAAATTCTCGTTATTCCACCGGCAACCCTGTACGCGCATTACCGGCGGAGCGGCGCACCGGCACATTTAGGAGGGAACGTCAACGGGTGTGAATTTCAATTATTATATTTCAAATTCCTGAGAACCGTAAAACATGACCGTACCTTATCCGAATCTATTTTGTGTTCGAGTATAAATTGTTCTGTTGTGAATTCCAACGTTTCAAATTCTAGATAATCGTAACACAGACCGTATGTACATTCGTATCTATTTTGTGTTCAAGTATACATTTTTCTGGTGTGTTGAATGTGTTTGAGTGCTTAATTACCTGATAGGCTCCAGAAACATGCTGACGATCCGAAAACAGACATGGGTAGACGCTGCTACGTTTGCAAAAAATGGGATTATCGGCACCCTAACTTGACCTTTTACAGGTAAGTGTACCTATTCGTGCATTCCTCTTCGGTAAAATTCTAAAATTGATCGTATTGTAAAACCTCTAATTTCATTCCTATGATACCTCCTGCGGTACAGTTGAAAACAACAGTATATAGTGTTGGGATCTTTCAAATAAGGTGTATATAAACAGCAAAGTTGGGCTTCATGTTTTTAGAAATCATTTTAAACACCTCCAGTTTGCTCCTATTATAATCTAGGAATACTTTAAGGTATGTTTACATTTATTGCGCTGGTACTGCATTATATAATTATATTTATGTCATGTTATTTTACCTAGTAAATTTGAAAGTGATATCGATATCACGTATTATACACAACTGTACCTACATATAAACACACCTAGCCTGAGTGTTACTTTCATATTCTTAAACACCTCATCCAGTTTGCTACTGTTGTCATAGGTATGGAATATTTTTAATCTATGCATGTTTAAATTTATTGGACTGGTACTGCTTTATATATTTATGTCATATTATTTTACCTACACAACTGTATATACTTACATATAAACAAACCTAGCTTGAGTGTTACTTTCATATTTAACAAAATAAAATAAATTAAAAAGTATCATTTTTTTGAGCTTTTCTATTATTAATCAATTTTTCAGTATTACCAAATAAGATATTGTTCTGAGGAGGAAGTGGTTTGATGAAATGGGAGTGACTGAAACAGACCTACCACAATTAAAAGAAGTCTGCTCAGAACATTTTACTAACGATGACTTTGAAATCACACTATCCGGAAAGAAGCGTTTGAAAAAGAATGTGGTGCCTACTTTGTAGTCACACATTGTCAAGGAAGAAGATAGAAAACAGCTTAAAGTGTAAGTAGCTATATATAAATAATAAGATAACATTAGGCAGGATTTAGAATATGATTTAGTACTATATATTTTTTTATTATTTTAAATGGAAGGTACGACTCAAGCGTACCTAGCTAACATATTTCGGATGCTACTGATGGTTGTATGACTTATTAAATTATTCTTCTTCGAATAACAATGATGAATTTGATTTCTGATGTCTTTATAACCTCAAAAATACCAAAACAGTATACTCCTGATGTCATTATAAGTAAATATTCGAAGGCATAAGTACGAAGCTTATGATATATACAGATACAATTTCACTTATGGTGATTTATTATTTTTTGTTGTAATACCCCAGAAAAATGCACTGCACTGCATTTTGACAACTTCAACAATTTCACAGAAAACAAAAGAAAGCGCAGACGTAAATATTTTGGCTTCACGATTAATACAGGATAGACTGTGACATGCTGCGTCCCCCTATTGGTTTAACGTCCTTGATCGTAATCATCCAAAAAATTACCCTTTTTGGTTAGACACTTCTAATAGTTGGGTCAAATTCGGGCAACGGCCGTTTCTGTCTCTGTCTCAAAAAATATAACCTAATAAAGTGACAAGAAATTTGAAGGTTCCTTCTTGATACATCATGTCATTTATATCAGGTTAGGTTTAAACCCCAGCTAAGCTCGGGTTAAGCTTCGGCTTACGTAAGCTCGTGTTAAGCATGGAGTGGGGGCTAAGCCAGCATTGTACAATGGACGTTTTGCAACTTCCGTGATTTAACGTCGGCTTACCTTAAGCCGGAGTTTAAGCATGCATTGTACAACCGGCCCTAAATCTCTCATAACTACGATATTCTTATTGTGATGATCCGGAACGCGCTATCTGCTGTCACAGGTAACGAAGAGTGACAGTGACGTATGATTCATAAAAATTGTATCATAAGTGTATGAGTGTAATGAGTGTAATCATTCGAAGTTCAGACAATTGATTATTGCTACAACATATATTGTTCAGATACTACAACATATTTAAATGAGCATTATTCTTTAATGGAATATATTCGCGACTTTAGAAATGTTGCAAAGTATATTAATAATCTTGCAATTATAAATGCTTTTTATATATAGTACATATTTATACGATCTCTAATTAAAAATCAGTTAAAAAAAATTAGCTATTATTTTGACTCCATTGTAATTACTTACTAATCAAAAGATCAAAGCCAGGCCACATTGCTAGGAGACTACGCCACGTCACCCGACGCGAGACACGTCAAAAGGATCTTGCACTGTAGATTTTTCTGTAAGCGTGAACACTTACCCGATGTGACGTCGTGTGGCGTCTATTACGGTAAGTGTTCACGCATATTATATAATAATCTACAGTGTCAGATCCTTTTGACGTAGTCTCCCAGAAATGCGTCCCTGCTTTAAATATCACACAAATGATAATTAACAAAACAACCTAACCTAATTGACGAAAACTGTGTACTTATGTCAATGTCACTATAGCTTTTTGTGAAGGCTGAGAACAGCGCGCTGCTACCAGTTTTCAATATGGTCTCGAAACAGGTACCATGACTAAAATAATTAATGACTAATTCATACGGTCGTCAAACCTATTTTTTTTTAATGCTAATGTATAAACTACATATTCCTAAGAATATTTGTGAACATCATTTATTTTTGTGTCTACCCTTAGAATAGTGAATATAATCACAGAACAAGTAAAAGCCAAAGAGCTTTTTTATTCTTTTTGACGATTTTTCGATTTTGAAAATTAAGATAAAAAAAATCATAACTCAAAAACTATCAATAATCGCTAAACACACATGTTTTAGATAGGTCTCGGTACGGGCTATCTAAAGAAAAATAACGTCACCGGATTGGCCACATATGTACACATACGTGAACAGATTTGTAACACTAATCTTAGTGTCCTCACGCCTGTTCTGGATTTGACAGTTGTCGCGTATTGGTCGACACTCCATATCTGGTTATGGATATTTATTTTGTGAATTTGCTCCATATAAATCTATTTTTTTACTACATGTGAGATTTGTTTGTATTGTATTTTTTCGTTTGCCGGCTCTGTAAAGGCTCTTTTTCGTATTGTTATTAAACTGTTGCCTACTGCCCCCCCGATGACTGGGCGGAGTAGCTTGAAGCTAGACTCTGTCGCTGGTCTATTGAATAATATGTAAAATGAGAAGCAGAGCTAAAAGCGAATGCATCTCCAAACTACTTTTGGACAATAAGGTTGATGTCATAGCGATCCAAGAAACTCACGCCGACAGTGAGGAATAACTCACCAGACGGGGACACATTTCTGGTTATACATTACTGGGAGCCACTTACCACCATACTTACGGCGTAGCCTCTTATATTCGCAACAATATTGACAATGCCCAACTCATTTCCAATGACACAAACAACAACATACACAGCGTAATAGTAAAAGTGGGAGAAGTCACAATTGTAAACGTATATAAACCACCGGCAGCGGAGTGGCCTGAACAACCACTTCCAGTACAACAGCATCCGGCTATATATATTGGAGACTTTAACAGCCACCACCAACGGTGGAGGTACCCCGACTGTGACGAAAATGGCACAAGGTTGGCTGACTGGGCTGATGATAATGATATCTTTCTTGTATTTGATGCCAAAGATAAAGGCACTTTCAAATCAGCAGCCTGGAACTCAGAAAGTAACCCTGATTTGTGCTTTGTAAGCTGCAACCGGAAAGGGATCCCTATACCAGCTAACAGAAAAGTCGCAGAGGCCTTCCCACACAGCCAACACAGGCCAGTTTTCTTAGAGGTGGGAATCCAAATACCCCTAATAGGATCCATCCCTCGGCCTCGATGGAATCTTGCAAAGGCGGACTGGTGTAACTACTCACGGGAGCTGAACCGGCTGGTACAGTGGATTCCGCCAACATCAAACAATTACAAACGTTTCGTTGGAGCAGTGATGAGCGCTGCAAAAAGGACCATTCCTAGGGGATACAGGAAGGAATATATCCCTGGGTGGGATGAGCGGTGCGAACTCCTATACGGCGACTTTCAGGAGACCAACAATCCAGATATTGCCGACGAACTCATCTCTGCCCTGGACAGCTCACGAAGACGTAAGTGGGAGGAGACTACGTCGGAAATGAACTTCCAACACTCAAGTCGAAAGGCCTGGAGCCTTCTTAGAAAACTAGGCTCAAGCACGCCATCCACACGGGCACCGTCGGGAGTAACTCAAGAGCACCTTCTGATAGAGAGCATACAAAACGCGTGAAGAAGGGATTGACTTTACTGAGGGGGAACGCTCCTACCCAAACAACGTTTTCCCGACCCTTCTCGATCGAAGACATTAATAATGCCATATCAGATGTTAGGCCTGGAAGGGCTCCTGGTTTCGACGGCGTCCTGCCGGAATTTCTCATTCACGCAGGTCAGCAAACAAGAGTGTGGCTATCTCTCTTCTTCACGAACCTCCTTAATACGGGAAACCTCCCACGGGAATTCAAAAGAACGAAGGTCATATCAATATTAAAACCCGGTAAACCGAACGATCAACCCGCCAGCTACAGACCTATAGCCTTGCTCAGTTGCTCCTATAAATTGCTAGAAAGAGCCGTCTACAACCGATTGAGCGCGACTATCTTAGACCAGGTCCCGATAACCCAGGCTGGTTTCAGACCGGGTCGCAGTTGTTGTGATCAAGTACTGTCCCTCACAACGCATATAGAGGCAGGCTACCAGCAAAACATGAAGACAGGAGTGGCGTTTGTTGACCTCACTGCCGCATACGATACGGTCTGGAGGGAGGGTCTCCTATATAAGTTGCTGCAGGTGATTCCCTGTCAGACCACTGCAAGACTCATAAACAACATGTTATGCGACAGAAAGTTCCAAGTAATCCTAAACGAGAAAGCAAGCAGGCAGCGCAAGTTGAACAACGGACTTCCACAAGGTTCAGTACTGGCCCCCTTACTTTTCAATCTATATATATCTGACATGCCAGAAACAGTTAGTTACAAGTTTTGCTATGCGGACGATATAGCCATAGCTTTTTCCGATAAGAGCTTCAAGAACGTTGAGCATACTCTTTCTAACGACTTGTTAGCTCTAAACAACTACTTCAAGAAATGGAGACTAGTACCGAGCCCCAACAAAACCGAAGTTTCCTGCTTCCACCTGAATAACAAACTAGCTAAATATGAACTGCAGGTACTTTTTGCAGGCGAACCCCTGAAGCATAACCATTTCCCAAAATATCTTGGAGTAACGTTAGATCGCACCCTCTGCTATAAGAAACATCTCGCAAACACTGCAGGAAAACTCAGAACACGCAACAATATAATCCGAAAGCTGTGTGGAACGACGTGGGGTGCCACTGCTCCAACCCTACGAACCAGTGCACTAGCTCTTGTCTATTCGTGTGCTGAGTACTGTGCGCCTGTCTGGATTAACAGCCATCATACCAGACTAATTGACGTCCAACTAAATCACACTATGAGACTTATTACAGGCGCAGTTAAGACAACCCCAACTCAATGGCTGCCTGTACTCTCTGGAATAGCCCCACCGCAGCTGCGAAGGACTGACGCCCTTCTAAGGGAGTATAGCAAGATTACGGCCAACAACAAACTGCCCATCCACCGAGCAATACCCCCGTTGCAAATAAACAGACTTAAATCCCGACAACCACCAATAAGGGATGCAGAATGGCTTAAAACCAACAACTTCGACTCCTTAAACCAATGGCGCTCTCAGTGGGAAGGCTTTGCGGAGCACCACTCGCGATGCGCATTTATGGGGGCAGCCTTACTTCCAGGATCAGAACTACCCCGGAAAGAGTGGGTAAAACTTAATAGAGTCCGAACAGGCCACGGCAGATGCGCCGACTCCCTTTATAAGTGGGGCTATGTGCAATCTCCCTTATGTGACTGTGGCGCGCCCCGCCAAACTATAAACCATATTACGAGCGAATGTGAACTGCGTGCGTTTCAGGGATCGCGAGAAGAGTTCTTCACAGCCACACCGTTGGCGCTGAAGTGGTTGAAAGAACTTGACATCAACCTGTAAATACCAAAGACTATGTATCTTAGTTTGTAGCTGTATATATTTTATTTTAGTATAGGTTATAATAGTTTTTCTTTTAATCTATATTTACTGTTGTCATGTTTTTGAGCCATACGATAAATAAATAAAATATGTAAAATGAGCATATCTCATTGCCATCCCGCCATATAAAAGAACCAATAGTTACCTGCTTGTGCCCTCTCGCACAAATGCATAGCCAGCACGAATTCCTCGCATCCTAAGCGGCCATCGGCATCCATATCTGACAGGGCCCAAATCTCCGCGAGCACATTCTGCGGCAGCTTAGTCTGTACCATGATGTTCCTCGCCTGGGCCCCAGACAGGTACCCACTCCTCTGCCGATCGGTCGAGTTAAACAGCTGAGTGTACTTCAGTTTCGTTTGGTGGGGAACACTCCATTCCGGTTGGCTGTATCCACAAAACCACGTACAGTTTAATAAACGCGAATACTTGAATCACGAAATTTTTCAATTTTGATATAAAATATTTTTGGACGTTTTGGAATGTATATGTTACAGTTAAAGTGTTTACTTTGATGGTTTATACACTAGCTGGATATTATACAAACTATCCAAATGTCTCGTTATTTTGATGGAAAATCATATTTCAACTAAAATAGTTATGAATATTGGTTGGTTTGTATACTATCCAGCTAGCTTACAAACTATACAAGATATGCCGCTAAAGTATAGACTCCAAAGGTATCACACATATTAACCAGTGTTTCTGGTCAGTTTACAAACTATCTACATCATTTGGATAAAATATGCACCTAATATCTCTAGTAATACGTAATAACCAACCGTTGGTTAGTATGTAAATTAACCAACTTACCGTAATATAGCCAATACACAGCGCCGACGACATGGTATCAAGTCCGTCGAAAATTCTGGCCGACTGAGGAGCCGTTCTTCAGTAAGAAAGAGAGCTGTCGTGCAAATAGCGGTGGGAGATTTTCACTCACCCAATAGCTGACTAGATCTCTCTGGATGACTGAAATACATGGTTCGCAGAGAGATACGGGGAGTGATGGGGGTCGACGGATTCGATACCATGTCGTCGGCGCTGGCGCTGTGTATCGACTATATTACGGGGCACCGTAGTATAGTTGGTAACGCGTCGGCCTAGAATACCGAAGACGCTGGTTCGAATCCAGCCAATACAATTCATTTTTCCGATTTTTCTGTGAACCAAATGATTGAATCCAAAATTATTGTTATTATCGAGAACGCGTGGGATATAGAGAATCAAGCCACCCGACACCATGTTTTACTTCTCACGACATGCGGCAGTCGGCGGAGAAAGTATTATATTAGCAAAAATTATAATGCACGCCCGGTTTTGGATATTGATACTTTTTGTAAATCCATGGCGTGAGCACTTAACAAACAAAAAACGGAAATTTCTTGATTATTTTATTTGGAAACTACTGATTTCCTGTTAATCGCACTTTTGTGGTGGGTTACTATTTTATCAGGGATAACATAGTATTACAGCTTTGGAAAATCAGTCACGTCGGAGGAATAAAACAAAATAATACAAAAAATTCTTCAATGTCATTTTTAGCTGAAGCGACAATTGATATTTTGGCGTGTTAGTACAGTGCCTTAAGCGCCTGAAATGTAAAAACCTCGGAATACGTAAACAGTCAACGAATAACTATAAAACCTGTTGAATCGCATTCTTAATATGGTATGTCACAAAGTTGTATACATATTTTTGGAGTTAAATATTTGTAGAAGATGATTATGGATATACTATGGAAATATTAAAATATATTTTCACTTGAGGGGAAACATTAAAAATTCGTTAAGATCATTAAATAAATTATAAATAATCGAAAGCGGCGGAAAAAATGGTAAACATTTTAGTATTTGATGTATTTAATGTAATTCAGAAGAATTTGTGTTAATACATGGACAGGTTTCGGAATCCGAGGTCATACTCCCTGGGTACTCCACTATATCACTGACAAACACTACACAGTCAAACAGCTGTCCAAACCAATTTTTTCAAATCCCACACGTTTCCCTCATGTTAGCATCTTTGGAGAAGATTTAGAGTGTGTGGTGATCCGGAACGCGCTCCTGGCTGCCAGACGTTAGAACGCACCTTTAGCGGTCACGTGACCGAAGTTTGACATTGATGTCATCGACGGATGATTTATAAAAATGTAAGGTCTGAGTATGAGTGTAATTAGTCGATGAAGTTAAGATAAGTAATGTATTTGATTATTACTACATCATATATTGTTCAGATATTTTGTTATGTGTCAGATCATGAGTGACTTTCTATATTAATTTTCCATCTGTGATTCAACTACTGTTCTGTAATGCTTCCTTCCTTTTCTTTCATTCTGTGATAAAGCTACTGTTTTGTGATGCTTTTGGGCTTTGTCACTCGAAACTTGAATAAAGTAGTGGGCTGTGATAATCGTTGCTATGGTTTTGTTGATAGATTGTTTATTAATTACGAGAGGGGATTGTTTTTGAAAAACGTAACAAGCGGGAGACCAAATTTTACACAAGGCATTTTGAAGTCTTTTTCACGAATATTTGCAGGTATGTTGTCTTTTGAGTTTGTATTATTAACTAATGTGGTCTGGCTACGATATTTTAGTGTTTCACAAGGTATATACTATACATCCTGCTTTTGAGACGATACTATATGGCGTTGGGTCTCTGATTTACGTCTACTCTAGGTATTGGTGAACAGAGGCAACTCTGTCTTATTTATCTGTATCTATTCCAACCTTTACTGATTCTCTTTATATATATACGATATTTATTTTATGGTTGTGTTATGGAAACCACGGTGACTGTTCCCGTAACTGACTACCCAATCACTTACCCAGAGTGGAAGTGGGGAATGATTCTACCACGCGTTCACACGTACCATACGTTTCCTCTAACCAGCCCTTTTATGTTGTTTATTGTTTATATTTATCTATTGATCTATTTATATGCTTATATAACATGCTTGCTATGCTGCTATGCTTGCTATACTATGCTTACATTTTAGATATCCAATTACATCCTTTATTTACTCCTTTAGGTGTTGGTTATATTTATTTATTTATATATACTGATATTTTACATTTTTCCACATCCTATCCATATTTATCTCCCAAACGTTGAACAGAGACCTAGCCCACCATGTATTATTATTATTATTATTTATCATTTAGACTGTGAATGTTTATAACCATTTCTTTATTATACAATATCAATAACAAGAGCCAGTTTACCACTATTATTGACATTTTGAATCGTATATTTCAACATATCAATATAAATACTTCCCCAGTAAAATATATGAAATACAAAGCACTCATGATTTGATAAATACAAGAATCAAGTAACAAACCATAACACTCAGCACTCATGATTAATAAATACAAAACAAATGTTAAGAAACAAAAAACTATATCACAACATTTCTGTGTTTTGATTTCATTCTCTCTGAGTTGGTACACATGCATGCTAAAAGAATCTGGTTACCATGGGCACACATACAACATTGGGTTCTAAATTCCACCACTAGACGTCTTGATCACTTTGGCTATTTCTGAATTTGGTATCGGTTTTGACAGTGACCAGTTGCTCACTACAAGTGAATGAAAAAATCGGTTTGGCGAGTGGTTAGACTGGGTAGTATTTAGTAGTAGCTTATAAAAAGAAGAACGACCTAAACAATTTTACAAACAAGGAAGGCATGAACAATCAAGTTTTTATGATTAGGGACTAGAAATGATCATTAAATAAAACAATTTATAACTTACGATTCAATTGATTGAGATCTGTCTAAGCTGCCAATACTGGCTCTTGGCGTTGAAGTAGCGCTAGGAATGGATATTGGAGCTGTGGGAACAGGTCCAGTTGAAGATGGAAGTCCAGAGGCTGTAACAGTATCATAACAGTTCTGTCACCGTCGGGAATAAACGTATATAAAGTTATCACATTATTTTTAAATCGAAGTGTTTAAATTCTTATCAATTGCTGTAACCGTCACGCAAACAGTGTGATGTTTATAGTTTAAATATCATTTAGAGGACTAAGCGCGATGATCAACAGAGGAAAATATTTACTTACTAATCGCTTAATTTTAAAAACAAAAAATACTGCAAGGTATGTTTCCATTCATAAGAGTGTATGTACATTAGTGAGTCATGTCTTGCAATTATGTGATACTAGTAATTCGGGCGTTAATAATTTCGAATGATTTTAGTTCCGCAAGTTATTTCCTTCGCATTCCATGATGATATGATAATATTTATGGTGCACCAATTCGCCAGTTCTTATTGAAGTAATTCAGAGGTACATGTTCAATGCAACGTGTTTATTATCAATAAGCAAAAGAGTATGATAAGTAAAATCGTACGTCAACTAATTCTAGCTCAAGCAGAACACGTGAACAACTCTTCACTCTTGAGTTATTCTTGAGGGTTACCATTTTAAAAATTTAGTGGTCTAAGTTTCTAATTTTTATAAGTGTAGACAAAAAGTTCCCACATTTTGTTTTGCACATCAACGATGTGCTTTCGTATAAGATGTAGCTTCCGTCATTTTGACATATAGCAAGATTTGGGTACGCAAATGGTGCTATCCTGTTATCAATAAGGACATTTTGAATGCTTCTTTCTGCACTTTTTTTTAGTTGTTTTAGGTCCGTCACCATTCACTCTTCTTTCCTTCCTTATGTGGTACTCGGCCGACCTCGTTCAGGTCCAGCTGGAGTATGACAGAAATGGTTATTTTTCACAGGCTGCTAGCTATTGAGATTGCCAAATTTTCAAAACGATTAAAAATATTCCTCTATATGTGTAGATAACACAGAAAGCAAGCATATCCTAACATATAATCTTGTGGAACTGTGCGACCTATGTCAGTCAAATAGTGTTGTAAGTTAGTTTTTATAAGACTGGCCCTATATGATAAATTGTAGCTAAGGTTGTAGATTTTTTCGCACACTGACAGGGATAGTGGCAAACTGAATTTTCAGTGATTTCTTTTTCGTATGTCATGATTTTCCATATGGCTATACAGATCATGGTTGTTTTTCATGGGTTTTGGTCAACGATTAAAACTAGTAGTGAAGAAAAATTTTAGTTTCAATCGTTGACCGAAACCCATGAAAAACAACCATAATCTATTGTCGCATAAATCATAGTTATTGTACATTCTGGCATATTAGGTTGCAGGCAATGAAACCTTATTCTGTGATATATGTATATTGTACATGTACATATTTAGATATACAGGGCGTCCTAGAACTCAACGTCAAGCCGAAACCGGGTTCCACTATCCATCTCTCTAATCATTTTGCCGTAAAATTAAGAACCTACCAAGAGCATATGTGCGAATAAAAAACATTTGAACTGACTAAAATGGGTTAGCAAAAATCGGATTACTTGAGGTTTTTATTTTCTTACTCGTTTTTTAGGTATGAAACTAATGTATTGTACCATATATTGAACGCGCGAACTTTTAGTGGCACTTGCCAAGGCACTTTAGTCCTTTTTTTCAAAGGAGGGCCTTTCAGAGTCGACAAATTTTGAAAATTTTAAATTCATAGTTTAACAAATAGTCTCAATTCTAGAAAACTTGAGGCAATTGTGTCATTATTTTTGACTGTGGTTCTAGAAATGTTACTTAATTTAGATGACCAAAAATAATAAAAATTAACCACAATAACCGAAAAATGGCTACAGTTTGAACAAATTTCTAGGTTTTTCTTAAATGCCCATATTTTTCAAATTGCATGGAATAGATTTCTTTCTAATTTTTCTCATGATGGTTACAATTAGTCCCGTCACCCGTTTCAGCTTGACGTTGAGCTCTGGGACATCATGTATATTATATATTATTCCACTATTTTTGGACATCAAACATTTTTACAATTATATTCACCTGGATCGATATTTCAAAAATGTTTTATTACTACTATTAATTTGAGATTTTGTATTTAATCAAGTAGACAATTTTCGTTGAACCAAAGTTTATGACTATATTTAACAAATGTGTTAAAGGATACAAGGGTGACAGGTCAACCCCGTGCATTTAACTAGTTTATAGGTTGATTCTATATTTCTTTTCTAAAGTGGTTATTTTCTACTTATTATTTCACCATACATGTTTTGATTTTTTTTCAACTGCATATTTGCAACTATTGTTGTAACCTACATGACAGACTGTTATATCAATTGTTTTATCTTGTAATGCATTGATTTTAAGAAAACACTTACGTATTATTTTCCCACTCGCACGCACTTGATTTGCTGAAGGGCTTATATAGTCCATCTAAATTTGTTTGCGAGTACCACAGTTGCTGTAATACTATAGTCGATCACTGTTTGACGAATATATGGATTCAGTTTTTTTTGGTGATATAAGTGAGGTAACCTGTACACTTTCTTTTAGAATTCATAGCAAATTATCAACAAAACGAAGAAAATTCCAGTGGCGTACCCATTATTACTTATAGTGTGAATCATGCCAGCTCGAATTTATTGTAGTTACTGTAATCAATCGTGTGAAAATCACCAAATAGTCACTTGTAGTGTGTGCAAGCAGAATTTTAAACATGCTGAAATCCCCTCAGGACTGCAGATCAGTTGGAAAAGACATAAAAGACTTGAAAGCACTAATCATCGACTTGCGAAATCAAATTCAGGATTTGAGAGCAGCTAACCAAAGGAACGCGAATGCTTTCGGATTTAATATGAATATGGAGGACATTATCGCTGAGTTATCTGAGCGCGAAAAGCGTAAGAACAACATAATAATGTTCAATCTCGCTGAGTCTGACCAAAATAAGCCAACGAACGAACTAGTGGAAAGTGATAAAGCAGCGGTTGTTGATATTTTATATTAAACGACAACTGGATTATTATAAAAATTTTAGAAACGCATTGTCAAGGCGTGATGAAGCAGGAGAGACACAAATTGTAGAATCAATTTTGTCAACGATGTTGCCAGGATTGTTCCGGTAAACTAAGTGGGCCCAACAGTGTACTTGCTAGTTCTGTAAGCGTATACTACCAGAACGTTAGTTCACACAAACAGCAAGCTTGATGCGTTCTACTCATCTGTGAGTGTCTGTGAGTTCAATGTTATTGCTTTAAGCAACACGTGGCTGAAACCTGAGGTAAAGTATGTTGCAAAAGTTTTGAGAATTTTTTTCAGAACTCAGGAGTTTCACCGTTGGAAACAATTCAGAAATCGTTACCATGGTAACCAGTCAACATCTAAACGTAACAATAAAACCATTTTGACAAAATTTCGTACAAATTAATATTCGGAAGAGTATTTACAGTCTAGTTGCACGACTTGAGAAAAAAGAAATAGTTTGCCCATATCAAGATCAAAATATTTCTGTTGCCATAATTTCTCGTGCGATCCGTGAATGCGAAGGATGTATTCCTTGTATAAATTTACCAAAAAGTCTATGTCCAAGAGCGTTGAATGCTGCTACAGCTCAAAGAATGGTCAACAGTGATCATCGATTTGGAACTTCAACACGAAAACTTGGACGCATCTTTCACGTCAATGCTAGCACAATCTGTAGAGAAATGAAGAGAAATAACTTAAAATTCCTAAAAAGAAGAAAATGTCGAAAGTATTCCTCAAATCAGTTAGACCTATGCACTTATACCAAGACGATTATGTACTCCGAAGAAAAAGAAAAATTTGCTTTCTCTGATGTTGAGCGATTAATAAAACAGTATTAATTGCGGACTATAATAGATGCCTATCTGACCTCTAATGCTGCCACACCATCCACCAAGATGGTGTCCTTATTTTACCTGATATATGACACCTGATAAAGAAGGTATTCAGAGAAGAAAAATGACTTTTTGGATGAAAAATAAAAGTGTATTAAGCCACGTTCTTTCATAGGACAATGGGCAACCTATTGGGAAGTCAACAAAAATTTCAAATTTTTCACAATTTAGGAACTGAATCAGATTCATATAAGGAAAGCATGAATACTGCAAAAACATTATGTATATACATGTATGTATATTTATTGATTTAACTTTTATGCATGTTTAGCGAATAAATTGTTTTTGTTTATACTGTAATCAGAATTATATTTATATCTTGTTTAGTATAACAGAACTTTTAGTGACTAGTAGTAGTAATAGTGGAAAGTAAAATGTTACATAAGTCACGACGTTTTCTCTCTGTAGCTCAACTTCTTTTATTCGCCTAAATGATGCATTTTTTGTATGTTCTTTATTGTGTATTATCTACATAATCTGCTGTTTTGATTTATTAGTAAATAAAGCAATATTATTATTATTTAGACTGTAAATATGTAAATATGTTTGCCATCATCTTTTATGCAGTTACAAAGTACAAATCTATCGGTTAGAAAGTATTTTTTATTCCCGATGCAAAAAAGTGTGAACCTAAGACTTCGACGTTCGCCGTGTGGGCCTGCTAGCAATCTAAATTTTATGTATATAAATACAAATTTGGTAAGAGATCTCAGTAATCCTGACACTGGTAACTGCTCAAAATCAATTACCGCGATTTATTTAAATTTTAATTGTCCTTAACTTTTGGCCTGCAGTGTATATGTCTAAATCACCCAAAACCACTGACTACAAATTCAGTCTATGCCCAAAACAAAATCTATCCCATTTCAGAAATGAATGAATCTCAACTCATTCATAAACAGTAGTTTGCATGCTTTTGTATTGGTGGCGCTTTTATCAGTGTCCCAATAGGCGCGTGATTGTTCAATGCAAGGCTCTGGCTGGTACCATTTTTGACCCTGTAGATTAATAATTTTTGGCACAAAAACGTGGTTCTCGTTTTGTTAACACTTCAATCCATGTTATTGTCGATCCCGATTTTAGAATAAGTTTATACAGGGTGATTGATGAGACCGCGAATTTACTCAAAAAAGCGTCACTTTTGGCAATTTTTGAATAATTGTCTTAGGAAATTTAAAAAAATACGTCGACATTAACATAGAACTGCCCTTATTCTTCATGCTCATATTTTTTTTAGTTCAGTTATCTCAAAATTGATATTCAAAAAATGGTTCCAGCTGAACCATTGCAAACAGTTCTTATGTACGCACTATAACCTCCTCTTAATGTATAATAGAGTAGCTAACAGTCTTTATATTTAAAAAACAAGTAGTGTATTCTCACTGACGGACCGTTTCAGTTTGAAGAAACAATTCAAACTGCATCTTGAAGGATTATCAGCGTTAGTTACCGGAAAATTTCACCTTATGACAGGAAAGAATGTTTCAATTGTTTGGAATGGGTGCACCGGTGACGTAATACTTAGAAAAAAATTAAAAATATCATGTCCGAACATCGTACTGTGCTTCTCGAGCCGTAGTAATTTTCGGGCGCAATCATTATATTAATTCAATGATTGTCATGGTTCTTGATCACATGTTATTTCTTTTATCCATGGTCATTTTTCGGGTTATCCAAAAGGTATTCTCGTTTTTTTTGTTCGAGATTTGAAAATGATGTTTATTAACATGTAAGAAAGTAAACAGGTTATTTTGCTCCATTTTTAACTGCGCAAGCGTTGCTACTGTTTTGGGTAGTTTTGCACCCTTTCTAAACGAATTTTTTTGGCTTAACTAATATCCTTTCATTAAATTAATAATATATAAAATGTGTAAATTCGATTGACGTCTCAAAGTGAAAAATAAAGATTTCTCACCTGTAACCGATGAAGTGAGGCCAGCGGACTGCAGGGTTGGTATCATAGTAGAGGAAAGGGGCGCTACTGTACCGACTGGGGGCGCAACCACGGCCGGAGTGACCAAGGACACAGGGTCGATGCCCAGTCCGACGGAAGGCAAGGCTGTAGGCCCGGACGTCGCCATTGTGGGAAGAGTAGAGGTAAGAGTCGGCAGCGCACCGAGAGAACCTATGGTAGTGCCGCTCAATGGCATCACTTTACTCGAGGGTATACCAGCGGCGGCCGCCAAGGGCGGAATGCCCTCGGTTGCAGCTCCCGAAGAGATTAGGGGTGCAACACAGGGAAGAGGCTGAGTGGTGATAGGTGCTGATACTGAACTGATCTGAGCTGCAAGAGGCACAACCGTTGGCGCCGATGTGGCCTGCATTATCGGTGGTACTATGCCTGAAAAGATATTCAATATATTTGGAATGAGGTAAAAAATGATGCTCCTAATTCGTCGTTAATCTCACAAACCGGCGTAACACATTTATGCTCATTTTCCAGAAGAGCGTGTTAAAGATGTTTACATTATTCAATGAAATGTAAAGGTATTAACGAAATAAATAATCATTTTTTCGTACAAACATTGCTTTGGAGAAGGTGTCTAGTTTCAGTTGTTTGAAATTACGAAGCAACAGTTTTTGGGATTTTGTTGAGAAATATCAGTTACACCATTTTTGAGATAGGGTCACTTAACATTATAGGGGTATACGTCTTTTTTATTTGAGTGGAAATGGTGATTATGCTGCAAAAACAATACCAATTTGCTTTAATTTTATTCCAATCAACACAACAACAAACAAAGTAACGTTATATAAATATTGAAACCAAGAAATAGAACAAAATTCTACAGTACATGAGTTTTTCTAATGTGGTAACAAACTATAGAAAATCTTGTGCTTTTCAAGTTTCATTGCCGGCTCATCTCCAATACACAAGGCTTGTAAGTCATCGTATTTTTCTTGGGAGAGTTTAACTGGTGCAGCATTTAATTTTTGGGGAGTGATTTTTCTAAGGTCTGTGTTGAGACGCTTTAAGGAAAGCACTTTGTACGTTCTTTCCAGGTGAATGTTTTTAAAGAGGATCTATCGAGAACTGGCTTTAGATACTTTGAGTTCCAAAACGTCTGTCCATTTGATGGCCTCTCCATTTTCTGAAGTTTTTATGGGAAGAATTCTTAGGTCTTGTGAAAGACTTTTGAAATATAAAAACTGATCATGCACAAGTGTGTATATATGATATGGATATTTGCGTCTTGCTAGCTTGAAGATGGTGTGTAACTGGGAAGGCATAAAAATATCACCAGCACGTGAAATTGCATATGAGATCGCGCTATGAGCAGAATCGCATTCATTTTGGCCGTGAGAAGATTCAAACTATCGTAAAGTAATGGTCTCTATACAGGGTTGGGATAAAGTATGGAACCAAGCAAATAACTTTGGAACGGAAAGAATGATATTGCTGAAAATTTGCAGACAAGTGTAGTGACATATGGTGCATCCGAAGACATTATGATAGCTATTAATGTACTTCCGGTTTAACCGGAAGTACCGTCAACTTTTTTAATTTAAATGGGACACCCTGTATATTTTTGCAGATTTTAATACATCTTTTTTTTCCAAATACGTCCATAGTAGGTTTCTGTAAAAACAGGAAAGATAAAGCTTCTTTATCATTTCAGGTGTTTAAAATGCCGGTTATTCAAAGTCGGTTTTGGCGATCGCGTGAGAACTCACAAAGAAGTGTGTCAACTTTTAATGAGTTACATCCCGACAGGGGTCCTATAACATGTTTGACGGTGAGTAAAATACAAAAAAAAAATACAAAAAAAAATACCTCAAATGGGAAGACCGCAGACCGCCACGGACAAATTTGTGAGACAAATAAAAAAGCTTTACCGTTCCCATTTTTACAGAAACAAATACTAAACCCACTATGGACGTATTCTGAAAAAAAAAGATGTATTGAAATCTGCAAAAATATACAGGGTGTCCTATTTAAATTAATAAAGTTGACAGTACTAACGGTTAGACCGGAAGCACATTAATAGCTAACATAATATCTTCGGATGCATTATGCGTCACTACATTTACCTGCAATTTTTCAGCAACATCACCCTTTCCGTTACAAAGATATTTGCTTGGTTCCATACTTTATCCCAACCCTGTATTTACACTATGTAAATCAACGTAAAGTAGCATGGTGGCCATAATGCTGTTCTTATTCTGGCCACTGCATCCATCGCAATATAGTGAAACTTCTTTAATTCCTTTGCGGTCATAAATTTCTCGAGCTTTAAATACGCACGTGGTAATTTCTGAAGAACCCCTCCTGCTTGCGTATTCAGGCCAAGTATAACAAAAACAGTTTTTTGTTGAAATACTGTGGAAATTACAGTTGAATATTGATAAACATCTTTTGTAAAACACTTTACTTTCATTTACCATTGGTAAAGGAATGACTCGTTGCAAGTCAAATGATGCACACAGAAATGTGGGATCTTCAGTAGGTAGCTTTTATTTTGCAGTTGCCTTTTAATCCTGCTTTTTAAATGTTGCTTCTAGTTTAGCTTTAACATCGGAATCGCCGTTTTTGGACGTTACACATAAAGAGCACTGGTCTTTTTTGGAACGTGAAAAGATAGTTTCTTGGATTTAAAAACTCTCTGGGCTGGGCTGACCTGGTAATTCTTGTAAGTACAGAAAATACATTTTTGCAACAGAAAGATCACAGTGTAAATATTTCCTACTGGTGCTGGATCTGCAGTAATGGGACTCCATACGCGGAAATCTGTTTATATGCTTTTCGATTTCTTCCCGTATAAATCTATCTCTGGCGATTACAGTTTCAGAGATAACGACCACCTCTCTTTATCTCGTAAAATAACACCAATGTCATCCACTTTATCGATCGACAGTCCATCAACACGTGGAATGCTTATAGTGTTTAGGAAAAAAGTTTACAGACGCTCACACGTTGTTTGTGCATTGAAAAGTAATATCTCACAGTTCGTTGTCTCCCCGATTGCTCGTTTTTCGATGTTTTTCGTTTAGTATCAAGAATTTCAATGTGACGCGCTATAAACTCCCATTGACGATTAATGTCTGCGAGTGAATAGTACCCATCAAAAATCTGTAATCGTTCAGATTCTGTTATGCTAGAGCAAAGTCGTCCCAATTCTTAGAATCATCTCCTTTACACCTTGGTTTTACAATTCGCGCTGGAACTGCTCCCTTACTGATAAGGTACTCTTTACCGAAACTTCTCAATTGCTTAGCCAACTTTTGTGTATTAATACGAACCATTTCGTTCCGTTCCCCTTATTTTTCAGCACCTTCAACTGCATGCTGTTCAGGTTCCAAGTTTTTTTTGCAGAGCTGAGTTTCCGTAGACTCTTTACTTTTTATCCCATGATTGTAACAGCTTGTATTATTCATGAAGTGATTGTAACATAATAAAATCAAACATCGCTCACAAGAACTCCATATTTCAGCGCCACAACACCTTACTTCGCATGACGTAGTAGTATCCTCCAGTAGTATCCATAGTATCCATAACGGATCTCATGTTGGAGCAGCTGCACTTACATTGGTTTTTGAACGAGGTACATTCTCCTGAGAGCCACTTACTTTTCAGACAAACATTTTTTTCTAACTTCGCTTAAGGGAACGTCATTTGATCCCTCGCTAGCTGAATCTATTCCAATTGCTATTACTGCGCCTTTGTACCACTGATTGCCATAATACATTCTTACTTGAGTTCCTACAGAAAAGGTACTTCGAAACAACAGTTCTTAAGACGAAACAACATTTTTTGTGCCATCTTTCCACAAAACAAGCACATCCATAGCGAAAAAAATATTTTGGAATAAAATGCCAGCGTGAATGGGTGACTTCTGTCACCGTGACAGTTTCGTCCAAAGCCCTCTTAAGTCCGGGGATATGTTGTATGAAGGTGTGACATGAGACGTTGTGACAATCGAGTGATATTTTTGTCTGCCGATGATGAAACTATCACCAGGCTTATACACTTCCATAGCCGCACACGCACTGGTGACAAAATAGTTATTTAAGCGACGAAACTTTCAGGGTAACAAAGTCAACCGTGCGCGCTAGAGCTAGCGATTAACTGCTGGTGAAACAAGTGTTTACTATGAGTGTATAGTAGAAAATATTCAGGTCCAAACAGACAAAATGAGATACGTCGCTCATCTATTCACGATTGTTTCGAATGTCTTCTCACAAAACGTCGTATCTCGACTTACGACTCTTTGTGTGAACAAAATCTGACACATTATGAGATACGATGTTATGTCGTGGTCTCAGTTCTAGAAAACTAGACCACTCTCAATTATGCTGGTTTCTGGGATGGAAGTTCATCGTATATGGAGTCTATTTTTGATCTTTTAACTGAAAAACCCATTTTTTTTAGATACGTCACGTTGTGAGATTAACGACGGAGTATGATTGTTTCTCCCAGTAATTAACTTACTGGTTAGTTAGCATTTGTGAATTACAGAATCAAACATGTGGTGTATATTTTACAAAAATCATTAAAAAACAGCATAATAACAAAGTAATGCACTAGGAAAGTATTGCAAGGCAGCTTTATGTTTGCATTTTTCCACCTGTCTTCAATCCATTTTTGCCAAGTATCAGTGAGGATTAAAGCACACTCGTTGTCCCAAGCCTGCAGAGGGTCCACATCGCAATAAGTCCGCCTCCTCTTCATGCAGAAACAGTGCAAAGCAAGGTTTTGTCCGTGGGAAGATTGCGCGAGAAGTTTCAGTCCTATCGCGGGTAAATATCCGGTACAGGCTTTGGCGCGGTGAGCTGGAGCATTACCGTGACTTTGTCCGCAGGTCCTTCATAGATCCAATGACTTTACGCAGACACTGTTCAGTATACCACTTAGCTCTGACTCTCTTCTCTGTGTCCAAAACAACACGTTCTACAATTCCAAATAAGTATTTCCTTCTTCAGCAAAGTCTCGTCACCTGTCACGATGTTTTTCACAAACCGAGATCAAACTTATTTAGTATCCTGACACCAAGTCACATGTTGTGCCATCTACTCTTCAGTCAGCAACCAAAGTTTCTTTACGTGCAAGTGATCATACAGAATCATTCATTCATTCAGGCCTAAAGTACCCTCTGTCTGTTGGTAGGTCACTTGCTTGTCCTGGTTAAGCTTTTTTTTCATAGCACTAACTTCCTCTTCCGTAAATTACATTCGTGGCCTTCCCGGCCTCTCACCATCTTCTAGAATGAAATTTCCCCTTTGGAACATTGTTGTTGTGGACAACCGTCATCTAGTCCACGTGTCACCTTTTCTAAAAACTGGTCTATGTTTAAACCATGTACAAAATATAAGGCAAAACTGCTTTTATCTAAATTGGTGACCACGATGCTATCGCGAGTACTTTACACTCACTGCTAATTAATAACTGAGCCCATAGATTCGCGGCGGCGGCTTCTATGTACGAATAAACCTGTCTCAACATGCAGGAACACGTATTGTTTGGCAAGGGAAAGAATGCGAGGCAAAAGAATGCGGAGAAAAATAGGGCTATTGTCAGATGTTCCGCTTGAAATATAGTCGACGATCTGCTATTTTCAGCATTTTCCTATAATGCTACTGAACGATGATAAAAATACTCTACATTACGTACTTTCAGAACATGTACTGCTGTATACTGCAATATTTTCAATTCAAATATAAAGTTATTAAAGAATAACAGTATAAATATTTTGGAACAAGAAAAGGGTTGAAAAGTATTTGAGATAATCTGCCACTTCCGGCAACGCCATAAGCTGTCGTCCGCAGAATCGCTTGCCCGACTTTGGGCCCCTCCCCCCTCCCTTTCCGCCTCATCGTCTCTCGCATTCTCTGCCTGGTCGAACAATAGCTTTCTGCAATTCATTGTTGCGTCATACAGCAAAACTTTCCTAGTGCCATTGGTATAGACTTACCAGTAGGTATAGTTGTAGGAAGTTGTCCAGTCAGACCTACCGAGCCACAAAATTGTAAGTAAAGATAATCCAGCTTTTATACAGACAGTTAATTTACTATCGTATACATTCCTGTGCATGTCCATATTTCTTAGTAATTTTCAATATATCTTTACTTCAAATTCATACCAATATACTAATGTTAAGGTCGGTTGTAGAAATGCCGGTTTAACTCAAGCTTTATTAAACCAAAGCTTAGCTACGCTCAGGCTTAAAGTTGGCAACCGTTGTACAATCGTCGGTTTAGTTAAACCTGGTTGATAATAAAATTCACTATAAATGGCACTAATGAACTATGCTTATTGTCATAATTATCTAAAAATATAACGTTTTTCTGGTTTGTCACTTGTGACGATTTGTATCTGATTGAAAACTTTCGTGGCATAATAAGAAAATGACCTTTCATAAAGTGATGATTTGTGCGGTTTAATTTCTAATAAATTAGTATTTCTCGTGTTACAGTTATGAATTTTAGACCTAAAATAATCGATTTCTCCAGTGGGAATTCAACTCTAAATAACTTTATAAACAAGACAAGCCATGTATATTTACCTTCTATTGTACATATTTAAACAATTTAATCCAATTAATTTATTAGAAACGTGATCTCTTCTACCTAAAGAACACATTAGTCTGATGCAGGAGTATTGAACTTTTTGAATGCTATTTACAGACCTTGCGTCCAGGCAACTTTCTAGTTTTATATAAATTCTTTAATGTAGTGACTATAAAAAATCCTTTAAAATTTGTTTCATAAGGGACTACAGTACTTTTAATAATTTTGATGAAGACATCTGTAGACTTAATTGGCAAAACATAATTCATACAAATGACAGATAAAAAAGTGGATATTTTAAAAAGTTATATTCTTCAATTGTTTGATCAGCATGAGCCAATCAAAAAAGGTAGGGTGACTAAGCCTAAGGCACCTTGGTTGATCAGAAATATTGATGACTGGAAGCATTTCAAACAATTAAGAAGTGGTTTTACAGCCGATATGAGAAAAGAAAAATTCAATTATCTTAAGGACGTTCGTTCGGTACGCCATAGAGACAAATGAGTGCTATTCATTTGTGAAATTTATTCGGGATTTTAGGAAAGTTGAATTCTATTTCATTTCTGTTGGATGTTGTTTAGCAGAGGCTTTCTATTGGGTATTGAGGGCTATGTTAATAAGTATCATCCAATAGTATTTTACCAATATTGGAAACAAACTGGTTGACACTTTTATCAAAAATATTTTAGAATCCATCGATCAAAATCATAGGAGAAAATCATAACAAAGCGATTGATTTGCAGATTAATGCTGGATTTTTAATGCTTACCTTATAATTATTGTATAATTACCAATTGCAAATGCAGTCAGATTGATTTAGACAAATACATACATGATTCTTCCTGAAGTCATGATTATGGACTTTTACTTCCCACACTGATAGGTGGCAATTCAAACTTTGAAGGACTATGGCCCGATTTTATCAACACATGCATCTAACAAGGGCTTTGACCAATCAGAGCAGCCCATTCAAGAAATGGCATCTGTCAAAGTTCTCTGAAAATTATTGATTTCTCTTGAAGTTTCTCTCAAAAAGGTGAAAAAAGACATGCTTTATATATAATCAACCATTATGAACCTTCTAGAATCTTCTCAACTCTGATTGTCCATCCTAAATAGGTGAAAACTTGCATTTTCTTGTTGAACGAACGGTCTAACGATTAATTGATCTAGACCAATCAGATTACACCATCTGATCACTGGATTGTTGATGTATTAAAAAATGATAATGAAGAGAAGTAATTCAATCAACTGCATTATTTTGATAAAAAAAAGTTACTAACTATAACAATTATTATGAATACCTGCAATATACCTTTGTATTATAGTAAAGACAGGTAAAAATAACATTTTGTTGCATTTCACAAAGCAAAACACATTATTTCGCCAATTACAACCCACTTTGATCAGCACTTTGATATGAATATGTTTATGAAAAGAAAGTCTAATTTCTCCATCATTCTGATGAAACAGGGCTGTTACTATCTATAATAACTATAAATACCTGTGAGATATAATACCTTTGTATTATAGTAAAAAAAAGGATATATATATATATTATGGAAGTACTTAACCAGATTCGTTTTTCCTCGTTGGTTTTTCCTATATCATCCTCCATTTGTAAAATAGGTATACATATTCCTTAGTTTACTTATACCTTTATCCAAAATAATATTTATGTTGAGAGGGTGTTGACACCTCAATAGGCAAGCCGTGCAAAGGGCTGCTAGGTATTTGTCAACAAAACAAATGAACACAAAGCAGGTACGGTTACAGATGAATACGTCAAAGACACCCACAAAATAGGTCCGCCTTGTCAGCACAAAATAGGTACTTTGTTTATGGATCACTACTTTTTTTCTTAGAGATGGGATGTTGTCGGTCAGAAGATATTTGTGTTCGTCGTGGCCTATTTGTGGTTCATATTTTATATATAGAATATAATTATGTAGTTACATAATCATGACGTATCATGATTATTATTATTTGTCATAAACAACAAATTCATATATCACAATGTTGTTAATGAATATTCCAAAGAGAAGTAAAGAATATACACGGATACTGAAGGTCCCGTTACTTATTTACAGCTCTCACTTCGATACAAAATTTAACTAGTAGTAATGAATGTATGTGCTAAATAACCCGATGTCGATGCTTCACAGATCAATTTTCCTTATCCGTAAAAAATAAGACTTGCTCAAGATACTGCAATAACAAATATGATAGAAACTGAAAAAACAAAATATATGTAGGTAAAATAAAGTGATTTCATATTTTAATCTTCCACTCCATAAAATTCAATGACATGAAAAGGTAGTTACAATATAGTTAATACTATGCAGTAGGTGAGTAGGGCATAAATAACTACTAATAAGATAATAAAAATAATATAACTATTCTGAAGCAAGTAAATAATGAAACCTGAAGAATAAAATTTAGAAAAACATCTGCATAATAATATTACTAACGCAGCCAGTGCTTCCACTATGAATATGGCATGACAAGTATATTGGTTTCAAACACTTCACCTAACTAGATCGTTGCCCAATAATACAAAAGAGTTATCATGCCAACAATACCAATTAGAAACATATTTTTAAAGCCCATCACTACGTAAGACAACCCTCGTCTTCCTTTCGATCAGTTTCTGTGGCATCGCATCCTAAAGAACAACACAACTGTGTTTTGACATTGTTAAACTATGGTCTGTGGTTAAACTCGTGCTTGTGGGCAATCTTATCGAGATCATAGATCATAAAACAGAGATCGAGATAGGAGAAAAAGAAGAACAAGAAGAAGAGTTTTGTCTAGACGGCCATGGTCTAGGACGAAGCGGTCGCATCGTTGCCAGTTTCCTATTCTGGGAATCTGCTATTTTTAGCTCTGAGCTTTTTACACCGAAATTTCCTGTCCTGTTACATAATGTCTTGATTAAAGTCTGTTACACCATATACCCACAGTAGGAGGAGGATAACAAGCTTTAAGATTACAGCATTAAAATGTGCTTTTGAAACAAATCTCCCATGAATCCAATTTTGATTTTTTTTCTTATGCTCACTAGCATTGAATGTTCTCTCAAATGAAGTTAATGAAAACGCACCAGCGGAATAGGTTAACACGTCTTATTTTGCAGTATTGCACTGTTTTAGTACATTTGTACTATTTCTAGTTTATTTTCGACGTCAAAGTACAAAAGTAGGTACACGAAGGCTGAATTCTAGTACATTTTCAGTTTTCAAAAAAAAAATAAAAATCTTCATTTCATACGTTGTAGCTTCTCAAATGGATGTATAATGCAAGAATGCAGAGGTGAGAGTTTTTTTGTTTTTTTGCTCTTCACAAAATTATACAGCGTCCATGTGGTGTCAATTGCCAGCTCATAATGAAATTCACGGGTCACAGGTTTTAGTACAATAATTCAGTACAATCTTGTACATTTCATTACTTTCATCCAGTACATTTCAGAAACCCACCAGGGCAGAACTACTCCTCTGTCCTACGAGTAAAACATTCATCTGGCAACACGGCAGTCAGGGTACCGCCCCAGTGCCCCACCACCAACTTGACAGTTGCTTTTAACTACCTATTCTGTGCTTTTAACTAGACAGAAATAGTGATGGGGAAAACCAACCAATTTCTATAATCACTCGAATTAAATCTCAGTCAATATGACCTGAATGAACTTGTCAGTAAATATTTATGCGTGCCAAGTACGTCGCCGTCGGTAGCATCGAAAAGAGTTTTTTCTGGAGCAGCTCAACTCTCTAATTTATGAAGTAAGCAGATTATCACAAAAAAATCTGGATATTATTATTTTTTCAAATTCTTTTCTGTGAGTTTCTATTATTGTCACTGTTCAATGTTACCTAGTGCCTTAGAATGAGAGTTTTAATTTTTCTTAAAAATGTAATTTTTTTAATCCCTCTTTCTGTAAGTTCCTCTATAATTCATATTTTATTCCAAGTTACCTAGTTTGTAGAATGAGTTTTAATTTTTTATCATTATAGTACTTTATTTTGTTCAAACTAATGCGAAAATATAATGTCTTATTGATATTATTTTGAAACGTTCAGTTTGTGGTAAGTTTTTAATTATTCTATTTATGTTTACTATTTTACCCTATCAATTATTGTTAACTTGATGTTACTTGTGTCCAGTATGTCGAAGTTTTTTTGTTAAATAAAAAAAAATGGTTACTTTTTTCTCGACAACTTACAACTAAATTAAATAAAATTACATTATATAGAATATTTGCATTTAGTTTGCTTCTTTGTTAATTCATATTTGCTGAGTACGATTCCTACATCACTGTCTAGCAGATTCTGTTTCATTCGAGTGTTGCTCGATCCGGCGCAACGGTGACGGAGCGACACTTGCCGTTGGTTCAGTTTAGCTCAGAATGAATAAAAATGTGTTACGTTTTAGTTGCTGCTTTCGCTTGTAACTCGCAATACTCGCATCGTTCACTCGTAATCGAGTGACGTCGGTTATATCAATAATCTAGTACTCGAGTACATTTTCATTCGAGTTATCCCATCACTAGACAAAAATGAAAAAATAACCGTACATGTTTTGTGTGAAAAAAGAAACAAGAAACGTACCTCCGTACCTGTTTTGTGAAAGGAAATGTCTAAATAAAAGAATAACAATGTGAATTTATTATTGGAATTGGTATTAACTATTAATTTCATTAAGCTTTTTAGGCAAAAGTGTGGAGTGTGGATAAAGCCAAAAACCATTCCTGGTTTTAAAGGGAACAGATAATTACATAAAATACAGAGGCAATTGCTTACATGGGAGAAGGAATAATTTCATATAAACTTGAAGTATAGGATGAATGATATCAGCAGCACCTGTGCCTACTTTGTGACTATATTTATAAGAAGTTTTATAACAAACATGCATCGTAGTTGGAAGTTTAAAGTATGTATGTGTCTATAGTCAATTTCTGACTGACTGAAATAGTAACTAGTGAGGTGGTATTATTGATTATTAATTAAGGTGGCTGTGATGATACCACTTTTATGATTGTGATACAAACCAGCGCAGTTCGCAATTAGTAATTATACAATAATTATAAAAGTAAACATGGAAAATCTGGTATTAATTTGCAAATCAATCACTTTGTTCTGATTTTGTAGTATTATTTTGATACATGAATTCTAAAATATTTTTGACAAAAGTGTCATCCAGCTATGCCGTTTTCTTTCCAATATTGATAAAATACTATTGGATGATACTTATTAACTATAGACCTCAATGTCCAATAGAAAGTCTTCGTTAAACCTCGACCAATAGAATCCATTCGTTAGACAGTTCCGTCAGAATATGCATATTGATAAAATCGGGCCTATAACTTTTCTATTAATGGAGATCATTACAAAATTTTTTCGCCGTTGTTCTCTAACTCTTTAGGACTATCTGATTAACTAAAATTTGAAAAATGAAAACTTCCTCATTATATAAAGCACCTGATTCACTTTCTGATTATACGACAGGATAGGCAACCCGTAATGCACACTTGTTAGATCGTGTGTTTAGCTTTGTGAAATGCAATAAAATGTTATTTTTACCCCTTTTTACTATAATACAAAGGTATATGCAAGTATTTATAATTATTATCCATAGTAAATTACTGTTTTATTAAAATAATGCAGTAATTTGAATTTCTTGTCATCATTATCAATTAATACATCAACAGACCAGTGATCAAATGTACCGTTTTTATATTCAATCTGATTGGTTGAGATTAGCAATTGCTAAACTCTTTGTTAAACAAGAAAATGCAAGTTTTCACCCATTTAGGATGGAAAATCAGAGTTGAAAATATACTAGATGGTTCATAATGGTCGATTGTATGTAAAGCCTGTCATTTTTCACCTTTTTGAGGTAAACTTCAAGAGAAATCAATAATTTTCAGAGATCTTTGACAAATGCATGTTCTTGAATGGGCTGCTCTGATTGGTCAAAGCCTTTGTTAAAATGCCTGTGTTGATAAAATCGGGCCTAAATGTATTTTTACTTGGTAAGTTTCTCCTAGAAAACTTTTCTGCATAACGCGTAACAGCTGCGCTAGACTTTCCTAAGCACTCGCCTAAGGTTAATAACATGTCGGTGTGTTCAACATTTCGGCACATTTTGATTTACAATATCTAATTTTACAAATAATGGTTTCAAAAGTCTAATTATTGTTGTCTCATTGTCATAACTATCAATAAATGTCAGTTTTCCATAGCAATCTTAGACAAAATCAAGATATACCAATTAGAATGGATTCTTGTGAAACGTTACAAGAAAGATAAGCCCTCAATCCATTTTTTTAAATGCATCTGTTTGATCGATGATGTCACATTCACCTGACAAAAAATGTTCTACTCACATAATGCGTACTAATTAATAATAATTATAATAATTAGTAACCTTAATATTAGAGAGTACCTTTTTGGTGCAGAATTGAATGACGTTTAAGTTAAGGAAACCTGCAGTTAAGTTTATTATTATTAGTGGCTGTATGTCATGCTTAAAATTTGTCTTTGAGGTAACAAAGATATGTGATAATAATTGTGTTAAAAAAACTCAAAGATTGTTTTCGTATTAGTTGGATATAGAAAGTCACCGTAATTTATTCAGTTTTGATATTATATTGATATTATTATATAAACGCGGCGCAACATTTGACTCCACGCGTCCCGGTATCCATATCTGCGTATCATAAAATTTCCCGAATCCGGTTCTGTCAAAGATACTACCTTCACTCTCATAGCCTGAACGCGACCGAGGCGATCGCCGTGCTGCGCAATAAAACATGACACGTAGGGTGCCATTTGAAATATTGAGCGTCAAATTTGAAACACTAAAACTGCACGTTGTGGGTCAATTTTAAAACAGGGCTTCGTGATGTGCGAATTAGAATCAGGGGACATCCAAATGTCAAAATTCCGTGGATTCAATTTTCCGACAATGAGGTTAGGAACGGATTGACATTGAGAGTGGGATGAGCTGAAAAAGATGTTCTGAGATAACTTTGTTTATAAAATAAAATAGATGGTATTAATAGAAATAAATGGAACAAGTTGTATTAAATCAATGGATGGGTTTATTAAACCAAAATATGTAGAGTTTGTCCTTAAAGGATCTTTTCTTAGCGATGAGAGTGTGTTGTCACTTAACTAATGATCTTAACTATGATGGCAAGTGCGATGACATATATGAAATGATCTGATGGGGGCCCCGTCTACTATCAGTTAACTAATAGATGGTGAGTACACTGTAATAAGTCTTATAAACTATGAATATAACTTCTTCTTCTTCAATGAAACTGGGTTTTTGCGTTTTTGCCCTCTTAAATCCACGAAAGTGTGACCACTTGGTCTTTCAAGGGACCCAGAAGGAAAAGTAAAAATGTCTGCCTTTTCCCGGAAAACTGGCGCTAAACCAACTTCTGTCAGACAAACTTCAATTGTCTCTCAAAGACAGATAGACACATGACAGACGAAAGGGAAATCCAACCTTATTTTTACCTGTTGTGAAGATGTAAACAATAGATGTAACGAAGTATCCTAATCGAACTTCAATACTAATTTTTCTTTCTTTTCCAGGTGATGCAGCACTGTGCAGATGACGAAAAGGTGCAATTCAAGAATACTTCGTACAATACATACAGGATTAACATTGTACAATCCATTATAAATAAAGGAATTTGAAAACTCCAGGTTGTTTTGATGCTAACTAACCTGAACTAGTTTATAATCTAGGTAAGATATCACATATACTTCAATTACAATATGAAATTACGTGCTAAAGTACATTACTGATAAACACTCTAAGTCAAGTGACAACACAGTCATCTTTTCTGAGACTATGAATGATAAATCAAATCATCAGTTCTTCTGAACTTGTAACAACAACTCACGAATGATGCGCGGAATAAGATGCGCGAACCTTCATAATTCTGGAGAGTTACTGTGTTTAACATGAATATACTGTGTTAACATTAAATAATATTAAGTAAATATGCCCACCTGATAGACCCGGTATTAAAGGTGCAGTTGCGGGTAGAACAGGCCCGACCTTGGGTGGCTCCGGTCTAGACGGCGGCAGACTCCCTTGTACCCCAATCTGCCCTGTGGGAGTCCCTGTGCCTCCTTGGAGAGGAGTTAATCCTTTTAGAGATGCCAATAGTGAAGGCGGTAGCAGGGCAGGTATCTCGTAACCGCGCAGCTTTAGATTTATCAATTTGCAAGCTATGGAGAACTCATCTATGTTCATTTTTCCGTCTGAATCCGTATCTGCCAATGCCCTGATGACCAAAATTAATCAAAACTATACAAAAATGGATTAAACTTACAAGTGAACAAGAAACGATTCAACGGTTTTGGAATTAGGGATCAAATTATATTGATTCCATAGTGGAAAATATCCCTTTGGCTATCAAACATATAGCATGCCAAAACATCTAAATAACAAAGTTATCTTCAGAATAATTAAAATATTGCTTTTCTGGTTCAACTGCATCTAATTATCCTTTGTCTTACCATATTTGCCCTAGAATAAGCGGTGGAAGTGAACTCTGCAAGAAGAAGCCCTTAGCTTGTTCACCAGTGATTATTCCGTTGTTAGGCTTCAATGACTTGAAGTGTTCTTCATACTTTAATCGTTCTCTAGGCACAATAACCCATGGGTCTGCACTTGGAGTACCAGCGGTTGACATTTTGTGATGGTGGTAGATTGGTCACAATCAATAATCTGTTAGAGAAAGAGAATTGATAAACACATAATCAACTAATAATTGGCGTTTTGAATTAAATAATATATTTTTTTTTGTGTGATAAATGGAAAAATTGGTGTGACAGGTGATCGTGACTGTGAATCACATTACAAGTGCTCTTGCTAATTATTCCAAATTCGGGCGGAAAAATTAATCTGATAAATGTCATTTTTGCACAAGCCTATATGTGCAGTACGGGAAGTCTTTTTATAATACGCAGATTTGTGTTGCGGTTCAATACATAAAATTGCAGTAATTATAATTATTTATGGTTAGAAAATGTCAGCAGCAGCACAAAAACTGCTGTGAAGAAAAAACAATTTGAGTGATAATAAACAGCTCGAGTTATAGTCTGGTCAATTTTGGTTTAATATGGGCAAAGGAAAGTCGAAGAGTTGTGAATGCGGAAAATGTAAAAAATAATATCACCAAAACCCAGTACAGTCTCAAGTGTGTTGGGGCACGTGGAGAGTGGTATCATAAAAATGTACAGGGCTAACGGATGATCACTTTTTAGCCTTTGTGACACGTAAAGCAAGTCATAAATGGTTATGTGAGAAATGTGTGAAGACGAAGCATTCATCGGAATCAGATAACTCTCCAAGCAAAATTTACTGAAATAGAAAAAGCTCTCAACTTTAATGGTGATGTGATGGAAGAGCTGCGAAGAGGTAAAAAACTGTAACTGATGAAAATAGGGAGCTAACAAAAACACAAGAAAATCTTATAATTCGCGTTACTGAATTTAAAAAAGAGGTAATAGCAATGAAGAAGAATATTTCGAAAGATGAGGATGAGGATGATGATGAAAGGAAGAATGTGGTCATCACAGGTATCCAGGGTGATGGTAATATCGAGGACTGCTTAAAAAAGGTGTTAACGAAGCCGGAACAACTCCATCTATTGTAGCAGTGAAGTTCGATACTGTAGAACAACGGAATATTGTTCTTGCAAAAAGGAAGCTGATGTTGAATTTAAACAGTTTATATTAGAAAAAAGTTGTTGAATTTAAACAGTTTATATTAGAAAAAAGTTTGATATAGTTGGGGTGAGTGAGACGTGGTTGCACACCGGAATTCCTAATTCTAGTGTTATATAAATGGGTATAGATTTTTTAGGCTGGATAAAGGATCTAGAGGAGGTGGCAATAGGAATTTACATAGCTGAATATATAAGTCGTAAGAAGATTGACGTACTTCATAGTGAGGCAGTAGAGCAAATCTGGTTAGAATTTTACATTGACAAGCAGTTTTTAGGTGTTCACCTTTTATAGGCCACCAAGTAAAAAGTAAGTGATTTAATCACGAGGTCAATTTAACAGAGCTCTTTCTAGGTTCTGGTAATATTATTTGTGGTGGTGGCATTAATATTGATTGTTTGGATTTACATAATACCCATGCTGAATCTTTCCACAATTATTGCCTAGACATTTTTAATTTATGTCAAATAATAAACTCTCCGACCTGTATCACCAGTACTACTACTTCACTCATTGATGTGATCCTTGTTCCTAAGGATACCATGGACATTGGTAATGTGTCTGACCACTTTCTAGTATACTGTAAATTAGATCTTAAGTTTACAGTTAAGGAAAAAATAAAATACATTAGAAATCTAAAGTGTATAAACAGGAGCCTTCTGGAAGATCTATTGCATTTATCCCCTTTCCAAGATTTATTTTTTATAGAGGACATTAATGAGAAAGTGCGGTATTTCAATTATATTATTATTATTATTAATATTTTCGATATTTTAGCTCCTATTACTAAGGTAAAATCTTAGAATTTCAAGCCATCTCTTGCATTTATCCTCTTTCCAAGATTTATTTTTTATAGAGGCCATTAATGAGAAAGTACGGTATTTCAATTATATTATTATTACTATCTGACTTTCTAAGTTCCTCTCGCATAGTTGCGGTAGCAACAAGTGTTGACGGGCTGTGCCAAGTCAACACCCGGACTATTATTGATCGGAATTTAGGAAGGATCGTACAATATTACAGGTCTTTAGGATTACAGACTTTTGGAATACTTTGTGTAACTTTTCGTCCAGGCCCAACTGTTGAAGGTGTTGTGTAAACGTGCTTGGTGTAAGGCCTGAGACAGACATAATCAGGGGGACAATTGTGACTTTGTTTTGTTTCCAAAGTCGTTTTATTTCCATGGCAAGGTCCGTGTATTTAGATATCTTCCCAGCGTAGGTGTTTTGGATATTCACATCATTGGGAATGGCAATATCTATCAAATAGGTAATTTTGTCGGCCTTTGACTGGAAAACTATATCTGGTCTATTGGCTGGGATAGTCTTGTCTGTATGTATTTCAACGTCCCAGTATAGTTTGTATTGATCGTTTTCGAGTACTGATGTCGGAGTGTAATTGTAATACGGATCTGTGTTTTCTATTAGCTTGTTTGTTGTGGCTAATGCTTGGTGTATGACCTTGGCCGCAGAGTTATGTCTGGCTGTGTATTCGGTACCGGCAAGAGTTTTGCACCCGCTTGTTATGTGATCTATTGTTTCTTTTTGTTGTTGACATTTTCTGCAATTATCGTCTGTTATGGATGGATCTTTAATTATATATTTTTTGTAGTTTCGTGTTGCAATCACTTGGTCCTGGATAGCAAGCATGAAACCCTCCGTTTCTGGGAACAGCTGACCATCCTGCAACCAGGCGTATGACTGTTTTTGGTTAATGTGGTCTTGGGTGACACGGTATCTATGTTTGCCGTGCAGTGCTTTCTGCGACCAGGTGTTTATTTTTTCTTGTTGTGATTGGATATGATTGTATGTGTCTGCTACGTGATCTGGACTAGAGAGGTTAAGTGGTGTATAGTTTCTGTCTGCTTTTACTATTGCCTTATGTAAGTTAGTTTGTTTGGTGTGGAAGAAATGTCTGAGTGTTTGTATCTGTGTTGTGCGAAGTGACTGTATATCTATAATTCCTCTGCCACCTAGTTTTCTGTCTATGACGAGCCTCTCCTTGCAAGCGTTCGGATGTGACATCCTGTGTTTTGTGAGTTCTGTTCGTATAAGTATATGGATGTTTTCTATGTCCGTGTGTGACCACTTGATGATGCCAAAGGAGTATGTGAGTACCGGTATCGCAAATGTATTAATGGCTTTTGTGAGATTTTTAGAATTCAATTTTGTTTTTAATAGTTTAATGAGGCGGTCTTTAAACTCTTGTGTTAGTTGTGCCTTAACTTGTGTATGGTCTATCTTAACGTTCTGATTGAAGCCCAGGTACTTGTACGTTTCGTCTTTATCCATGTTGTCCAGTGGTTGGCCAGTTACTACTTCCTTTTCGGGTTGATTTTTCCATTGGCCTTTATTGATGTGGAGCACCTTGCATTTACTCATTCCGAATTCCATCCTGATGTCTGATGTATAAACTTCTGTTATTTTGAGTAATTCTCTCAGTTGTACTTCTGTGGCGGCATATAGTTTTATATCATCCATGTACAGGAGATGATTGATTTTGTGTTGATCTGCTTTATGGTGTCTGATGTTGAAACCATGGTTTGTGCTGTTAAGTGTGTTGGAGAGCGGATTTAGGCAGAGGCAGAACCATAGTGAACTAAGAGAGTCACCCTGGAAGATGCCGCGTCGTATATGTAGCTCATCCGTTTGAATATGGCCATCGTGAGTTTGAAGGTGTATGTTTGTTCGCCATGTTTCCATGGTGCTCTTAAGAAACTGACGAAGTTCTGGGTTGATTTTATATATTTGAAGTGTTTTCATTAGCCAGCTATGGGGTACAGAGTCGAATGCTTTTTTGTAATCTATGAAACAGGTATGGAGATTCCTATGCTCTTTTCTAGTTTGCTCCATGATCACACTATCAATTATAAGTTGTTCCTTACAACCCTGGCTGTGTTTTCTACATCCTTTTTGTTCTTCAGTCAGGATGTTGTTTTGCATTAGGTGTTGTTCAATTCTTCTGCATATTGTTGCAGTGATAATTTTGTACAAGGTGGGGAGACAAGTGATTGGGCGGTAGTTGGCGGGGTTCTTGGTATCTGCATTTTTGGGTTTTATATACGTTATTCCTTGTGTGAGGAATTTGGGAAGCCTATTAGGTTGGAGTATGGCTTTATTGATTTGGTCTGTGAGCATTTCGTATGTTGAACTGAATTGTTTGTACCAAAAGTTTTGCACATTATCAACGCCTGGACACTTCCAATTGTGAGTATGTTTCATCGTTTCAGCTATTTCCTCAGTTGTAAGAATAACGTTTCCCTGCTCCGTTATGTGTTGATGTTTTGTCTCTTCTTGTCTGATCCATGGAGCATTTTCATTATGGGTTTTGGGTTCTGACCATAGGCTTCTCCAAAATGCAGTTAATTCTTGTCTGCTTGGAGGTTCTATTGTTGTTATCTGGTTGTTTGATGTTATTTTTTGGTAGAACTGCTTCTCACTTTTCTGAAATAGATTATTAGCATCCTTTCTGTCGTTGGATTCGTTGTATCTGCGGAGTCTAGCGGCATAAACTGCAAGTTTTTGTTTAAGTGTATCAGCTGTTTCTGGTATTGATTTTTGTGGTGACTTTGATTTCATTATATTTATTGTTCTTTGTATGTGTTTTGAAGGATGGTTGTTATTGAGGGAGTATTGCGTGAGGTGTGCCAGATCCTTTCTGAGCGTGCTGATTTTGTTTTCTATTCTTATTTGCCATTTAGGTTTAGCCCTATTGCTTCGCTGGTCTTTAGAACGTTTTTGAAGTTTTTGGCCGTTAACTATGAGTGTTGTTGCTGCGGCAGCATATATAACGGTATGGATGTCCTCTAGGTTACTGTTGTTTGTTATGAATTGTGGTATTAGGTTAGTATTTATTGTGTGTAGTATTTGCTGAGTGTTGTTTTTGAAAATTAGTCTGGGCAGGGGATCTCGCAGTGCAGGATTGGTGCCACACCATTTGTTAAATTGTGTGTTCATCACCTGTTCCGCAGTTTGTGTGATGGAAGGTGATCGAGCAATGTTTTGGTTTTGGTTCTGTGTAGTTGTGTTGCACCGTTTGTTAAATTGAGTTGTTCGTGAGTTCGTCATTTGTTCCGGTTCGCCCGAGATGGAAGACGGTTGAGCAGTGTTCACTGCTTCGGCAGATTGTGTGACGGAAGGTGGTTGAGAAATTTGCTGGCTTTGTGTGGTCGTGGCGGGTAAGTTAGTGAATGTTATGTCAGGTGTATTTGGTGTATGTTCATGCTCTGAATCTATTTCTGACTGTATGCTAATGTTGTTGGTTGTGGCTGTGTTTGTAGTCTGGTTATTTCGGGTATGGATGTTTTGTGTCTCCGTGATTGATTCAGTAACAAGCGAATCAGTCGGATGGACAGTGTTTATTTCGTTGGCTACAAGTTTTTTTACAGCTTGCAGTTCTTGGGGCGTAAGGCGGTTGTTTTTTGTTATGACTCGTTTTTGGTCAATGAGTCTTTGTTCAGTTACACGTTCTGCGAGGTGTGGGTATTGTGCTATAAATAGCCTGTGCAGCTCATGTCTGTAGCCTGTAGAGATGGTTTCTAGTTTCGTAGCGGTATAGTAACAGCGCATTACAAATTTGTTCATTTCAGTAGTCCACTGTAAGCGCTGTCGGGGTTTGCCAGCTTTGGTGGTTGCCGGCTGTGCCGGCAAAACATCTGCAGCTGGGTTGTGTGCTATTGGTTGTTGTGTTCGGGTTTGAGATTCGGGTGAGTTTAACCGACGTACCCTAGGCCGTCATGGGTTATTTATGAGATTAACTTTATCCATCGTGTTCCCACGAGTAGGGACGATCTAAATGTCGCTCTCCCAGGTGACGCCCATTCCAGGAGAGAGGGGACTTATATTTACTCCGAAGTTGGCCCAAGGTGCTCCGGAGGATTTGCGACTTTACTGTCGGGTTTTGTTGAGGCTTTCTCCTCGCGGGCCAGCCGGTTAAGGCAAGCCCCCCGGTTGCGTACCCCTCACAACGTTCCCCAGCCACGCCCTGCTGAGGTCGTTGAAGTGTGGGGCGCAATAACGGTATGTGACAGAAGGACCGGCGCTCAGTCTTCTGTGGCATTTCTCCCCGGATTTGCCAAATCCCTATCTGACTGAGGTCAGGATAGCTTGGGGAAAGGAGCTTTGTGCTCGGTAGGATATACAAAGTCTACCTAGCCTAAAGCTTCCTGAGTGTGCTAGCCTTGGTTGAAATGACTTTTTGATCACGAGCCCTGTCGGCATGACAACTCCGCGGTGGTATTAAAGCCTCCGATGGACCATCAATCGACATAGCTTGCCCATCAAAAAGTCACTTTCTAAGCCCCCAAACGAGCGACAACGTTCTAGCACCTGATGGGGTGGGATTATTATTATTAATATTTTCGATATTTGAGCTCCTACTACTAAGGTAAAATCTTAGAATTTCAAGCCACCATGGTTAACAGCCAATATTAGATTATTGGCGTCTCTAAGGGACAAAGCTTTGCGTAAGTTCAAAAGAACTCGTAAGACAGCCCATTGGGAATATTATAAACAATTTTCACTACAAATGCAGTTAGGAATGAACAAAGTGCATACCTCATGCACACATTGCACAAAAATAATAATAATAATAACAACAACAAGGAAGACCCAGTTCACTATAACATCAGGTGAAAGTCTGGTTCAGACAGAGTTGGTGTCATTCAAGAAGTGTCTTCCAAGGAGACTCCTTGAGTCCCTTGCTCTTTTGCATCTCGTTACTGCCTTTGTCCATAGCGCTGAAAAATACTAAGGGATACAGCTGTGGCACGCCCAATAACCAGAGGCACAAGGTCACCCATCTGTTTTATATGGATTACCTAAAACTTTATGCCTCTGGCCAACGCGAACTACAACAATCGCTGAGGGTGGTGCAGGATTACAGTCATGCTATCGGAATGGAGTTCGGAACTGACAAATGTGCATTGGTTCATCTCAAGAAAGGACCAAGCGGAGATAGTAGAGATGAGGTACAGCTCGTTGATGGGAGCATCTTGCGAGAACTGCATGCTGGAGATACTTATACCCACCTTGGAGTGGCGCAGCGTCATGTTCAAGAGGCAGAATTGGTCAAAGAGTGTCTCCGCCGCAAGTATTTGCACCGACTCCGGCAGATCTGGTCGTCAGAACTGTCCGGCAAACACAAAGTCGCTACCACAAACATGCTTGCGGTCCCATTGTTATTATACACCTTTGGTGCTATACACTGGAAAGTGAACGAACTGAAGGAAATCGACACGAAGACCCGCAAAAGGATGAATATGGAGAGAAGTCTGCATCCTAAGTCCTCTGTCCCGCGACACCTGGGAGGGTGTGGATTATTGAGTTTGGAGCGTCTGCACAATAGGGTAGTTTTGGCCACTGCCTGCTATGTAACGAACAGCACCGATCCCCTGATCCGCTTTGTGCAAGAGCAGGAGAATGCGGGTAAAGGAGCCTTTTTTTAACGCAGCGAAACGAGCAGTCGAGGAGCTCAGCCTCACACTCGACTTCAAGCGGAGGTGTCAGCAGTCCATTACGGAACTTGCTCCCGCAGAATTAAAATCCCACATTAAAACAGCCGAAGTCGACTTTCTCTTAAGACTTCATAAAGATAAGCCAATGCATGGAATCTTCTACAAACATCCAGAAGAGCATGGTTTGTCTGAGCAGTTGACCTTCTCTTTTCTAAGGTCTAGTTGGTTGAAGTCGGAGACTGAGGGCTTTATAATAGCTTGCCAACACCTTGGTGTACCGTAAAAGGGTTATGGGTGTAGATGTACCCGACACCCGTTGTAGAGCTTGCCGACAGGCGCCAGAGACGCTTATGCATCTCTTGTCGGAGTGTAAGACGTACGCTGCTGGTTATGGTCATTGGATCCCTAGGTGGAATGAAGAATACGCTGCTCTCGGCACTGCGCAAAATACCGGTGTGCCGTGCGGCGCCAGAATGCAGAAGGCAGTCATCCTTGGGTCCCTTCGTCTACTTAGGGCAGCACTTTTTTTAAATAATAGCCTTTTATTGCCCAACAGAAATCCATTTACAGGGCAAACAACTCAATAAATACAAAAAATACAAATATACTTACAGCTAAGTATAATTCTTGAACGAAGTAATGTGACAAACAATACATTATAATCAATAAATTAGTGTTACTGCGAATAATGCTGTTTACAAGAAGAAAATAAAGAATTGTATAAATTGAATATACAGAATAGTTATAGATTATGCTTGAGCACAGATTTTAGCTCTTGTAATGTACAACTGAAAGTATCACACATAGAACAAATGGCGTTATAGTTCGCGCACAAAACTCTTACAGGTTACTTCAGTAATACATTGGTATTTGCCTCACAAAGAAATAACATTTCACGACAAGAGCTTAGTCTAGGTGCTAGAAATTCTACCTGTGATGGCAATGTAGGTGCAAAATAACTAATAATAACTAATAGGACTAGAAAAATGAAGCCATGGATGACTGCTGGTATACTGATATCCACGAGGAAAATGAAGTCAAGTTGATTGACTCAGTACTTCCCACACATTACGGTGATACCAGTTTATTATTTTCCCATATCATGAAGCTTTAGTCTGAGATCCCCTTGCAACCAAAACATCGCCAGTCCTCCTGCCCAAAAATTGTCTTATGCCGGTAGGTCTTTTCTTCACAGGCCTATTATCAATACAACAAATTTTTCAGTTTTAACCCCCCCACCTTCCAACCACCCCAATTTCACCACCACCCAAAAAAAGGTAGAAAATGATCAGGAACCCCTAAAATATCTAAAAACGAAGTTTGAGCTGTTTTCATATTTTTAGTTTTTTGATTATTGCTACGCTGCCACTGACACGATTTGTAATAAACATACACATTTTCCATTCTCACCACGGTAATAATACTGTGTCAAAAGTTCATTAAAATCAATTTAATAATTTCCACGATACAAAATACAAAACGATCTAAAGCAATAAATTTTTGTATACAGATAATTCTAAGTCCCTTAGTTTCGGTAATAGGCAATGCAATGCTCAGATGGACCTAAAAAGATGATTTATGTTGCTAAGTCTTCCTTCATAGGTCAGTGGAATACAACCAATTTTTTCGTTTTTCAACCCGCCCCCCCTCCGTCCCCCCCCCCCCACCGACCCCAATTTCACCCCCACCCAAAAAAAAGCAAAAAATGATCAGGAACCTCTAAAACGCTTAAAAACCAAGTTTGAGCTGTTTTTATATTTTCAGTTTTTTTATTATCTCTGCGCCGCCCCTGGCACGATTTATAAAAAAACATACGCATGTTCCATCCTCTCCACGGTAGTAATACAGTGTCAAAATTTCATTAAAATCAACTCAACAGTTTCCTCGTTACACATTATAGAACGATCAAAGCAATACCTACTCGTATGTTTACACCAGAAAAAAATTTCAAGTCCTTAGGTTTCTGTAATAGGACCTAAAAAAGCTATTTATGCCGCTAGGTCTTCCTTCGCAGGTCAGTGGACAGTCTATTACGAATACAACAAATTTTTCAATTTTACAACGCCCCATCCCGTAACCACCCCAAATTTCACCATTTTTTTGAGAAATATTTAAGTAAGACTTTTTTTGGATAAAAATAACATATTATCTAAATATCAATTTGGTAAAAATAGCAGCACTGAAAGTTCTCTTCAGGAACTTGTAGCCCCGATTCCTGACAACTTTCAAAATGACAAAAAAACGGTAGCAATTTTTTAGGATCTTCAGAAAGCGTTCGACACAGTACCTCATTCAAGAGCATTGATTAAACTAGAAAGCATTGGAGTTCGCGGTGAAGATCTAAAATTGTTTAAAAATTATTTGGCTGCCAGATTTCGACAAATTAGGGTTGGGTCTTGTCTGAGTTTCGCGGAAAAAATAAAAATTGGCGTGCCTCAACGTACAGTTTTGGGGCCTACACTATTTCTCATTCATATAAATGAACTACTTCTAGGTAATTTCAACTGTCAAACGATTTTTTATGCTGATGATACAGTATTAATATGTAGTGGTCACTCATGGAATGCTGCAATTCAAAACATCTTTAAGTAAAGTAAAATGCTGGTTAGACATCAATCATCTTAAGCTTAATATTACTAAAACTAAATATGTAATATTCTCTCCAACTAAAGTAGGTAATCCATCAAATCTTCAACCTCTAATAATAAACAAAAGTGTCGACAGTGTCGAAAGAGTAGATTCTATGAAGTTTCTAGGAGTTATGGCTGACTGCTATTTAAAATGGCAAAGCCCTGCCGAGCACTTAGGAACAAAACTGAGGAGGATTATTTTCAAGTTCTTTATTCTTAGAAATAGTCTAAGCAAGAAGAGTCTCTTGACGGTATATAATTCATTCGTGGTATCAATTATTAGCTATGGAATAAGTATATGGGGTGCGGCATACACGAATAATTTAAAAATTTTGCAAACTACCCAAAACTTCATTTTAAGAACTATTTTTTGAGTCCCATGTGGGACAAGTTGCAAAGTTGTGTATACAGACAATAAACTGTTAAACGTGAAAGGTTTGTATATGTTAGCTGCTTTAAAATTAATTCATGCTAGAAATGATTACACACTAACAAATCACATGTATGACACGAACTAGAATTATCTTATACCTACAAGAAAGTGAATAAAGCGGTTTGCCAGAAATGCATAAAGTTTAATGGTATAAGGCTGTATAATAATATACCAGCTGAATATAAAACAATGCCTAAATATACATTCAAAATGGAAATTAAGAGATATGTATTATACAACTTCAATAAACTTGCTTCGATTATACATTAACTGCTTTTTACGCCTATTTTCTTTTATTTACAATATAATATTATTTATATTATTCTAATATTTTATCATTTTGCTCAATTCCTATTTCATGCTACGTTACTCTACCTACTCCATGACCATCACTGGCAGTTGTAATAATCCAGGTTGTGACACACACAAGCTTTGCCTAAGAAGGATATCATCAATGGTTTGGCCGATCTTCGTCCAATTTCTATAGTACCGGTTCTCTCAAAAATTTTGGGGCAAATTATGAAATTCCAGTTCATGCTTCACATAGACTACTATAATTTGTTGCCCATATATCAGTCAGGTTTTCGTAAGGGTTTTAGTTGCACAACTTCACTTCTATAGTTAAATTTCACATTGCATGATACCTCCGCTAGCGGTAAATCGGCGCAAACAATGTTGTCACGCGCTTATATAACAAAATCGTAAGATCCCTTAGATGCTCAGCTAACGAATAGATATTACTGTATGCTTGATTGTATGCATAATCTGTGAGCAAATATTCAACAGTGTTTCTCAATTTTCTATTATTTGGAGTCAAACATTAATTGCAATCCTTAATTTCTAATATGCCTAATCCACGTCCAATCATACCAACGGTAGCACGACTGCTGAAACATACGTACACTTGGCAACAGCGCTTGAAATGGCGGCATGCGAGCTCTCGGCGTTGCCCCTTTGTGCAGGTCCTTTAGCCATAGCTTAGAGATCGGTACAGGCATGCACACGCATACTGTGGGAAGCTATAGATGTGCGAGTGTACTCAATATATTCGCACTCAGAACGTTCATCGCAGACTTGTACTGTCGCATATCTGTGCGAACTCAAGTCGCTTGATCCATTCGGTATCGTGATAAAAATTTCTGAGGAGCAAAAAAACCGTAAATTAGAGCACCAACGCACATGTATGTTTCTTTCATGTTAATCAAAAAACCGACACCAGTTTTAGGCTCACACCATGTCGCTTATCTATTTTGCGCGATGTGACGCATTGTGAGAGGGGCCATGAAATCACAGCAGTTTCGCAGCAATTACGCACGGTTTGACAATGCCGCAAGATCCGCCGAGGGTCCGGCTTGCCGCTTCGCGGTGGCCGCCCGTTTAGATTTGACGCGCCAGTCTTAGTCAGGTGCGTAGCGATATAGCAGGTGTGGTAAGTTATTCTTGAAGTTTGCGCGGGAAATTAGACGATACAATTAATAACAATGCAGCAAGGCACATCGGTTAGCAATACAGCATCCAAACGACATGTTTTATCAACCGGTGAACGCAATATAGTGAAGAATGTTTACGATGGTGTACGTACACGATTTCCTGAAAGGCCGGTGAAGGAAATCGTTAAACTTTGCAGCGATCTGACTAAGGTCTCAGTTGCAACAATTTTCAGAATTTTGAAGGAAAAGAAGCGCGACGTAGTATTTGTGGTAAAATCACTTAAACAAAAAAGAGGAGTTAAAAAGATTGTTTTGGATGGTGACGTGAAAAATGCGATTCGTCGAAAAGTCCATTCATTTTATCTCCGTAATGAACTTCCAACGATAAAAAAACTACAACAGGAATTACAAAATGATGAAAGTCTGCCAAAGATATCTCGTCGGGTATTATTGAGAACATTACGCGAAATAAATATCAGATATTTGAAAAGAAAGCGGAACAGCGCATTGATTGAAAGAGACGATATAGTATTATGGCGTAGAGAATATTTAAGAAAAATACGTAGTATTCGTAACGCCGGGGGAATAAAAATCTATTACTTGGACGAAACTTGGTTGAATGAAGGGCACACGGTTACTAGGTGTTGGCAGGATTTGAATATAGCGAGTCGTAGACAAGCCCATCTTGAAGGCCTAAGTACGGGATTAAAATGCCCTTCAGGCAAAGGCCGTCGGCTAATAATAACGCATATTGGCAGCGAATCTGGGTTTGTGGATGGGGGATTGAACGTCTTTGAATCTCGGAAAACTGGTGATTATCATGAGGATATGGACGCTGTAGTTTTTGAATCTTGGTTTAAATCCATATTGACAAAATTAGAACCCGGTTCGGTTATTGTATTAGATAACGCGTCCTACCATAGTCGGCGTTTAGAAGCTCTTCCGACTTCTAATTGGAAAAAAGCGGATATCTATGACTGGCTCGTGTCAAAAAATATAGAATGCGATATGACTATGCTCAAAGCACAGCTGTCACAACTCGCGCGTCACCACAAAGAAAGGTATATAAAATTAGCAGTAGACGAAATGGCTAGGGAAAAGGGTTTTACAGTTTTAAGACTGCCTCCGTATCACTGCGAGTTAAACCCAATCGAGTTAGTATGGGCACAAGTAAAAAATGAAGTAGCGCGTAGGAATACAACTTTTAAGTTGGCCGATATACGTATCCTTTTAGAAGAAGCAATCGGTGCGGTAACTGCAGATAACTGGCAGAAATGCGTATCACACGTAAAAGCAGAGGAAGAAAAGTTTTGGAAATTAGATCCCCATATAGATTCCGTAATAGAGCCAGTCATAGTTAACCTTGGCAGTGATACAACCAGTGACAGTGACGAGTCCTTTGACTGTAGTTCTGCTAGTGATGACGAATTTCCACCGCACACGTCCGCAACTGACTGAGATTCAGAACAAGTATATTTATTTACTTTTTATTTGTTTTTGTTGTTTTTTTGTTGTTTATTTTTTTAATTTATTTTAATTTATATATTTACTTTTTTATTCGTTGTTTATTTTTAAGACGTTCATAGACAATTTAGTCAATCACTTTTGTTGCTGTTGCTCCAGTTTCTTAAGCAGAATATATTTTTTGTTCATTGTAACTTTTAAGACTTTACTTCTTACTCTGAATTTAATTTGTTGGATTCTAAGTTCTCCTTTGAAGTTTAGAGAGTTTATTTATTGTTTCATTTTCGTATTCATGCACCTTTTCAGTTTCCTATTCATTTTGTTAAACATAAAAGAAGGGTGGGAGGAGTGGTGGGACTCGATATGCAGCCACCTCCTCGTGGTGAGTCCTGGGTAGTCCGCATAAAGACTAGCTGAGAGCTGCATTACTGTTGTAGATTATTTCAATTCCACTTCCAGTATGACCGAATGTGAGAACTTTACTATTTGAAATCTTTGGCTGACGTCTAACGTAATATAATGTTTCCATTGAAACTGTACCTGTGGTTGCCTGCCCCTACCAAGCCGCTGTGCTGATGGCCAATAATTAAGCCCATAGCTATTTGACAATATCATACTTGCATTTTTGAGAAAGACTGCACATTTATGTAAACGAAACATTAGCAACTACTCAACTAGTTATAACTTCCAATATCTAGTAGCATATATCTAGCTTTGATTCGGATAAGTAATATTTTATCATTAAAATATATCTTTACATTTCAAAATAAAATCGGGTACACCTATTTGTAAAAAATGAATACAGAACGTATAGAATTTTATGATAGCTTTAAATTGTATATTGGCTCTGAATCCCTATCTAGACCTTCAAAGAAATCGAGCGCGCCACTGCTACCCGGCGTGACCAGGCGTGACGCAGGTATCATCGAATGTGGAACTTAACTATAGACGTAACAAATGATATTTTAAGAGAAATTGGTAAAGGTAACACTACAGCTCTTGTAATTCTTGACTACACAAAGGCATTTGATACTATTAGCCATCAGTTAATGTTTTCGATCTTAAGATATATGGGCTGTTCTGCTGATGCAAATTGTTTATAAGCTATTTTTCAATGAGAACACAGTTTGTCGAAACTTCTTCCGGAGTATCTGAGCCTCTTTTGTGTAGGGTACCTCAAGGCTCAATTTTGGGCTCATTACTTTTTTCAGTATACTCAGCCAATATTATGAGGTGTTTGAAGTTCACAAAGCCTTATCAGTATGGCTCGTCTGAAAATGCTATTTCCATATCGTCGATGCGCAACGCTTGTTGTGTTTGGCTTTGTTAAAAGCTTTGTTTATTTAGGAAAATTATCAAAATGAGTGATTTCGGCTTCACGGGTCACCGACGCCGACGTCGAGCCGAGTAAGTTCGCGAACTTAAAAACCGTGTACTTAAAGTTCGTACGTGTGTCACCCCTTTTAGAGTGCCACCGGATGCCAGCTAATCTGCGTGTGTTGGTTCGAAGTTCGAAGAAATTTATTGAGATGCTTTTTGCAAATGTTACACGCATTGTCTCTACGATCGACATAAATATGATTTTGAATCAAATCTTGTTAGACATTAATATATATTAATTAGTTGGAAAATGAAAATTTAAATAGGTGAAGCGCGTATCAGCGTGCAAATAGAATGATTATTTCGCGTCGATGCTGTTGTAATCTGTGGTCAAGTCGTGGTGCGAGTATACATGGTGTGCTCGCCAGCCGTACGAAATTGAGATCGCTCTGCGCAATGCGTCAGCAACGAGATTTTTCGCGCAGAGAATTATTAGACGTCGTGATACCACGGCCTGTTTAATCGCGTTTTAGATAGAATCGCTAACGATTTTTGTTTAATTTACTTTGTATTCCTTATTTTAAGTTATAGAAGACTGAAATTTGTATACATAATGCCAAATTGTGCAGTTGTCGGTTGTAAAAGCCATAGTAAGATGAAAGAGCCAAATGTAAAATTCTATAGGTTCCCGAAAAATTAAAATCTCGCAATGTAATGGAGTAATGCTTGCCGCCGAAAGGACGAAATTAATATGAAAAATGGTAATCATTTCACAAATTAGCATTAAACATTTATTAAAACTGAAATTTTTATGGTACATCCTCGGAAAATATTCACCTGCCGTATTTTCAATATAAATATGCAGAAGAAAGCAATGAATCGTGCCTACTTGAACCATTACAAGTCAAAAACTTAGTTTCGAGTAATTCGAACATCGAAGCTGATGACGTGTGCTTCACTCAGGAGTTTTTCAAGAACGTTCTTGTTGACAGCGATATTGTTGGGACAGAGAATTATTCAAATGATATTCATTTTTCCAACTTTAACTTTCAGAGTCCAGATTATGACCTTTAACTTTATTTCTGAAGAACATGACCTTTTGTGTCAATTGGAAAAAAAAATAAAATGCCAGACACGATTTCCAACGAGGGACTGAAATTTATTGCCGGATATGTGGCCTTCAGATTCAAAAACGACAGTCGTTTTCTAAACAATCAAACATATTTAAAAAATTATTAGTGATAGGCCCCAGTGGAAACCATCAAACAATTTCCTGACAAAATAATATTATATCTAATATGAACGAGAATATACGTCAGACTCAGACATTTAAAAAAAAGGATTAGTTTCTAAAATTGTAGGCATAAACTTAGGAAAAAAATGACCAAATTTACCAATAAATAATATAATTTTGTAGAAAAAGTCATTAAATTACCTATTTTACACTTCTCTATAACATATTTGTCAAATAATTGGCTATTGAACTCCTTAATCTATCACTTTGAAATTAAAATATAATCCATCATGTGGTATTCCGGCCAGTTCGCCGACAGAAATACTCGTTGCTGACGTCACAGCGTGCCGGCGCTCGGACGGCTGCATGCGCGTGAGCACACCATGTTTATTTACACTATGGGTCAAGTGTGACGTAAAATTCGGTAGTGCCAACCTTAAAAACCATATGATGCATGTCATGCATGTTGCATACCCATCTCTGTATATTATTAAACATTTTCTAAATAAAAACTCGCAATGAAATTGGGAGTCTTACTGTCAAGAGGTCACAAACAAATATGAATTTGAATAGATCTTGTGAAAACTGCGAATCATGTCACAGCAACATTGTTGTAAAACACAATGAGCTTGGCCTTGAATGGGACCATGGATAAAATAAACGAATAAATTCGCGGAGTAAACGTTGATGTAAAATGGGTATTAGGGAAGTAAAGGAGTTATTATTCTGTTAACAGGTCCTTATGTCTGTAGTTAGTGACTTTTTATAACCATCAGGTTTGTTTTTTGCTGAACACGAGCTTTGTACATTAAAATGGTGTCTGGAATAAATGTTTGGCCGAAATACCTGTCACATTGTAAAGAACAACAAGGTTATGTTTTTTTTTTTTTGATAAACGACTGAAGCCAATGTCACAAGTTAATGAAAATGACTGGTCGCCAGCTACCATTACTTCAGCGATCAGGTACTGAATTTCCTTAGATTATACTGGATATATATATATATACTGGATGTCTGTGGGATCACAGTCCAGTGCAAACACAACAGTGTAAAACTGAAAACTTAAAATTGGAAGAAATGTTACAAACAGCAGTGTAAGTCCAAGGTAACAATATGTTGAATATGAGCTATATAAGAAATTAAGCTGTTTTTGATTGATTTTGGCTACCATAAATGATTCATTGGCTACTATGTTGTTCTGTTAAACTGTATTCATTTTGGTGACAAGTGAGCACAGTATTTTCTAGATATATGTTTAGGTGGTTGCTGGTTGCACCAGCAACACATCTGCTGCTAGAATGTGAATATGATCTACTGTGTTTGAAAGTTTCTGCAAGTTTGAGAGACATACCATTAACCATCATTGGTTATTTTCAAAGTCAACATTACAGACAACATTATTTATTGTATTCTGACATATACCTATGGAAAAGGTAGGTCAAATGGTCAAACAGTGTAGAATTGGGTAGCACTGATGAAGCTACAATTACACAGGATGATAGTATCATGTACGGGATGTTGTCTGGTGTCCTGAAATACATTTTACCCCTGTATGATTCATCACCTTGGCATGTCTCAGCTTGATTGGAGGTTGTTTATCCCTTAACTGGTAACGTGCCGTCTGTGAGACTGCAAGCAATCTTAAATTCGAGCCTACAACAAAACCTTACCGCATTTCTGGTAAATAACCTCATTTAATCTATCTGCCATTGGTATCCCTTTTATATCCCGTTTATCAATAAGTTTGCGTATACAACATTCCAGATGTGCTTAGTTGTTAGTTCAGTTCACTCTGTGAGACGGAACGTTACAGTTTACGTTATAATTTTTCTCAACTGGTAGTCATGGCAGGTCCGTCATTTTTTACCAAAATATTTTTATAGGTGTATTGCTTTACTTATTATCAATCACAAAATATATAGATTTGAGTGTGGTCAAAGTTTTTTTTTATTATCTTGGTCCTACAAATTTGTGTTCTAGTTAATAATTATCATAATTTTTTTTCTTTACATCATGTGTTCTGCTACTTTATATAAAATTATTATTAAAGGATATATACCCAACAAATCTTCATGCATTTTTTCCAAAAAATAATTAGGAGAGTTTGATTTTTTAAGCTTCAAAGACGTTACAGTCTCACAGACTGCACGTTACCAGCTATGCCCCGAATTTGCACGTTACCGGTTAAGGGTTAAGGAACCTCAATAGCTCAACACCACTTTTTGGTTATGTTTAGAAGAAAGTACAGCCTCCTCCAGCCTCCCTTACAAATTAGGAGAGTTCACTGAGCCAGCCCTTTGACAAGATGGTACAGTCACTTGACTAATACCTACCGGGCTAACCCTGTGGCCTCTACATGACTATATCACACCTAGAACATAGGCTAGGCCAGCACACAATTATTATTATATTTGTGCTAGTGATACTGAAAAGAAAGAAATAGAAGTATCTTACATTATTTAAATTATAATTAAGTTGCTAAAATTCGGTCTGGTATTCGGTATTCTTAAGGAATAGAGGACACTTAAAAAAGCTCTATTTTCATGAAAAAGAATTGAATTAGTTATACCCATACCCAATTCTCGTTACACGATCTCTGCAAACTGCCCCCTGCGCTATAACGTCCAAGGTGCCATTTCAAACGAAAAACGATATAATTGGATTTAAAAAGGTCTTGGACCAAATAGGACACTTTTTTCTCGTACAAACACTTCGAAGGATCAGAAAAAGTCAATCAAAAAAGCACATGAAGCACATAAATCACAACTGAAGGATTTTGGAATTTTGGATCAATATCAATAAAAGGTAAACTTGTCAAATACAAGGCAGTGTTGCCAGGCAGATCAGATTGTCAGATTGCAATTCGCTACTTTGAAATGTCGCTACGTTGTCGCCACCGCGCCATAGAAAGGTACCTAAACATGGCCGACTCTACACTAGGCCGGAGCCTTAGATGTGGCAACGTGGCTTAGCTGTCAAATAGTGATCCGGTTACCGTAAATTGTTTTACAGTTTCAGAATAATAATTATTACATTTTATATGTATTAGAGTTCATCTTGGTTAATAAATTAAGAAAAATACTTTTTAAAACTACTACTACTTATACCACTTACATCTGATGTCTGGTTCATCGTAGTCAAACACTACAAAATAAAAATAAACGCAACCTGTTTCCTGCTGCCACTTCCACTTCCACTTAAATGAATACTCAATTTACTTTGTAAATTTTCACTTGAGCTAGAAAAATTCACTATTAGGTCACTTTGAAGCCATTCTTGCTGGTCTTGATTCCCTTTCACTATCAAATCTTTTCGTAGGTATGCCCTAGATGCATGCCCAGATGAGTTCTATTAACTGTATTTTTCTGTGATATTTGGGAGGTCCAGAAAACATTGTAGGTACCACATTGTGCTTTAAAATAGGTCTTATCCTTTGAAATGTTTGTAAATTACTGTCTTTATTCTTATAAATATAACCAGCCCTTCCAAGGAATACCTTTCACCCACTTCTGTTTATGTCCTTTATTGGAAGCACAATTGCTAGTGCAACCTGGTACTACACACTTGCAGACATCTTTTTATCTTTATAGTTTCGTTTGTGCCGGTAAGTAAGTAGAAACACATTAAAAATCACCTTCCACTCTTCAGTTTTTACTCTGGAAGGTTATGTTTGTGGAAGCACAATTGCTAGTGCAACCTGGTACTACACACTTTGCAGGCATCTTGTTATCTTTATAGTTTTGTTTGTGCAGGTAAATAATTAGAAACACATTAAAAATCACCTTCCAATCTTATTTTTCACTCTGGAAGGTTAGACTAATGACTTAACAACAAATAAAAGCTCGGCCCCCGATTCAGTGTTGCCATATTTCAATGCTCCGGCCTAGTGAGTAGTCGACAATGCTACGTCTCAACAAAGTCAAAAAATCCTTATTTTCGCGACAGATCGCTACGAATGGCAACACTCCACAAGTGCTAAACGATGACAGAAATATGACACGATTCAGTAGGGTTGTTGAGAATACTCGTTAACCGTATTCACTTTGTGATACTCGTTTATTGATTGTGAAATTCCGAATATATATAGGCCCTCCAGTACAAATTGATAAATCATAATAATAAAACGGCTTTATTTTAATTATTATCGGCGAAGTCCTGTACTTAACCAAGTAATATTTGCAATTACATACTTTTGAAATATTCAAATTCTTATGCGACGGCCACACACAGCGACTTGCCTGCACTGTATAGTTTGCGCACACAAGACGGTACCTATACCGCTGAGTGTCTACACCATTCAAGTAAGCTCGGAAAAACCTCCACTATTTAATAATTCGGAAACTGACTATTTCATATAGGTGCTGCCACTGGGTGCTGCTGTCTTTAAACCTGAACCCTATGGTCACACACACATGCTTTACCGTGTAGACTAGATGGCGCAAGCCAAAACTTTCAGCAGTCTGAAATTTAAATAACGCACGCGCTTCCCGTTACAAAATGGTTTGCACAAGTGAGTTAAGTATTAACTAGAGTGCGGTAAGGTAAGAGGCAACGTAAGACGTAAAAAAATAAACCTGTGGAATCAGATGAGAGTGTTTATAGTCGTAACGTAAGAGGTAACGCAACACTCTCATCTGATTCCACAGGTTTATTTTCTTACGTCTTACGTTACCTCTTACCTTACCGCACTCTAGTTAATCCCTTATGGTAAACAGTAAACTAAAAAGAAACAATCACTTTGTCACAAGAAAAGCGTCATGGAGAATGTGCTCATTTGTTAATTTTGGTATCGAATTCATTCGACAGTTCGACACTGTTCCTCACACCAAATACTGAAAGGAGGAACATTAGGGCTGTTCCAAGTTACGGTTCTATTAGCGTCCTAGAACCGTTTTCATAATCCCCGCCCATTTTTCAGTTCTAAAAATGATGATTGGTTGGTCCGCCGGCGTACCAACCAATCATCGATTCTAGAATCACAAAATGGGCGGGGCATGATGAAACCAGTTCTAGGACGGTAATAGAACCGTAATTTGAAACAGCCCTATCATAGTCTTGTGATTGGTCACGAACATTAGGTGCTTTCCTTTTACATCTGCACTTACTCAGATCACTTAAAAATGAGTTGGCTCAGCTCAGTTGGAAACCTCAGATGCTCATCAGATGCGTTAAAGGAGTGTCAGTCTCTGGGGAACGTCTTTGTGCAGTTAAATGTCATTCCTCAAAATTTGGTGATATGCTGGTTCTACTATCTGTCGATCCCTTCCATAACCTAGTTTTTTACGTTTTTCGTCACTCACCTTACTAGGCGCTTTCCTTTTACCTGATTTATCTGATAAATCTCACTTGTGACGTCATGACTCATTTCGATGTACGTTCCTTTTGTCTTCTGAATCTGAGTCTAAAGTGAGATATTTTACCCCCACTTAAGCCCATCTGCACAAGCTCGAAAGGTAGATCAGTTGTCTCAGATCATTTAGATGTCAAATAAATCAATAAATGAGGTTAGAATCTTTTGTAAGTTTGAATTTTAGTGGGTTTTGTGGTGTATGGATAGTAGATAGTGTATGGTGAGTTACGAAAAACGTAAAAAATAGGTTATGGAAAGGATCGACAGATTATACAACCATAGCATATTACAAAATTTCGAGGAATGACATTTTCCTGCACAAACGTTCCTTTAAGTCATCTGAGCATCTGAGGCTTCCAACTGAGCTGAGTCATCTGATTTTTAAGTGATATGAGTTAGTGCAGTTGTAAAAGGAAAGCACCTAATATATCGATAGGCGCTTTCCTTTTACCTGATTTATCTGATAAATCTCACTTGTGACGTCATGACTCAGTTCGATGTACGTTCCTTTTGTCTTCTGAAACTTAGACTAAAGTGAGATATTTTACCCCCACTTAAGCTCATCTGCACAAGCTCGAAAGGTAGATCACTTGTCTCAGATCAATGATCATTTAGATGTCAAATAAATGAGGTTAGGATTGTACGTAACTTTGAATTTCAGCAGGTTTTTTCGGTTTTATGGTGTACGGATAGTCGATATAGGCAGCAATCGAAAAATTAGCCAAGCTCCACAAAACTAATAGCGTTTTTCACTGATTGCACTCGGGCTGCATTTGATTTCTGGTTTGCATTTCACTGGCAGTTCCCGTGCAAAATTTTTTAATTGCACTCATTTCACTGGCATCTCTGTACTCGGAGCGGTCAAACTGACTGCAATAATTTCGCACTGATTTCAAAGTGATAGCGTTTTTCACTGGACACATTTTAGTGCACTCCGTGCGAGTGCAGAATACTGAAAAAGTTCACCTTAAAAATATCATCTGCTTAGTTCTGACTTTTGACCGTATATCTTGTAGTTGCCAACGATGTCCTACTGGAGGATGGAGGTAGTTACTGTAACCGTTCTGACCCTGATATGTTTTGTTTGTTTAACTTCTAAGGAAAATATTATGGAAAATATTACATAAGGCGCTTCCCTTTTACCTGATTTATCTGATAAATCTCACTTGTGACGTCATGACTCATTTCAATGTACGTTCCTTTTGTCTTCTGAATCTGAGACTAAAGTGAGATATTTTACCCCCACTTAAGCCCATCTGCACAAGCTCGAGAGGTAGATCAGTTGTCTCAGATCATTTAGATGTCAAATAAATCAATAAATGATGTTAGAATTTTTTGCAAGTTTGAATTTTAGCGGGTTTTGTGGTGTATGGATAGTTGACAGTAGAGAGTTTTTGGTCCGCACATATGTCACTGAAATCGTGGTTATCGTTATTTGGAGTCTGCGCAGTAACGATTTGACACACAGTTAACTTTATTAAACATAACGGACGTGGTTAATTACGTCAGATTAGCGGTATCGTTATTTGTGCTTTTATGGTTATTTTTATGTGACATTTGCTACGTCATCGTATATATATACACTAATTCAATAATCTCCTCCATACTTTTCTGAATGATAATTTATCTCGCAATCGACGTGTAGGGCACAATCCGTTCTAATCACGTATTTTGTTTAGAATGTCCAAATTAACCTAAAATTCCTACCCTTGTCAACGGTGACAGTACTGACAGTTCGATTCCTTAAAGTCTGACGCGTCCAAAAACTCTACATTTTGCGACGAAAAGTTATCGTTATTAACGACAAAGTTAACCATAACCATAACGAAATTGTCGTTTGCCGTGACTGACCAAAAACTCTCTAGTGTATGGTGAGCTATGAAAAACGTAAAAAAATAGGTTATGGAAAGGATCGACAGATTATAGAACCATAGCATATTACAAAAATGACATTTAACTGCACAAACACGTTCCTTTAACTCATCTGAGCATCTGAGGGGTTTCCAACTGAGCTGAGCCATCTGATTTTTAAGTGATCTGAGTTAGTGCAGTTTTAAAAGGAAAGCACCTATAGTAAGTAATTAATCTCTGCTTTATGGTCTGTGCAATGACCACACCTTTGTTTTACGTTCTGTGGATATGAAGTGTGTAGATTTGTAATCGAATTATTAATTCGAATATACTGAATATAGTGTGATTCCGAATAAACCTATACGAAGATTTGGATCACCGATCACCTATTATCTGCACCCCCAACGACCGTTTCCAACCACTTCTTTTAAGGACCTTAGTTATTTTGTGATTACTGATCACCACATTTTTTGATCGTCGTTGGATTACCATCTGTTGACACTTTCAATTAGCACCATCTTCAAACATGTGCACCTCTGGTTGTCTATGTTGAGAATAATTTTGAACCATGTCGAAGGCGGCCCAATTCAAATTTTTTTTGACAAAACTCGTAACTATAGAGACAGCAAAACATTTACCATAAGTTTGGTATTTATTTGCTTTAAAATTACACATAAGAGTCAAATACTGTTTTAAAGATGCGTGAAATAGTACATATTCAGGCGGGTCAGTGTGGCAATCAAATTGGAGCCAAGGTATGTACCAGCTTGGAAATCATATAACTACAAATGAAACATGTAAAATTTCATTTTATCTATTCAAACAAAAGACGCAGCTTTCATGACAGAATTAGTGATTATTTTTGGCCCCTTAACGGCACTGGAAAACTATTGCTTATTTATGTTCATAATGGCTTATTAAATATTAAATAATAGGTGCTAAAACTAAGAATAAATATGAGGAAATGAACCAATTTTTATGAATAACAGCAGCGCTTAAATATCTCCAAAACTGTCCAAGCTGGAACGATAAAATTCAACTTCGGTTTTTGGACATGCAGAATTCAAAGATGCTCATTTAAATGTTGTCATCGAGGTTGACATATTAACCGCAGTTTTACGTTACAAGTCATAATTTTGCTATTTAAATGAAATGACCTATTTTTTGTTGCAATTAATTGCGCATGTCGAGTTTAGTAAGATCATAATTTCAAAAATTTGTTTCTATTACTGATATATGAACATGTGGCGCTTAAGAGTTTCTTTAAACTGGCCGCTGCTAAAATAATAGAATTCATATTATTTGCTCCAAAATTGGTCTTTATAATTAAATCGAAACCACATAAACGGCCGGCGCGGAGGCCGCATCCAGATAAACTGATCACCGCGAATGTATACTGCATGCTGTCACAGAATTTACACCACAAATGCTGTAGCCCTTGCAGCCAAAAGTCCGGAATAACAATTATCGTAATTTTTTTTGTTTTGTTTCCTGCCTACAGTTCTGGGAAGTGATATCAGATGAACACGGCATCGATCCCACAGGAACTTACCATGGAGACTCTGACTTGCAGTTAGAAAGAATCAATGTCTATTACAATGAGGCAACAGGTGGAAAATATGTACCCAGGTATGATCTGCTTTAATTGAAATGTTAATTACCTATTCGCTAACTCTGTCGATCTCGCTTCTCCCGCTCCCGTTCCGCCACCTGCCGCCGCGCCGATCCGCAGCGTCTCGGAAGGATTTCCGTTTCCGTGGTTACTACCACAATAGTGAAGAAGTGAAGGCGGGAAGCGAAATTGTTAATGGGGTGATACACGTACGAACTTTTAAAGGGGTGATACACGTACGAGCAAGTACGCGTACTTATGGCTCGACGACCTTTTTCGCCTGTGTGTCACCGTAAGTTCGCGTACTTTAAAACCGTCGCGCAAACCGCCGGCGAGCCAATTGGTTTGAAATGTTGCTCGTAGCTGGTCTCAGCTCGTAGTGCGAGCCGCGAGCCACCACTTTGTTTTGGCAGGCCATCGATGGGCAACGCTTGTTGTGTTTGGCGTTTGTTAAAAGTTTTGTTTATTTAGGAAAATTATCAAAATGAGTGATTTCAGCTTCACGTGTGTCACCGCGTCGAGCCGAGTAAGTTCGCGAACTTAAAAACCGCGTACTTAAAGTTCGTACGTGTATCACCACTTTAAGGACGCGGTTTTTAAGTTCGCGAACTTACTCGGCTCGACGTCGGTGACACACGTGAAGCTGAAATCACTCATATTAATAATTTTCCTAAATAAACAAAACTTTTAACAAACGCCAAACACAAGCGTTGCGCATCGATGGCCTGCTGAAACAAAATGGTGGCTCGCGGCTCGCAGTTCTAGCCGAGACAAGCTCCGAGCAAGATTTCAAACCAGTTGGATCGCCGGCGGTTTGCGCGACAGTTTTAAAGTACGCGTACTTACGGTGACACACAGGCGAAAAAGGTCATCGAGCCATAATAAGTACGCGTACTTGCCCTCCCCTTTTACGTTGTGATGGATTCAAACGAGGCGAGGTATGTATTTAAAAAGAATGGATAAGGACTAACTTAGTCACTAAATCTGGGGAGGCTTAAACCCCTGGATTTGAGGGACTCCCTAAGATACAATAACTTAACAGAATGAATTATTTTTGGATTTGGGGGGGCTAATTTCATTCTTGGGGAGCCCCCACCCAGCTACGCCTAAGCGGCCACGCCTCCTCGCTAACCCGGACGCGGAGAATACGTTTTTCTCGGATTCTCAATTTCGCGCGCTATACCCTACTCTGCGCGTCGCGAACACGCGCCGTGTGTGCGCCGCTCGTTCGTCATGCGTTAACGTCCGTACAAATATGCGCTCGCGCAGGGTGTTCGCTATTTTTGTGCGGGGTTCACAAGAGGTTCGTCGAACGCGCGTGTTCGTGGCGCGCAGATTTTTGCCCACCTTTAATATTGCACGTTTTCAAAGTAAACAATAGAGCAACAAAAAACTTTTTTTTAGTGTCTTTATCAAAAGCCGATGAACGCGGCACCTGTAGTTTTTTGTTGGATAACTTTTTCGCTGCCTATCTACATTTTAATACACTTAAAAATGTCTGCGGAGCAGAACTATTATTTGTTTTCCCTATGCTGGTGTCATCCCAGCAATGAAACGGTTTTTCTTAGGTTTTTTTGTGGCTGTTGCAGTTTTGTGGCCAGCGATGAACAGAAAAATAAACTGGAAGGTATGGCCACAAATAGCGTTCATTTAAAACAGGAGACATACTCGTATATCATCAATTTTGATATCGTTCTTACGTCTGCAATTTCAGAGCCGTCCTTGTAGATTTGGAACCTGGCACGATGGACTCTGTTAGATCTGGTCCGTTTGGACAGATATTCAGACCAGACAACTTTGTATTTGGACAAAGTGGCGCAGGAAACAACTGGGCAAAAGGACACTATACGGAGGTGAGGACAATGATTGTATTGTAGATACTTTGACGCCAAGATGCAAGAATTACCGATATAAAATTTGTTTGTAACGTATTATACTCTACCTTGAAGTGACAGACATGATCGATTTGTCATGCGAAGACGTTTTTAAAATGACAATAGTGCCTGTTTCAATGGTGTCGGAGGGTTTCCGCTAGAGGGGCGAAGGGGTGAAAACTCTGACGCGACGATTTACGAAAAATAGCGTCGTTTTGATAAGCGATATCGAAAAAAGCTTCAAACGATTTATGGAGAGAACAAAATTCTGCATAATTTTGGTCTTTACATTTTTCGTGTACGTTTCCACCCTACAAAGCGCCAAAGTTAGCGGTTGGTTTGTGATTTTCACTAAAATTAGAATTTCATCGCGGATTAAGAACTTTATCAAAAAGTCGTGTAACGCTTTTGTTTCCCTAAAGGAATCATATCTTTATCATCTGCAGCTATTTAAACTCACGAATTTGGTTAAAAAAAAATAACGATATTCAGGAACACACCGCTACCTACTACCGTATGTGCTGAAAGTGAAAATGATACTACCTCGTACCTCGCCGTTGTTTAATCAAGATAAGATTCAATTGTTAAGTGCTACCGAATAAAAGTTCAAATGATATATGATGGAGACAACAAAATTCTTCACAGTTTTGGTCTTTACATTTTTCGTGTGGGACCAATAGTTTCCATTGTATAATAGTGCCCCAAAGTAGGGGATGGTTTGTGATTTTTACTAAAATCAATTTCATCGCGTATTAAGTCGAAGAACGCTATCAAAAAGTTCTGTAACACTGTTTCCCCTAAGGGAGTAACATTTTTCATATCCCTATTATCTGCAGCTGCCTAAATAACACATTTAAAGAAAAAGTACGTTTAGGAACACATTTGCCAGCTACTACTGATATTAACCAATCTTTAAGGGCCGGTTGTACAAATGCGGGTTTAACACAAGCTTTGTTAAACCTAAGCTTAGCTAAGCTCAGGCTTAAAGTCGACATCCGTTGTACAATCGTCGGCTTAGTTAAACCTGGTTGATAATGAAATTCACTACAGTTGGCATCAATGAAGCAACGCGTACTGACATAATGATCTGAAAAATTACCTTTTTTGGTTAGGCACTTATGACAGTTTGTGTCAAATTTTGGCAACGACCTTTTTGTCTCTGTTCTTTCATTCGCTCTCTTTGTTAAATTAGATACAAATCTTCCAAAAAATTTGACCTAATAAAGTGACAAGCAATTTGAAGGTTCATCCTTGACAAATCATGTCATTTGTATCAGGTTAGGTTTAAACCTGAGCTAAGCTCACGTTGAGCTTCGGCTTACGTAAGCTCGCGTTAAGCTTGGAGTGGGGGGGCTAATTCAGCATTGTACAACGGGCGTTTTGCAACTGACGTGGTTTAACATCGGCTTACCTTAAGCCGAAGCTTAAGCTTGCATTGTATCACCGGCCCTAAGTCCTACAAGTCTTTTAAGCACAAGCAAGGTCGAAAAGAAATGAAATTTGGTAGGACGGTAGACATTGGTCCCCTGGACCTACACTTGTTTGCGACCTCCGGGGGTTGCAGCTTTAGGGGTGAAAATTCTGCATCGCGAGTATTTTAGAAAAATAGTGTCGTTTTGGTAAGTGGTATCATAAAAAGGTTCAAATGAGAAAATTCAATTTGCTACCTCTGTGGGTTGTCGCTCAAAGGTGAGGGGGGGCTATATTTTTTTCCATAAAGCATTTGAACCTTTTTCGATGGCGTTTACCAAAACAACGCTATTTTTCGAAAATCATCGCGAACCAGAATTTTAACCACCCACCCCAAAGTCGCAATCTAACGTGTACATTTAGGGGACGAATGGCCACCGTCCCAGCAAATTTCATTTCTTTCTGACCTTTTGCACTCAAAAGACTTTTGTATGACTTACCAATTGGCTAATATCAGCAGTAACTAACGATGTGGTCCTAAATGTACTTTAAGCCCAAATGTGTTATTTAGGCAGCTGCGGATAATAGGAATATGAGAAATGTTATTTTCTTAGGAGGAAAAGTGTTAGGTACATAATTTTTCATACATTCACAAACCACCTCCTAACTTTGGGACACTAACTATTAGTCCCACACGAAAAATGTAAAAACCAAAATTTTGAAGAATTATACCATTTGAACTTTTTTTCGATAACACTTACCATAAGGCGCTATTTGTCGAATAGCGTTCGCAGGCGCGTACCTTAGGGGGGGGTTTATCGGGTTAACCCCCTCCCTCGAAATTAAAAAAAAATCAATACAAAATATCAACGGTTAAGACGCAGTCACACTTTCAATGTAAATAATAATATTTAATTAAGAATTAGTAACTAAGTATTTTCACAAATCACACACAAACACACACAAATATAAAACAACATTGCTAGTGCAAAAATACGCACATGTGCGTCGGCATGAACCTCTAGCCTATCGGCAGTATGAAGAGAAGCTTATAGTGTAGATGCTGGAGGAAAAAATCATGACAACACTTTCATTGAAACTCTAATTTTTCATTTCATCAAACCACCAAACAAAAACAAAACAGTAACTCAATTCTTCCCAACCTTTTGGCAACTAGGCCCATCCGAACATTGGCTTGCCTATTACAGAAACCAAAGGACTTCGAATTTTACTTCCCACACCGACAGGTGAGCGGAGTATTGTGATCGCGAAAATTTTCGATTTTGAGACAATACACTTTTTGGGCGTTTTATGATGTCTACATAACGAAAATCCACGTCACTCATTTCCGTCGGTCTGTCGGTCTGCCTGTCTGTCTGTTGACGTTTTTCTAGCCTCCTAATCTCAGTAACCGCTGCATGGATTTTGATGAAATTTTGGTAGCGATATGGTGTGGGGTCGTAGTAGGTAATGTTGGTACAATTTTGAAAATCGGTGCATGGGCGGCGAAGTAATTAGCAAAAATCGAAAAATCTCAAATATTCCTCAAACTTCGTTTTTAGGCGTTTTAGGGGTTCCTGATCATTTTCTATTTTTTTTTGGTGGGGGTGAAATTGGGGTGGCTGGGGGGTGAGGGGTTGTAAAGCTGAAAAATTTGTTGTAATCATAATAGGCTGCCCACTGACCTGAGAGGGAAAGACCTAGCGGTATAATACACGTTTTTAGGTCCATCCGAGCATTGCCTTGGCTATTTACAGAAATCAAGGGACTTAGAATTTTCCGATGTAGACATACGAGTATTGCTTTAGATCGTTCTGTATTTTATAGTGTGGAAACTACTGAATTGATGTTCATGAAATTTTGGCACAATATTACAACTTTGATGAGGATGGAAAATGCGTCTGATTTTTAGAAATCGTCTGTGGCGGCGCGGCGCACAAATATATAAAAAAGCAAAAATATAAAAACAGCTCAAACTTCGTTTTTAGGCGTTTTAGGGGGTCCTGATCATTTTCTTTTTTTGGGTGGGGGTTGGAGTGGTTCGGGGGTGGGGGGGATACATCATATCGGTAGTAGGTAGCGGAGGGTTCCTAAATAAATGTCTTATTTTTTTAAAACCAAATGCGTGAGTTTAGGTAGCTGCAGATAATAAAGATATGAGAAGATATCATTCTTTTAGTCTTAATCCGCGATGAAATTCTAATTTTAGTGAAAATCACAAACCAAACTACTGGTCGCATACGAAAAATGGATCAAAATTATGCAGAATTTTGTTCTCTGTCTCATATTTGAAGCTTTTTTTGATATCCCTTACCATCAAAGCGACGCTATTTTTCGAAAACCCCTCGAGCGGCTACCCCTTGACAATATTGAAACAGACACTATTGTCATTTTGAAAACGTCTTTTCATGATAAATCGATTACGTGATCTCAAAAGTGTCGGTAAAAAACTGACCAATAAGTAAGCCTTGTAAACCCAGCACACCACTGTTCAGTACAAATCAGATAAATTTGATTTTGTACGGGTGTGATATATGTAACTATAATGAACAATTTCAGGGTGCTGAACTAGTAGATTCAGTGTTAGACGTAGTGAGAAAAGAGGCGGAAGGATGCGATTGTATGCAAGGTTTCCAACTAACTCATTCTCTAGGAGGCGGAACAGGGTCAGGTAACTGATTTTGTTAACACGCTTTTATTACAAAGCCAAAGCGGTCGCGGGAGGAAGTGCTCCTACTATAGTTCAGCTAGCGTAACCTATCCAGAGCTAATATGCTAATATTGCAATGAAGTGTCAATACCTATGGAATGGCCCCTTCCCATTTAAACAATGTACCACTTTTGCGGACGACATAAGAAAGAGAGGTCAGTGAGAGAGATAGAACTAGTCAGGGACAAAGCACAGCCACCTACATCCTAACCAGCTATGTGCAGCATTACCCTTTGTCCTACGTGGACGATTCAAAGCGAACGCGGTTTGGGAGCGAACCAACGCGAACCAAGGCGAAGCGATGCGACGCGGCTGTTTTGTCCTATGTGCGCATTTAGCTGTTCGCTCGGCACTTGGATTTTACATTATCACCAACGATACAGCATACACTTTGCGCGAAAATATCAAACCAACTGTTCACCTTCGCTTCGCATCACACCGCAAGCGCATGCTTTTGGTCACGTAGGCCACTACCACAAGATACTGATCGTTTGTTATGTTCGCGCTTCTTCGCGTCGCTTCGCATTCGCATCCGATTCGCTCACGTAGGACACGGTCTTAGCAAATCTTCTGCCATTTTCCCTGACTAGCGCTATCTCATTCTAGCCGCAAACAAGTGCAGGCATGCCCCTTCCATAGGTATAGACACTTCATACTTCATTGTAATATTGTACTGATGTTATGTTTGGCTATGTTAATTTATTCGATTTTAAATATTCTTGCACTTCTTGTGTTCTTTATGAGTGTTGTTTTTGAAACCGTAACCCAGGGCCGCCACAAGGGGGGGGGCAGCTGGGTACTGTTGCCCCGGGCCCAATAGGGGCCCGGTCCGGGCCTCAGTTTTATAGCGTTTTCGACTTACTACACTGATTTTAACCACGATTGCACTACAGTGCACATTGAAAACTCGTCTGGTTTCCAGAAGTCCGATAAATCTAAACTGTGTAAGTCGAACAAATTTCAGTGCAATTGAAGTAGCTGTTCTGTCAGCCAACTGATGACAGATTTCATTCTGTGGTGCTTTTGGAATTTGAACAGTTTGAATCCGCCTTGTTCAATCATTTATTGATTAATCGACATACAACCTAACAGCATTTTGTGCAATATGGCTTTTGCACCAGCCTATGGTTTGCCCACTAAAAATGAATATCTTTCTATATCGGTAAATACTTATGTATATCTTGTTGTATCTGTTCTTCCGTCAGTTTATGAGCAACATCTTCAACAAACATTCGTATTTTTGGGACACGCGCAGCAGCTGTTTGCGACTAGATATGCTTCAATTTCCTCATCATACGAAGATGACGATGTTCGCAGTTCTTTCAACTACAGTAAAGTTCCCGTACCTTCCGCAACCTATCCTAGCATCTATACTACCATGTATACTACCCCACTACCCAGTTCTTGATTCAAAAAATTATTTGCTTTGACAAATAAAATAGGTTACAGTTAATGTTTTATAGACGTCAAAAATGCAATGAAGTCTCAGAGCTCAGAGAGGGCAATGAGTCGAAAATGCTATTAGTAAATGCTGTCGCGCGGGCGACTGTTTTTTAACGGTGTATGCTGTTATGTTATTCAACAAAACAAAGATCGTATTTTACTGATTCATTTGTTTTGTTAATAATCTAATTCTTTTCTGGGCAACTTTATTACAAATAACTGTAATGAATTGTGAATAAACTATAATGAGGCAGCTTCAATTTTATAGCAATTATTTTTTGTTCCGATTTTTTAATTAATACCTACTCATTCTATATTTTCCAGTGCTGTTTCAATCAAACCTTTCAGCCGTGTTGTACACATAGACTCTCTTTTCCAATCAGTCTACAAAATTTCAATTTGAACATAACTGATTGAATGTGTCGATTATAAAATTTAGTCAATCATTATTTTCTGTCAGCTATTCTTAAGAAATGAGTGATTATGAATTTCTCTGAATACGGCTTCTATTTGCAATTCGTACTATTCCAAGATGAAAAAGTAACAAAATCCCATAACTGACAACTACTTAACGTACATAAGTACTAGTGTTTCCAATTTTCAGTTACAGTTTCTTAAATTTATTTGAGGAAATGAAGGATAAAAAACGTAGTATAGTAAAAATTTAGACGTTTTAACCCCTGAAACTTGAAAGCAAGTACAAATGACGTTTTGTGTGGAGAGAGGAACTCAGTAGTTTTTCAACATGGTCTTGGCATAATCGTCTCGTTGCCAGTTCGAAGGTCACGGCCTCATCACTTGAGACGGCTATGGTATTGGAGGCCCATGGCCAGAATCTGGTCCTGGGCCCAACCTTGCGATGTGGCGGCCCTGCCGTAACCATGAATATGGAAAATGTTTGTCCAATTTGTAACAAAAGATTTAGAAAAACTTCCAATGGTTACAATCATATGAGAACTCATTCATAAATTAGAACCTCAAAAAGTGAAGAAGGCTTCTTAATATGTCCTTTGTCCTTTGTGTTACAATTGCGTAGTAAATTACTCCGATGTTCGAGAGCATCTAATTTGAATACACGATTTAAATATGTATAAAGAGGAACATGAATATACTGACTAATAGTTTTTAGATGTATATATATATATATATAAACAAAACAAAAACAAAAAAGGTGCAACCCGGGCTCCGACACACCGGGCTGCTGTTCCATTTCCCAGCGACTACTCCTCACACCGTGAGGTGAGCAATCACAGGGTCCGCGAATCGTGCGTCCTAAGCAGACGAAGGGACCCATGGATGACTGCCTTCTGCATTCTGGCGGCTAAGATGTGCGCCGCCGCACGGCACACCGGCACTTTGCGCAGTGCAGAGAGCAGCGTGTCCCTCATACCAACTAGGGATCCAATGACCATTACTAGCAGACTCACAGTGTAGTCCGGCCAGAGCCTGCGAAGTTGTCCGAGGAGCTCCTGATACTTGGTCCGCTTTTCCTCCTCCTTAGAGACGATGTTCCCCTCGGCAGGTGCCGAGAACTCGATAACGAACATCGTCTTTTGGTGGTAGTCGAGGAGGACTATGTCAGCCTTATTTGCCTGTATAAGCTCGAGCGTGGAGAATGAGTAGTTCCAGTAAATTCGGCACCTCTCGTTCTCCACAACGGACTCAATGTCACCTGGAGCGTATGGCAGCACCGGTGTCTCATCTATACCGTATGAGTGCCTTAAATGGTAGTATAGCACTCGTAGAGCCGCGTTGTGCCGATAGACGTAGGCTGTGTCAGCGTACACCTTATACGCCAACAAGAGGTGCGTAAGGGTCTCTGGCGCCTGCAGGCAAGCTCTACAGCGGATATCGGGCACATCCATACCCATAATCCGGCTACGGTATACTAAGGTGTTGAAGACACCGTCTTGGCTGCCATTATAGAGCTCTCAGTCTTTGACTTCAACCCATTAGACCTTAGGAAGGAGAAGGTCAACTGCTCAGATAAACCATGCTCTTCTAGATGTTTGTAGAAGATTCCGTGCATTGGTTTATCTTTGTGAAGTCTTAAAAGCAATTGGACTTCAGCAGTTTTGATCCGGGTTTTTAATTGTGCGGGAGCAAGTTCCGTAACGGACTGCTGACACCTCCGCGTGAAGTCGAGCGTGAGACTAAGTTCTTGGCTGCCCGTGTTGCTGCTCTAAAAAGGAAGGCTCCTTTACCCGCAATCTCGTGCTCTCGCACAAAGCGGATCAGGGGATCGGTGCTCGTCGTAACATAGCAGGCAGTGGCCAGTACTACTCTGTTGTGCAGGCGCTCCAAACTCAATAGTCCACGCTCTCCCAGGTGTCGCGGGAGGTATATTCGCGGGACAGAGGATCTAGGATGTAGACTTCCCTCCATATTCATCCTTTTGCGGGTCTTTATGTTGATTTGTCGCAGCTCTTCCACTTTCCAGTGGATAGCACCAAAGCTGTATAACAACAATGGTACCGCAAGCATGTTTGTGGTAGCGACTTTGTTTTTGCCGGACAGTTCTGACGACCAGATCTGCCGGAGTCGGTGCAAATACTTGCGGCGGAGACACTCTTTGACCAATTCTGCCTCTTGGATGTGACGCTGCGCCACTCCAAGGTAGGTATAAGTATCTCCGGCATGCAGTTGTCGCAAGATGCTCCCATCAACGAGCTGCTCCTCATCTTCACTATCTCCGCAACGTCCTCTTTTGAGATGAACAATGGCACATTTGTCTATTCCGAACTCCATACCAATAGCTTGACTGTAATCCTGCACTACCCTCAGCGACTGCTCTAAATCGCGTTGTCCGGAGGCATGAGTTTCAGGTCATCCATGTAAAATAAGTGGGTGACCTTGTGCCTCCGGTAATTGGGCTTGCCACAGCTGTATCCCTTAGTATTTTTCAGCGCTACGGACAAAGGCAGTAGCGAGATGCAAAAGAGCAAGGGACTCAAGAGCTCTCCTTGGAAGACCCCTCTTTTAAATGATACCAACTCTGTTCGAACCCTGGTTTCACCTGATGTTATAGTGAACCGAGTCTTCCAGAGCGGCATCAGTTGTTTGATGCATCCCACTATTTGATCATCTACCGAAAGACATTCCAACAGCCGCACAATCAGTTCATGAGACGTAGTGTCGAATGCCATCCGATAGTCGATCCAGGCCATAGAAAGGTTTCGCAGGTACTGCACGGAGTCCTGTGTGACACAGCGGTCAATCAACAGGTTATCCCTGCAGCCAGCTACTCCTTTCTTAGACCCTCTTTGTTCATATACGCTGAGAAATACGGGATTTACAGCTTGAAGGATACGCATGTACAAGATTCTGGTGAAGAGCTTGTAACATGCGTTCAGACATGTTATTGGCCTGTATTTTCTAGGATCAGACAAATCTCCGGTCTTCGGGAGAAGCACGGTTCGACCCTCGACAAACCAAGCCGGAATTGGCTGCTCCTGATTTAGCCACGAGTTAAAAACTCTAGCTAAATGCCGGTGGCAACTGGGAAACTTTTTCAACCAGTAGGTGTTTATGCCATCCGGGCCAGGAGCTGATAAATTCTTTGCGCCTCGTAAGGCACCAAGAATTTCTTCCGTGTTTATCGGGTGACGCAGTACATTCAAGTTTGGAGTCCTCCTACAAACGGACTCGAACTGCGCCAAGGCCGGAGTGTCTGCTTGGAGAGGTTTGGGCTGTTCGTAAATGCCCCTCCAGAAAGTCTCCACGCGATCAGCAGTTGGCGGCTGCTCTATGACCGGTGGTCGCTGTTGGAAGAGACGAGCAGGCCTTTCGGAAAACATTCTGTTTTCCTCCAAACCTCTCGCCCGCGTCACCAGTGATCGTTTAGCAGCGATTAGCGTCCGTATCCTGTCAAGACAATGCTGCTTGACAACAACCAGTACCGCTTGACTGAGCGTGTGATGGTCGCGCCTTAGCTCTCGGGCTATCTGGCGCACGCGGCGCGTAAAAGGCCTACCGGCCGCTCTATATTCCATCACACACTGGATACGGGATGCTTTTTGGCGAGCCAACTGGATTTTCGCTTCCATTTGGCGCACCCGCCTCTGTGGTCTCTCGACAGGATGGTCTCTCACTCTCTCCTGTCCAGCCAGTCTCAGAGCCGCAGCGTAAATTTCGCAATTGATGCTCCAAATGTCAGAGACCTCCGATAGACGTTCACTCACCGTCTCATCCTCTCTCTTTAAATCTGCCAGCTTGAAGGACCTCTTGTTGTTATGCAAGGCCCTTCGGTCACTGAAATCTCCAGGTGAGACGGCTTCGTCGATTTCCCTCTCAGCGGGCCTCATCGGCGACCTTTCAGCCTGGTTAACGGACCTTTCAGTCGCCGGAGGGGCAGGCTGAGCTGGAGCACAAACGTATCCCTGCCCCCGAAGGTAAAATACCTGGTTCCGCAAGCTCTGGGAGGTAATTGTGCTATGCTCTGGATGCATTTCACACCACCTCCCATGCATGCGGGACATGTATCCCCTACGGCGCGGGCTACTGCTCCCGTAGCAGCTCAGCAGGTCATCCTTCAGTTCCGTCGTCCACCTAAAACGGTCCATGTCGTTGCGTGTGTCGTCGTCAGGGCGATCCGAGGCACCGCCACCTTGCCCAGAGCCGGCTTCCGATACCGGCCTGGTGTGGGTGCTCTTCTTCTGGGGCGGTCGAACCAGAAGGTAGGGCCCGTCCGGTGGTTAGCCTTAGGGCCCCCAACCGACATTTCGGAGGCAGCCGACCACCTTGCCTCCTAGGGATGACCTGCACAGGCTTTCATCCCTGGCTTGGGTTATCCCCGCAGTGTCGCCACGCACCGAATAGCCGTTTGATGTTGAAACCTTTCTATGGCCTGGATCGACTATCGGAAGGCATTCGACACTACGTCTCATGAACTGATTGTGCGGCTGTTTGGCTAAATAAAAAATCAGTTAAGTAGATGTGGTTTTAGCTGGTCTAAAGGCGGGATAGTTTTGTTTTGTGATTTGGTCAGAAAATGAATTTAATCTATGAGATGGTTGGCTGTTTTCACATGTTCAAACTGAACAATATTTTCCATATGTCCACTTAAATCATATATGACTTCTACGCAATTTGGAATATGTTGATTCCATATCAATAGAGAAGTTTCTTCTTTCTTCTATTCCTTCACTTGAAGAATGTTGAAAAAATTCCAAAAAAACGGCAAGGGTTATTCAATTTTATATTTGCGTAAAGCGACCGCGGTGGTGGAATGCCTTATGACGTCACATGTCAGGAATCGTTCGCGGCAGCCACAGTCGGGAGGTCGGGACTCTGCTATGCATACGCTACGCTGTACAGTGTGCGACATTTAGACTTAAGTGGAACGGCGAAGGTGTTTGTTGTAACGAGCAGATGCCAGTATATTTTTGAAGTATGGAGGAGGGTTACGTTCGTGTTGATTCTAGTAATTTTCCTAAAGTGGATCTCGACATACTTATGGACTTTTACTTCCACACCGATAGGTGAGGGGAGTATTGTGATCGCGAAAATTTTCGATTTTCAGATAATACTTTTTGGGCATTTTATGATGTCTACTTAACGAAAATCCACGTCACTCATTTCTGTCGGTCTGTCTGTCGGTCTGCCTGTATGCGTTTTTCTAGTCACGTAACCTCAGTAACCGCTGCTTGGATTGTGGTGAAATTGGGGCAGCGATATGCTGTGGGGTCGTAGTAGGTAATGTTCCTATAATTTTGAAAATCGGTGTATGGGCGGCGGAGTAATTAGCAAAAAATCAAAAATTTTAAATATTCCTCAAACTTTGTTTTTAGGCGTTTTAGGGGTTCCTGATCTGAAAACTGAAAAATAATTGTATTCATAATAGGCGGTCCATTAACCCGTGAAAGAAAGGCCTAGCGTCATAATACACCTTTTTAGGTGTATCCGAACTTTACCTTGGCTATTACAGAAACCAAGGGACTTAGAATTTCCTGATGTATACATGCGAGTATTGCTTCTGATCCTTCTGTATTGTGTGAATAGGAAACTATTGGATTGATTTTAATTAAATTTTTACACAGTATTACTACCGCTGCGAGGATGTAAAATCTTTATGATCTTTAGAAATCGTGCAATAATAAAAAAACTAAAGCTATAAAAACAGCTCAGACTTCGTTTTCAGGCGTATTAGGGGTTCCTGATCGTTTTTTACTTTTTTTTGGGTGGGGGTGAAAGAAGGTTGGTTGGTGGGGGGTGGGGTGGTAAAACTCAAAAATTTGTTGTATTCATAATAGGCTATCCATTGACCTGTGAAAGAAAGACCTAGCGTGATAATAGATTTTTATAGGGTTTGTATAAAAAATACAAATAAATTATAATAATAAAAAAATAATAATAAATAATAATATGGGAACACGATGCATAAAGTTACTTCTACAAATAACCAACGACGGCCTAGGGTACGTCGATTAAACTCACCTGAACCCCAAACCGAAAAAGAACAACCAATAGGAGATAACCCAGTTGCGGATGTTTTGCCGGTAGAGCCGGCAACCACCAAAGCTGGCAAGCCAAGACAGCGCTTACAGTGGACTACTGAGATGAACACATCTGTAATGCACTGTTACTATACCGCCACAAAACTAGAAACAATCTCCACAGGCTACAGGCATGAACTACACAGGCTATTTACAGCACAATACCCACACCTCTCAGCACGGGTAACTGAACAAAGACTTATTGACCAAAAACGTGTCATTATCAAAAATAACCGACTTACACCTCAACAACTACAAGCTATAAAGAATCTTGTAGCGGACGAAATAAGTACAGTTGAAACGAATGATTCTCTAGTCAATGAATCAATCATGGAAACACAACACGATCATACCCTAAACGATAAGACCCCAAACACAAACACAACCAACACCACAGGCACACACTTAGAAGAAAACCCAGAGCATGAGTTTATACCAGATGCCCCAGACACAGTATGCACTAACCGGCCTCCCACAACCACACAAAACCAAAACGTTACTCAAACGCCTTCCTTCACACAATCTGCCGAACAAGTGATGAACGCACAATTTAACAAATGGTGTGGCACTAACCCTGCACTGCGAGATCCCCTGCCCAGACTAATTTTCAACAGCAACACCCAAAAAATATTACATACAATAAATACCAACGTAATACCACAATTCTTGACAGAGGACAGTAACCTAGAGGACATCCACACCGTCATATATGCTGCCGCAGCAGCCACACTTATAGTTAACGGCCAAAAACTTCCGAAACGGTCCAATAATCACAGAAGCAAAAGGTCGAAACCTAAATGGCAAATGCGAATCGAAAACAAAATTACCACAATCAGAAAGGAACTGGCACACCTCGCACAATACACCAACAACAACAACCGTTCAAAACGCGTACAGACAACAATAGATATCCTCAAATCCAAGTCGCCCCAAAAATCAATACCAGAAATAACTGATACACTCAAACAAAAACTTGCAGTCTACGCAGCTCGACTACGCAGATACAATGAATCAAACGACAGAAAGGACGCTAATAACCTTTTTCAGAAAAGTGAAAAACAATTCTACAAAAAGATAACAACCGACAACCAGATAACAGCAATAGAACTTCCTAATAAACAAGAGTTAACTGAGTTTTGGGGAAGCCTATGGTCAGAACCCAAAACACATAATGAAAACGCTCCATGGATCAGACAGGAAGAGGAAAAACATCAACATATAGCGGAACAGGGAGACGTTATCCTTACGCCAGAGGAAATAGCTGAAACAATAAAACATACTCACAACTGGAAGTGTCCAGGCGTGGATAATATACAAAATTTTTGGTACAAGCAGTTCAGCTCAGTATACGAAGTGCTCACAGACCAAATTAATAAAGCCATACTCCAACCCAATAGGCTTCCCAAATTCCTCACGCAAGGAATAACGTATATAAAACCCAAAAACGCAGACACCAAAAACCCTGCCAACTATCGCCCAATCACTTGTCTTCCCACCTTGTACAAGATCATCACCGCAACGATATGCAGAAGAATTGAAAAACACCTCACGGAAAACAGCATCCTGACTGAAGAACAAAAAGGATGTAGAAAACAAAGCCAAGGATGCAAGGAACAACTTATAATTGATAGTGTGATCATGGAGCAAACCAGAAAAGAACACAGGAATCTTCATACCTGTTTCATCGACTATAAAAAAGCTTTCGACTCTGTACCCCATGGCTGGCTAACAAAAACTCTCCAAATATACAAGATCAACCCAGGGCTTCGTCAGTTTCTTACACGAACGATGGAGACATGGCGAACAAAAATACACCTTCAAACTGAGGACGGTCATATTCAAACGGATGAGCTACATATACGTCGTGGTATCTTTCAGGGTGACTCTCTCAGTTCACTATGGTTCTGCCTCTGTCTCAATCCGCTCTCCAACACACTTAACAGCACAAACTGTGGTTTCACCATCAGGCACCAGAAAGCAAATCAACACAAAATCAATCATCTTCTTTACATGGATGATCTAAAACTATATGCCGCCACAGAAGTGCAACTGAGAGAATTACTCAGGATAACAGAAGTTTGTACGTCCGATATCAAGATGGAGTTTGGCATGAGTAAATGCAAGGTGCTTCACATCAATAAAGGCCAATGGAAAAACCATCCCGAACAGGAAGTAGTAACTGGCCAGGCGCTAGACAACATGGACAAGAATGAAACGTACAAGTACCTGGGTATCAATCAAAACGCTAAGATAGACCACACAAAAATCAAATCACAACTAACACAAGAGTTTAAAGACCGCCTTATTAGACTGTTAAAAACGAAACTAAATTCTAGAAATCTTACAAAAGCTATTAACACATTTGCTATACCAATCCTAACATATTCATTTGGCATTATCAAGTGGTCGCACACTGACATAGAAAACATCCATATACTCATCCGAACAGAACTCACAAAACACAGAATGTCACATCCCAAAGCATGCAAGGAAAGGCTCACCATAGACAGAAAACAAGGGGGCAGAGGAATTATAGATATACAGTCACTTCATGCAAAACAAATAAAATCACTCAGACATTTTTTCCACAGTAAACAAACAAACTTGCATAAAGCGATAGTAAAAGCAGACAAAAACTACACACCATTCGCCCTTTCTTGTCCAGACCACGCAGCAGACGCACACAACCACATAAAAGCACAACAAGAAAAAATAAACACCTGGTCGCAGAAGGCACTCCACGGCAAACATAGATACCGTGTTACACAAGACCACATTAATGAAAAGCAGTCATACACCTGGCTGCAGGATGGCCAGCTCTTTCCGGAAACGGAAGGTTTTATGCTTGCTATCCAGGACCAAGTGATTGCGACACGAAATTACAGGAAGTATATAATGAAAGATCCATCCATCTCTGATGACAATTGCAGAAAATGCCACCAACAGAAGGAAACAATAGAACACATAACTAGTGGATGCAAAACTCTCGCTGGAACTGAGTATACAGCCAGGCATAACTCTGCAGCCAAAGTCATCCACCAAGCACTAGCCACAACAAACAAGCTAATTGAAAACACAGATCCATATTATAACTACACACCGACCTCAGTACTAGAGAACAATCAATTCAAACTATACTGGGACATTGAAATACATACAGATAAAACCATCCCAGCAAACAGGCCAGATATAGTTTTCCAGTCAAAGACAGACAAAGTGACCTACTTAATAGATATTGCGATTCCCAATGATATGAACATCCAAAACACCTACGCTCTGGGAAGATATCGAAATACACTGATCTCGCCATAGAAATAAAACGACTATGGAAACAAAACAAAGTTGTCATTGTCCCCCTCATTATGTCGGTCTCAGGCCTTACTCCAAATACATTTACACCACACCTGCAACAATTGGGCCTGGATGGAAAGTTACATAAAACCTTCCAAAAGTCTGTAATCCTCAAGACCTGTAGCATTGTACGGTCCTTCCTGAATTCAGAATAATAATAGTCAGGTATTGACTTGGCACAGCCCGTCAATACTTGTTACTACCGCAACCATGCGAGAAAAAATAAGACATGCATAATAATAATAATAATAATAGGTCCTTCTAAACATTGCCTTGTGCTGTATTTTGTCATATAACGTGGAAACTATTGGATTGGTTTTAATTAAATGAAATAATAGTGTGGTATTATTATCGTGGCGAGGATGAATTCTAGAAATCGTGCCAGTGGCGGCGCAGCAATAATAAAAACTAAAAATATAGAAACAGCTCAAACTTCTTTTTAGGCGTTTTAGGGATTTCGTGATCATATTCTACTTTTTTTGGGTGGCTGTGAAATTGGAATTTTTTTGTATTTATAGTAGACTATCCATTGAAATATTTGTTTGGTGTTTTTATGGTGGTGTTGTACACCTGGGTATAATGCAATATTTTATAGTTTCTCGGTCTGCTAGACATATTCTAATAATACGAGTACCAATAAACTGCAGTGCATCGTTTTGTCACCGTCGGCGTCGCCTACCCTACTGAAAACAAGGAATAACAACATGAACGAAGAGGCCGGCGGCGGCGGCGCGGTGGCTTGCGGGAGCAGCATCTCGACAGGGTGCACGCAGGCCAGCGTGGTGTCGCGTGACGTCACAGCGGTTTCGCGCGGAGGATAGGGCTACTCAAACTTTGAAGGACCATAACTTTTCTGTTAATAGAGATAATTACAAAATTTTTTCACTGTTGTTCTCTAACTCTTTAGGACTATCTGATTAACTAGAATTTGAAAAAAGGGAAACTTCCTCATTATCAGGTGTGCATGAAAACTTAGGTTTAGGTCTTATCAACAAGTTGATAGAACTTTACAAAAATGTTACATGGCGCTGAGAAATTTTCACCATGTAAGGAGTTTTCTAAGTTTCAGTCTTAAAATCTGTTATCTATCTGTTAAAATTTGAATTAAAACGTCTTGCTCATTTTATTGTTTGACCTCCGCTAGGTGTGCTGTCGTAGGACTCGCTCCTCCCACGACCGCTTTGCCTTTTACTAGCTTCACCTGTATGTGGATTTGAGAGCTTGTAACACTCCTTTGAATTAAGACCAAGTTGGTTATTCAATCTTTATTCAGAAAACACTTTATTACATCTAACGAAAAATTCATTTAAGTTGTCATAACTACCTATGTCAGATAAGTATGCTTTCCCATACTCCTACAAAGATAGTTGCTGAATTTTGTTAGTCATATTGTGATCGTAACTTCAACACTGCGCCATCTGTAGTCTTAGGCTGTAACGGGTTATGTTTTGACTTGGTGCATAACCACCTAGAACTGATGGTGCGGAACTCTGGACGACACCTTAAGTTAACATTATCCGGCAGGTAGTACTGTAATCAGAACAACGCTGTAAATCCGTCTGTCGGGAGCGCTAGTTTATCATTTCGTAATCTAATCATTTAATCAATGACGTAAATAGTTTGAAAAAACCTAAAAATAAGCTTTAAAGGTTAACTAAAAAAATAATAAGTACAGTTTATGTCGGGAGCGATAGTTTATCATTTCGTAACCTAATCATTTAATCAATGAAGTAAATAGTTTGAAAAAACCTAAAAATAAGCTTTTAAAGGTTAACTAAAAAAAAATAAGTATAGTTTATGTCGGGAGCGCTAGTTTATCATTTCGTAACCTAATCATTTAATCAATGAAGTAAATAGTTTGAAAAACCTAAAAATAAGCTTTAAAGGTTAACTAAAAAAAATAAGTATAGTTTAAAAAAACGAAAAAAACACGCTTTTAAAGAACTAACTAAAAAGTTAAAGATAAGCTTAAAAGAATAATGAACGAAAAATACTAGTATTATTGTTAAAAAAGCGTGGGCGCTTTAATAATCCCACATTCGTAAACTGAGCGCCCGAAGCTTTTTCACAATAATACTAGTATTTTTCGTTCATTATTCTTTTAAGCTTATCTTGCTTTTAGTTCGTTCTTTAAAAGCGTGTTTTTTTAGTTTTTTTAAACTATAATCACTTCGCGATGAGAAAGCACCGACTACCACCTTATTACAAAATATTAATTTTTCCCGTTAATAAACTTATCGGATACATGAAAAAAATGTTAATCAAATACAAAATAAACGTAGTCGAGACTGTGAGGCTATTTTACGCCTACAATTTTCGACTTTGATTATAATTACTGCATATTTTGAATATTTTGTTCCACCCGTTATACGTGGTTATTGAATATTCAGAATCACAAATCTTATTTGTATTTTTTATTTAAACGTACCATCACTTGTTTCGCCCAATATGGATAATCGCCAGGTTCACATAGACCATATTTTAAAACTAAAACAAGTGTTTCAGGTTACATTAAATTTAATTGGTGTTACTTTTAGATGATTAGGTACTGCTAACACCTTTTGGAGTAAGCACGGAGTTTATTGATTCTTGATTATATCATTCCACAGTTAGTACAGTTGTTCAGTAGGGGAGAGTTGGCTAATACGGGATAGATAACGTTGACTCGAAACCCTCTAGCAATGCTATTGACACCTACTCTTTGTTTAACTGTTACTTCTTTATTTCTTTCCAAGTTTAAATGTAGTTGATTCTGAATAGTTTGAGGATAACGTAGAAAAAAGCTTATTTGTAAGTAAAGGCAAAGTATCTTGTTTTGCCTACCTGGTCGGATAAAATGGGATAGTGTTTGCATATCAATAAAAAAAATGCTAAAGTAAAATATATTTATCGAACTTGAAAACAAAAAACATTATGCGGCTCATATTTATAAAAAACTTTTTAACATGGAAAAAAATCGCATGATCTCGGCTCACCCCATCGTTTTCATTCACGAGGCATGCTTCGTGAGCTCGAAAGTTGACAGTCGTGGCACATCACCCAACCGTCGCCGTCGTTCGTCATACCTATATGCAGTCCGTTTGTGCCGAAGAATATCTTCGATGACCTGTCGCATACTTTCTTCATTCGATTCTCCTCGGGATAGTATCCGGCTTCATACAACCGCTTAGGCCCGGTTTCACCACAATATTTTATCCAGAATTAAAACATTATCTGGGATTAAATCCTAGATAATTTTATAGACGAGTTTCACCACATTCTTATCCAGGATTAAGCACGTATATCCGAGATAAAATTTATTCTCCCGTATTTAATCGGATATTTAGAATGCAGATGACAGTTGACTCAAAACCTAACCTATTTAAATTTATTCGAGTTGCGTTTTGGGTTTGATTATCTTCGAGAAAGGCATTTATGTGACTTATAATAAATTTTTAATATTTCTCTTTACACATTAATCTATACAGAAATAACATAATATGCTTGCTGAAACCATATTATCTGGAGTAACACTTACAGTAACTGAAACTGCGCCCTCTCTTATATCGCTCGTTGTAGGATGATTAGGATCTTCCACATTTTGGGTGGTGGTTGTACTAGTAGCTGCACTGGTAGCTGAAAAAATGGAGCATCATCAATTACTGTAACCATCAAATACTGTATGGGCCTCCACCTACAAATAAACATGCAATATGTCAAACAAGTTACACTTGGTGAATGTAAAGAATCTACCCACCAGTTTTCATTTGGGACTGCCTCTCCTCTGCTGCTTTTTTGCGTGGATCCGCCTTCAGATTTTTCCACGTATCTTTCAGTGTGTCCGTGGTTCTTGGTACTGAGGTTTGAGAATTAAATTCTATGCGAATCTTTTCCCACACCTCATTTTTCTTCCCAACCGACACTGCGTCGGTTTTTTTATTCTCGATCACGCCGACATATTTCTTGATTAATTCCAGTAATATATGTTTTTCATTGTATAACCATATTGGGATCTCTTCTCCTCTTTCCCTTTAACTGTGAGCTTGTCTGCTCAGCCATTATACAAGACACAACGAAAAACCACAACAAAATCTCAATAGAACAAAGGAAACACAAAATTGAAAATGAACACCGCTATCCGCTATGACCACACCCAGAATTATGTCAAATTCATAATTCATGTCAAATTACTCAAATTCTCAAAATTGTGAGGTTATAATGCTCCCGTTACGCTGTTGCCACGTCTTAGTTTGAATATATCCGAGATTAGTTAATCCTAGATATATTTGCGCAGGTGAAACAGAAATTAATCTAATCGTGGATAAAATACTTCGATTGGTTTTATCCAAGATTACGTAATACGGGATTAGTATGGGTTTGGTGAAACCGGGCCTTAGTGTCCCATTTTACCCGACTGCACATCTTCAGATGTTTTTCAAAATTTTTACAAAAAAGATATTGATGCCGTATCCACAGATACATCACAAAAGATAGTCAATTACTTACAAAAGCGAAAAAAATAATCGCCTTCATTTAACGTGCTTGTTTGAATAAAATTTACGTCACTAACTATCCACAAAACTAAGGGCCGGTTGTACAAATGCGGGTTTAGCACAAGCTTTGTTAAGCCTAAGCTTAGCTAAGCTCGAGCTTGAAGTCGACACCCGTTGTACAATCGTCGGCTTAGTTAAGCCTGGTTGATAATGAAATTCACTACAGTTGTCAATGAAGCTATGCGTACTGACATAATGATCTGAAAAATTACCTTTTTTGGTTAGGCACTTATGACAGTTTGTGTCAAATTTTGGCAACGACCGTTTTTGTCTCTGTTCTTTCATTCGCTCTCTTTGTTAAATTAGATACAAATCTTCCAAAAAATTTGACCTATAAAAGTGACAAGCAATTTGAAGGTTCATCCTTGACAAATCATGTCATTTTTATACCAGGTTAGGTTTAAACCTCAGCTAAGCTCGCGTTGAGCATCGGCTTACGTAAGCTCGTGTTAAGCTTGGAGTGGGGGGTTAAGCTAGCATTGTACAACGGACATTTTGCCACTGACGTGGTTTAACGTCGGCTTACCTTAAGCCGAAGCTTAAGCTTGCATTGTACAACCGGCCCTAAATAACATAACCCTCGTTTTTGAAATTATCACTTGTAACTCACACCAGATTAATAATCAGTTAGTATGACCACCTGCTACATCTGAACATACTTTATTTACAATTTACATCTATTATAACCAGCAATTGTCAGATTGGGCTCCTTATTTAAAAATAATTGCCGGTATGCTGTTTTTCCAGACTATCCTGTTTTGGCTAACCTTCCTCTAGTAGTGAAATTAATAGTACACCATTGGGTTGATGTTCCGGAGCTCAATCTCTATCTTTTACTATTCTTACAGGTTTAGGTACATTGCTGATTTCGAAAATTCGTGAAGAGTATCCAGATAGAATAATGAACACATTTTCAGTTGTACCGTCACCTAAGGTAAATATTACGCGTTACATTAGCCTAAAAATGAGCCAGTGGGCCACTACCTACCACTGACTACCAAAAATATAATTATACGATACGATAACAAACATATGCTGAAATATTATATTGTACTTCTCATTCTTTTTTATTGCTACAATATCATTATTATAAATCCATGCAAACTACCTCAAACATTGATTACAGCAACCGCCTGTTTTATTAATACTCGTATTCCGTTTGGAAAGACCTTTTTACTTCCTATATATCGATAGGTGAGGGGAGTACTTGTGATCAAAAAATTTTCGATTTTGAGATAATACGCTCTTTGGGCGTCGGTCTGTCTGTACGCGATTTTCTAGCCTCGTAATCTCAGTAACCGCTGCATGGATTGCGATGAAATTTGGGTCGTAGTATGTAATGCTTCTATGATTTTGAAAATCGATGCATGGCGGCGGAGCAGGTAGGGGTTTCTGATCATTTTCTACTTTTTTGGGTGGTGGTGAAATTTGGGGCCGTTGGTGGGTAAGGGGTTGTAAGATTGAAAAAATGTTTGCATTCATAATAGACTGTCCACTGACTTGTGAAGGAAGACCTAGAGACGTAAATAACCTTTTTAGGTCCATCCGAACATTGGCTTGCCTATTATACAAAAGCCAAAGGACTGATGTAATCATACGAGTATCGCTTTAGGTTTTTTATTTATCGTATGGCTCAAAAACATGACAATAGTAAATATAGATTAAAAGAAAAACTATTATAATCTATACTAAAATAAAATATATACAGCTACAAACTAAGATACATAGTCTTTGGTATTTACAGGTTGATGTCAAGTTCTTTCAACCACTTCAGCGCCAACGGTGTAGCTGTAAAGAACTCTTCTCGCGATCCCTGAAACGCACGCAGTTCACATTCGCTCGTAATATGGTTTATAGTTTGGCGGGGCGCGCCACAGTCACATAAGGGAGATTGCACATAGCCCCACTTGTAAAGGGAGTCGGCACATCTGCCGTGGCCTGTTCGGACTCTATTAAGTTTTACCCACTCTTTCCGGGGTAGTTCTGATCCTGGAAGTAAGGCTGCCCCCATAAATGCGCATCGCGAGTGGTGTTCCGCAAAACCTTCCCACTGGGAGCGCCATTGGTTTAAGGAGTCGAAGTTATTGGTTTTAAGCCCTTCTGCATCCCTCATTGGTGGTTGTCGGGATTTAAGTCTGTTTATCTGCAACGGGGGTATTGCTCGGTGGATGGGCAGTTTGTTGTTGGCCGTAATCTTGTTATACTCCCTTAGAAGGGCGTCAGTCCTTCGCAGCTGCGGTGGGGCTATTCCAGAGAGTACAGGCAGCCATTGAGTTGGGGTTGTCTTAACTCGCTTTAGGTCGTTTTGTATTGTGTAACGAAAAACTATTGAATTGATTTCAATGCAGTATTACTATCGTAGCGAGGATGGAAAATGCGTATGGTTTTTATAAGTCGTGCGAGTGGCGGCGCAGAAATAATAAAAAAACTAAAAATATAAAAACAGCTCAAATCTCGTTTTTAAGCGTTTTAGAGGTTTCTGATAGTTTTCCACTTTTTTTGGGTGTGGGTGAAATTGGAGTGGTTTGGGGGTGGGGGTTGAAAAACTGAAAAATTTGTTGCTTCATAATAGGCTGTCCACTGACCTGTGCAGGAAGACCTAGCGACATAAATCACCTTTTTAGGTCCATCCGAACATCGCATTGTCTATTATCGAAACTAAAGGGACTGTATATACGAGTATTTATTGCTTTGTTTTGTATTTTGTAACGTGGAAACCACTAAATTGATTCTAATGAAATTTTGACACAGTATTATTACCGTGGTGAGGATGGAAAAAGGGAAAGGCTGTCGTGTCAGTGGCAGCGCAGAAATAATAAAAACAAAAAATATGAAAACAGCTCAAACTTCGTCGTTAATGTTTTAGGGGTTCCTGTGGTTAGGGGGGGGGGGGGGTGTAAAGGTGAAAAATTTGTTATATGCATATATGTCCTTTGCCTATGAAAGAAAGACCTAGTGGCATAAAACACTTTTCTAAGTCCTTCCTAACATTTCCCTCCCTATGACAGAAACAAAGGGAGTTAGAATTGTTTGATATACATACAGGGTGAGTTTTTAGTACCGGCTCGGTCGATAACTCCACTATTGTAGAAGATAGCGAAAAAAGTTGTATATAAAAGTTGTAGACACGGATATGCCCCTGGCTCAGAAAATATTTAGATTTATACAGGGTGATCCATAACTACGTTGTGATGCAAACATGCATTTTTTTAAATGAGACACCCTATATATTATTCCATATTCAAGTTCTACTAATGATTTCCGTTATTTCAATATAGGGTATTGTTACATTGTACAGGGTATTTCAAAAGTTATGACCATTTTTATATCCAAATTACGGTCAAATGAACGTACTGTCTATCAAAAAGTAATGAATCAAAAATTATTTTTTTTACATGGTAAGATTAAAAATATCCTCTAGTTTTAAAATCCGCTATAAAAAAAACATGTGACGCATATTTGTATACAGGGTGATGTAAAATGCAAAATCTAGATTTTCTCTTTTTTTTTAAATGTAACCCCCAATATTATACCAAAGAATTGCTTTTAATATGCTCTTTCATCTTTGTATAGCACTTGTTATGGCTGCAGTCATTAGTTTCTGAGATATTTTGATTTTTCTACAAATTTTAAATATACCTTCTATTTGTTTACTAAAATTGATTTATTTTGAGAAAATGCTATGAAATTTTATTTTTGCTTAACAAAAAACTTAAGTATAAGGCCAAATGTAGGATTTATTATATTACGAGTGACCGAATGCATGCAAGACTCCATAAACCAAATGTCTGAGTACCATGATCGCCAGGCAGATGAGGGTAACATCGACGTAGAAGAGATGTAAAGCTGGAGAACTGAAGACCGCTGCTGAAGACCTGCTAGATCTGTCACGAAGAGTAAAAAATTTAATGTTTCATTATTATCAGCCAATACCTTTACAAAAGTTATTACTTTCAAAGGTGGCCTTTATTTGTACTGGTACTTGTATGAATAAATAATAATAATAATACTTAATCAAGTCAAAACACTGAATAGGTCAAGTGTGCTGAGGAAACAATTTTATAGACGTCATGCATAATTATCAAGCAGATGATGTATCAGGTAGGCTATGAAATATCAAACGACACAGTCCAAATAAAACGATTCTTCAATCATTCAAACGCATTAGTTTTAGACTGCCTCCGTTCTGGATATTGCTGCCCACACCTGATAAACCTGCTTGATAATTATGCATGACGCCTACAAAATTGTTTCCTCAGCATACTTTATTATCTCGATGATTTATGGTTTTGACTTCATCAAATACATGACCTTATAATTTAGTTGTTCGTTAAATAAACAACAAATTAGATAGTATTTTCCCAAAATAAATAAATTTCAGTACACAAATAGAAGCTATATTTTAAATTTGCCGAAAAGTCGAAATATCTCGGAAACTGATGGACGTAGATACAACAAGTGCTATACAAAGATGAAAGAGCAGATTAAAAGCAATTCTTTGAAATAATAAAATATTGGGGGTTACATTTAAAAAAAAAAGAGAAAATTTGGATTTTGCATTCTACATCACCCTGTATACGAATATGCGTCACGGGCTTTTTTATAGGCGATTTTAAAATTAGAGGATATTTTTAATCTTTTCATGTAAAAAAATATCTTTTGATTTATTACTTTTTGATATACACTACTTTTATTTGACCCCGATTTGGATATAAAAATGGTCATAACTTTTGAAATACCCTGTATAATATAATAAAACCTATATTGGAAGAACGGAAATCATTAGTAGAATTTGAATATGGAATAATAAATAGGGTGTCTCATTCAAAAAAATGCATGTTTGCATCACCACGTAGTTATGGATCACCCTGTATAAATCTAAATATTTTCTGAGCCAGGAGCATATCCGTGGCTACAACTTTTATATACAACTTTTTTCGCTATCTTCCAGAATAGTGGAGTTATCGACAGAGCCGGTACTAAAAACTCACCCTGTATATATACGAGTATTGCTTTAGATCGTTCTGTATCGTGTAACCTGGAAATGACCGAATTGATTTGAATGAAATTTCGACACAGTACTATTACCTTGGCGAGGATAGAAAACACGTATATGGTTATTATAAATCGTGTCAGTGGTGCCGCTGCAATAACCAAAAAACTAGTAAAAATATAAAAACAGATCAAACCTCGTTTTTCAGGGTCCCGGATAATTTTCCTACATTTTTTTAATGGACGTGAAATTGGAGTGATTGGGAGGTGGGAGGTTGTAAAACCTCCTATCAGCATAATTTTTTTGGGGAGGGGGAGGGGGTGGCTAGCGATGATTTGGTTGCAAGGGGATCTCAGATTATACCGCTACGGGAAAATAATAAAAACTTTTATCACCGTAATGTGTGGGAAGCAGTGAGTCAATCAACTTCACTTCTCTTCTACAAAGTTTTTTCTTTTGGATGATTTTTTGAACTAACATTGAACAACGAAAGTCGTTATCTTTTGCCCACCCTATTTTGCTTATTTATCATTTCTGATTAAACATTCCTCAATCTATGTGCAGGTATCAGATACAGTAGTAGAGCCGTACAACGCAACCCTTTCAGTACATCAGCTAGTGGAAAATACAGACGAGACGTACTGCATAGACAACGAAGCCCTCTACGACATTTGCTTTAGAACGCTAAAATTGACTACTCCCACCTATGGGGACTTGAACCATTTGGTGTCGGCTACTATGTCGGGAGTCACCACTTGCCTTAGGTTTCCCGGACAGTTGAATTCAGATCTTAGAAAATTAGCTGTGAATATGGTAGGTTGCACGTTTTAATACCAATTTTTAGAACTGTTTATCTATTTATATATTTTCTGTCGGGTTATGTTTGGTTCAAATGTTATTCATCTTTTAAATTGTGCGCTGGCGTTTATGCATTTACAATAGGTCTGTTTTTACAGAGAATCACAAACCAGTCAGAGCCAATCAGTATTCCCCATTGCAGTTGTCAAACTATTTCTGACTAGTACTGGCCAATCAAATTGACGCTGACTAGTTTGTGATTGCTGTAAAAACAGACCTTATGTTTCTTAACTTGTTACCATTTTCCTTCGAATATGAAACCTAATATTCCAAGCCATTTTCTATAATGGAAATCGATGTCAAAAGTAATTAACTTTCATTTTCAAGCCCTCAACCAATTTTCAATAAGATGTTCTGCAATTAAGCTATAAAACTACGATCTTTATTTGTAAAAAAAATATTTTTGACGTAATAGATACGACAATTAAGACAAGCAATATATCGGAACTGGGCAGTAGTAGCGAATTATAATTTTGGGGGTGTAAATTAGAGCAAATATAGTATATTTTCTTACTATTGTGTCATCCATTTGTTTTTGGTCACATGACGTCCGATTCAAAATTTTTAATGGGACACCTTGTATATTTGTGAGTTTTTGTGTTCCTCCCGATAAAACCATTCTAACAAACTAGCACACTTGGGGTCTAAAGTGATTAATTCAAGAGCTACATGTACTTAAGGACTGTACCACTACCATTATGAAGCACTACCAAAGTAATTTAACTGTAGGGGTACATGTTATAATCAATAGTAGTGGTACCATCCTTTAAGTACCTGTAGCTCTGAATTAATCACTTCAGACCCCAAGTGTGCTAGTTTGTTGGAATTGTTTTATCGGGAGGAACACAAAAAGTCCCAAATATACAGGGTGTCCCATTCAAAATTTTGAATCGGACGTCACGTGATCAAAAACAAATACATCACTGGGTGACACAATAATAAGAAAAGATACTACATTTGCTCTAATTTAAACCCCCAAAATTATAATTCGCTACTACTGCCCAGTTCCGATACACAGGGTTATTCACGTTATTCGACACGGAGCATTATGAATAAAGTATATAATAAAAAACAAAATAATAACTTCGGATGAATAGAGACCCATAAAGGCTACATTTTAAAAATATGTTCATGTTATACAGGGTGTCCCAAAAGCACGAAATGTATCAGTTATGTCTTTTTTTAAATGGAACACCCCATATATTATTGCGTATTCAGATTCCCTTGTGAATTCTAGTGTGACTTTATGTATCATACATGGGACCTAAAGCGAACCGTTTAGGTGTAAATCACCATTTTCGATATCAGTAGATATCAGGAAAAAATTGAATATCGCAGAGATTATAAAATTTGGAAGGCTGTGACTTTGCCGTATTACTAAGCATAAAATGCGTCAGCTTTGATAAGACTTTCAGATTTAAATTACGTTTCTGCTTGGAGAAATCGGTCGATTAATTAAGGAAACTTCGATCAGCAATAACTTGATTTTTTCAAATGGGAATGCCTAATTTTTTTTATATGGTTGAACGTAGAATTTGATGGCCCTTCTAATGATATAAGGTTTTGAATATCAATCTCTGGTAGTTTTCATTTAATTTTAAATTTTCAAACAAATCGGCGTTTTTCAATTTTCCTACCTATAAGCAACGTAGCAGGCCATGAAATATAAACAAAAACCTGTTCAAGTAGAAGAAAACAACTAACTTAGCTGAAAAATACACACGTACCAGACTAAAGGGACAAGACTATAAAAATTACTCACAACAAACAAAGTCTAACCAGAAACAACGGCGGTAACATATCTTTGGTCAAAGAGAAGCTGAAGTATGGCAGAAATGGATTTTTAAACGGCATACTAGCTACTGCAATGTACTGATTGGCAATTTCCAAAACCATTGAAAATTTTGAAATAAAATAAAAACTACTAGAGAATGTTGTAAGCAGTTTATTATTTTTATAATAAAATTTCACATTTAATGATATAAAAAAGTATGCAATTCTGTCAAAACTCAAGTCAAAAGTACCTCTGACTGGAGTTCTGAAAATTCTTCAGTACCTATTAGCAAGATCGCAGAAAATGAAGAATGAATCAAAATTTGTTCAAATTATAAAACATAACTTAAATGGCAGAAAATTTAAATCTGATTTGTCAGTATTCCTTTTTTGCAATAGTGCTAATAGATATTGGAAAATAGAAGGGCTCCATTCAGAGGTAACGACTTCGACGCAAATTAGTACTTTTTCACACCATTACATATGATTTATAGTTGCGTGCTGGAGCAACAGTCGCTGGTTGTTTTTGTTTCATACCAGGGTTTTTAATTATCTTGGAAATTTTCAACGTCTAGTAAGTTGCGGTAGCCAGTAGACTGTGAAAAATATCTATTACTGCCATACTCCAGCTTCTCTTTGACCTTAGAGATGTTAATGCAGTTGTTTCTGGGAGAGTTGATTTGTTATAGGAAATTTTTATAATCTTATCCCTTTAGTCTAGTTCGTGTGTATTTTTCAGCTAAGTTAGTTGTTTTCTTCTACATGAATAGGTTTTTGTTTATATTTCATGGCCTGCTACGTTGCTTATAGGTAGGGAAATGAAAATCACCGATTTGTTTGAAAATTTAAAATTAAATGAAAACTACCACAGATTGATATGCACAACCTTATATCGTTAGAAACGCTATCAAATTCTACGTTTACCCGTATAAAAAAAATTAGGCATTCCCATTTGAAAAAATCAAGTTATCGCTGATCGAAGTTTCCTTAATTAATCGACCGATTTCTCTAAGCAGAAACGTAATTTAAATTTGACAGTCTCATCAAAGCTGACGCATTTTATGCTTAGTAATACGGCAGTCACAGCCTTCCATATTTTATAATCTCTGCGATATTCAATTTTTTCCTGATATCTACTTATACCGAAAATGGTGATTTACACCTAAACGGTTCGCTTTAGGTCCCATGTATGATACAAGTCACACTAGAATTCACCAAGGAATCTGAATATGCAATAATCTATGGGGTATTCTGTTTAAAAAAACATAACTTTGATACATTTCGTGTTTTTGGGACACCCTGTATAACATGAAAATATTTTTAAAATGTAGCCTTTATGGGTCTCTATCCATCAGAAATGATTATTTTCTTTTTTATCCAGTACTTTAGCCATAATGCTCCGTGTCGAATAACGTGAATAACCCTGTATTGCTTGTCTTAATCGTAGTGGGACACCCTGTATGTAGCCGAAATATAATTTCAAATGTGCCACTAACATGCGAATTATAATAATTTTGAGCATGTAAAGTGTAAAAATAATATTTTTTAAGGCATAGCTTACATTTTGCAAGACAAGATACCGGTCGAATGGAAATTCACGGTTAAGTTAATGTTATTTACTTAAATTTGAACTGTGGATGTTGAAATTGGCCATATATAGAACTCGTGAATAAAAATATTTTAATAAATTTTATTTGAAAATTGATTTCTCCAAATAGCTTAACAATAATGTTAATCCCATTAGCTACGGCACTGGGACTAGCGCTTTGGTACCTTTTGGTAACAGAGATGTCAGCCGCGCGTTCTGTCCTCTCTCTTTCCTTGTCTAAGTGGTGGTTAATGCTTGGCGTGTGACTTTGGATGTCTAGCTGTATACTCGGTTCCAGCGAGAGTTTTGCATGCGCTTGTTATGTGGTCTATTGTTTCTTTCTGTTGGTGGCACTTTCTGCAGTTGTCGTCGGTTATGGATGTATCTTCTAATTATGTATTTCATGTAGTTCCTTGTCGCAATCACTTTGTCCTGGATAGCAAGCATAAACCATCAGTCTCTGGAAAGAGCTGACCATGCTGCATCCAGGTGTATGACTGTTTTTGAATAATGCGCTCTTGTGTAACGCGGTATCTATGTTTAGCATGCAGTGCTTTTTGTGACCAAGTGTTCTTGCTATAATTCTATGTGATTGTGTGTGTGTGTCTGCTGCGTGATCTGGGCAGGATAGGGTGAGTGGAGTATAGTTTTTGTCTGCTTTGACCTATGTAAGTTTGTCTGTTTCCTTTAGAAAAGTCTCTGAGCATTTTTATTTGTCTTGTGTGAAGTGACTGTATGTATATAATTCCTCTGCCCCCTTGTTTTCTACCTAAGGAAAGTCCTTGCACGCTTTCGGATGCGACATTCTGTGTTTTGTGAGTTCCGTTCGTATGAGTATGTTGATATATGTTTTCAATATTATCATTGTGCGACCACTTGATGATGCCAAAGAAGTATGTGAGGACCGGTATCGCAAATGTGTTAGTTGCCTTTGTAAGATTTCTGAGATTCAATATTGTTTTTAACAGTTTAACGAGGCGGTCTCTAAACTCTTGTGTTAGTTGAGCCTTGACGTGTGTGTGGTCGATCTTAATATTCTGATTGAAGCCCAGGTACTTGTACGTTTCGTTCTTGTACATGTTCCATGTTATTATTTTTATCCTGATCTTCTAAGTTTCCCTCGCATAACTGCGGTAGCAACAAATGTTGACGGGCTATGCCAAATCAAAACACCTGAACTATTATTGATCTGAATTTAACTTTTCGTCCAGGCCGAATTATTGCAGGTGTGGTGTGAATGTGTTTGGAGTAACCTTATATAGCCGCAAAATGAAAAAAATCCCAGTTTCCAACAACTGATTTTGGCTCTACTACTAAACCGAATTAAGATTTTTAATGTGATTCGACCACAGAGTTAACATATCTAGAGGGAGCCTAATTTGAATACTGGCCAGCCAACATCTATAGCGCTATTGCCACTCTTCTTCGTCCGCTTAAGGACCTTCCAGTTTCTTCAAAATCTGGCAGTTTCCGCAGTTTGAACACAAAGTATTTAACTGGGTATTTAACTATACATTCCAATATACTTGCAATGTAACTGATTTACGTGAAGATAATTTGTATTGATCTAATCAAATCTCAAAATGGTAAATTTCATAGCGGAATGTCGCAATAACTTCTAATATGTCATAAATCTTGCAACCTACACAATCGGCATGCCCTTAAGGCTTAAGCTGTCATTGTAGTTGCGGTTCTTGCATGTGTCGAGATTTTTGTGATTTTAGTGTACATTTTACTGACTTTGTGACTATTTGTGGTGTGAATTAAATTATTTATGAACATTATTGTCATAATTGCATGATGAGACAACATAAAAAATGCATAGTTTGCTGTAATAGCGACGAATCGGTAAACACTTCTTATCATAGGTGAGTATAGGTTTTGTATTAGTTTTCAGTAGCGTAATATATGGGGATAAGTGCGAACAAAAGTAACTTCACTCCAGTTTGAGGAATAATAATGGTTGTTTAATGTATGTTTTGTGCACGCATTACATTCATGTCAATCAACATGAATTTTCCAAATTCCATTTTTTATACTATTTGAGGAGGTGAAACGCAAAAATGTATGCCACATTTACTTACAGAAAATCTATCTATGAGAATTTTATAGAACGGATATTACCTAATGCAATTATTATATTTTATTGCTGAAGTAAGAATACGATGCAGCCATTCCAACAGGCTACCGTTCAGAACACTGTTAGATATGTTTTTAAAAACACTTCATGGTAATAATAAATTATCAACTGTTACAAAGAAATTATAATAAGGGTAACTCTCTAAGTATAGCTAAATACTAATACAACTTATTGGTATCAGTTTGTAACATCACAGTAATAATTGAATCTATTAATGAACATCCAATTTTAATATAAAGCCGCACGCTACTGGTAATGCCCTTAAGCTGTCAAAATTTCCGTTACATGTTGGCTGGTCAGCGACCTGTGCATTTTGTTGTCTACACTCCCTCTGTAGATGTTAACTCTGTGGATTCGACTAAATTTCCTAGCTAAATTTGGCGGTTGCTGCTTTGTCTAACAAAAGTTAAATGCATTCAGGATTCATGTCCTAATAAAGATATTAAAATGATTTTCAGCTTGCTTGCTAATCTGAATCTGTTCTGCAGGTGCCATTCCCCCGTCTGCATTTCTTCATGCCTGGTTTCGCGCCGTTGACATCCAGGGGCAGCCAGCAGTACAGGGCTCTGACGGTACCTGAATTGGTGTTACAGATGTTCGACGCTAAGAACATGATGGCCGCCTGCGATCCTCGACACGGACGATATCTCACAGTTGCTGCGATTTTCAGGGGGCGCATGTCCATGAAGGAGGTTGACGAACAGATGCTAAACATTCAGGTAATTAATTTTTAAGCTTTTATCATCCAACAGACGTTATTATCAATATACAGGGTGGGCCAATAGTGAGTGGACGGAAGATTATGTGGGCTTACTAAAACATATAGGGTGAGTTTTTAGTACCGGATCGGTCGATAACTCCACTATTGTAAAAGATAGCGAAAAAAAGTTGTATATAAAAGTTGTAGCCAAGGATATGCTCTTTGCTCAGAAAATGTTTTTGTTTATACAGGATGCATAACTACGTGGTGATGCAAACATATATTTTTTTTAAACGAGACACCCTATACAGGGTGAGTCAAGCTCAACGCCTCTGACTCTTGTGACCAAACGATACCACTTTTCTAAAAATCGACTTTGCGAGTGTATGTAGGTCGAGTTGGACTACATTTTAAAAATAATGACTTTTATACAGGGTGTCTAATAAAAGCGTGACATATCAAAGTTATGTTTTTTTAAATCGAATACCCTGTATATTATTGCATACTCAGACTCCCAGGTGCATTTTAGTGTGACTTTATGTATCACACATGGGACTTTGAGTGAACCGTTTAGGTGCAAATCACAATTTTGGGTATAGGTAGATGTCAGAAAAAAATTGAATATCGCAGCTATTATAAATCTTAGAGGGCTGTGACTTTGCCGTGTTACTAAGCATGAAATGTGTCAGCTTACATTAGACGGTCAAGTTCGAATTACATTAGTACTTGGAGAAATCGGTAGATCAGTTAAGGAAACTTCAATCACAGGTAACTTGATTTTTTCAAATGGGAATGCATAATTTTTTTTATACGATCAAATGTGCAACTTGATAAGCTTTCTAACGATATGCGGTTGTAAATATTAATCTCTGGTAGTTTTGATTTAATTTCAAATTTTCAGTAAAACCGGAGTTTTTCAATTATTTTCCTACCTATAAGCAGCTTAACAGGCCATGAAATATAAACAAAAAACTGTTCAGATGGAACAAAACAACTAACTTAGCAGATATTTACGGACGAACTAGAATAAAGGGAGAAAGTTATAAAAATGACTTACAACAAACCAATTCTAACCAGAAATAACAGACATAACACATCTAAGGTCAAAAAGCAGCTGGAGTACGACAGAAATGGGTATTTTTCACAGCATACCGGCTACTACAATATTCTAAAGATTGACGATTCAGTGAATTTTGAAATGAAAGGAAATCTACCACGTAATGTTCTGGCAGTTTAATAGCTTCAGAATAAAATTTCACATTTCATGATTTAAAAAAATAGTAACCGATACCTCTGACTGGAGTTCTGCAAATTCTTCAATACTCATACGCAAGATGGCGCGAGAGGGTCGTCGGCGGGCGCTGGCCCGTTCTCGCGTAGTACCAGTCGGTGCTTTCGAAGTTGAAGTGACGGGTCGGCCATAGCTCAACTGGTGCGAGCGCCGGAGTACAAATCTGGAGGTCGTGGGTTCGAGTGCCGCCAGCCGCCGACTTTTTCCGGCATTTTCTGGTACGAATTTAAACTGAGAAATCCACATGCGAATGTAAGCATGATAGTAAAAACAATTCAAGGTACTGATTATTATACCATTCCAGGAATAACCTTCTGATCTTGACTTACCCTTGTAGTCGTTCCTCTTTATCCTTTGCGGGACCATAGTGTCTGGCGTTAGTTCACCCTCCCGTTTTTGACCTGCCTCCTGTCTGTATGGCCTCCATCTGTCGCACAGAGACATCAGCATCTCACAACACAACCATCACCCGTCCTATCCTTTTCCAATATACTCGAAAAGGCCCATCGCCCGACAGTGCCTGCTTTAAGAAATAGGACGTCTGTCGATGACTGCATTTCGCTCATTCTTCTATCGACGGTATTAGTCGTTTCGTCCAGTGTGCGATATCAGTGGTCTTGTTCCGTAGACTTTGTCACTGTCAGTATTTTATGTTAAATGCGGCATATCGCATATTGCTTGCTTGACTTGACCATGGCAGATGAGTGTCCCCTATTCAGCCAGCAAGTATAATGGTGATATTCCGTTATCATAGATACCGTGCGATAAGCACTGGCCACCGTCAGCAGAGACTTCATCAGCAAGCCTTCTGGTACTTTTTCCTTGCCGTGGCCTTACACCACACATGAGCTCCGTAGTATATGGCGACCGACTGTACAGGGTGGGCCAATAGTGCGTGGGCGGAGGATTGTTGGCTTACTAAAAAATATTTCAAAAATCTGTCACTTGACCGTAGTAGGGACCCTTGAGGCTATAACCTAAAAATATTTTCACTTAAATTTTGACGTTTATACAGGGTGATTCATATCAAACTTAAATTTTTTTTAAATAGAACCCCCTATATATTATTGCATATTTGCATTCCTTGGTCAATTTTAGTGTGACTTTATGTATCACACATGGAACTTAAAACGAAACGTTTAGGCGCAAATCACCATTTTTGGTATAAGTAGGTATCAGAAGAAAATTAAATATCGCAGCGATTATAAAACTTAGAAGGCCGTGACTTTGCGGTACAACTAAGCATGAAATGCGCCACCTTAGGTCAGACGGCTAAAATTGAATTCTTTTTGTACTTGGAGAAATCAGTAGATTAATTAAGGAAACTTCAATCACAGATAACTTGATTTTTTCAAATGGCAATGCCTATTTTTGTTTAAAAAATCGAATGTAATATTTGATTACCTTTCTAACGATATAGCATACTCGACAGCAATCTTTTTTAGTTTTCATTTTATTTCAAATTTTCAGTCAAATCGGTGTTTTTCAATTTTCCTGCATGCAAGCAACCTAGCAGGCCATGAAAAATAAACAAAAGCGCGTTAATATGGAAGAAACCAACTAACTTAGTAGAAAGATGCAAACTAACTAGAGCAACGAGGCAAGATTATGAAAATTTCTTACAACATATTAGCTCTAACCAGAAACAATAGCGGTAACAAGAACGCTCATTTTTGACAGCCTACTAGCTATTAGTCAATTTCCAAAGTCAGTGAAAAGATATTTAATCAAAGGAAAACTACTAGTAATTGTTTCTGGCAGTATAATATCTATGTCTTCTGAATAAATTTCCACATTTAATGCTATAAAAAAGTAGCCATTTCCGTAAGTCAAAAGTAATGGTACCTTTGACTGGAACCCTTCAAATTCTTCAGTAGGTACTTCTACTTATAAGCAAAATCGCGGAAAATGAAACTTGAATTGCAGTCTGTTTGAATTGTAAAACATAGTTTAGTTTGCAGAAAACTACATGAAATAAACACAAATACAACATAGCGTAATTAAAAAATTCTAGCAATTATTTCAATAGATGTTCAGAATGCTCCAGTTGGAGATTTCACTTTTGACTTAACTAAACGGAAGTGACTAATCTTTTTATCCCATTAGATGTGAAATTCTAAACATGTTAGACTGTAAGCAAAAATCGCTGGTAGTTTTCCTTTTGTTTCCAAATTTTTAATCGTTTTGGAAAGTTGTCAAGCTCTAGTAGAGCTCAATAGATAGTAGGCTGTGAAAAACAAACACTTCTGTCATAGCCCAGCTACTCATTTACATTAGATATCTTGGGGCTATTCTATCCGGTTAGAGCTAATATGTTGCAAGGAATTTTCATAATCTTGCCTCGTTGCTCCAGTTAGTTTGCATCTTTCTACTAAGTTAGTTGGTTTCTTCCATATTAACGAGCTTCTGTTTATTTTTCATGGCCTGCTAGGTTGCTTGCACGCAGGAAAATTGAAAAACACCGATTTGACTGAAAATTTGAAATAAAATGAAAACCAAAGAAGATTGATATCGAGAATGCTATATCGTTAGAAAGGTAATCAAATTTTACATTCGACTTTTTAAACCAAAATGGGCATTGCCATTTGAAAAAATCAAGTTATCTGTGATTGAAGTTTCCTTAATTAATCTACTGATTTCTCCAAGTACAAAAAGAATTCAATTTTAGCCGTCTGGCCTAAGGTGACGCATTTCATGCTTACTTGTACTGCAAAGTCACGGCCTTCTAAGTTTTATAATCGCTGCGATATTCAATTTTTTTCAGATACCTACTTTACCAAAAATGGTGATTTGCGCCTAAACGGTTCGTTTAAAGTTCCATGTGTGATACATAAAGTTACACTAAAATTGATCAAGGAATCCAAATATGTAATAATATATAGGGGGTTCCATTTAAAAAAATGTAAGTTTGATATGAATCACCCTGTATGAACGTCAAAATTTAAGTGAAATCATTTTTATGTTATGGTCATCAAGGTTACCTACCATGATCAAGTGACAGATTTCTAAAATTTATTTTAGTATGCCCACAATCTTCCGTCCACGCACTATTGGCCCACCCTGTATAACCAAGCACAGTAGTGCCCTTTAGTTGCTACTGGACCCCTACTACATCTGATATCAGTCGCGAAAGTATTGCCGCCTTCTTCTCTGCCTTTGTCACTACTCCGTAACACCACGCTTTATCTACTGTGAGTCCACGGTACACTATGGACTTGATTGTTGGGACTTTCACTCCCTTAGATTGGAAGACCACGTTAGCTCTCTTGCTCCTTGGGCCGCACATTACATGTTTTCTCAGGAGCCAACTCAAGCTTGTGATCGCACATCCACTTGTCTATCTGCACAGCGACGCGTTTGCTTTATGGACCAGCCCTGCCTGTCCATTTGCCACGATAACTAGTGCCAGATCGTTGGCGTATGGTAGCATCTTTACACCTCTGGGCAGCGAAAGCTTCAGCATCCCATCATACAGGGTGTTCCAGACTAACGGCCCTAAAGCAGATCCTTCAGGCACCTCTGTTGTCATAGAAATTTCGGTTCCGGCTATGCAAATTGATCTGTGGGTGAATAGGGTCGTTCAGTGAAATGCCAATAACCATATTTCTGCGCATTTTCATGAAGTATTACTTACATATAACATACAAAAAAAATTTCAACTTAATTGGATGAGAATTAAAAAAGTTACGCGCCTTCAAAGATTAAAATATTTCATGCACTCAAAATTAATCGTTGTGACGTAATTGGGTCTGTCGGCGAGCCCAGAGCGGCTGGCAGCTGTACAGCGACAGCGCCCAGCATACGTTTGTAATACGTTCAAGTGCTTTGGTTGACGCTATCTTTTGTTTGATCGGGTGGTTTTTTCTAACACATTCAAAAATCCAGATTCTTCTACAATCATTTTATCGGTAGTTCTCAAAACCTCTAGATAAGTAGGAAACACGCTCATCAGGAGTACAAGCTATAAGATATTCGATAGTGTTGCTTTTTTTATATTCTGACCAGGAGAATGACTGCAGGATTGGGTTTCTTGGTTTTTGGATGGAAATTCAAATAAATAATTTTAAATGTTCGACTAATTTTGGAACGGTTTTTTAATTATTGAGCAAACTGTTGATATATACAGAAATCGTCTGCTATAATTTTATGGTTCATTTTTTTCAAAGTTACAAATATTTCGATTTTTGTCAACTTTGTAGCAAGCAAGCATATTAATTATAAATAATGAGTGACTGGGTATCCCGATATAAATTTTCGGATTATTTTCTATAAGAAAAGCAGTTCGCTTCTCTACAAGTTCCTTGTTGAATGATCCGAACTCGAACCACTGGTTAAGGCGTAACATTATTTTGGGATATGTTTTAATGGCATTTGTTTCTTACTTCCCTTAGTGGCTGCATTAGTATATTGCACTCAACATATTTTGATATAACTTTGGCCTTTATATTGACTTGGACTCACTTATCTGTCTTCCAACGTTCCCTCTCTCGTTGTCTTCAGTACATTCTAGTTCTACTTGCGAAACTACTTCCGGTTTTATCTTAAGTTTTACATCTTTCATTAGTTTGTAACACATGTAATTTTCAACATCTTCCTCAAACTTAAACAAAATATACAAGACTGAGACTGAGATACACATTTGAAGTAGGGATATTTTGTAGGCTAAGTACCCACGATTTTCTACCCAAAATACAGAAATGTGAGACACAAAGAACTAGATAATATAATATAAAACCATTTTTTCTACATAATCAAAATACATATGAATTTTGGTTACACCAAAGGACTGAAAACAGCCTTTCACATGTTCCACATATCAATGATAATTGATGTCTCCAATGCTTTTATAATTGTTAGGTATATGATTAATTCGGTATTTGGATTCAAAAAATCTACTTGTATCTCTTACGTTTTAGTGTACCAGTACCAGCAAAATCTGCTAACAACTGACGTCAATATACCTTTAGAATGGCATTCACAAATGTGGATTCTTGATAATAATACAATTCACTTAGTTATAAAAATACTTATATTAAAATGGTCCTCACAGAGTACTTTGTTGACTTATCGCCCACAAATTCATTCCTACGCATAGCTCTCTGCCACAATTTCCTGATTTTTATATTTCGTGGCAAACCATTAAAAAATTCATCAGTAGTGGTCACTGTCGTATTTTCACATTGGGGAACCATACAATATTTATAATTTTTCTTCATCTGTCCTCCTTCCATTATTATACTCAGTATCAACGAATTCGAATAGCTTGGTAAGTACTTAGTGTCGATGAAACAATTAAATAAATTATCCAATAGACGCGTATGCAGTTCACAAAGCTTGCATAGCAAGTAGGATGCGCCGCAGCGTTATTATTTACCAAGCACCCGTTCAATGCGTGGCCAAGATGCCGCGCCGCGCCGGTCGGAGAGGTATAGTGACGTCACCGTCGCACACTCGCAAGTGCCGCGCGTTTTCAATTTGCAGCACTTTGATAATTTATTAGAATATGAAATCGAGCTCAGAAAATTCTGAAATTTTGCAAAGCTGCTAAACTCAATACGCCCTTTTAGAATATGAAATAAAAAAAATATGCTGAACGAGCCCATTCTGTAACTCTAAGCGAAGCGATAGCGACATTCTTCTAACGCTTTCGCTCGTTTCGGTATTACATAAATGTCTTCGTTCCGACTCGGACATAACGAACGCAGACGAATGGTATAAGCGATAGCGAAAGATTTTGGATCTCGTTTGTCAAGTTTTAACGTTATTATTGCTGTGTGTCAAAATGACAATTTGCTTAAATTTATTTGTGTACTTAATTAACAATCAGTGAATCGAAGAGAAAAACTAATCCTTCGCAATGGCCGGCATTGCTGGATTTTGCAGAGTCTCAGCCAGAGATATTTAGGCCAACTCGTGAATGCTCGTGAGTCATCGAGCTCCATGCCGAAAGCGTAACGAAGCGTTAAACTTTGGTTATGGAATGCCGTCAAAAACAGTTTTCGCCTGCTTTCGTTACTATAGCGAAAGTTACAGAATCTACCCACTGGAGTCTAGGTAGCTGCTTATCAGATTCGTTAGGTATTGTAACATTCTGTATATAGTATTGCTTATTTGTATTGTTGTTGTCGTTTCTTTCTAAATGTTAAGGCGCGTTCTCACGAATCAACTTTAGTTGACCGGCTGTAATTGATCAACAAAAGTGGAATTTACTTGAATGAGTATTTGGTTCACACATTTCAACAGAAATTGACCGATTGTTTCAGTTGATTTGATTCTTTTTTATACATTGTTCTGATAATCTTAATTTTACTCTTCACATGAGTAATAGTAAGACCAGAGACATCCATTTCTTTGACAGTAGAGCTCAGAGAATTTTCGCGTGGCGCTGTTGATCTCCTTTTAACTTTGTGCTTCATTCCCATCTCAAAATAGATGTACCTAGGGCCTTCCAAGATCTTCCAGCTTTTAATGCACTTAGCTACATCTTGCGATGCTAGACTGACGTCGATGAACGAACACGAAGCTCTTCTGCAGAAGGTGGGCAGCAAGCCATCATTTAAAACCACCATGTCCATTGCACCTATTCACTCGCAAAGCAGTCTCCCCCTTTTATCTGTGATTGGCGGCCCCCAATCTGCAGTTTGGCATTTAAATCGTCAAGAACAAGAACGTCTCGGCCCGCCGTAGCTACATCGTACATCACCCATATACCTACTTTTCGTTTTTTTTCCATACTCAGCTAAAATTTGCCATCCTCCTTATATCTGAAATGATGAAAAAATAAAAATCGCCGTGAAACGTCGATTTGTATTTCGAGGAGGAACTCTTCCATTGAATACGTCATCATCCTCAGTCCTCACCCCCAGCAACCCCTACTTCAAAATCTTAAACGAGATCACCATACTTGAGATACATCAGTTTGAAGGGAATTCATTGATAATACAACTTTGTAATCGGATTGAAGATCCGTATGCACCGTAAGTAAGTTGCGCGATTATTTACGTAAACCTGGATTAGATTTTGAGCCACTAAAAATTGGGACGACGCTATCCGTAAAACAATATTCTGAGCATGCGGTGTGCATGCAGCAGTGTGTTTCGAATAACGGATAAGCGTGTGCCTTGTGTACAGTTTTTGTAACCGAAATCTGTGACGTATATCGTTACGTTATTTGGCAATTGACATTAACAATTATTGCACCTATTTGATTTTAACTTAACATCACATTATGATCGATTTGGTCGGAAATGTCCAAGAAATGTTATGTGCAACAAGTAAACACCACAAGCAGAAAATAGATCACATTACAAGTAAAATAAAAAATAGGTTATGCAGGATCCCCGAAGCGTGACATTTCAGCTTTCACTACCATGGTTCAGTCCCATGATGATCACGCGCTGTTGCCGGAGACGCCTAACTTTGTAGCTTTTATTGGATAATACTGTTAAATAAAATTGACGGAAGAAAACCTGATCGTTTTGTACAATGACGAACCACAAAATAAGTGTTGTTGCTATCAAAATCATCACGGTTCTTTTCTCATTGCCGCATAGTGGTTTAGACCTGGCAATACCGCACGTAATCATATCGTATCGTAAACTTCCGTAGCTAACGTACAACTTTATCGGTTATTCGCCGATTCGGTTGTTTCGGGAGAACTGCGCATGCCACAAATAGCCGATAACGTGCAATAACGTCAGAAAACGGACGTCCAAAAACTTTCTTGTTTACTATGCACCGCAAACTGACAATTTTGACACTGTCACTGTCAGAACAATCTTGCGAACACAACCTTGCCGTATCTCTAATCTGGATTAGTTAACGTCTTGACGGTACATGCCAAAGATTAGCAAAACGTGATTAGGGAACTATGATTAGAATCGCCAAACGGTGCATACGGGTGTGAGACATTTTGTTCCATACAGACGTACAGGCGATATTCGCAGTGTTTTCGCAACAACAAAATATAATCATCTTGGAATAACCGTAAACCCCATAAATACTCACCTACTTGAAAACGACGATAATTTAGGTAAAGCTCAGTGCTGAGAAATGTGCGAAGACATTTTGTACATATCGTCTGTACGTCTGTATAAAACAGTCATTTGGAATCTTTCTTACAATAATACTTCAGGTAATAAAAATAATACTCCTTGAATATCCTGACACATGTCACATCCATCTAGCTTTTCAACGATGTATCACTAGTTAGTAGTACTATAGAGATAATCGTTAATATTGTTTATTTGTCAATTATTTTATGAGCAACACTTAGAACTTAGTGGATACCTAGAAACCCTAAATTTTTTTATTTTTGTTTCGATCCCCTGAATATTTTACCCAATAATTGACCCTCTCCAAACTTTATTAAGCTCGTAGCCTAGTAAGTGTAGTATAAAAGTTTCAACAGTTTAGAAATATATAAATCACTAAGATATTTTGTAACCTTCGCAAGGGGTTCTCTTCTGGTTTGTGTCAAATTTATTTTATTTGATCTCTTTGTTAAATTAGACACAATTTTTCCAAAAATATAACCTAATAAAGTGGCAAGCACTTTGAAAGTTCCTGCTTGACATATATCATTTGTATCAGGCTAGGTTCAAACTCCAGCTAAGCTCGGGTTAAGCTTTGGTTTACGTAAGTCAGTGTTAAGCTTGGAGTGGGGGGCTAAGCCAGCAATGTACAACGGACGTTTTGCAACTGACGTGGCTTAACGGGCTTAACCGAAACTTAAGCTTAAATTGTACAACCGGCCCTAAAGGAAACACGGAAGCATATTATATTTATATAAATACCAAAATTTAAAAGCTTTTAACTGATGCAAAAACATGTTTAGGATTTTTGTTTCTTCTAAATTTGTATTATCCTTAAGTGCGCTTGGCAACAAAGCAGACGCAAAGTCAGAGGCAAATAGGCGAAACTCGGAGGTGAATTGGTTTCTGGGTCCCCCCCCCCACCTAGAAGAAATTCTAAATCCGCCCCTAGTTTTGCTTCTAATAGATAGTTCTGTAAGTTTTGATTTCTCTATCAAACTCTAGTAATATCGCGACCAGTAAATTATCAACAAAATAACGTAATAATTTTTGAGTTAATTGAAAATTTTAAAACCTATATATATATATACAGGGTTATTCACGTTATTCGACACGGAGCATTATGGCTAAAGTATTTGATAAAAAAGAAAATAATAATTTGGGATGGATAGAGACCCATAAAGGCTACATTTTAAAAATATGTTCATGTTATACAGGGTGTCCCAAAAACACGAAATGTATCAAAGTTATGTTTTTTTAAATGGAACACCCCATATATTATTGCATATTCAGATTCCTTGGTGAATTCTAGTGTGACTTTATTTATCATACATGGTACCTAAAGCAAACCGTTAAGGTGTAAATCACCATTTTCGGTATAAGTAGATATCAGGAAAAAATCGAATATCGCAGAGATTACAAAATATGGAAGGCTGTGACTTTGCCGTATTACTAAGCATAAAATGCATCAGCTCTGACGAGACTGTCAAATTTAAATTACGTTTATGCTTGGAGAAATCGGTCGATGAATTAAGGAAACTTCGATCAGCGATAACTTGATTTTTTCAAATGGGAATGCCTAATTTTTTTTATACGGTTAAACGTAGAATTTGATAAGCTTTCTAATGATATAAGGTTGTGAATATCAATCTCTCGTAGTTTTCATTTAATTTTAAATTTTCAAACAAATCGGCGATTCTCAATTTTCCTACCTATAAGCAAGGTAGCAGGCCATGAAATATAAACAACAATCTGTTCAGCTAGAACAAAACAACTAACTTAGCTGAAAAATATATACACTAACTAGACTAAAGGGACAAGATTATAAAAATTCCTTACAACAAATCAACTCTCCCAGAAACAACTGCGATAACATCTTTAAGGTCAAAGAGAAGCTGAAGTATGGCAGTAATAGAAATTTTTACTGTCTACTGGCTACCGCAATTTACTAGAGGTTAAAAATTTCCAAGGCAATCAAAAACCCTCAGATGAAACAGAAACAACCAGCGATTGTTGCTCCAGCACGCAACTATCAATCATATGTAATGGTGTAAAAAAGTACTAATTTGCGTCGAAGTCGATACCTCTCACTGGAGCCCTTCTATTTTTCAATATCTATTAGCAATATTGCAAAAAAGGAATACTGACAAATCAGATTCAAATTTTCTGCCATTTAAGCTATGTTTTATAATTTGAACAAATTTTAATTCATTCTTCATTTTCTGCGACCTTGCTAATAGGTACTGAAGAATTTTCAGAACTCCACTCAGAGGTACTTTTGACTTGAGTTTTGACAGAATTGCATACTTTTTTAAATCATTAAATATGAAATTTTATTATGAAAATAATAAACTGCTTACAACATTCTCTAGTAGTTTTTTCTTTATTTCAAAATTTTTAATGATTTTGGAAATTGCCAATCTCTAGTACATTGCAGTAGCTAGTAGGCCGTGAAAAAATCCATTTCTGCCATACTCCAGCTTCTCTTTGACCAAAGATATGTTACCGCCGTTGTTTCTGGTTAGACTTTGTTTGTTATGGGTAATTTTTATAATCTTGTCCCTTTAGTCTAGTTCGTGTGTATTTTTCAGCTAAGTTAGTTGTTTTCTTCTACCTGAACAGGTGTTTGTTTATATTTCATGGCCTGCTACGTTGCTTATAGGTAGGAGAATTGAAAAACGCCGATTTGTTTGAAAATTTAAAATTAAATGAAAACTACCAGACATTGATATTCACAACCTTATATCATTAGAAAGGTTATCAAATTCTACTTTTAACCGTATAAAAAAAATTAGGCATTCCCATTAGAAAAAATCAAACTACCGCTGATCGAAGTTTCCTTAATTCATCGACCGATCTCTCCAAGCATAAACGTAATTTAAATTTGACAGTCTCCTCAAAGCTGACGCATTTTATGCTTGGTAATACGGCAAAGTCACAGCCTTCTAAATTTTATCATCTCTGCGATATTCAATTTTTTCCTGATATCTACTTATACCGAAAATCGTGATTTACACCTAAACGGTTCGCTTTGAGTCCCATGTATGATACATAAAGTCACAATAGAATTCATCAAGGAATCTGAATATACAATAATATACGGGGTGTTCCATTTAAAAAACATAACTTTGATATATTTCGTGCTTTTGGGACACCCTGTATAACATGAAAATATTTTTAAAGTGTAGCTTTTATGGGTCTCTATCCATCCCAAATTATTATTTTCTTTTTTATCAAATACTTTAGCCATAATGCTCCGTGTCGTATAACGTGAATAACCCTGTATATATAAAGTATAATCGGCGCGTGATTGACTGCCAATACTTCAAACTCTTCGCACTTCAAGTCCCTAAGTTTTACGTATGTTCTAGAATAAGAATAGCAGTTACTTCGTAGAGTGGATTCCGAACAATGTGAAGACAGCTGTTTGCGATATCCCACCACGCGGCTTGAAAATGTCATCTACTTTTATTGGAAACTCCACCTGCATACAAGAGCTCTTTAAGAGAATTTCTGAACAGTTCACCGCTATGTTCAGGTAAGCAAGCAGCAATAAACTATACCTTTTCCAGCAGTAGCTTCAAAAGGATCAAATTGGAACTGAAGAATGACCTGCTGAGAGCAGTAGTCCGCGCGGTAGGGGATACATGTCCCGCACACATGGGAGGTGGTGTGAAATGCATCATAGTTAAGGCAACGACGCGTAATTTAGTGTCGAGAAAGAAACCGGATGATGCTTGCTATTTGAGTTTGAGATGCAAATTGAAAACTTTTTTGTCATTGCACTATAACCCCAAAATGGGAGGGATCGGAGTTAAGAGGGGGGGATGTTAAAACGTGAAAAAAATGGTTAAGCAACTGAATGAAAATGCGTGCATCGCCCACATCCTTGTCACCAGAATGCAGAAGGCAGTCATCCACGAGTCCCTTCGTCTACTTATGATACGCGATTCGCGGACCTAAGGATTGCACGATTTAAGACTTCATGCGGTGGTCTCAGCAGTTCCTTACGGAACTTGCTCTCGTATAATTAAAAACCTACATTAAAGCTGCTGATTGCAAATTTATTTTAATATTTCACACAGACAAGCCAATGCACATAATCCTCTACAAATTAATAAACATCTAGACGAGCATGGTTTTTCTGAGCAGTTGACCTCCTCCTTCCTAAGGTCTAGTGGGTCGAATTCGGAGACTGGGAGCTCTATAATGGTTTACCAAGGTGGTGTCTTTAACACTTTCGTATACCGTTCGTAGCAGGATTATGGGCATGGATGTGCCCGATAGCCATTGTAGAGCTTGTCTGCAGGCGCCAGATACCCTTGCGCACCTCTTGTCAGCATGTAAGGTGTACGCTGGCACTGCCTACGTCCATCGGTACAACGCGACTCTACGAGTGCTATACTACCATTTAAGCCACTCATATGCTCCAGCGGACATAAGAGTATGTGGTGCTGAACGATAGGTGCCGAATTTACTGGAACTACTCTCGAGCTTATACAAGCAAATAAGCCTGACTAAGTCCTCCTCCACACGCTGCTCTCTGCACTGCCCAAAATGTCGATGTGCCATGCGGCAGCCCACATTTTAGCAGCCAGAATGCAGAAGGCAGTCATCCATGGGTCCCTTCGCCTGCTTAAGATGCACGATTCGCGGATGCGATAATAATTACTCACCTCACGGTGTGAGGAGTAGTTATTGCGTAATGGAACAGCAGCCGGGTGTATCGGAGCCTGGGTTGCACCTCATTTTTTTTTAATTACTACTTACTAATAGTCTACTTTACCTGCCCTTTACCCTCATACTATGATTGCGCTGATCTCATAGCCCTATGGCATTCTGAATCCATACTCCTTTATAGGAGAAAAGCTTTCTTGCATTGGTACACCGGCGAAGGTATGGATGAGATGGAATTTACGGAAGCAGAATCGAACATGAACGATTTGGTAAGCGAGTACCAGCAGTACCAGGACGCAACAGCCGAAGAAGAGGGCGAGTTCGACGAAGAAGAGGAGGCAGATGAGGGGGAGAACTGACCGGAACTGGACGCCGGTGCCTATTGCCAACAACGTATTTTGACTCTAAGCTCCATTCATATCTCAAATTTGTATATTATTGTGTGTATGTTTTTCCCGCGAGAAGTGATGACATATCATGCGATCTCAGTGTATATTGTTTTCTGATTTGGAATATAAATAATTTATATACCTAAATGTATACAGATTATTTCACTTAATATAGATAATCCTTAAGGTGGCTACTGAGTTGTATCATTGAGACTTAAAATAACATTCGCGTCGCGTATAGCAAAATTCTGTATTACACTCAATATGTCCCATTATAGCTATGCGAACAGGTAAGTTACGCAGCCAGCCTAAATTAAGCACAACGTAATCGCTTCAAGTACAGAGCACAACCATGCTCCATAGTTAAGTTGTCAGACGACAAGGTCTGTTATTTAAGCATTTTCCATTTGACAAACCAGTGAAATTTGTTTGGTCTAGGTCTATAGATACTTAACATTTGTCCATTGCAGAATGGGCAGCAAGCTTCAAATGCAAAAAGGGTTGTTATTCGGCAATAGAAACTTTATCAGTGTCTGATCCCTTTGATTTTGAGCCACTTATTTTTAAAGGACGAACGGGTTTTTAACCTACAAAAAGCTGTCTCCACCTGTTGGAGAAATATTCTAGAGAACCATCAACTTTATTTTTTAACTTATATTTCAACATGCACGGTACTAAAGATATAACGGTCGCACACGTTTGAAATGAACATTTATTTATTTTTTTTTGCAAGAAAAATTACGTTACAGAGTTGTAAATCTGCATGACGGAGGTGTATCTCATACAAATCACAGTTGTCTCTCGCTACCTTGACCTGTGTATATTCCATAATGTGATACAAAAATAAAAATACAACATATAATATAAAATCATTTTTTAACTCCAAAATATATAGCCTATCACATAATAGTGATTACTGTTTTGTCATTTTCAATAAAATTTTTAAAAAATCACAAAAACTTGTCTCTCATGAATAATGTGTCAGTACGTACATTCTGTCACGTTAGTTTTACTTCGAAGTACATGTATAGCCGCTCATTCTTTGTCACCATGGATACGATATTTTGGCCTACCCCCTGGCTACTATTTCGTTTCTGAGATCTAGTAGCCATGCGTCAATCGTCCGTAAGCTGTGACAGGAAGTGCGTGTATTTATTCCGCGACACTTTGTCACGTAAGTAATTGACTAAAATAATATCAAATATAGTTTATTTTTGTTATCTACTCTTACTTGATAAGAAATACTTTCATGTCAACATGTTATCCTTATATTTCAATTTAACGTTTAAATATTATGGAATTTGTTAACTCGTTTTTACCCCTCCGTCACACGACAACTCTGTCACATTATTTTTGTGACAGAATTGTAAAGTACGTGACGGAGGGGTAAAATAAGCTACTAAAGGTGTTTTCAGCCTATGCTATAATAGCATATAGCTTCAATCATTTGGTTCACAGAAAAATCGGAAAAATGAAGGTACCGACTGGATTCCAACCAGCCTCTCCGGTGGCATTCTAGGCCGACGCATTGGCAACTATACTACGGTGACCCGCAATATAGCCGATACACAGCGTTAAAGACATGGTCGATTCCGTCGACTCCCACCACTCCCCCGCATCTCTCTGCGAACCATGCATTTCAGTCATCCAGAGAGATTTAGTCGGCTGTTGGGTGAGTGTGAATCTCCCACCGCTATTTGCACGACAGCTCTCTTTCTTACTGAACAACGACTCTCAGTCGGCCAGGATTTCATGGAATGAAGGTGCTTGCTTGCACACTTCAAGATGCCAGTAGAATTAAATTGTTTATGGTGACAGACGAAGACGTGGAAAATGTATCTGTAACTATCCCAAGTAATATTGTGCCCCTGAAAGGAACAATGCTTGTCCATCAAATGTTTTCGGAAACTCGTGGAATTTTGAACCATCGAATATTGAGTTGTTTTTGTGAACAATGGGCTCGTTTAGCTTTCTTTTTTTATTTGTGCATCTGAATATCTGAAAGAAATATTTTTTAGTCACCGTGCCAAAAATTAGACCTCTGTGAAGTTTCTAAGCCGCTCAAAAAAAAATTATAAACATGAATGCCGGGCGCATTTTCGATACGCTGTCGTGCCGTCATCAGATACGTTGACCGCGGCTCTGCGCACATTTTAGAACACAAAAACTATCACCAGTCACAATCACTGACAATAGATGTCACAATAACACAAATACATACATCGAACGCAACTACGCGACGAGTCGTGATGATCACAAAACATATATACTGAGTGATGATCTGAAATCACTTGCGAAAATCTGCTTACGTCACAGTTAGGTGTTCGCGCGCTTGGATTTCGCGAATTCAAATGATTATATTAGGCGAACGGAGCATCCTACAAGTATGAAATTTTCAGAATCATGTTTTTTCTATTTAAGCTTTATTTTAGGCAGGTCAAAATTGATTTTAAAAATTTTGTGAACAAGACCATTCTGTTCTTGCCATCTCCCTAAATCGTATCGGCCTCTGCCTGAACTGAACAAAATTGGAACGAACTTTTACGATATTGTTTATGGCCCCGACGAATCATCAGACGAAGATCAGCCGCTGGCTATATATAGAACCCGACATACTAGTCAAAATCACTGTTAATTACAAAACACTGTTACGCGTTTATAGGTTAATAAATGTTTCTAAATAAATACACCTGTTTAAATCCAAAATGCAGCCCGATATTTCACAGAATTACCACTCTGTCACATACTTTACCACTACGTCACGATCTTGTCTCTTAGAATTAGAATTGTGTTTATTCATTTATATATTTTGTTATGCATATTACAACTTGAAAAAAACATATTGATAAAACTTAGTAAAAGTATCGTCTATGACGTTCGTATTTTTCTGTAAGTTATAATGAAAAATGATTTACAGCAAAAAATACTTCATGTAAACAGAAAATGTGACCGAGTGGTGTAATTTCCTAAATAAATATCTTTTAATCAATACAAACGTGATTTTTTTTTGTTTACTAAAAGAGACCTCTGTTTATCGTCATAACAGAAAAGTGCAAGTTATTTGACGAAAGCTGTTTGATAAAATAAAATAATAGACTTTGTGACGGAGGTGTAAAATGTTTGGTCAAATTAATACTTCAGGCCTTGAAAATTTTATATAGGTATGTAAACTTCGCGGCCGATAACTTGTCCGATAGAACAGAAGTTCAGCTATCATGAAAACTATAAATGCCGACGAGAAAGCTTTGATATTTTTTTCAGGAATTTGAGCTAATATTTTATCAGAATGTAGGTTAAAAAAGAGAATCACCCGAATATGGATAGGAGCATAGGTAAATATTATTTTGGATTGTGATTTTTATACAGTTGTGAGGGTCCATCCACATTTGAAAAAAATGCTGGAGTTATTTAGTCCGTATATAAAAGATGAACACAAAACATACACCATTGGTTTTGAAAAAATATATACGACTCAAAGGGATGAAAAGTAGGACCTTGAAATCATAGATAACCAAATCAACAAACCGTCAGGAAGAGGTTTGTTATTCGTTGACGTCGTTGTTTCAAGGACAATTGGTTGGTTATCTTTTGACTTTTGCGGTTACAGCTAGGAAAATGGCTTTCGATTGTAATTAGTAACTGTATAATCAACATCAAAGAAAATGTGGATTTATAACTTTTCCAAAAGCAAAATCAAATTTAATCGTAATATTAATCCACCGAAAGGACAAGCCGGGTATAATCTTTGCACTGTATTACCCGCATCTTTCACATTTATTTATTGCAAATCATTCAACGTTTTTTTGTTTTGTCTTGCCTCGTTATTTGTTCAGAAATTCTGAGGAAAATGTTTCTTCCTTCGTCAAAGACCTTTAACGGACCGTTAAACGAAGACTTCGTGAAGCCAATCTTGGAAGTCCACTACAGGTCCAGAGCTTCCAAGACGTCACCGTGTAGCGCGACTTCAATTTGCGAGAAATCGTGAACACTAGGGTGAAAATGAATGAATGAATTTTGTTTTCTGATTAGTCTGAAAGACCACAAGAACATTTTGCAGAATGCACCTGTTGTCCTGAGGTCGGCTACCAAGGGTTCACTTATGGTGTGGGCTGAAATTTCTTTGGAAGCACGCACAGAGTTGTACATCAGGGTCTTTAACTCCTGCCAGGTACATTGATGAAACTCTGCAAGATTTTGTTGTTCCTTATGTTGATGCATGATAATGCCAGACCCCCCACCGCGAGAATTAGTCAAAAATACTTAAACGATGTAGACATTGATGTCTTAGAGTGGCCAGCATAAATCCAGATGCGAATCCATTTGAACATGCCTGGGACATGCTTGGGCGAAGAATACGAAGTCATGTTCCTATTCCTTTAACTTGAATTGTAGCACGCTGTTTATACGAAAGTGACCTTATTTCTCACGAAGTCATTCGTCATTTGATTTTAGCTATGCCAAGAAGAATGCAAGCAATCATTCGGGCACGCAAAGGCAACACTTGTTATTAAAAATGGTCCTGGCTAGGCTTTGTTAGCAATGCGTGTTATTTTTCAATAATTTAGCAAATTACCAATTTATGTGTTTTTTGTAGTATTGTAACAAGTTTTTTTCAAATAAATGGTTGATTGTTAGAAATTACTTAAAACATGTTGCTTTATTTGTGTATAAGTTATTAAAACATAACCAAACAAAAAAAGAATACATATAAAATGTCAAGTGCTCCGTTTTTCGTGAGTGTATAAATCTAAAAACTGTATCGTGGCGCGTGAACAGGTATGGCCGTGTGGCGTGTACGTGTATGCCAGACTGCCCGTGCCCGAGTTCGCCACGTCCCAGCGGACAGCACGTGTTAAATCAAGTTAAATCCCCTCCCGTTCTGTCGTAGCGCGCAGCGATGCGCACTCACGCACATGATTTCTCAGGGATTTTGCGAGGTTAGATGATACAACGCGCGAAACAACGTAAATTCGCATCGGCTTGCTATTGTTGCACCCACTGAAGTCTAAGGTGAGGCTTCATCCTTCATATTTGTTTAATTCTCCAAAAAGCAATAAAGTTGACATTAGGATAAACTTGAAAGACCGTCAATTAAGAACCACATATGCTAAGAGGTAAGCTTTACTAACGTTTCGACCACCAGGATGTTCAACCTTATTGAGTCAGTCAACTGAAAAGCATATATTTAACCGCGAAATACCAAATTTTGGACTACGGATGTTTTTGCAAGAAACGCATCAATTAGAATGCTAATGTACCTTTATAGTAAAACAACAAATAAATATAGAACTATTTCATTATTAAAAACATATACAACACATTGTCAAGGACGAAGTGGTATATTCTCTAACATAATCAGTACATCTCTCATTTCGGGCCTTTCTTTGGGCAATTTCATGATACAATGTTTCCCTATATTTAAAATTTGCCTAAAACAATCATCATAACCTGCAACTCTGCTGTCCTTTAACTCCATTATATCACCTTGATAGCTGGCTATATGATCTTTAAGAGTATTTTCACCTTTTTTGCTGCCAAAAATAGGCGGTAATGCAGTTACTATTTCAAACAACACAATTCCAAAGCTGTACGTGTCCACCTTCGTAGAGAATTTTTTGCCACGCAGAAACTCGTCCGGAAGGTATGGGCGTGTCCCTTGAATTCTGCTGACTTTTATATATGTATACTGGACCTCTGGACCTGCAAATAATTAAGCAATACATTACTTACGACATCATTAAGCTTGTACCAACGTAAAGACATTTTTTTGCTGACTGCCTGAAACAACTTGCGTATTTGTCAGTATAATTATACTGTATGCAGCTTTATGGATGCCTGCAATTCGATTAAAGGGTGGACAGTTTTTTAGAAAACTTTCATATGAGTTTTAAGCCACTCTATCTATAGGGTGCCCCAATAGAAGTGATAGGTTTTCTATAGAGATATCTAGACATCGGTCAAACGTACAAACGTCAACCAGCTGTCAAAATATTCAGTAAGGTTTGACAATTCATCATGGATCGTGTCACGCTTGCCGATCGTTTGGAAATTATTAAAAAATACTACGGAAATTCCCGCTCAATGGTAAATACGCAACGTTCATTTCGTCGTGAACTCTGCCCTCATCATGGCTTCAGTGAGCAGGCAATTCGTCGCACCATGGAAAAGTTTGAGCATGAGTACACTCTATTGGACCTAAGGAAACCAACTCGAATGCGAACTGCTCGACGTGAAGAAAATATCGCCGCCGTAGCGGCCAGTGTTCACGACGACCCAAATTTGTGGTATCGGCGCCAAGTCGCGGAATTGGGCCCCTCCCAAGAGACAACTCGGCGAATCGTGCGTTTGGATTTGGGACCGTACCCGTATAAGATCGTGCTGACGCAACAATTGAAGCTGGATGAATATAGCTATCGCTGTAAGTTTGCAAAATGGGCAGTACAAATATTGGACGAGGATCCTCATTTCCGCCAAAAAATCATCTTCTCAGACAAAGCCAATGTTTACCACAGTGGCTGTGTCAACAAGCAGAATTTCCGTTACTGGGCTGTGAACAATCCACAAATGACCGAAGAAATTGTCCACTACCCGAAAAAATTGAATGTGTGGTGCAGGCTGACAGGGCGGCATCATCGGTCCTCATTTATTTCGAAATGAGGAAGGAGACATCGTTGTATCCAATGGGTCACGCTACCGAGCGATGTTAGAAAAATTTCTGTGGCCAGAGCTCGACAACAACGATATTACCGACATGCGGATCCAACAGGATGGAGTCACGAACCACACAAGCGACGTAACGCTCGAAGCTGTTCGACAGAAGTTTGGCGACTGGAACATCAACAAACGAGCGTTCATTGTTTGGCCACCGCAAACATGTGATTTGGCACCTTTCGATTATTTTCTGTGGGGATAGGTACGTCAAATCATTGGTCTACTCCAACAAACGAGCCACTTTGGATGCTCTCGAAAACAATATTCGAGTAGCCATCAACGCCATAACGCCGCAAATGCTCCAGAATGTCATCCGGAATTGGACCGACCGCTTGAAGCACTGCCAGCGAGCCCGAGGCGGACATTTTAATGACGTTCTATTCCATACATAATTTCATAGATGTAGTTTCAAAACAAAGCCAAAACCAATTTGATATCTCAAACCGTTGTTGTTTTATTTAATTTTGTTTTCCTATCGTTCTTATTGGGGCACCCTTTATAATTTGGCAAATTAGCGTAGATGGAATAAGTATAGCTGCCAGTACAGTCAAAAATAATAATTGAAAACCATGTCCACCTTGTTTGCCTTACAAGAAAGATGACTAACTTCACAAAACAGGAAGAACACCAGGGTACGATCTATTGAGAGCAGCATAGAGTCAGCAGGATGGCGTAACGTGTTGGAATACAATGACAGGCTTATAGCATATTTTGTAAGAAGTGTCCTTATGAGAAAAAAGGTGAAGATCACCCAAATAGCTGATTTAACAGATACCGTTTTATTAAATACAGCTGTCATACGTATAGAAAAATTGAAGTTCGAACAATTTGTCAGAGTGGTCCGGGGGACCTGTGCTTTTGGTTGCGGTCGTGTTACTCGATCCGGTCTGTCAGGTTAGCCTACGAGAGACCAGACAGAGAGAAGTAAGGGAATTGTAGGGTAAGAATGGCGTCAAGTGTCTTGACTCAGTACTTCCCACATTATCGGTGCTAACAAAAAATTTTTAGTTCTCTATTCCTACACCATCCTCATCAAAAACGTAGACAATGATCAGTGACCTGTGATACATCTAAAAACGAAGTTTGAGCGATTTTTAAATTGTTCGTTACGTACGGTAGTAACACGCGGTGTCATAATTTAATTACACTCAGGTTCATAGTTTCCAAGTCACATGATACACAATAGTATATTATGAATACAATAAATTTTTGAGTTTTTAAACCCCTCATCATCCAAATTTCACTCCCTCACAAAAACAAAATGAAAATGATCAGGAGCTCCTGAATCGCCTCAAAACGAAGTTTGGAGGGGTTCTGATAATGTTTTGTTTTATACCAATTTCTCTGCCGCCAATGCACCGATTTTCAAAATTATTGCTGTATTACATACTACAACCCCACAGCATATCGCTATCCAAATCATCACAATCACAATCCAAGCAATGGTTACTAAAAAAACGCCAACAGGCCGATAGACAAACCAACGCGTATTATCTCAAAATCAAAAATTTTCGCGATCCAATGCACCTCTATCCCTGATCGGTGTGGGAAGTAAAATGTGAAAAACGAATGGACCTCGAAACCGCTTGAAAACCAGGTTGAGCTATTTTTATATTTTGAGTTTTTTTGATTATTGCTGCGCCGCCTCTGACAAGATGTCTAACAACCATACACGTTTTGCATCCTCACCACCGTTAGTCGGTAATAATACTGTGTCAAAATGTCCTTAAAATAAGTTCAATACTTTCCAGGTTACACAATACTGAACGATCTGAACGATAAAATTCCCTTGGTTTCTGTAAAAAGCCTTGTACTCACTAGTAGACATGTTGCGCGATTTGTCTATAGACCGTCGATAGACAGTATAGAGACACGGTCTATAGACCGTCTAGAGACACCATTTTTTGTCTCGTCTAGCGTCTACACTACAATGTGCAAATTCAGAGGAGACAACGAATTTCGCATCAGTCGCATCTTCGCTGTCCACTATGGAGGACATTAATTGTGAGGAATAAGTTCCTGCTTATTTTTTTTTTTTTTTTTTTAATGGCACTAGGACTCACTCCCATCAGCCAAAATCATTTTATTCAATTTGTTTTTACTTTATTCGGTCCCGTGGACAAACAGCACATCAGACGGAACAGTGTAAAAGTGTTTGAGTATCTACTATACCTATAGATATGAAAATTCACCTAATCGACTCTATTGGAAGGATGAGGGGGATATTGGGGAAAGACAGGGTCACATAAGTCTTCTCGCCTAGGGGCCCGTCAAGGCATTTGTTCATAATCACATACAGAAACATAGGCCACGGTAGGAAGGAATAATTACACAGAGGTTAAAACAAAGGATAGCTATCACATAATACAGACACAATTCAGATCTTAGTCCCAGAATTTTTAAAAAACTTAATCAACGATGATATAACGTCAAACCTGCTGAGGGATAATAAAAAGGCTGTATTGTAAGGAGTCGGTATACCACGTTCAATGAGTTCATTGTATAAAACATTAGAATGTATGATGGTCTGAGAACAGCCAAATACAATATGTTCAATATCACCTTCAACTGAACAGTGAGAACACATGCTTGATGGAACGAGTTTCAATCTGGCCAAATGAGCTGGAAAGGAACCATGTCCGATTTTCAGACGGATGATGATGGATATATATTTCCTGGGAATTTTGAAGTTATTATGCCAATATAGACGTGGAATAGTGGGGTGGATTTTTGTATATCTTGTTGGGTTCGTGAAACAATATTGCTGCCACTCATAGGCCCACTTGGAGCGAATGTTCCTTTTTGAAATAGCAATTCGATCTTCAATACTGACTGGAATATTGATGTCATTTCCTGACAAAATACTGGCTTTTGCCAATGCATCAACTTTTTCATTATGGACAATTCCTCTGTGACCTGGCACCCATATAAATTGGCATATTTTACCGTCATACTTCAATTGGGTTAGCAAATACCTGATTTGAAGGAGATAGATGTTACTAGTTTTGTGACTCATTTTAAGGGCGGTTAGGACAGACAACGAATCAGATATTATTGTTGCTTTCACTACTTGCTTTCCCAGTACAAACTTTAGTGCTTGAATGATAGCAATTGCTTCTGCAGAGTATATAGATGCTTCAGAAGGTAGTTTAAATAATAATGAAAAATCCGTACTGGGGCAGAAGACAGCGCACCCAGTACCACTTGAGTTTTTGGATGCATCCGTATATATAGTCATGTTTGAAGGATCGTTTTCCTCGCAAATCGCACCAAGCATCCTATTATTATAAACTGGATTCAATTCATACTGGGGGGTAATTATAGAAATATCTGCGATGGAATCAAAATAATCATATCGCTGAGGTGGATTAGTTGTTGTTGACTCAATATAATGTAACTGGCGGAATGCTAAAACGAGGGAAGGAGAGTTTTTCTTTTGCCAGTAGCGATTTGTCAAATCGAAGACGTTCAGCTGACTCAGCTTATTCACTAACTCGGGGCTTTTTAGGTGGCATTTGAGAACGAAATTGCATGCCAGCATTTCTCTTCGGAGGTTCAAAGGGGGTTCCATTGCTTCCACTCGTAGAACTTCAGTTGGCGAGGATCTCATTGCTCCCAAACATTTTCTTAGAAACTGGTTCTGTACAATATCTAATTTTTTAAGCAGTGCGTTGCTGGCTGAACTATATAAAAGTGCACCATAATCGATTATAGATCTGATGTATGACCTGTAGAACATAAATGCAATTTTCTGATCAACACCCCACCAAGTTTTTGCTATCATATTGAAGAAATTCAGGCCTTTATTGCACTTTGTAATGATAGCATTTATATGACACTTCCAAGTCAATTTCTTGTCTAGTATTATCCCAAGATACTTTATTTCATTTACCACTTCCAAAGTCAAGCCTCCTAAGGTAATTCTTGGTTGTATTTGTAGATTATGACGAGAAAAGACACATACTCTGGATTTCTCTTCGGATACAACAAAACCATTACTCGCAAACCATTCGACGTATAACGTCATTGCTACGTTTAATTCTCGTTGACATTGTTCAAGAGTCTTGCATTCAATATAAACACATATGTCGTCAGCGTACTGTACACATTGAGTTTTCGCATCGAGCTGGTGCAAATCTGCAGTGTATATGTTGAAGATGATCGGGCTTAAAACTGCGCCTTGTGGTAGTCCCGCATAAACACAACGAGGACCAATTTTATTGTTTGTCTTATCTCTTACATATACCATTCTATTTGAGTACATCTGTGCTATAGTATGACTAACATGTGATGGTAGACCGAATTTTATCAACTTTTCTTTTAAAATTCTCAGGTCTACATTGTCATAAGCTCCTGCAATGTCAAGAAACACAGCACCTAGATAGTTGTTTCGTGAAAAACAGCACTGTATATCAGTGACGATTCTAGCCAATGCATCATCTGTACCAAAATTGTGTCTAAACCCATATTGCCTGGCTGGGAGTTTATTGAAGTTCAAAAACCACTCTAGTCTTCTTTTAACCATTCTCTCGAAAGTTTTAAATATACATGATAGTAAAGATATTGGTCGATAGGATTCGGCTATATTTGGGTTTTTTTGTGGCTTCAGGATAGGTACTATTACCACCTTTTTCCAGTCCTCAATAGATTCCCCTTTTAGCCATACATCATTAAAAATCTCTAATAAGAGTTGTTTCGCTATGTTGGGAAGATGTATCAACATTGGATATTTGACTTCATCATAGCCAGGAGATGTGTTTGAGTTGTCTTTTAGGGCAAGCTCTAATTCTCGAGGGGTAAAAGGTTGACCAAACAGGTTATCAGGAGTAAAGCCAGGACGCGTCCCCAAATTTGATCCAGCTGTTAAGGGAGAGCAGTTTATGTGAAATTGCTCAAGCCAGTCGTAATTTTCACATTTTTGTTGTTGAATCGGTATCCGTTTAATAGTTCTTGCTTGTTTCCATATTTCCTTAAGTGGCGTATTCTTATTTAGCCTTGAGACCCATGTACTCCACGATTTTCTAGACTTCAGTTTGAACATCTTTTTACTTTCAGAAAATATCTTTTTGCATTTTATGAAATTTTCGATGTTACAGTTTTCTTGATATAATCTCATAGCAGTTTTTCTTTCCTCTATAGCGCGGGCACATTCTTCATCCCACCATGGAGCTGGGCCCCGATTTCTAATTTTATATGGTTTATATGTAGGTATGCATCGTTCACTTATCTGATTAATACGGTCTAGGAGGTACATATATTTGTCATTTGCGGAGGTGAAAACAGGTAACTCATCAAAGGAAGTTTCTAGTAAGCTTCTGTATGAGGCCCAATCTGCTTTTTCAACATTCCACTTGTACTTTGGGTGTATAAGTTCATTTGAACCGATATCAAGGTTGAAGGTCATTAATATTGGGAAATGGTCCGAACCAAGTGGATCATTTTTAACTTCCCAAGTAGATATTTGACATATATTAGCTGAACAAATGGAAATATCAGGTGCTGAGTTTTGAATGCCAGGTGCGACCATTCTTGTTGGTGTTCCATCGTTCATGATTACTAAGTTGTTCGATTCACAAAATTCCATAATTTGGTTGCCCGCAGCATTATCGCGACCTGAACCCCACATTTGACATTGAGCATTGAAGTCACCACCAATTATCATAGTCGATTCTGACCTTGAAAGAATTGCTTCCCAATCTGACGAGTTAGATTGAACATTTGGTGGTTTATATACAGAAACGATGGAAATAGATAAATCATTATATTTCAATGATATACCACAAACTAGTATATCAGTATTGGGAAAAAGACTGAAATCTAACTCCTTGAATTGTAAACCATGTTTAACAAAAATTGCGACACCTGCTTTACCATCAAACCTGTCCCTCCGGATGATGCTGTACCCACGAAACCGAACATTAGAATTTGGTTTGAACCATGTCTCACTAATTAAAGCTATGTCAATTTTATTTTCGCTGAGGAAGTGGATCAAACTATTCCTATTGGCTATTGCTGAACGTGCATTCCATTGCATTAGCTTGATCATACTTTTTTTCCCCTTATATATATATATAAATGAATTAAGCAAGCTGTGTGAAGTTGACCCCACTAGCTAGCCGAGAATTATTTAATATTATTCTAACTTCACTTTTAAGAGATTCTTCATCAAATTCTTTAAGGTCATTAAGGTTTGTTGTGCTGTTCACAACAGACAAAAATAATTTGGATAGTATTTCAACCATTTGTTCTTTATCTGAAATGTTGAGTTGATATGTAGGGTTTGATAACACAGAGGTAGAAGGACCTGGTGTGAAAGGAAACATTGGTTCTGGAACTATGGCGGGGGGTGATTGCACTTTACGCTTTTTATTTGAATTATTTGAGTTATGGGTAAATTGTCGTGAATTTTGTGAGTGTTTTGTGTTATTAATAGTTGTTTTGTTGTTCGTGTTTGATGTAGCTGCAGGCACTTCATTCAAATTTTCTAAAACCTGATAACGATTTCCGCTAATTACTCTTGTGGCGTATGAAGATTCGATACTTTTTCTTGCTTCAAAATAAGACAAATTTGAGTTAGCCATCATTTTTTTAATTTTCTGTTGATCCTGAAAACACGGACATTTTTTTGAGATAGAATTGTGTGTTGTATTTTTACAAGATATACAGTAAACATTATCATCTCCACAATTATGGTCAGCTTCTTTGACTTGCCCGCAATTTAAACACCTTGTGTATGTGGTACGGCACTGAGATGAAACATGACCAAAACGAAGGCATTTAAAACATTGTATGACTCTTTGTATAAATGGCTCTACTGGAAATAATACACTGTTAATGCTTACTTCTTTCGGAATGACGTTACCGTCGAAAGTGATAACAACCATTTGTCTGGGTATTAACTGTGTTTCGCCATTGTTCGAAATTTTTCTTTTTAAACGACGGACCTCCAGAATATCAATATTGGAATTTAAATTTTCCATCAAGTAGTCTTCGTTGAAATAAGTGTCTACTCCTTTAATCAATCCTTTGCGGGAGAGTAAGTTGTTAGGAATGTATGCCCTAAGGTTTTCTTTCACAAGTGAAGGATTTGAAACTAGACTGTTAGCATCTTTAATGGATTTAACTCCTACTTTAATTCGATTGATACCTACACGGCTTATAGACTTAATCAAATCACCAATTTTCAACTTTTGATGTAAAATATGTCCAACATACATAGGGTGTAACCTTCCAATATTTTCGGAATTAACCTTTTCGATATAAACGTAAATATTGTCAGAGGAATAGTACTTATCTTTTTGCAGATTAAACAAGCGAGTTTCGTTTTTCCTCTCGGCTGCAAAACTGGATACCTTGGAATTAGCCGGGCGGATATCCATTCTCTCAGCATTGGTATCATTTCCAGACTTTGTTGTGGAGGTTTTGGAGGCATCCGCCTCGTTGGAACTAAGGTTGCTCTCAGATTCATCATCATAAGTTAAATCAAAAACACCCACATTTTCAATCCTCGCACTCTTACGCGCGTCCGGTGGAGGGTCTCCCTCCTCGTAAGGAGGGGGTGGCATTATGTAGGCACAAATCTAAATCTCAATAGGCACAAACTTATATTCGCAGAATATACCGGGAAACGACCGCTCTCGATGAGCGTCCGAACAGTACTGAAGTTCCTGCTTAGTGATAATTAAAGCGAAACAAAGCGGAAACGTAAACGTTAGTGGACGCGAGATGTGTTCGCAGAAGGGCCTACGTTCGGCAATACATTACTTAAGACTTTGAAGAGTTGCTTCTGATGGTTGGGGGGTTGATAATGAGGCAAGAAACAAATTTTAGGAAGTGGAGACTCATTCACGAACCCCATGTATACCTTCAGAATATCTAAGCAGGCTATATCAAAAATGGTACCAGAAGTTTGCAATGCGATCATCTCAGCATTAAAACAATATGTAAAGGTAGGAATAACTAAAATAATTAATATTATTTATAGAAGTTTTAGATTTAATATATCTTCTATTAGTCTAAAACCTTCTCGTTCGACCATATTTTCACAAAGCACTGTATAAAAACAAAAATTACGAACCACAGCAAGAGCCGAACACAAAAACAGTCGAACCATGCCACTCGGTAATTGCAGACAGACCACAGACAGACTGGGACGTCTCTTCTTTAGACTCTGGTTGACGTCCACACTGTCAAAATATTACGCAATATGTCTAACGTTGCATGGAGTCTCCCATTCCTGTCGGGAGACCATAGACCAGTGGCGGCCCACTAATGAGAGCAAGTGAGCAATTGCACCCCCTCGAATTTTTGAATCAAACAAAATAATCAAAGGCTGTAGTGTCTGCTGTTTTTATGCACGTTTAACAAGTATTGTTACGTCGTGATTCACCGGCTGCGCACACACATGGATCGCTGCGCGCCGCGCCGGCCGTCCGCCGCGGCCCGCAGCTCCTATGAGCATAAACAAGGCGTTTCCAATGCCGCGTAAACGTAACAGTGGAGCAAGAATTTAGTCTGCTCACGATAGTGTTTACTGTCTACGATAGTACAGTCGATGTTGGTCTACGTCGCGTCGTGATTTTGTATCCGCAGCGAAAACATAGGCGTAGTATAATAGTTTTACGCGGTTTGAAAATGAATTCTGTCGCGTATTTGATAGACAAATCGTTTTCACGGCTAACCTACGATGAGAAAATTGGAGTGAAAAATCTTAAACGCCCGATGCCTCAGTTATGTTTAGAAAATAAGCAGACTGTGAAAGGTAAAGACATTATACGGAAATTCAATCCGACTATTACCAAAAAAATTACTGGATTTGTGGATGCGATGCTAAAAATGCCTTCTTTTGTTTCCCGTGCCTTTTATTTGGAGGTGAGCCGTCTTGGTCAAAAAACGGAACAAGAGACTTGGTTCATCTTAGTGCTAAGATTAATAAACATGAAAATTCAGAAGGACATCTTAGAAATACATTTAGTTTGAGAATGTTAGGGAAAAAATAACATTCAAAATGTTTTGGACTCGTCATATAGAAAGTCGATTCAGAAACATAATGAAGAGGTAACAAAAAATAGACATGTTTTGAATTTGATAATAAATTGCATCAGGTTTTGTGGCGCATTTGAGCTGGCTCTAAGAGGTCATGATGAACGGCAAATGTCAAACAGCAAGGGAATTTTCAGAGAATTAATAGATTTTACTGCAGAGTTGGATAAAACACTCAAAGATCACATCGAATCTGCACCAGTTTTTAAGGGATAGTCAAAAACAATTCAGAATGAGTTGCTGGATGCAATGTTGAGGGTCAATAAGTTGGGAACGAAATGAAAAAAACTGACTACGTAGCTGTGATCGCAGATGAAACTACCGATTTATCTAATCAGTTTCAGCTGGTACTTGTTTTCAGATACATAGTCGATGGAAGACCGGTCGAAAGATTTTGGAAGTTTCTACTGCCGAGTGGACATGATTCCAATGCTATTTCTGCCTGCATATTGAACGAAATTAGTTTACTTGTTGATGACCCTGAAAAACTTATTGCACAGAGTTATGATGGAGCGGCAGTCATGAGTGGTGCTATTAATGGCGTGCAGAAACACGTTCAAGAGCGGTATCCAAGAGCTAATTTTGTACATTGCTATGCTCATCAGGCAAATCTACTCATGTCACATGCTACCTCAAGTAATAGTGACTGCAGAATCTTTGCTCATTTGACAGGACTGTGCACGTTTTTCTCTACATCACCAAAACGAGCTAAACGACTGGAAGAGTTTCTCCACAAAAAGGGCTTACCTCGTTCCTCAAAAATAAAATGGAACTTCAACTCAAGAAAGGTGAATGCTGTGTATGAGCACCGAGAAGATATAATTGGAGCTCTAGAAAAAATTGAGAGGCAACTTCCCAAATAACCATTCAGCAAGCTGGTGCTCACTTGCGAATTTTAGAGGACGAGAGTTTCATCTACTGGTTGACTTTTTTTCATAAAATTATGCCTCATGTGGACATATTGTTCAATCAATTACAAAAAGTTACCACAGACGCATTAAATATACATAATAATATAGGTGACTTCGAACGAACCATTGGCAAAATAAGAAGCGAAATCGGTAACACAGAAACTCAACGTGTCGATCAAAATAATTCGGAACTGACTCCCCCACCATCGAAGCGACGAAGAACAGCTGATAGAGCAAACGAAGAAGACAATCTATTGAAGTGTGGGATAGTATTTTATTGGAAATTAAAACTAGATTTCAGTTTATCGGGCATTTAATATTATCAAAATTAGTTTCTTTCAATCAGTTCCCGTTATTTGAGAAAGAGTTTCCAGACGATTTTCTCAAAGAAGCAATAAAATTTTATCCATGCCTCAATGGGGGCCGACTACGGACTGAACTAAGCGTTTTATATTCTAGAGAAGAATTTAGGCAAAGTTCGGAAACTAGTGCTGTAGGACTGCTGGGTCTTCTGCAAGATGGTTTGAGTAACAGCTTTCATGAGGTGATCAAGCTTTTAAAAATCATAATAACAATCCCGATGACGTCTGAAGCGGAACGCCAGTTTTCTAGGCTGAAGAGAATCAAAACCTTCCTAAGGAATACCATGAAAGAAGACAGATTAAATGCCCTCACCATGTTATCGTGCGAGAAGGAATTCATTAATGACTTTCCAAACTTCAACGAAAAAGTGATAGAACTATTCTGTACATTAAAAACGCGCAAAATGGACTTTATTTATCGTCAACTATAATTGGAATGTGAAGTGCAACATTTAAAGCTATTTAAAATAAACTGTAAAACGAATAGGTTGTCTGCGAATCATATAAATTATACTTAAGGATTGGGTAAGTGTTTCTTTATATCGCTTTCACCAATTTTTGCAATTATGCACCCCCTATCTGAACCACCTAGAGCCGCCCCTGCCATAGACCTGCGATTTTTGGTCTCGCAACAAGCCCGTAGACGGCGATTGGTCTATAGACATGTCTACCTAGACAACCTTAGACACGTATCTGAGACCGAATCCCGCAAAATGTCTACTAATGAGTACAAGGCCTATTAGCCGTTAGGTCTTTCTTAAACAGGTCAATGGGCAGTCTATTATGATTACAACAAATTTCTAATTTTTCAGTTTTACAACCCCCCCCCCAACCACCCCAATTTCACCCCTCCCAAAAAATATACTGGGTGACTTTTTAGTACCGGCTTGGTCGATAACTCCCAAACCGGTTTCTACCTGAGCGACAACAAAAAGAGCTAACGCTAACTCAGTAAACGATGTTAGAAAGAGATAGCTATGATATTGTTGTGATGTCTTTTCAAAATGTGTCGTTGCATAGGTTGCTCTCGTTGTCTTTATTCAGTCGTATGTCTGTCTTTGCTTCTTTAAAACGATACGCTCTTGTTTGGTGAATTATTTTGACAATTGGACTTTCTTTACGGATTATTGAGTGCACGCAGATTCGAAATTTGTCTTTTCCTACGGACTCTGAGTGCTATCGGTTTAGATTGGTGTTGTTTCTGTTGTCTGACTACTTGGCTATTCCTACGGACCTTGAGTGCACGACAACTGGATTTAACGATGCTGTTTTCTGCAAGAGACTATGCAACAAATGGATAGGTCGTGCTGTACCCACTGAATGGCCGCCACGGTCACCTGACTTAATTCCAATAGTTTTTTGTTTGGGGCTACTACAAAGAACTAGTTTATGTTAAAAAGTGTCGAAACATCAGCGAATTGCGCAACAAATTAACACAGGCTGAAGAAACAATAAAAAACAATCGAAGAGCTTTTGTTAATTTAAGAAACAATTTTTTCAGAAGATGTAGATTATGCATCGAACAAGAAGGTAGACATTTTGAAAATTTCTTGTGAAATCTAATAAACTTAGTGAAGAAATCTGATAATTTCGTTTCATTTTACAATTTCCCACTTACAAAAAAAAAAATGTAAAAAAAAAATCTTAGCAAAGTGACTCAGGTGGTCATCTATCGATATTCTGATCGCACTGAATCATTTTTATTGCGGCACTGACAATAATTCTGCTATTAGTGCCCTAAAATTAGTTATTGTTTCATTTAGTCCCATCGCTAATTTCAAGAAATCTCCGCCTCTTGTCGTTGAAGGTCAATTGGAGTCAAAGAAGCCCAATTAAGTACTCCTTTTTTTTAATGATTATGATAACTGAGAGTCTGAAGAAGTTTTTAGACCTGCATAGAAATCATGAAATCACCTCTTTAGTTTTTTAATTGCGAGTCGAAAATTTAAGTCGTAATTAAGAGAACGTAAATTTTTCACTTTACATTATAATTTTCATGACTCTCATCAGATTCACTAAGCCGATTCCTCTATGTATGAACAATAAACTCCTGAAGATTAATTAGCAAAAGAGAGAATTTGGAAGTCTTTTAATTTTCTTTTTTGAACAGTTTGAAGTTGTCGAGGTAGAGATTTCTCTAAAATTCAGAAAAAAATTCATAACTCGAAAACTACAAAATATTGCATAACATATATGGGGGTGATTCAGATACTTCTAGGTGTGCTCTATCTCTGGACATCCGCTTGACACTATTTTTTGGGACACCCTGTATAAGAAAAAATTAGAAAAAAAAGAAAAAATCAATATAGCTCATGGAAAAAAAGAAAAAAAAACTAGTCTGCATGGAAAAAAAAGTAGACATTACTTATATACCCAGAAAAATAAAAGGAAATACATATGTGTGTATATATCAGTAATGTAAATTTATTTCTTATAAGAGTAGCGAATGACCCAAAAATATTATCAGTGCTTGTTTAAATAACTCAAAAGCATGGTTCCCTACTAATTCGTTGAACTTTAATCAGGACAAGACTAAAGTCCTTAACTTTTCATTGAAAAGAAATGTCGAAAACGAGACTGTAAAATTTCTTGGATTGTTTATAGCTTCTGATCTTTCTTTTAAAAATCATATTGCTCATCTTAATTCCAAATAGTCAAGTATTTTCTACCAAATCCGTTATATCAAACCTTACTCTACATTCGCAATCCTAAGAAATACATATATGGGTCTATTTCACAGCAAAATGTCATATGACATTTTATTCTGGGAAAACTCTACAAATTGGCACATTATACTCAAAACTCAGAATAGAGCTTTATGAACAATATTAAATATTGCCAAGCGATAATCTTGCCGACAATACTTCAAAGAAGTGAATATTATGACAGTTCATGCGCTATACATCCATCAGTGCCTTTTGTATGTAAGAATGCATCTAAGTCAGTTCACCACACATGAACAACTCCATGGCTATCCTACAAGATACAAGAAAGAAGTTATCATACCTAATCACAGACTTACACTCACACAAAAAAGTTTTGTTGTTTCAGCAGTGAAATACTATAACCATATGCCAGATGGGACCATAAATCTTCCCTTTAACAAATTCAAGACCACAACTAAAAAGATACTAATGTCAATATCTCCATATTGTGATGAGGAATATTTTAATGTTGACGATATTGTCAACTATATGTAATATAAATAATGTTAATCAATAAATTTAATAATAGTTAATGCTTTACCTTTTATGAGCTAAAATTAAAATTTTGGCTTAAGCTTCTAAATTATAAAGAATCCTAGATAAGGTTTTAGATGTGTAAATGAACATGTCTGTAGGCCAGCTATAGCGGAATTAATGTAGTGCGTATAGTAATATGTTACATATTTTAGTAGTTGGAGAGCAGCACTCCTCTTTCTTTGTTAAAAAAATATATACTCATGTAATGACGATGCGTAAATGATGTACAGGTTTTTATTCCATTTGTTCAGTCTTAAAAATCTGTATTAGTTGATAAGCAAATAAAGATTGATTTGATTATATTTGTATAGGCAATTTCATTAGCGATATAAGGTGTTCAGTATTCATATATTTTTAGCTTACCTTCCCTCGCCAATCCAAAATCTCCAATTTTGGGATTATCACTGGGATCCAAAAGAATATTTGCTGATTTTATGTCTCCATGCACAAGCGGTTTTCCGTTTATCATATTAGTGTGTAGAAACTGCAAACCTCTTGCTGAACCGATAGCAATATTCAATCTGGCAGGCCAACCGAGCATTCTAGACAGATCCTTTGTCCGTAGCCTCTGATCCAACGAGCCACCAGCCATATACTGGTATATTAGACAAGGGTGAGGTCCTCCTAATCCAAATTGTATATTAGTGGCGTAAAGTTGGTAGCTATTTTACGTATACAGGGTGTCCCATAAAAAGTGGACGCTTGCCCTGCTACTGATAGTACATTCATGATTATAAAAATAATGGCAATTATGTTTCACTAGAACTTTAAGATTACGCTTGATGCTTTCAACTGCGGCTTCGTGCAAGCCTCCAAAATGAGGTGAATATGGAATCTAATTTTGACTGATGATTTTGTAATTTTTCCTAGCTTCTCAAATGAGGTGAATATGCAGCTAGGAATCGCCATTCAACGCCATCCATCAGGGTAATATATTTTTTTTCTACTAAGAATTTGCCCAGTTCTCGATTGGCTCCAACGAATCTCGTACCTTTATCTGAAACGTTTTTGCGGGCTTGCCTCTACGTGAGAAGTGCCTAAGAGCTTACAAGAAACAATTTGTTACAAAACGCCTATATAATTATACCTTGTAGTAGATCAACGAGGCCGGTTCTGGAGTTCGGGCAGCCAAACTCAGGCCCCCATGTACCCGCCACTGGTACTAGACGGTCCAGAACGCTGGTAATCGAATATTGCATAAACTTCTTGAGAGGATGATACTAAATCGGATAGGTTCAACAATACTGGAACATATTCCCATTGAACAGGCTGGATTTAGACCACACCGTAGCTGCTCGGATCAGGTACTCAGCCTAACAACCCACATTGAGCCTAGGTTTCAGAAACGGTTGAAAACTACAGTAGTGTACGTCGACTTGACTTCAGCATACGACACAGTTTGGAGGGAAGGCCTTCTTTACAAACTCCTGAAAGTAGTACCGTGTGGCCGAATAACATCGCTATTAAACAATATGCTTTGCGATAGGACATTCCAAGTAGTAACGGGTGAAAGTAGAAGTAAAATGAGGCACCTAAATAATGGTTACCCCAGGGCTCAGTTCTTGCTCCAGTCTTATTCGACCTATATATTTCCGATATACCCAATACCATTTCTAAGAAGTTCATGTATGCCGACCATATTGCTCTAGCCGCTCGTAGTAGTACAATAGAGGAAGGTAGTAATATCTTATCGGAAGACCTTTGTGTGATGGAAAGATATTTTTCAGACTGGAGACTGATTCCAAATATGATGAAAACGGAAGTGTTATGCTTTCACTTCAATAACAAGCAAGCTAGAACTGAACCTCAGGTATACTGCAATAACAACAAAGTGCGCTACAATCCTCACCCAAAATACTTGGGGATAACAAAGGACCGAACATTATCATTTAGAAAACATCTAGAAAACATAGCAGCAAAGCTTAGCACCAGAAACAATATTATTCATAAATTGTGTGGTACCACTTGGAGGACAAACATAATCACCCTCAGAATATCTGCTCTCAGTCTTGTTTATTCTACTGCTGAACACTGCGCCCCAGTATGGTTAAACAGCCCTCATGCAAAAATGATTGACACCAAACTGAATGAGACAATGAGAATAATTAGTGGCTGTCTAAAAACTACCCCCCTGCCTTGGCTGCCCGTTCTGTGCCACATCACTCCTCCTCATATCCACAGACAGGGTAAACTGGTGAAAGAATACAACCAAATACTATCCAATCCCCTACTTCCACTGCATACTGACCTGGCTGATGCAGATCTTCGGAGGTTGAAGTCTAGAAATCCCCCATTACCACTTGCAGAACTCTTCCAAGTTGATGAGCACTGGAGGAGAGATTGAGAGGTCCAGAAGCCGGTACAAGCTCCACCCGCTATGGACCCAACTTTAACCCTGCCAGGAATGGAATTGCCTCGCCATGCATCGAAAACCCTTAATCGAGTCAGAACATCGCATGGCATCTGTCGTGACTCGTTCTTTAAGTGAGGGGATACCCAGACTGTTCAGCATTCTGTCACCGAATGCCCGCTTACCGCATATGCTGGAGGACAAGCGTCGAAGTCTGGAGTGGACTGGATAAATGGTCTCAATTTTAAAATATAAAAACTATTTTTGTTTGTCTTTAAATTCAATGTTTGTATTTTATTTTATTGATCAAGACTTATTATCAATTAATCCATGTAGCCATACGCTAAATAAATAAACTATATTATGGACAAAAAATTATACCTATGCTATATCCATATAGAGGTAAAACGTTGTCATGCCGATATGAATTCAGACAACGCAACTCTGTGATTGATTGCTTCATCTGTTCCACTTCACTGTCAGGTTTGGATAACTTTAATTCAAGGCGCTTTATGGCCACCTGGGTACATTTCCAAGTACCTGAAAATAATTTTATATAGGTTGAGATTAACATAAATGAATGGTCTGCTTCAGCAAGATATAGCCGACACCATGTGGCTGCTTATTATTATGGTTGCTAAGTGCAGGATGTTTGATCACATATTATGTAATTTTTTTTATTTTGGCTACCTGATGGTAACCTTGGCTTCCATTTTGAGCAGTTTGTAGTTGTTATGGTCTTCCAGGGCCAAAGAGTGTTCATTTTTAAATTTAAAATTTCTCAGATTTTTAATTTCTATGGCCAAAGCAGGGAAGTTTTCGATATTGATATGATGATAATTACTTTTAAAGGTTGAATTTATGATTCAAAACCAAGACTCTCTCAGATGCGTAGAGAAAAACCGTAGAACATATATGTAGAGTAAAACTAACAAAACAACCAATGAACATGGTAAAGTAAGTGCTGTGACGCGGAGACGCCGCACTCCGCGCGCGGATTGCATATGGAGCGCTCCGCTTGCACCTTATGCGATGCGGAGCCTCCACGCCATTGGATGCTACAGCAATAGGTTGGAGCATGCAAAGCGGCCAGAAGAACCCCACACTGCCAGTATAATTTTGGATGGTCTGTCAAAATTTAGAGTTGTAAATTGAACTTATTCTTACAGCAACGCTGTTTGATAGATATTCAAACCTTTAAATGATACAATGCAACCTTTTGTCTTTATGTGTATTATTATGTAATCCATATTTAGATTATTGTTATTTATGACATATTTTGTTCTTATCAAAATTGCTAGTTGCTGTTTCCTTTTTCATTATATAAATTCTATTGTTCTATAAATTTGTATCTATTTTAAGGTTTTACACATGACACTATTTGCTCAATTATGCTCTTAAAAATTTATGCAAATAAAGCACTACTTTACTCTAATGTACGAACTATTCACTGTGGCTGTTAAGTATCCAAACTGATTGAAAACTGCATTATGATTATTTTTCTGACAAGTTCCTCACATGAACGCTGAGACATCCAGAAGTAGTTAAACAGGTTTTCATCATCTTCATAGATTGTTAAATGCAATGTAACAAATGGTCCTTTTAAAGGCTGTTGCTTGTTAACAGGATGCACCCAGACTTCACAAATGTGCTTTTAGCATAGTAAGCTGCTACAACTTACAAATACCTACTGAAAACTCATCTTCTCTGTCTCAATTCTTGTTGAATAGTGACGTGGAGTGCCATATCGCTGTGTATGTGAATTTATTGCTAACACCAGAATGCACCAAAATAAACTAACTCATAGACACCTCCGAATCATATAGAGTGTTTTAGAAAACCCACACATGACAATATTCTCCAACTTATGTGGTAAAGTCTGCATTGTCATCTTATAAATATAAAGAAATAAACTTTAACAGTCATGCTCTGGACACTCTTTTAGTTCCTACCGCAGTCATGGGTAGCGCTGGAGCTAGTTTGTGAATGACACTTGAGACTCTTCAACTCTTGACAGCCTAAGTAACTTTATATCCTTTTAACTAGTGTTTTGCAATGAAATGTCAACTTATCAACATGTTATTTAGCTTTTCCCTTGGATTATTTCATTATCTGTGCGTTTCCTTTATAGTTTCCAATTATAATGGTATCGCAGTGCTGCGTGAAAAACTGTTCTTTCAAGAACAAAAAAGTGCATAGGTTCCCTAAGGATCCTAAGGTGAGTACCTATATCAAATATTTAACTTGCAATATCCATAAGGTAAGCAATGGCCTATGGTTTGAGCTTGAGTATGTGAAAACTGCAATAAAAATCACCTTACTAATCCTTACTATTCATGTTAGCTGTGCAAAATGTGGGTGAAAGCTACTGCTCATGTGGATCTTCAAGAGAAGAGTGTTAACACTTTGAGGAACAATTTTGTGACATGTGATGCCCATTTTGATGATTCCAAATTTGAAGTCTTGCACAAGAGAACAAACCTCACGAATATTATTTAAAACACCAAGAAAAAAGTATTGCTTTAAGAAGAATGAAACAACATAATGACCAATGAAAGTTATTACCTCAAAACCATATTTTTCGTTTCCAAAACAATTTTTCTAAACCCATATTTTTCAACAAAAATTTCTCGTATTCTCTGTTAGTCATCATAATTATTTTAATATTTGTAGGATAGATAATGTTAAATTGGTTAGCTATACAAGCTATATATTTTATGCCCAGCATCTGTGTCAATTACTATTCTAGGCTGTCTAGTTGTGTATTACTTTATGACTAGTAGTAGTAGTAGTAGCAGTGATGGGGAGGCGAAGCCAGGCAAGTAGGCCACCTTTGGCCCTTTTTGCCAACCCCACTCAACCAATCACTGAAAACACTAAAATTCTACACCCTAGAAAGCTCCTTGTCGAACCTACCGGACCTCCTGACGAAAGTCAGTATGTCTGACCATTTCGCTGAATATAGTGGCTCCTCCCCAAACTCCGTCGTGCCGAATACCTGAACCCTAAGGTTGCGATAAACTGCACATCTGCCCAGGAAGTGGAACGCTATCTCGTCCTCCTCCCAGCATCTGGAGCAAATGGGGTCCCCTACCACTCTCATAAGTGACAGATGTCTATTCAGCCGGCAATGGCCAGTGAGAACCCTCACCAGAAGGTTGAGCGTCTCTCTGCCTTTATTCAAAAGCCATTGCGTTCGGCCCCTGTCAGGGCCTGCTATGAATCTTTTGGCTTGCCTGCAGTCGTCTCTCTCTAACCAGGCTTTCGCCAGTTCTTTGTAGGCCCAGTTGTCCAGGGCCACATTGACCTGGCGTCTACTAATTCCCAGCATAGGTTCTGGGCCGATGCAGGGGCTGCTGGCCCCTATCCTAGCTAATCGGTCCGCTCTCTCGTTACCCGGTATACCAATATGTCCGGGGACCCACAGTAAGGTCACCTTCTTATGTCTTGCCAACTTCTGAGGGGCGGCAGAGCATTCTTGCGCCAGAGCTGATCTGGCCCTCGAAGCTGCCACCGCTTTCAGAGCTGATTGGCTGTCAGAGCTCTATATATGCTCTGTTCAGAACACTTTTCGACTTCCGTCGAGTATGCCGCCATCAATATCGCATACACTTCCGCCTGGAAGACAGTCGTGCAGGTTCCCAGAGCGAAGCTCCGCCGCACTTCTTTACCCTCCAGACAGAAGCCCGCTCCCCCGGATCCTGACTCCTTTAAGAGCGATCCGTCAGTGAAGCATACCAGACTATTGGGCGGAAACTTGACTTTCCCCTCTCATCCAGTCGTCTTTCCGGGATGACTAGTGAGAGTGCATTATCTAAATTTAAGATGTCTTTAGCTTTTTACACCCTGAATGACGATATCGGGATATTACTCTCCGCGAATCGCTCTATTCTGGTGTGGCCAACTAATGGTTCTCGTGCTACCCACGTTCCCCCGTCACGCATTCTCAGGCAGGCGGATATCGCCTCTCTTTTTATCCAGAAGTGCAGAGGCGGCAAGCCCAAGAGTACCTCCAGGGCAGCAGTGGGTGTTGTCCTCATGGCACCTGTTATGCTCATTGCTGCAAGCCTCTGAATCTTTGCGAGCTTGAGCCTAACAGAGACCTTCTCTAGGCTCGGCCACCAGACCGAGCAGCCATACTGGATCCTATACCTTATCCACCGAACAAACGGAGTAACTATGCACAATATATGTAAATTTTTACTGTATGGTCAAGGGTTATATGCCCACCGTCTACAAAACTGCATAATGAGAGCAGTGATGTTATTATAAACAGAAAAATTAAGTTCGATTTATCCTAGTAAAGCCCCAAAGTTTGGGTTGGAAATAATTTTTTACTCCTTTTCTTCAGTGGACATACTATAGATCTGACTACTGCCGTATATAGCCAGTTTCGAACCTTGGGTTTGAGGCCCCAGGTTCCGCCGACTACCCGACGCAACTGCCACATGGTAGCTATAGACTTTTTATACACATAGTCGATATGCTGTGCCCATGTGAGTTTATTATCAATTAACACCCCCAGGTACTTGACCTCCCGTGTTAGGGTCAGCGGTACACCGTGGAGAGTGGGGGCTTTAAAATCATCTATCTTCTTCCTGTGAGTGAATAGGACCAGCTCAGTCTTCACTGGGTTGATTGAGAGTCCTGATTCGCCACACCACCTGTCCAAAATGCTGCACGCCATCTGCATCCTATCGCAGACGACGCCCAGGAATCTACCAGAGACTAACACCAGGCCGTCGTCTGCGTAGGCCTGCGTGTAGAAGCCGGCCGAGCTAAGTCTCGTAAGGAGGCCATCCATAACAAGGCACCAGAGGCGGGGGGAGAGGCAGCTGCCCTGCGGGCAACCCCCATTCATCCCAACCTCGAGCTAAACCCCGCCTAATGTTGCACTAGCCTTGCGATTCTGAAGTGCTGACCTTACCCAGCAGACCAGAGTGGGTGGAACACCCCTGGTCTGAAGGGCGGTGCATATATTAGCTGTTCGTGCTTTATCAAAAGCTCCCTGTATGTCAAAGAATTCTCCCAGAGCCACTTCTCTGTGAGAGAGGGCTCTCTCTACTTTTCCTACTATAGCATGCAGGGCCGTTTCCGTGGAGCGACCCTGCCTATAGGCATGCTGATTATCATGGAGGGGATAGGTAACGAGCGTTTCCTCTATCAAATATCTGTCCACAATCTTCTCCAATGCTTTCATAAGAAAGGGGGTAAGACTGATTGGTCTATAAGACTTTGATAAAGAGTAGTCAATCTTCCCTGGTTTAGGGATGAACACTACTCTTGCTGCTTTCCAGGACGACGGTACGTATCCTAGCGCTAGCGAGCTCCGGAAAGCTGCCACGATATGTGGCAGCAACTCTTCTAGACCTCTTTGTAGTAGCGCGGGGAATATACCATCAGGTCCGGCTGATTTAAATGGACTAAACTCGTTTATTGCCCAGGAGACTGATCCGTCGGTTATCATCCTCTCAGCCAAGCCGGCGTCCCCTATCAAGGGAGCCGACTCAGCTTCTGGAGACAGTTCGCCGGACTCTCCTGGGAAATGCGAGTCGAGGAGGTATTGGAGAGATTCCTCCACCGATGTAGTCCATGTACCATCCTCTTTCTTGAATGAACTAATGGTTTGTCTCTTCTCGCAGCTGAGCAATTTCATTAGTCTGGCGGAGTCTGAAAGGGACTCCAATTCTCCACAGTAGTTCCCCCAGCTTGCTCTTTTGTTGCTGCATAGCTCTTTTTTATACTTTCTCCTTGCCTCTCTAAAGACATCCCAGGAGGCTTCATCACCTCTCTTTGTAGCCCTGTTAAGAGCCCTCCTTGTGCCCCCTTGGAGTTTATGTAACGTCCCAGACCACCAGGGTACTCTCCCAGGAGCCACAGCCCTTAGAGGGCAGGATGCCTCAAGTGCAGTGCGGATAGTCTCCTCCAAGTTGGAGACACCACGCTCCACTTCTTCCATTGTGTTATACTGTCCAGCCGGTTCCCCAAGGTTAGCAGCCAGGGAGGCTATGTAAGTCTCCCAGTCAGTCGCTCTAGGGTTTCGGCATTGGGCTACGTCGCTGTGTACTGAATCTATCTCAAATCTAATCATCCTGTGATCAGTGACTAGTATGTATGTGGCAAAATAATTGTAAGACGATCTGTGACAATGGCATCATTTGTGTCTGTGATAAGAACTAATAATAATAATAATAATAATAATAATAATAACTTCGTCATTTTCTTAAGAGCACCATGGAAACATGGCGGACAAACATACACCTTCAAACTCACGACGGCCATATTCAAACGGAAGAGCTACACATACGACGCGGCATCTTCCAGGGTGACTCTCTTAGTTCACTATGGTTCTGCCTCTGTCTAAATCCGCTCTCCAACACACTTAACGGCACAAACCATGGTTTCAACATCAGACACCATAAAGCAGATCAACACAAAATCAATCATCTCCTGTACATGGATGATATAAAACTATATGCCGCCACAGAGGTGCAACTAAGAGAATTACTTAAAATAACAGAAGTTTATACGTCACACATCAGGATGGAATTCGGAATGAGTAAATGCAAGGTGCTCCACATCACTAAAGGCCAATGGAAAAACCATCCCGAAAAGGAAGTAGTCACTGGCCAAACGCTGGACAACTTGGATAAGGACGAAATGTACAAGTACCTGGGCTTCAATCAGAATGTTAAGATAGACCATACACAAGTCAAGGCACAACTAACACAAGAGTTTAAAGACCGCCTCATTAAACTATTAAAAACAAAACTGAATTCTAAGAATCTCACAAAAGCCATTAATACATTTGCGATACCGGTACTCACATACTCCTTTGGCATCATCAAGTGGTCACACACGGACATAGAAAACATCCATATACTTATACGAACAGAACTCACAAAACACAGAATGTCACATCCGAACGCGTGCAAGGAGAGGCTTACCATAGACAGAAAACTAGGGGGCAGAGGAATTATAGACGTACAGTCACTTCGCACAACACAAATACAAACACTCAGACGTTTCTTCCACACCAAACAAACTAACTTACATAGGGCCATAGTAAAAGCAGACAAAAACTATACACCACTTAACCTCTCTAGTACAGATCACGTAGCAGACACATATAATCATATCCAATCACAACAAGAAAAAATAAACACCTGGTCGCAGAAAGCACTGCACGGCAAACATAGATACCGTGTCACACAAGACCACATCAACAAAGAACAGTCATACACCTGGTTGCAGGATGGCCAGCTGTTCCCAGAAACGGAGGGTTTCATGCTTGCTATCCAGGACCAAGTGATTGCAACACGAAACTACAAAAAATATATAATTAAAGATCCATCCATAACAGACGATAATTGCAGAAAATGTCAACAACAAAAGGAAACAATAGATCACATAACAAGCGGGGGCAAAACTCTTGCCGGTACCGAATACACAGCCAGACATAACTCTGCGGCCAAGGTCATACACCAAGCATTAGCCACAACAAACAAACTAATAGAAAACACAGATCCATATTACAACTACACTCCGACATCAGTACTCGAAAACGATCGATACAAACTATACTGGGACGTTGAAATACATACAGACAAGACTATCCCAGCCAATAGGCCAGATATAGTTTTCCAGTCAAAGGACGACAAAATTACCTATTTGATAGATATTGCCATTCCCAATGATGTGAATATCCAAAACACCTACGCTGGGAAGATATCTAAATACACGGACCTTGCGATGGAAATAAAACGACTTTGGAAACAAAACAAAGTCACAATAGTCCCCCTCATTATGTCGGTCTCAGGCCTTACACCAGACACGTTCACACAACACCTTCAGCAGTTAGGCCTAGACGAAAAGTTACACAAAGCATTCCAAAAGTCTGTAATCCTAAAGACCTGTAATATTGTGCGATCCTTCCTAAATTCCGATCAATAGTCAGGGTGTTGACTTGGCACAGCCCGTCAACACTTGTCGCTACCGCAATTATGCGAGAGGAACTTAGAAAGTCAGATAATAATAATAATAACCGCGAGGGGTTGCTAGATCCCCTCAGTGGCGCCTCCCCAAGGTGGCGGATAGGGGAACGCCTCCCAGATATGGGTGGTACCGGGGAAATCAAATACCCGGGGCGGACCAAAACTAGCACGGTGGAATAGCGTCTGCATCCAGAGGACCGGCTATTCCTCAACAATTAGGACACGACGGATCTCCATGTGAGGAGCGGTACTCCGACAGCGTCTGACTCCATGTTAGGGGCGGCTGATAATACACCCGCAGGAAGCCACCCAACATCAGTAGGCTATCCGGTGCGTGGCGACACCGCAGGGTATACCGAAGCCCAAGGATGTAATCCAGCCGGCAACCTTCGCAGGTGCATCCTCAGGAGGCAATTTGGACGGCTGCCTCCGGAAATGTCGTCTGGGGGCCCTAAGGCCAACCACCTGACGGGCCCTATCTTCGGGTTCGACCACCCCGGAAGAAAAGCACCCACACCGAGCCGGTTTCGGAAGCCGGCGTTGGGCAAGGTGGCGGTGCTTCGAATTGCCCTGTTGACGACCCCCGCAATGACATGGACCGTTTTAGGTGGACGACGGAGCTCAGGGATGACCTACTGAGCTGCTACGAGAGCAGTAGCCCGCGCCGTAGGGGATACATGTCCCGCATGTATGAGAGGTGGTGTGAAATGCACCCAGAGCATAGCACGCTTACCTCTCAGAATTTGCGAGATTATGTATCGTACCTCCGGAGGCAGGGATATGTTCGTGCTCCAGCTCAGCCTGCCCCTTCGGCGGACGGAAGGCCTGTTAACCAGGCTGAAAGTTCACCGGTAAGGCCCGCTGAGAGGGAAATCGACCAAGTCGTCTCACCTGGGGATTTCAGAGACCGAAGGGCCTTGCATAACAACGGAAGGTCCTTGAAGCTGGTAGATTTGAAGAGAGAGGATGAGGTTGTGGGTGAACGTCTATCGGAGGCCTCTGACATTTGGAGCATCAATTGCGAAATTTACGCTGCGGCTCTGAGGCTAGCTAGACAGGGGAGAGTGAGAGACTCTCCTGTTGAGAGAGCACAGAGACGGGTGCGCCAAATGGAAGCAAAAATCCAGTTGACTCGCCAGGAAGCATCCCGTATCCAGTGTGTGATGGAATATAGAGCGGCTGGGAAGCCTTTTACGCGCCGAGTGCGCCAGATAGCCTACGGGTTGAGGCGCGACCATCATACACTCAGTCAAGCGGTACTGGTTGTTGTCAAGCAACACTGTCTTGACAGGATACGGATGCTAATGGCTGCTAAGCGATCGCTGGTGGCGCGGGCGAGAGGTCTGGAGCAGAACAGAATGTTCTACGAAAGACCTTCTCGCCTTTTCCAACAGCCGCCTCCAGCCATAGAGCAGCCGCCAACTGCTGATCGCGTGGAGGCCTTTTGGAGGGACGTTTACGAACAACCCAAACCTCTCTCAGCAGACACTCCGGCCTTGGCGCAGTTTGAGTCCGTTTGTAGGAGGACTCCTAACTTGAATGTACTGCGTCACCCGATAAACACGGAAGAAATTCTTGACGCCTTACGAGGCGCAAAGAATTTCGCAGCTCCTGGCCCGGATGGCATAAACACCTACTGGTGGAAAAAATTCCCCAGTTGCCACCGGCATTTGGCTAGAGTTTTTAACTCGTGGCTAAATCAGGAGCAGCCAATTCCGGCTTGGTTTGTCGAGGGTCGAACCGTGCTTCTCCCGAAGACCGGAGATTTGTCTGATCCCAAAAACTACAGGCCAATAACATGTCTGAACGCGTGTTACAAGCTCTTCACCAGAATCTTGTACATGCGTATCCTTCAAGCTGTGAATCCTGTATTTCTCGACGTGTATGAACAGAGAGGGTCAAAGAAAGGAGTAGCTGGCTGCAAGGAGAACCTGTTGATTGACCGATGTGTCACGCAGGACTCTGTGCAGTACAAGCGAAACCTTTCTATGGCCTGGATTGACTATCGCAAGGCATTCGACAGCACGTCTCATGAGCTCATTGTGCGGCTGTTGGAATGTCTTTCGGTGGATAATCAGATAGTGGGGTGCATCAAACAACTGATGCCACTCTGGAAGACCCGGTTCACCATAACATCAGGTGAAACTCGAGTTCAGACAGAGTTGGTGTCATTGAAAAGAGGTGTCTTCCAAGGAGACTCCTTGAGTCCCTTGCTCTTTTGCATCTCACTTTTCCCTCTGTCCATAGCGCTGAGAAATACTAAAGGATACAGCTGTGGCACGCCCAATAACCGGAGGCACAAGGTCACCCATCTGTTTTATATGGATGACCTAAAACTTTATGCCTCCGGCCAACGCGAACTACAACAATCGCTGAGGGTGGTGCAGGAGTACAGTCATGCTATCGGAATGGAGTTCGGGACAGACAAATGTGCATTGGTTCATCTCAAGAAAGGACGAAGCGGAGATAGTGGAGATGAGGAACAGCTCGTTGATGGGAGCATCTTGCGACAACTGCATGCCGGAGATACTTATACCTACCTTGGAGTGGCGCAGCGTCATGTCCAAGAGGCAACATTGGTTAAAGAGTGTCTCCGCCGCAAGTATTTGCACCGACTCCGGCAGATCTGGTCGTCAGAACTGTCCGGCAAGAACAAAGTCGCTGCCACAAACATGCTTGCGGTCCCATTGTTATTATACACCTTTGGTGCTATACACTGGAAAGTGAACGAGCTGAAGGAAATCGACATGAAGACCCGCAAAAGGATGAATATGGAGAGAAGCCTGCATCCTAAGTCCTCTGTCCCGCGAATATACCTCCCGCGACACCTGGGAGGGCGTGGACTATTGAGTTTGGAGCGTCTGCACAACAGAGTAGTACTGGCCACTGCCTGCTATGTAACGAACAGCACCGATCCCCTGATCCGCTTCGTGCGAGAGCACGAGAATGCGGGAAAAGGAGCCTTTCTTTTTAGCGCAGCGAAACGAGCAGCCGAGGAGCTCAGCCTCACACTCGACTTCAAGCGGAGGTGTCAGCAGTCCATTACGGAACTTGCTCCCGCAGAATTAAAAGCCCACATTAAAACTGCCGAAGTCGACTTCCTCTTAAGACTTCATAAAGATAAGCCAATGCATGGAATCTTCTACAGACATCTAGAAGAGCATGGCTTGTCTGAGCAGTTGACCTTCTCTTTCCTAAGGTCTAGTGGGTTGAAGTCGGAGACTGAGGGCTTTATAATGGCTTGCCAAGACGGTGTCTTCAACACCTTGGTATACCGTAAAAGGGTTATGGGTGTAGATGTACCCGATACCCATTGTAGAGCTTGCCGACAGGCGCCAGAGACGCTTATGCATCTCTTGTCGGCGTGTAAGACGTACGCTGGGACGGCTTACGTCCATCGGCACAACGCGGCTCTACGAGTGCTCTACTATCATTTAAGGCACTCATACGGTATCGATGAGACACCGGTGCTGCCATACGCTCCAGGGGATATAGAGTCCGTTGTGGAGAACGAGAGATGCCGGATTTACTGGAACTACTCGTTCCCCACGCTCGAGCTTGTACAGGCAAACAAGCCCGACATAGTCCTTCTCGACCACCAACAGAAGACGATGTTCGTTATTGAGTTTTCGGCGCCTGCCGAAGTGAACATCGTCTCTAAGGAGGAGGAAAAGCGGACCAAATATCAGGAGTTGCTCGGACAACTTCGCAGGCTCTGGCCAGACTACACTGTAAGTCTGCTGGTTATGGTCATTGGATCCCTAGGTGGAATGAGGAATACGCTGCTCTCTGCACTGAGCAAAATACCGGTGTGCCGTGCGGCGGCGCACATCTTAGCCGCCAGAATGCAGAAGGCAGTCATCCTTGGGTCCCTTCGTCTACTTAGGGCGCACGATTCGCGGACCCAGTGATTGCTCACCTCACGGTGTGAGGAGTAGTCATTGGGTAATGGAACAGCAGCTCGGTGTGTCGGAGCCCGAGCTGCACTTTTTTGTTTTTAACATATAATAATATATATATGTAAGTCGGTCGGCAACCTTCACAGGTCCATCCTCTGGAGGCAATTTGGACGGCTGCCTCCGGAAATGTCGGCTGCGGGCCCTAAGGCTAACCACCTGACGGGCCCTATCTTCGGGTTCGACCACCTCGAAGGAAAAGCACCCACACCGAGCCGGTTTCGGAAGCCGGCGTTGGGCAAGGTGGCGGTGCTTCGATTTGCCCTGATGACTACCCCCGCAATGACATGGACCGTTTTAGGTGGACGACGGAGCTCAAGGATGACCTGCTGAGCTGCTACGAGAGCAGTAGCCCGCGCCGTAGGGGATACATGTCCCGCATGTATGAGAGGTGGTGTGAAATGCACCCGGAGCATAGCACGCTTACCTCTCAGAATTTGCGAGATTATGTATCGTACCTCCGGAGGCAGGGATATGTTCGTGCTCCAGCTCAGCCTGCCCCTTCGGCGGACGGAAGGCCTGTTAACCAGGCTGAAAGTTCGCCGGTAAGGCCCGCTGAGAGGGAAATCGACCAAGTCGTCTCACCTGGGGATTTCAGAGACCGAAGGGCCTTGCATAACAACGGAAGGTCCTTGAAGCTGGCAGATTTAAAGAGAGAGGATGAGGTTGTTGGTGAACGTCTATCGGAGGCCTCTGACATTTGGAGCATCAATTGCGAAATTTACGCTGCGGCTCTGAGGCTAGCTAGACAGGGGAGAGTGAGAGACTCTCCTGTTGAGAGAGCACAGAGACGGGTGCGCCAAATGGAAGCGAAAATCCAGTTGGCTCGCCAGGAAGCATCCCGTATCCAGTGTGTGATGGAATATAGAGCGGCTGGGAAGCCATTTACGCGCCGAGTGCGCCAGATAGCCTACGGGTTGAGGCGCGACCATCATACACTCAGTCAAGCGGTACTGGTTGTTGTCAAGCAACACTGTCTTGACAGGATACGGATGCTAATCGCTGCTAAGCGATCGTTGGTGGCGCGGGCGAGAGGTCTGGAGCAGAACAGAATGTTCTACGAAAGACCTTCTCGCCTTTTCCAACAGCCGCCTCCAGCCATAGAGCAGCCGCCAACTGCTGATCGCGTGGAGGCCTTTTGGAGGGACATTTACGAACAGTCCAAACCTCTCTCAGCAGACACTCCGGCCTTGGCGCAGTTCGAGTCCGTTTGTAGGAGGACTCCTAACTTGAATGTACTGCGTCACCCGATAAACACGGAAGAAATTCTTGACGCCTTACGAGGCGCAAAGAATTTCGCAGCTCCTGGCCCGGATGGCATAAACACCTACTGGTGGAAAAAATTCCCCAGTTGCCACCGGCATTTAGCTAGAGTTTTTAACTCGTGGCTAAATCAGGAGCAGCCAATTCCGGCTTGGTTTGTCGAGGGTCGAACCGTGCTTCTCCCGAAGACCGGAGATTTGTCTGATCCCAAAAACTACAGGCCAATAACATGTCTGAACGCATGTTACAAGCTCTTCACCAGAATCTTGTACATGCGTCTCCTTCAAGCTGTGAATCCTGTATTTCTCGACGTGTATGAGCAGAGAGGGTCAAAGAAAGGAGTAGCTGGCTGCAAGGAGAACTTGTTGATTGACCGATGTGTCACGCAGGACTCCGTGCAGTACAAGCGAAACCTTTCTATGGCCTGGATTGACTATCGCAAGGCATTCGACAGCACGTCTCATGATCTCATTGTGCGGCTGTTGGAATGCCTTTCGGTGGATAATCAGATAGTGGGATGCATCAAACAACTGATGCCACTCTGGAAGACCCGGTTCACTATAACATCAGGTGAAACTCGGGTTCAGACAGAGTTGGTGTCATTGAAAAGAGGTGTCTTCCAAGGAGACTCCTTGAGTCCCTTGCTCTTTTGCATCTCACTTTTGCCTCTGTCCATAGCGCTGAGAAATACTAAAGGATACAGCTGTGGCACGCCCAATAACCGGAGGCACAAGGTCACCCATCTGTTTTATATGGATGACCTAAAACTTTATGCCTCCGGCCAACGCGAACTACAACAATCGCTGAGGGTGGTGCAGGAGTACAGTCATGCTATCGGAATGGAGTTCGGGACAGACAAATGTGCATTGGTTCATCTCAAGAAAGGACGAAGCGGAGATAGTGGAGATGAGGAACAGCTCGTTGATGGGAGCATCTTGCGACAACTGCATGCCGGAGATACTTATACCTACCTTGGAGTGGCGCAGCGTCATGTCCAAGAGGCAGCATTGGTTAAAGAGTGTCTCCGCCGCAAGTATTTGCACCGACTCCGGCAGATCTGGTCGTCAGAACTGTCCGGCAAGAACAAAGTCGCTGCCACAAACATGCTTGCGATCCCATTGTTATTATACACCTTTGGTGCTATACACTGGAAAGTGAACGAGCTGAAGGAAATTGACACGAAGACCCGCAAAAGGATGAATATGGAGAGAAGCTTGCATCCTAAGTCCTCTGTCCCGCGAATATACCTCCCGCGACACCTGGGAGGGCGTGGACTATTGAGTTTGGAGCGTCTGCACAACAGGGTAGTATTGGCCACTGCCTGCTATGTAACGAACAGCACCGATCCCCTAATCCGCTTTGTGCGAGAGCACGAGAACGCGGGTAAAGGAGCCTTTCTTTTTAGCGCAGCGAAACGAGCAGCCGAGGAGCTCAGCCTCACACTCGACTTCAAGCGGAGGTGTCAGCAGTCCATTACGGAACTTGCTCCCGCAGAATTAAAATCCCACCTTAAAACTGCCGAAGTCGACTTCCTTTTAAGACTTCATAAAGATAAGCCAATGCATGGAATCTTCTACAAACATCTGGAAGAGCATGGCTTGTCTGAGCAGTTGACCTTCTCTTTCCTAAGGTCTAGTGGGTTGAAGTCGGAGACCGAGGGCTTTATAATGGCTTGCCAAGACGGTGTCTTCAACACCTTGGTGTACCGTAAAAGGGTTATGGGTCTAGATGTACCCGACACCCTTTGTAGAGCTTGCCGACAGGCGCCAGAGACGCTTATGCATCTCTTGTCGGCGTGTAAGACGTACGCTGGGACGGCTTACGTCCATCGGCACAACGCGGCTCTACGAGTGCTCTACTATCATTTGAGGCACTCATACGGTATCGATGAGACACCGGTGCTGCCATACGCTCCAGGGGATATAGAGTCCGTTGTGGAGAACGAGAGATGCCGGATTTCCTGGAACTACTCGTTCCCCACGCTCGAGCTTGTACAGGCAAACAAGCCCGACATAGTCCTTCTCGACCACCAACAGAAGACGATGTTCGTTATTGAGTTTTCGGCGCCTGCCGAGGTGAACATCGTCTCTAAGGAGGAGGAAAAGCGGACCAAATATCAGGAGTTGCTCGGACAACTTCGCAGGCTCTGGCCAGACTACACTGTAAGTCTGCTGGTTATGGTCATTGGATCCCTAGGTGGAATGAGGAATACGCTGCTCTCTGCACTGCGCAAAATACCGGTGTGCCGTGCGGCGGCGCACATCTTAGCCGCCAGAATGCAGAAGGCAGTCATTCTTGGGTCCCTTCGTCTACTTAGGGCGCACGATTCGCGGACCCAGTGATTGCTCACCTCACGGTGTGAGGAGTAGTCATTGGGTAATGGAACAGCAGCCCGGTGTGTCGGAGCCCGGGCTGCACTTTTTTGTTTTAAACTAGTATATATATATATATATATATATATATATAGACAAAACAAAAACAAAAAAGGTGCAGCCCGGGCTCCGACACACCGGGCTGCTGTTCCATTCCCCAGCGACTACTCCTCACACCGTGAGGTGAGCAATCACTGGGTCCGCGTATCGTGCGTCCTAAGCAGACGAAGGGACCCATGGATGACTGCCTTCTGCATTCTGGCGGCTAAGATGTGCGCCGCCGCACGGCACACCGGCATTTTGCGCAGTGCAGAGAGCAGCGTATCCCTCATACCACCTAGGGATCCAATGACCATTACTAGCAGACTCACAGTGTAGTCCGGCCAGAGCCTGCGAAGTTGTCCGAGGAGCTCCTGATACTTGGTCCGCTTTTCCTCCTCCTTAGAGACGATGTTCCCCTCGGCAGGTGCCGAGAACTCGATAACGAACATCGTCTTTTGTTGGTAGTCGAGGAGGACTATGTCGGGCTTATTTGCATGTATAAGCTCGAGCGTGGAGAATGAGTAGTTCCAGTAAATTCGGCACCTCTCGTTCTCCACAACGGACTCAATGTCCCCTGGAGCGTATGGCAGCACCGGTGTCTCATCTATACCGTATGAGTGCCTTAAATGGTAGTATAGCACTCGTAGAGCCGCATTGTGCCGATAGATGTAGGCTGTGCCAGCGTACACCTTACACGCCGACAAGAGGTGCGTAAGGGTCTCTGGCGCCTGCAGGCAGGCTCTACAGCGGATATCGGGCACATCCATACCCATAATCCGGCTACGGTATACTAAGGTGTTGAAGACACCGTCTTGGCAAGCCATTATAGAGCTCTCAGTCTCCGACTTCAACCCATTAGACCTTAGGAAGGAGAAGGTCAACTGCTCAGATAAACCATGCTCTTCTAGATGTTTGTAGAAGATTCCGTGCATTGGTTTATCTTTGTGAAGTCTTAAAAGCAATTGGACTTCAGCAGTTTTAATCCGGGCTTTTAATTGTGCGGGAGCAAGTTCCGTAACGGACTGCTGACACCTCCGCGTGAAGTCGAGCGTGAGACTAAGTTCTTCGGCTGCCCGTGTTGCTGCTCTAAAAAGGAAGGCTCCTTTACCCGCAATCTCGTGCTCTCGCACAAAGCGGATCAGGGGATCGGTGCTCGTCGTAACATAGCAGGCAGTGGCCAGTACTACTCTGTTGTGCAGATGCTCCAAACTCAATAGTCCACGCCCTCCCAGGTGTCGCGGGAGGTATATTCGCGGGACAGAGGATCTAGGATGTAGACTTCCCTCCATATTCATCCTTTTGCGAGTCTTTATGTCGATTTGTCGCAGCTCTTCCACGTTCCAGTGGATAGCACCAAAGCTGTATAGCAACAATGGGACCGCAAGCATGTTTGTGGCAGCGACTTTGTTTTTGCCGGACAGTTCTGACGACCAGATCTGCCGGAGTCGGTGCAAATACTTGCGGCGGAGACACTCTTTGACCAATTCTGCCTCTTGGATGTGACGCTGCGCCACTCCAAGGTAGGTATAAGTATCTCCGGCATGCAGTTGTCGCAAGATGCTCCCATCAACGAGCTGCTCCTCATCTTCACTATCTCCGCAACGTCCTCTTTTGAGATGAACCATGGCACATTTGTCTATCCCGAACTCCATACCAATAGCTTGACTGTAATCCTGCACTACCCTCAGCGACTGCTCTAAATCGCGTTGTCCGGAGGCATAGAGTTTCAGGTCATCCATGTAAAATAAGTGGGTGACCTTGTGCCTCCGGTAATTGGGCTTGCCACAGCTGTATCCCTTAGTATTTTTCAGCGCTATGGACAAAGGCAGTAGCGAGATGCAAAAGAGCAAGGGACTCAAGGAGTCTCCTTGGAAGACCCCTCTTTTAAATGATACCAACTCTGTTCGAACCCTGGTTTCACCCGATGTTATGGTGAACCGAGTCTTCCAGAGCGGCATCAGTTGTTTGATGCATCCCACTATTTGATCATCTACCGAAAGACATTCCAACAGCCGCACAATCAGTTCATGAGACGTAGTGTCGAATGCCTTCCGATAGTCGATCCAGGCCATAGAAAGGTTTCGCAGGTAATGCACGGAGTCCTGCGTGACACAGCGGTCAATCAACAGGTTATCCCTGCAGCCAGCTACTCCTTTCTTAGACCCTCTTTGTTCATATACGCTGAGAAATACGGGATTTACAGCTTGAAGGATACGCATGTACAAGATTCTGGTGAAGAGCTTGTAACATGCGTTCAGACATGTTATTGGCCTGTAGTTTTTAGGATCAGACAAATCTCCGGTCTTCGGGAGAAGCACGGTTCGACCCTCGACAAACCAAGCCGGAATTGGCTGCTCCTGATTTAGCCACGAGTTAAAAACTCTAGCTAAATGCCGGTGGCAACTGGGAAACTTTTTCAACCAGTAGGTGTTTATGCCATCCGGGCCAGGAGCTGCGAAATTCTTTGCGCCTCGTAAGGCACCAAGAATTTCTTCCGTGTTTATCGGGTGACGCAGTACATTCAGGTTTGGAGTCCTCCTACAAACGGACTCGAACTGCGCCAAGGCCGGAGTGTCTGCTTGGAGAGGTTTGGGGTGTTCGTAAATGCCCCTCCAGAAAGTCTCCACGCGATCAGCAGTTGGCGGCTGCTCTATGACTGGTGGTCGCTGTTGGAAGAGACGAGCAGGCTTTTCGGAAAACAATCTGTTTTCCTCCAAACCTCTCGCCCGCGTCACCAGTGATCGTTTAGCAGCGATTAGCGTCCGTATCCTGTCAAGACAATGCTGCTTGACAACAACCAGTACCGCTTGACTGAGCGTGTGATGGTCGCGCCTTAGCTCTCGGGCTATCTGGCGCACGCGGCGCGTAAAAGGCCTACCGGCCGCTCTATATTCCATCACACACTGGATACGGGATGCTTCTTGGCGAGCCAACTGGATTTTCGCTTCCATTTGGCGCACCCGCCTCTGTGCTCTCTCGACAGGAGAGTCTCTCACTCTCCCCTGTCCAGCCAGCCTCAGAGCCGCAGCGTAAATTTCGCAATTGATGCTCCAAATGTCAGAGACCTCCGATAGACGTTCACTCAGCGCCTCATCCTCTCTCTTTAAATCTGCCAGCTTGAAGGACCTCCTGTTGTTATGCAAGGCCCATCGGTCACTGAAATCTCCAGGTGAGACGGCTTCGTCGATTTCCCTCTCAGCGGGCCTCATCGGCGACCTTTCAGCCTGGTTAACAGGCCTTTCAGTCGCCGGAGGGGCAGGCTGAGCTGGAGCACGAACGTATCCCTGCCCCCGAAGGTAAAATACCTGGTTCCGCAAGCTCTGGGAGGTAATTGTGCTATGCTCTGGATGCATTTCACACCACCTCCCATGCATGCGGGCCATGTATCCCCTACGGCGCGGGCTACTGCTCTCGTAGCAGCTCAGCAGGTCATCCTTCAGTTCCGTCGTCCACCTAAAACAGTCCATGTCGTTGCGTGTGTCGTCGTCAGGGCGATCCGAGGCACCGCCACCTTGCCCAGAGCCGGCTTCCGATACCGGCCTGGTGTGGGTGCTCTTCTTCTGGGGCGGTCGAACCAGAAGGTAGGGCCCGTCCGGTGGTTAGCCTTAGGGCCCCCAGCCGACATTTCAGAGGCAGCCGACCACATTGCCTCCTAGGGATGACCTGTACAGGTTGCCGGCCGGCTTTCATCCCTGGCTTGGGTTATCCCCGCAGTGTCGCCACGCACCGAATAGCCGTTTGATGTTGGTCGGCTTCCTGGGGGCGCATTTTATACCTACTGCCAGGTTTGCTATCAGCCGCCCCTAACCTGGGGTCAGACGCTGTCGGGAAGCCGTCCTTAACATAGGTGCAGCCGCTTCCTCACTATGGTGGTTCATACGCCTGCTTTCACAGCCGGTGACCACCATAGGCCCTTTTAAGGCAAGGACTACCAATCTTTTAGTCGCCTCTTACGACAGGCAGATTAAACCCTGGGAACATTCTAAACCCGGACCCAGGGTTATATATATATATATATATATAACCCGGGTTATATATATATATATATATATATATATATATATATATATATATATATATATAACCCGTCTGGGTCCGGGTTTAGAATGTTCCCAGGGTTTAATCTGCCTGTCGTAAGAGGCGACTAAAAGATTGGTAGTCCTTGCCTTAAAAGGGCCTATGGTGGTCACCGGCTGTGAAAGCAGGCGTATGAACCACCATAGTGAGGAAGCGGCTGCACCTATGTTAAGGACGGCTTCCCGACAGCGTCTGACCCCAGGTTAGGGGCGGCTGATAGCAAACCTGGCAGTAGGTATAAAATGCGCCCCCAGGAAGCCGACCAACATCAAACGGCTATTCGGTGCGTGGCGACACTGCGGGGATAACCCAAGCCAGGGATGAAAGCCGGCCGGCAACCTGTACAGGTCATCCCTAGGAGGCAATGTGGTCGGCTGCCTCTGAAATGTCGGCTGGGGGCCCTAAGGCTAACCACCGGACGGGCCCTACCTTCTGGTTCGACCGCCCCAGAAGAAGAGCACCCACACCAGGCCGGTATCGGAAGCCGGCTCTGGGCAAGGTGGCGGTGCCTCGGATCGCCCTGACGACGACACACGCAACGACATGGACTGTTTTAGGTGGACGACGGAACTGAAGGATGACCTGCTGAGCTGCTACGAGAGCAGTAGCCCGCGCCGTAGGGGATACATGGCCCGCATGCATGGGAGGTGGTGTGAAATGCATCCAGAGCATAGCACAATTACCTCCCAGAGCTTGCGGAACCAGGTATTTTACCTTCGGGGGCAGGGATACGTTCGTGCTCCAGCTCAGCCTGCCCCTCCGGCGACTGAAAGGCCTGTTAACCAGGCTGAAAGGTCGCCGATGAGGCCCGCTGAGAGGGAAATCGACGAAGCCGTCTCACCTGGAGATATCAGTGACCGAAGGGCCTTGCATAACAACAGGAGGTCCTTCAAGCTGGCAGATTTAAAGAGAGAGGATGAGGCGCTGAGTGAACGTCTATCGGAGGTCTCTGACATTTGGAGCATCAATTGCGAAATTTACGCTGCGGCTCTGAGGCTGGCTGGACAGGGGAGAGTGAGAGACTCTCCTGTCGAGAGAGCACAGAGGCGGGTGCGCCAAATGGAAGCGAAAATCCAGTTGGCTCGCCAAGAAGCATCCCGTATCCAGTGTGTGATGGAATATAGAGCGGCCGGTAGGCCTTTTACGCGCCGCGTGCGCCAGATAGCCCGAGAGCTAAGGCGCGACCATCACACGCTCAGTCAAGCGGTACTGGTTGTTGTCAAGCAGCATTGTCTTGACAGGATACGGACGCTAATCGCTGCTAAACGATCACTGGTGACGCGGGCGAGAGGTTTGGAGGAAAACAGATTGTTTTCCGAAAAGCCTGCTCGTCTCTTCCAACAGCGACCACCAGTCATAGAGCAGCCGCCAACTGCTGATCGCGTGGAGACTTTCTGGAGGGGCATTTACGAACACCCCAAACCTCTCCAAGCAGACACTCCGGCCTTGGCGCAGTTCGAGTCCGTTTGTAGGAGGACTCCAAACCTGAATGTACTGCGTCACCCGATAAACACGGAAGAAATTCTTGGTGCCTTACGAGGCGCAAAGAATTTCGCAGCTCCTGGCCCGGATGGCATAAACACCTACTGGTTGAAAAAGTTTCCCAGTTGCCACCGGCATTTAGCTAGAGTTTTTAACTCGTGGCTAAATCAGGAGCAGCCAATTCCGGCTTGGTTTGTCGAGGGTCGAACCGTGCTTCTCCCGAAGACCGGAGATTTGTCTGATCCTAAAAACTACAGGCCAATAACATGTCTGAACGCATGTTACAAGCTCTTCACCAGAATCTTGTACATGCGTATCCTTCAAGCTGTAAATCCCGTATTTCTCAGCGTATATGAACAAAGAGGGTCTAAGAAAGGAGTAGCTGGCTGCAGGGATAACCTGTTGATTGACCGCTGTGTCACACAGGACTCCGTGCATTACCTGCGAAACCTTTCTATGGCCTGGATCGACTATCGGAAGGCATTCGACACTACGTCTCATGAACTGATTGTGCGGCTGTTGGAATGTCTTTCGGTAGATGATCAAATAGTGGGATGCATCAAACAACTGATGCCGCTCTGGAAGACTCGGTTCACTATAACATCGGGTGAAACCAGGGTTCGAACAGAGTTGGTATCATTTAAAAGAGGGGTCTTCCAAGGAGACTCCTTGAGTCCCTTGCTCTTTTGCATCTCGCTACTGCCTTTGTCCATAGCGCTGAAAAATACTAAGGGATACAGCTGTGGCAAGCCCAATTACCGGAGGCACAAGGTCACCCACTTATTTTACATGGATGACCTGAAACTCTATGCCTCCGGACAACGCGATTTAGAGCAGTCGCTGAGGGTAGTGCAGGATTACAGTCAAGCTATTGGTATGGAGTTCGGGATAGACAAATGTGCCATGGTTCATCTCAAAAGAGGACGTTGCGGAGATAGTGAAGATGAGGAGCAGCTCGTTGATGGGAGCATCTTGCGACAACTGCATGCCGGAGATACTTATACCTACCTTGGAGTGGCGCAGCGTCACATCCAAGAGGCAGAATTGGTCAAAGAGTGTCTCCGCCGCAAGTATTTGCACCGACTCCGGCAGATCTGGTCGTCAGAACTGTCCGGCAAAAACAAAGTCGCTGCCACAAACATGCTTGCGGTCCCATTGTTGCTATACAGCTTTGGTGCTATCCACTGGAACGTGGAAGAGCTGCGACAAATCGACATAAAGACTCGCAAAAGGATGAATATGGAGGGAAGTCTACATCCTAGATCCTCTGTCCCGCGAATATACCTCCCGCGACACCTGGGAGGGCGTGGACTATTGAGTTTGGAGCATCTGCACAACAGAGTAGTACTGGCCACTGCCTGCTATGTTACGACGAGCACCGATCCCCTGATCCGCTTTGTGCGAGAGCACGAGATTGCGGGTAAAGGAGCCTTCCTTTTTAGAGCAGCAACACGGGCAGCCGAAGAACTTAGTCTCACGCTCGACTTCACGCGGAGGTGTCAGCAGTCCGTTACGGAACTTGCTCCCGCACAATTAAAAGCCCGGATTAAAACTGCTGAAGTCCAATTGCTTTTAAGACTTCACAAAGATAAACCAATGCACGGAATCTTCTACAAACATCTAGAAGAGCATGGTTTATCTGAGCAGTTGACCTTCTCCTTCCTAAGGTCTAATGGGTTGAAGTCGGAGACTGAGAGCTCTATAATGGCTTGCCAAGACGGTGTCTTCAACACCTTAGTATACCGTAGCCGGATTATGGGTATGGATGTGCCCGATATCCGCTGTAGAGCCTGCCTGCAGGCGCCAGAGACCCTTACGCACCTCTTGTCGGCGTGTAAGGTGTACGCTGGCACAGCCTACATCTATCGGCACAATGCGGCTCTACGAGTGCTATACTACCATTTAAGGCACTCATACGGTATAGATGAGACACCGGTGCTGCCATACGCTCCAGGGGACATTGAGTCCGTTGTGGAGAACGAGAGGTGCCGAATTTACTGGAACTACTCATTCTCCACGCTCGAGCTTATACATGCAAATAAGCCCGACATAGTCCTCCTCGACTACCAACAAAAGACGATGTTCGTTATCGAGTTCTCGGCACCTGCCGAGGGGAACATCGTCTCTAAGGAGGAGGAAAAGCGGACCAAGTATCAGGAGCTCCTCGGACAACTTCGCAGGCTCTGGCCGGACTACACTGTGAGTCTGCTAGTAATGGTCATTGGATCCCTAGGTGGTATGAGGGATACGCTGCTCTCTGCACTGCGCAAAATGCCGGTGTGCCGTGCGGCGGCGCACATCTTAGCCGCCAGAATGCAGAAGGCAGTCATCCATGGGTCCCTTCGTCTGCTTAGGACGCACGATACGCGGACCCAGTGATTGCTCACCTCACGGTGTGAGGAGTAGTCGCTGGGGAATGGAACAGCAGCCCGGTGTGTCGGAGCCCGGGTTGCACCTTTTTTGTTTTTGTTTTGTTTATATATATATATATATATATATATATATATATAGACATCCTAGATCCTCTGTCCCGCGAATATACCTCCCGCGACACCTGGGAGGGCGCGGACTATTGAGTTTGGAGCGTCTGCACAACAGAGTAGTACTGGCCACTGCCTGCTATGTTACGACGAGCACCGATCCCCTGATCCGCTTTGTGCGAGAGCACGAGATTGCGGGTAAAGGAGCCTTCCTTTTTAAAGCAGCAACACGGGCAGCCGAAGAACTTAGTCTCACGCTCGACTTCACGCGGAGGTGTCAGCAGTCCGTTACGGAACTTGCTCCCGCGCAATTAAAAACCCGGATTAAAACTGCTGAAGTCCAATTGCTTTTAAGACTTCACAAAGATAAACCAATGCACGGAATCTTCTACAAACATCTAGAAGAGCATGGTTTATCTGAGCAGTTGACCTTCTCCTTCCTAAGGTCTAATGGGTTGAAGTCGGAGACTGAGAGCTCTATAATGGCTTGCCAAGACGGTGTCTTCAACACCTTAGTATACCGTAGCCGGATTATGGGTATGGATGTGCCCGATATCCGCTGTAGAGCCTGCCTGCAGGCGCCAGAGACCCTTATGCACCTCTTGTCGGCGTGTAAGGTGTACGCTGGCACAGCCTACGTCTATCGGCACAACGCGGCTCTACGAGTGCTATACTATCATTTAAGGCACTCATACGGTATAGATGAGACACCGGTGCTGCCGTATGCTCCAGGGGACATTGAGTCCGTTGTGGAGAACGAGAGGTGCCGAATTTACTGGAACTACTCATTCTCCACGCTCGAGCTTATACATGCAAATAAGCCCAACATAGTCCTCCTCGACTACCAACAAAAGACGATGTTCGTTATCGAGTTCTCGGCGCCTGCCGAGGGGAACATCGTCTCTAAGGAGGAGGAAAAGCGGACCAAGTATCAGGAGCTCCTCGGACAACTTCGCAGGCTCTGGCCGGATTACACTGTGAGTCTGCTAGTAATGGTCATTGGATCCCTAGGTGGTATGAGGGACACGCTGCTCTCTGCACTGCGCAAAATGCCGGTGTGCCGTGCGGCGGCGCATATCTTAGCCGCCAGAATGCAGAAGGCAGTCATCCATGGGTCCCTTCGTCTGCTTAGGACGCACGATTCGCGGACCCAGTGATTGCTCACCTCACGGTGTGAGGAGTAGTCGCTGGGAAATGGAACAGCAGCCCGGTGTGTCGGAGCCCGGGTTGCACCTTATTTGTTTTTGTTTCGTTTATATATATGTATATATATATATATATATATATATATATATATATAATATAATGATATTTATTTACGGAAGGCCTATAGCCTGGTAACAACCCATATTCGTATCATTAATAATAATAATAATAATAATATATAATATATATAATAATAATAATAAGAATCATGGAGACATGGAGAACCAACATACATCTTACAACTCAGGACGGTCATATCCAAACGGAGGAGCTATACATAAGACGCGGTATATTCCAGGGTGATTCACTCAGTTCACTGTGGTTCTGCCTTTGTTTAAATCCACTCTCCAACGCACTCAACAGCACAAATTATGGTTTCAACATCAGACACCAGAAAGTTAATCAACACAGAATCAGTCATCTTCTCTACATGGATGATATAAAACTGTACGCAGCCACTGAAGTGCAACTGAAGGAATTACTCAAAATAACAGAAGTTTGTACGTCAGACGTCCGGATGGAATTCGGAATGAGCAAATGCAAGGTGCTCCACATCCATAAGGGCCAATGGAAGAACCATTCCGAACAGGAAATATTAACTGGCGAGACTCTGGATAACATGGAGAAGGACGAAACGTACAAGTACCTAGGCTTCAATCAGAACATTAAGATTGACCACTCAGAGGTTAAGGCTCAACTAACACAAGAGTTTAGAGACCGTCTCATTACACTTCTGAAAACAAAATTGAACTCCAAAAATCTTACGAAAGCAATTAACACATTTGCGATACCAGTTCTCACATACTCCTTTGGTATCATCAAGTGGTCGCACACTGATATTGAAAACATCAACATACTCATACGAACGGAACTCACAAAGCACAGAATGTCTCATCCGAAAGCGTGCAAGGAAAGGCTTACGATAGACAGGAAACATGGGGGCAGAGGAATTATAGACATACAGTCACTCCACACAAGACAAATAAAAACACTCAGAGACTTTTTCCAAAGCAAAGAGACAAACTTACATAGATCAATAGTAAAAGCAGACAAAAACTATACTCCACTCACCCTATCCCGCCCAGATCACCCAGCAGACGCACACAATCACATAGAATTACAACAAGAAAAAATAAACACCTGGTCACAAAAAGCACTTCATGGCAAGCACAGATACCGCGTTACACAAGACCACATTAATGAAAGACAATCATACACCTGGCTGCAGGATGGCCAACTGTTTCCAGAAACCGAGGGCTTTATGCTTGCTATCCAGGACCAAGTGATTGCGACAAGGAACTACATGAAATACATAATTAAAGATACATCCATAACCGACGACAATTGCAGAAAGTGCCACCAACAAAAAGAAACAATAGACCACATAACAAGCGCATGCAAAACTCTAGCTGGAACCGAGTACACAGCTAGACATAACTCTGCAGCCAAAGTCATTCACCAAGCACTAGCCACAACAAACAAGCTAATAGAAAACACAGATCCATATTACAATTACACACTGACATCAGTACTCGAAAGCAATGAATATAAACTGTACTGGGACGTTGAAATACATACCGATAAGACTATCCCGGCAAATCGGCCAGATATAGTTTTCCAGTCGAAGGCAGACAAAGTTACCTATTTGATAGATATTGCTATTCCCAACGATACGAATATCCAAAACGCCTACGCTGGGAAGATATCTAAATACACAGACCTTGCGATAGAAATAAAACGACTCTGGAAGCAAAACAAGGTTACCATTATCCCCCTAATTATGTCTGTCTCAGGCCTCACACCAAACACATTTACACCACACCTACAACAGTTAGGCCTGGACGAAAGGTTACACAAAATATTTCAGAAGTCTGTAATCCTGAAAACCTGCAATATAGTTCGATCTTTCCTAAATTCCGATCCGTAATAGTTCAGGTGCTGACTTGGCACAGCCCGTCAACACCTGTTGCTACCGCAGTCATGCGAGAGAAACTTGGAAAATCAGGATAATAATAATAATAATATTTATTCACCATAAGTACAATGTAGCAAATAAATATAAATAAATCCACAGTAGGCATTGCCTGTGGGTGGATATAAAATGTGATCTAAAACCCTACCGAGCACAAAGCTCCTTTCCCCAAGCTATTCTGACCTCGGTCAGATAGGGATTTGGCAAATCCGGGGAGAAATGCCACAGAAGGCTGAGCGCCGGTCCTTCTGTCACATACCGTTATTGCGCCCCACACTTCAACGACCTCAGCAGGGCGTGGCTGGGGAACGTTGTGAGGGATACGCAACCGGGGGGCTCGCCTTAACCGGCCGGCCTGCGAGGAGAAAGCCTCAACAAAACCCGACAGTAAAGTCGCAAATCCTCCGGAGCACCTTGGGCCAACTTCGGAGTAAATATAAGTCCCTTCTCTCCTGGAATGGGCGTCACCCGGGAGAGCGACATTTAGATCGTCCCTACTCGTGGGAACACGATGGATAGAGTTAATTTTATGAATAACCAACGACGGCCTAGGGTACGTCGATTAAACTCACCCGAACCCCAAACCCAAACAGAACAACCCATAGAACACAACCCAGCTGCGGATGTTTTGCCGACGCAGCCGGCAACCACCAAAGCTGGTAAACCAAGACAGCGATTACAATGGACCACAGAAATGAACAAATCTGTAATGCGCTGTTACTATACTGCCACAAAACTAGAAACCATCTCTACAGGCTACAGGCACTAGCTGCACAGACTATTTACGACACAATACCCACATCTCTCAACACGTGTAACAGAACAAAGACTTATCGACCAAAAACGCGTCATCACAAAGAACAACCGTCTTACACCCCAAGAACTGCAAGATATAAAAAATCTTGTATCCAACGAAATGAATATCGTCCAACCAAATGACTCCCTAACCACTGAACAGATTGTGGAAACCCAAAACAGTGATACCCAAACTAGCCAGATTTCAAACACAGCAAAAACTAACAACACCAGCATACACTCAGAACTAGGTCCAGAACATGACCAGGCACTAGATACACCAGACACAACAATCACTAACCCACCTTCCACAATCATACAAATCCAAAACATCACTCGACCATTTGCAGTGACACAATCTGTCGAGCAAGTGATGAGTACGCAGTATAACAAATGGTGCGGCACCAATCCTGCACTACGAGATCCCCTGCCCAGACTAATTTTTAAAAATAACACTCAACAAATATTACATACAGTAAATGCTAACGTAATACCACAATTCATAAGGGACGACAGTAACCTGGAGGACATCCACACAGTTATATATGCTGCCGCAGCAACCACTCTCATAGTTAATGGCCAAAAACTCTCAAAGCGGTCTAAACACCAGACAAGCAATAGGACTAAGCCTAAATGGCAAATAAGAATCGAAAACAAAATTAGCACAATCAGAAAGGATCTGGCACATCTCGCACAATACACCATCAATAACAACCATCCTTCAAGGCACATACAGAGAACAATAAATATACTGAAATCCAAGTCACCACAACAAACAATACCAGAAATTACTGATACACTTAAACAGAAACTTGCAGTTTATGCAGCTAGACTCCGCAGATACGAGTCCAATGCCAGAAAGGATGCTAACAGCCTTTTTCAGAAAAGTGAAAAACAGTTCTATCAAAAGATAGCAGCCGACAACCAGATCGCAACAATAGAACCTCCCAGTAAACAAGAGTTAACCGAGTTTTGGGGAAGCCTGTGGTCTGAACCCAAAACACATAATGAAGACGCTCCATGGATCAGAGAGGAAGAGGAAAAACATCAACATATAGCAGAACAGGGAGACGTTATTCTTTCAAAAGAGGAAATAGTCGAAACAATAAAACATACCCACGACTGGAAGTGTCCAGGCGTGGACAACGTGCAAAGTTTTTGGTACAAACATTTCAGCTCAACATACGAAGTGCTCACAAACCAAATCAATAAAGCCATACGTCAACCTGATAGGCTTCCCAAATTCCTCACTCAAGGAATAACGTATATAAAACCCAAAAATGCAGATACCAAGAACCCTGCGAATTACCGCCCAATCACTTGCCTTCCTACCTTGTACAAGATCATCACCGCAACATTATGCAGGAGGATTGAACAACACATCACGCAAAACAACATCCTCACTGAAGAACAGAAAGGATGTAGAAAACAAAGCCAAGGTTGCAAGGAACAACTTATAATTGATAGTGTGATCATGGAGCAAACTAGAAAAGAACATAGAAACCTTCATACCTGTTTCATAGATTATAAAAAAGCATTCGATTCTGTACCACATAGCTGGCTAACGAAAATTCTGCAAATATATAAAATTAACCCAGGACTTCGTCAGTTTCTTGCAAAAACCATGAAGACATGGCGAACCAACATACACCTTACAACTCAGGACGGCCATATCCAAACCGAGGAACTACACATACGACGTGGTATCTTCCAGGGTGATTCCCTCAGTTCACTTTGGTTCTGCCTCTGTCTAAATCCACTCTCCAACGCACTGAACAACACAAACTATGGTTTCAACATCAGACATCAGAAAGTAAATCAACACAGAATCAATCATCTCCTCTACATGGACGATATAAAACTATATGCTGCCACTGACGTGCAACTGAGAGAATTACTCAGAATAACAGAGGTTTATACGTCAGATGTCAGGATGGAGTTCGGGATGAACAAATGCAAGGTGCTACACATAAACAAAGGCCAATGGAAGAACCATCCCGAACAGGAAATAGTAACAGGCCAGACGTTGGATAACATGGACAAGGAAGAAACGTACAAGTACCTGGGTTTCAATCAGAGTGTTAAGATCGACCACACACAAATCAAAGCAGAACTTAGACAAGTGTTTAGAGACCGCCTCATTAAGCTTCTGAAAACAAAACTGAATTCTAGAAACCTTACAAAAGCTATTAATACATTTGCAATACCAATCCTCACGTATTCATTTGGCATCATCAAGTGGTCACACACTGATATAGAAAACATCCACATCCTCATACGGACAGAACTCACGAAACACCGAATGTCACATCCAAACGCATGCAAAGAAAGGCTCACCATAGACAGGACACAAGGAGGCCGAGGGATTACAGATATACAGTCGCTCCGCACAAGACAGATAAAGACACTCAGACATTTCTTCCAAAACAAACAAACAAATTTACATCGAGCAATAGTAAAAGCAGACAAAAACTATACACCACTCAACCTATCATGTCCAGACCACGTCGCAGACGCACACAATCCCACCCAATCACAACAAGAAAAATTAAGCACCTGGTCGCAGAAACCACTCCATGGCAAACATAGATACCATGTCACCCAAGACCACATTAACAGAAAACAGTCATACACCTGGTTGCAGGATGGCCAGCTGTTCCCAGAAACGGAGGGTTTCATGCTTGCTATCCAGGACCAAGTGATTGCAACACGAAACTACAAAAAATATTATTAAAGACCCATCCATAACTGACGATAATTGCAGAAAATGCCAACAACAAAAAGAAACAATAGATCACATAACATGCGGGTGCAAAACTCTTGCCGGTACCGAATACACAGCCAGACATAACTCTGCGGCCAAAGTCATCCACCAAGCATTAGCCACAACAAACAAACTAATAGAAAACACAGATCCGTATTACAATTACACTCCGACATCAGTACTCGAAAACGATCAATACAAACTATACTGGGACGTTCAAATACATACAGACAAGACTATCCCAGCCAATAGACCAGATATAGTTTTCCAGTCAAAGCTCGACAAAGTTACATACCTGATAGACATTGCTATTCCCAATGATGTGAATATACAAAACACCTACGCTGGGAAAATATCTAAGTACACGGACCTTGCCATGGAAATAAAACGCCTTTGGAAGCAGGACAAAGTTACTATTGTTCCCCTCATTATGTCAGTCTCAGGCCTTACACCAAACACATTTACACCACACCTACAACAGTTAGGCCTGGACGAAAAGTTACACAAAACATTCCAAAAGTCTGTAAATCTGAAGACCTGTAACATCGTACGATCCTTCCTAAATTCCGATCAATAATAGTCCGGGTGTTGACTTGGCTCAGCCTGTCAACACTTGTTGCTACCGCAATTATGCGAGAGGAACTTAGAAAGATGAATAATAATAATAATTTATTGGTGCTAATATACATTAAAATGCTTGCACATCTTTTTAACCCAACCTATTCTGATAATCTATGTTAACAGTTAAGAATGGTTAATATCAGCGGCCCTGTCATTACTTCAACATATCAGAATCAATAAAAATACCAACTTTACCTTTGAACACCTTTCCAAAACCACCTCTTCCCAAAACAGCATTTTCATCCCAGTTATTGGTGGATCTTTGCAGTTCCTCATAAGGAATACAAGGTACAGTACTGGCTCTCTCAACTATAGCAGATTTATCTGAAGCAATTGTAATTCTAGATTTCCCAAATATTACTGGAGATTTAGATGGACTTAGTATATGTTGTATTTCACCTCTACTTTCATTATTAGAGGTAGTCAAATTGTTTACAACAGATTTATCCATAACTTTATCATTATCATCATTAAAATTGTTCTGATGTATTTGAGAGTCCATAACATTTTTCTTCTTTTCTTTTGTATCAATAAGATTATTATCTTTAATGAGATAGTAATACTGCCTGTCAACATATTGTTTTATGGCTACCATAGCTTGGTTGCACTTCATGTTACTGAGAAGAATGAATAGTTCCAGTACTGTATGATTCTGATGACCCCATATTGTAAGTAACTCTTCAGTTGGGGATTTGCCATTATGAACAACTTTTCTCTTGAGAGCATCTAGTTCATATATGCTGTACTTCATATGAACACCACCCAACTCTTGCCATTTCTCATTTTGATCTAAAATATGACACAGTTCTTGTCTTTCTTCATAAGGTAAAAGATATATGTACATGTGTATTGGAGGGTTGGAGCACTTCAAATACTAGATACTAGAACCACAAACTAGAACAAGAGTAACAAGACATAGGTTCTACCAATACAATAACAGTAGTTTTGTAGTTTACAAACTTTGACAAACTTCAAATGCAAAACAAATAGACCACTTCAATCACTTCAATAGACCAAGGCAAGGATCACAAAACATATACACTGCAAGGATGTACCACCACCACCTTCACCTTGTATTTGTAGTCATGGCCGTCTCTACTCACTAGGCCGGAGCATGAAATATGGCAACACTGAATCTACGGGCCGTCATTTTGTTTGTTGTTAAGTCATTAGTCATGGCATTGATGTAATCTTCCAGAGTGAAAAATAAGATTAGAAGGTGAATTTTAATGTTCCTAATAATTTACCTGCACAATCGAAACTATAAAGATAACAAGATGTCTGCAAAGTGTGTAGTACCAGGTTGCAATAGCAATTGGGGCTTCCAAAGAAGGACATAAACAGAAGTGGGTGAAAGGTATTCCTCATAAGGGCTGGTTATATTTATAAGAATAAAGACAATAATTACAAACATTTCAAAGGATAAGACCTATTTTAAACCACAGTGTGGTACCTACAATGTTTTCTGGACCTCCCAAATATCACAGAAAAGGACAGTTAATAGAACTCATCTGGGCATGTATCTGGGCATATCTTGATATTGAAAGGGAATCAAGACCAGCAAGAATGGCTTCACAGTGACCTAATAGTGAATTTTTCTAGCTCAAGTGACAATTTACGAGGTAAATTGAGTGTTCATTTAAGTGCAAGTGGCAGCAGGAAACAGGTTCCGTTTATTTTTATTTTGTAGTGTCTGACTACGATGAACCAGACATCAGATGTAAGTGGTATTAGTAGTAGTAGTTCTAAAAGGTATTTTGCACAATGTGGTACCTACAATGTTTTCTGGACCTCCCAAATATGACAGAAAAGGACAGTTAATAGAACTCATCTGGGCATGCATCTGGGCATACCTTGATATTGAAAGGGAATCAAGACCAGCAAGAATGGCTTCACAGTGACCTAATAGTGAATTTTTCTAGCTCAAGTGACAATTTACAAAGTAAATTGAGTGTTCATTTAAGTGGAAGTGGCAGCAGGAAACAGGTTCCGTTTATTTTTATTTTGTAGTGTTTGACTACGATAAACCAGACATCAGATGTAAGTGGTATTAGTAGTAGTAGTTCTAAAAGGTATTTTGCACAATGTGGTACCTACAATGTTTTCTGGACCTCTCAAATATCACAGAAAGATACAGTTAATAGAACTCATCTGGGCAAGCCAACGAGGGCATGCATCTGGCCATACCTATGAAAAGATTTGATAGTGAAAGGAATCAAGATCAGCAAGAATGGCTTCACAGTGAACTAATAGTGAATTTTTCTAGCTCAGGTGACAATTTACAAAGCAAATTGAGTGTTCATTCAAGTGGAAGTGAAGTGGCAGCAGGAAACAGGTTGCTTTATTTTTATTTTGTTCTGACTATGATGAACCAGACATCAGATGTAAGTGGTATTAGTAGTAGTAGTTCTAAAAAGCATTTTTTTCTTAATTTATTAACCCAGATGAACTCTAATACATATAAAATGTAATAATTATTCTGAAACTATAGGCCCACTATTTGACAGCTAAGCCACGTTGCCACATCTAAGGCTCCGGCCTAATGTAGAGTCCGCCATGTTGTAGCACTTTGTAGCACAAAACAGGTACGATTAGTTTGTAGTGTTTGTACTAATTGTACTCCGCACAAAACATATACACTGAAAGAAGGCAAATTCCTTGCAATTCCGAGAGCAACACGAATGACTATAGGCATGGCCTTTGCAGGCATCTTTTTATCTTTATAGTTTCGTTTGTGCAGGTAAATAATTAGAAACACATTAAAAATCACCTTCCAATCTTATTTTTCACTCTGGAAGATTACACTTATGACTTAACAACAAACAAAAGCTCGGCCCGATATCCAGTGTTGCCATATTTCAATGCTCCGGCCTAGTGAGTAAAGTCGGCCATGCCTGCCTACAATTGCCCACTGACGGCAATATCACAGATGACAATTGACAATTGGCAATTGACAATACATAAACATAACCAATAACCAATATAACAGGTATTAACACTTCATTGAATATAACCATAACGACCATAACCTCTTGGTCTGCGGAAGTGCGGAATGGTGCCTATTTATTTATTTATTTAATAATACTTAATACTTCATAATACAGCTATATTTTGTGTGTGCTGCTATACGACGAATTCACTAACTGCAAAATGGATTTTTCAGAAGACATACCCAACGATTTATCTGATGAAGATATGGTAAATGGCGAAACCTACCTGTATTCAGCTTTCTTAATAGCTTCGCCCGTTTCAGGTTGTAGAATATCTCAATCATTGTGCTCTTTCTGCCAATCCGGAAGACCGACTGGTTAATTTTCATAAGATTCAAGAAATACTGCTGAGAAAATCCTCCCATTTATTAGTAAAATACCTCCAAAATATACTAAATTTTACGACAGACACAAGTCCTGAAATAAAAAAAGCATTGGTTGGTTTTATAGAAGAGCTATGGTAAGTATATAAATACAGCGAGAAATTGTAATTACCATAAAACCTTGTATTTTAGCCGAGTACAGGAAGTCTTTATACCAAAAGTAATGATGAACTTACATATGTTACTTTGTGATGAATCTATTCAGGTTCAAAAACGGGTGATTCAAGCTGCAATTAGCATCTATCGTAGGACATTATCATGGTTATGTAAGGCACCCACTTGTACTGAGGATATGGAACAGGCTTGGAAACAACTCAGTACTATCAAGCTAGAGATTGCTAATATGATAGATAGTGATAATGATGGAATCAGGTATATACTTTGTCCTATTGTTTAGTTCTTGAAACTTACTGCTTGAGCTTAGAGTTGTTTTGATCAGAAAGATAGAGGATGACGTTAGATAGTCATAGGCAGTCACCTGTAGAATAGAATACTATGGGCCGATTTTATCAACAGGCGCATTTTAACAAAGGCTTTGACCAATCAGAGCAGCCCGTTCAAGAACATGCATCTGTCAAAGTTCTCTGAAAACTATTGATTTCTCTTGAAGTTTACCTCAAAAAGGTTAAAAATGAAATGCTTTATATACAAATCGACCATTATGAACCGTCTAGTATCTTTTCCAGTCTGATTTTCCATCCTAAATGAGTGAAAAATTGCATTTTCTTGTTTAATCAAAAGTTAAGCAATTGCTAATTTCAACCAATCAGATTCCGCAAAAACTGTACATTTGATCACTGGTTTTTTCTTCTGCTAAATGATGATGGCAATAAATTAGGGTTTTGAATAATTTTTTTGTGATAAATGGAGAGATCAAATATAAGTTTTACAACAAAACTGTTTTTGTTTTGTTTTTTTTTGCAATAATCCAACAGTTATATCAAAATAAAAATGAGTTTTTGAATCCAGAACCGAAAACACGCAGACGACTCCTGCTGACCCGTGTGACGTACTTCATGAAATACTTGTAACAGTTGTAACTAAAATGTATATTTGTTGCAACATAGGCGATGAATGAAGTTCGCAGCTCGAGACGAAGTCAATGATCGAAATAAATATCTTTTTGAATGTTTGAAATTAGATCACAGATCCCAGTAATAAAGTATATAAACAAATATCTTCTGAGGCGATTTTACTGTAGCATGCTGGGTGGCCGAGTGGCGGAGTAGCCGACATCGTATGACTTGGTATCGCTGGTGGTGTTGGTTCGAGACCCAGCCCGTGCCTACTTTTTTTTATCCAAAATATTCATTGGAATGCTTTTTACTCATGTTATATCATTTTTTTGTACCATCGACAAATGTGATTTTGAATCAAATGTTATTAGATGTTTTACTAGTACAACAAAAATTACGAATAATTTTACTTTTACTTCCCACACCGATAGGTGAGGGGAGTATTGTGATCGTGAAAATTTTCGATTTTGAGATAGCACGCTTTTTGGGCGTTTTATGATGTCTACATAACGAAAATCCACGTCACTCATTTCCGTCGGTCTGTCTGTCTGTCCGTCTGTCTGTCCGTTGGCGTTTTTCTAACGTCGTAATCTCAGTAACCGCTGCATGGATTGTGATGAAATTTGGGCAGCGATATGCTGTGGGGTCATAGAAGGTAATGTTCTTATAATTTTGAAAATCGGTGTAGGGGCGGAGGAGTAATTAGCAAAAAACAAAAAAAAATTAAATATTCCTCAAACTTCGTTTTTAGGTGTTTTACGGGTTCCTGATCATTTTCTACTTTTTTTTGGGTGGGGGTGAAATTGGGGTGGTTGGGGGGTGGGGGGTTGTAAATCTCAAAAATGTGTTGTACTCATAATAGGCTATCCATTGACCTGTAAAAGAAAGACCTAGCGGCATAATACCCTTTTTTAGGCCCATCCGAACATTGTCTTGCCTACTCCAGAAACCAAGGACCTAGAATTTGTTCTGGTGTAAACATACGAGTATTGCTATAGATCGTTCTATATCGTGTCACGAAGAAACTGTTGATTTGATTTTAATGAAATTTTGACACAGTATTACTACCATGGCGAGGATGGAAAATGCGTATGGTTTTTATAAATCGTGCCAGTGGCGGCGCAGAAATAATAAAAAAACTAAAAATATAAAAACAGCTCAAACTTCGTTTTTAAGTGTTTTAGAGGTTCCTGATCATTTTCTGAGTTTTTTTGGGTGGGGGTGAAATTGGGGTGGTTGGGGGGTGGGAGGTTGTAAAATTAAAAAATGTGTTGCTTTCATAATAGACTGTCCATTGACCTGTGAAGGAAGACCTAGCGACATAAGTAACTTTTTTTAGGTCCATTCGAATTCGAAAATTGCCTTGTCTATTACAGAAAGCAAAGGACTTAGAATTGTTTCTGGTGTAAACATACGAGTATTGCTTTAGATGGTTCTGTATTGTGAAACGCGAAAATTGTTCAATTGATTTTAATGAATTTTTGACACAGTATCACTACCGCGGCGAGAATGGAAAACGCGTATGTTTTGGAAAAATCGTGTCACTGGCGACGCAGCAATAATAAAAAACTGAAAATATAAAAACAGCTCAAACTTTGTTTTTAGGCGTTTTAGGGGTTCCTAATCAGTTTCTACTTTTTTTGGTGGGGGTGAATTTGGGGTTGTTGGAGGGTGGGGGATTGTAAAACTGAAAAATTAGTTGTATTCATAATGGGCTGTCCATTGATCTTTGAACGAAAAACCTAGCGGCATAATACACTTTTTACGTCCATCCGAACATTGCCTTGCTTATTATAAAAACCAAGGGACTTAGAATTTGTGATGTATACATATACGAGTATTGTTTTAGATCGTTCTATATTGCGTAACGCGAAAATTTTTGAATTGATTTTAATGAAATTTTGTCACAGTATTACTATCGCGGCGAGGGTGGAAAACACGTATGTTTTGGAAAAATAGTGTCAGTGTCGGCGCAGCAATAATGAAAAAACTAAAAATATAAAAACAGCTCAAACTTTGTTTTTAGGCGTGTCAGGTGTTCCTGATTATTTTCAGTTTTTTTGGGTCGAGTGAAATTGGGGCGGTTGGGGGGTGTTGGGTTGTAAAACTGAAAAATTTGCTGTACTCATAATAGTCTGTCCATTGTCCTGTAGAAGAAATACCTAGCGGCATATTACACTTTTTTAGGTCCATCTGAATATTGGCTTGCCTATTACAGAAACCAATTTTGTGATGTGTACATACGAGTTTTGCTTTATTTCGTTCTATGTATATTGCGTAAAGCAAAAATGATTGAATTGATTTTAATGAAATTTTGACACAGAATTTACTACCGCGGCGAGAAGAAGAAGAAGAACATTTATTTGAAATAGGATAATCCTAATATACATACAAAAACTAATGAATAATAATCATCCGTGTAAAAAAAAGTAAAAAGTAAAGATGTACGTTAACAATAGATACAATCAAACTATAAAATAAAACAAACTGTAGTATTACAATAGAAAAAATTACAAGCTACATACATCATAACTTCAGAAGACATAGCATTAAACATTCAGATAATCAGGCGTTGAGGTACTTAGCGAGTTCTCTCTTAAAATTGTTGACAGTTGAATTTTCCTTGATATAGCTGGGTAACTTGTTAAAAGCATCATATCCCTTAAAAAATAGAGAATTCATTGTGCTTTTTTTGCTTGTTTTTGGTATGTAAATATTTGTATTTTTCCTTGTACCATAGAAATGAATATCATGAGCATAGTTAATATCACCAGTTAAGTAAATAGGTGCCATTCCTCGTACTATTTTAAATATAAAAATCATTGTTAGATAATACACTCTTTGTGAAACAGAGAAAAACCTCAAAGAAGATAACATAAAATTTATAGGTGTCCATCGATCACAGTGCAAAATTATTCTCATGGCTCGGTTCTGCAGCTTCTGCAGTTGGGCTAGCTGATTTAAATTGAATAGGTATGTAACAGATGGACAATAGTCAAAATGTGGCTGAATTATTGATTTGTATACTGTTAACCTTGTTTGTAGTGAAAGGCAGTTACATACTCTTGATAAAAAGTATAACTTTTTTGAAATTTTCCGATAGATATATTCAAAATGTGTATCAAATTTTAAAAGATTGTCTAACTGAACTCCAAGGTATTTGATTGAATTAACAATTTCAATTGTTTCATTTTTCATTTTAAGATTAACATTGTTTATATCTAAAAGGTTATATTTGTACTTTGATGTGATGATCATTGCTTTGGTTTTAGCTACATTCAGCTTAAGCACATTCATTTCCATGTATGTATCAACTTGGTTTAATATATTATTCATTTTATTAATAGGTGTTTCCAAACTACTATCGGAACATGCCAATACAGTGTCATCAGCAAACAGATTGATGAACTCGCAGTCAATAAAAAGATGTATATCATTTAGGTATAATATAAACAGAAGTGGCCCCAATACAGTACCCTGAGGTATCCCGAATTCATTATCAATGATATTAGATGTATGGTGACAGACTCTCACTCTTTGTTTTCTATCCTTCAAATAGTTAGAAAACCAATTATAAACATTTCCAGTTATCCCGTAAACTTTCAGTTTAGCTAACAATATGTTTCTATCAATAGTCTCACAAGCCCTTTTTAAATCTAGGAACACAGCAACAACAAACTTATCATTGTCTAGTTCATTTTTAAATTTACTTAAAGTTAGTTGAATAGCACTTTCACATGAATGCATCTTACGAAATGCTGACTGGTTGATGTGTAGTATGCGATTTGTTTCAATATGATCCAACATCTGGTTATATACAGCTACTTCTAATATTTTTTCAATTGGTGGTAAGGTATTGATTGGGCGGTATTCATGCGCTTTACTTGCGTTTGTTGTTTTAGGTATTGGTACTACTGTGCTTATTTTCAAGTCATTTGGAATCATTGCACTGTCTAATGATGTATTAACAAGATTTAAAATTACATGGCCAATGGTTTCAAAGATGTTTTTCAGCATTTTACAATTAAGTAGTTCATATGTACTAAATTTATTATCTAATGACTTGAAAATTTGTTTAAGATCATTTAGAGAAAGCTGCTTGAATTTAGAAAACGGCAAATACAAATTATAGTCATTATTATACCAAGGCTTTGGGCTATTGATACTGTTAGTTATATCTTTGATACTACCAACAAAAAAAGAATTAAAATGTTCTGCTAATTGTACGATATCAGTAGCTGTTACTATATTATCATTAATTACAAATTCTACATTCATTGGATGTGCAGGTGAATTCATATTAACAACCTTTTTAAGTGTTTTCCACATTTGATATGGATTATTGCTATATCTGTCAATTTTTTCGTAATAATATTTTTCTTTCTTGACTTTTAACAGATTAACAACTTTGTTCCTTTGTGCTTTATAAATTTCCCACTTATTTTGTCTATCCATACCAACCGCCACCTTAAAGTTTTTATAGCTAGTATCTCTAATCTGCATCATTCTGCTCACCTCATTATCAAACCACGGTAGATTATTTCTGAATGTACAAACTTGAATTGGAGATATTTTGTTAATTATATTCTCACAATTACTATAAACTTCCTTATATAATAAGTTCACATCCATAGAATCCAGTGACCACTTACATGATATCAGTTCATTTTGAATAGAATTTAAGTTATCTAGGCATACATTTCTATACTTTTTTACACTATTACAATCAGACTTAACCTCGTTGGTGAAATTGACCGATATTACTGCATGATCAGTAATTTTTGGAGAGTCGTGTACATTTGCTATTACATTATTTTTATTAACTAAGACATAATCAATCAATGATTCACTATCAGCAGTAATCCTAGTTGGTTTGGTTATTATTTGGCTAATTCCATACATTGTAAATAGGTTTTTAATTTTGTTACTATAAAAACTATCACTAAGAAGGTTAAGATTAAAATCTCCTACTAAAATACAATTATGGTTGGTTTTGAACATACTGTCGCAAATTGTTTCAAAATTGTCTACAAAAGTTGCATCTGAACTAGATGGAGAATGATAAATACAACCTATCATCCAAAAAGAAGATCCTGACTTCACTTTGATAAACTTGCACCAATAGTTACCATCACAAACAAACGTCTTGCTGATAAAGAAATTCAACCCACTTCTAACATATATGATGACGCCTCCGGTATGTCGGGTAGAAGAGTCACATCTAACAGCATTGTATCCCTCCATTTGTATTTCAATGTCTTCGACGTCTTGAGTTGTCCTAGATTCACTGGTTAGTATTATTTTTGGATTAAACTGAACAAGACTGCTATATATCAGATCACGATTTTTTACTATACTTTGAGCATTTACATATATAATGTCGGTGTTGAATAGTACACTAGGATCAGGTTTCAGTTTTTTCGTCTAGTTTGTGTAGTCTTAGCAACAATTGTTGGTTTATTATTTATGTATCTAATAGTTTTGGTATCATCACCTCCAGCTGTAATAGCTTCCAGTTCAGCTTTGATTTTCTGAAAGTACTCTCTTTGAGCCTTGGTTTCATCACTTGAAAATAGAGTTCTTATTCTTTAAAATTAGCCTTGCGTCAGCAACCGAGTTAAGAATAACTTTGATCGGACGAACTTTATTTGGTTGAAATTTTCCCAAACGAAAAACTTTCAAATTGTTCTTCTCAACTGGCAACTCTGACAGTACTCTTTGCACAAGTTCTTTGTCTTCATGAATACGTTCAGTCTGAGTATTTCTAACTGATTCATTCATATTGTACATAATAACGTTAGTCGCACGGTTTTGTCTATCCAGCATTTCAGAGATTATATCTTCCATATTGCAGTTGGAGTTGTCGGCACTGTTATTATTAATTCTTTCTCTATTTAACATTTCATTTATTTTATTTACACTGTCTTTCAAATCAGCAACCTCTTTAATCAAAGAAGGAGCTTTACACAGTCCTTCCTCGCATGCATCACAGTAAAACTTCAATTTTCGTTTATTTTTTAACTGGAGACATTTAATCTCAGATGCAGTCAAATCACCACAGGTGGCACAAAATAACTTATTGCAGCTATCACAAGGAAATATAATTGTGGAATCACACGCCTTCTTGCACTTAGTACAAAATTCCATCTCTGTTCTATTTTTGTTGGTACGCCACTGGAACTAGTTTCAGAAGAAATTTCGTTAGGAGAAAGCAAAAATCTGTTAACACTTTTTGCTCGCCAGCTCCGCTCGCCTTTTAATAACAAATGAACTCCAATATATTGATTTCTTCGGTTAATTGCCAGCCAAATTCGAGAACTAATTATTGCACAGAACGCGCCATTTCATCATCTTCATAACCATGTAGGACCCATAATTAATAATCACATATCACTCGAGAAAATCGCAAATTGGAACGGAGCCACAATAGACTGCTTATACACGAACGAACACGATACGACTACGAGAATGGAGAACGATTCTGTTTTTGAAAAACCGTGTCAGTGGCGGCCCAGCAATAATCAAAAAACCAAAAATATAAAATCAGCTCAGTTGAAGCATGCAGAAAAAAACTGGCGTCCTAGTTCCTAAGGAGGGAGACGCATGAAACTATTTACGAGGGTTTTTGTGTTGGATGTTTTTTTTTGCGAGCGGGTGGGCGATGATTTAGTTGCAAAGGGATTTCAGACTATAGCTTCATGCAATGAGAAATAATAAAATGGTATCATCATTATATGTGGGAAATACTGAGTCAATCAACGAATCAACTTGACTCCATTTTTCATGGAAATTTATCTCTAAAAACCAGAAATAATTTCCGCCTCTGACAGTAATCGAACCCGAGACCTTCCGGTCACAGTTAATTGGTATTTTAATTTGATTTAGCGTCAACAATCAAAATCAAAATGGAAGATTGGCGTAAACATCGTGCTTTTAAAGGCTATAGCTAGAGGTGGTGTGTGATGGATTTAAATAATCCAACAACAGCCGTTGAATACGTTTTCTTTCCTCTAAACATACCCTTAATCCAAATTTACGACCACTGCTAGTACCCTTTGTAGGTCAAATGAAAGTTTTATAGAACTGTGGATCAACGACGTACCAGCAGTGGTTCTTGAATATGGGTTCTTATTGAATGCCAATAAGATCCAATTTGTGAAATTCTTCGTAGAGAGATCACTCAATGGCTCCTGCGTTAAATGAACTATACAGATTGACAGTATGACTAGATACAATCAACAATATATGGTGTAATAGCCTGGGCAAGCTGCACTGAAATAAGTCGATTCATTAGCAAAAAAGATTGATATGCTTAGTATTAAGACTAAATAAAAGGACCAGCCGAAGAGACGTATCTTCTTCAATTTATATTGTTCAAAGAAATTTAGGCATAATATATCTTTAACATTCAAGTAAGGCGTTGATTATCTAAAAATGTATACATTAAATATTCAAAATTATTAAGGCTAGATGTAAGAGTAGTTTGAAGCTAAATTAGAAGAAGATTATAGTAATAAAGAGGATATATGTAACAGACTCAACATGAATAAATAGTTCTAGTGTTTGTTGTCATGCTGAACAGCTGACATGGGGTACTTTGTACACATATCCTGGTGGATACGTTTTCTTATATTGTACTTTTGAATACCACGACATTGAAGTCGTATATTAGGCGTTTTCTCTTTAAAAATTGAACTAAATTTTTTTCAGAACAAGCTCTGTGAAATTTCTGGAATGTGTGGTTCTTCTGCAAACTTATCCAGATGAAACGGAAAACAAAAGACCCAATGATTTTTCTTTAGACGATGTGCCTTTGACATTGAAAGTTGCTAGAAGGAGGCGGCTGGAAGAAGAAGCCAGGTAAATTAATGTCAACATATAACACAATGCAAGCGACAAATTTGAGAGTTGGTCTATGGTCTATTGGAAAATTAAAAATAACTTTTATTCTTGTCACTACCGTAAATACTTTTCATTATGGTGTAATGTTAACCATAAACTCATAAACAAAATATTTTGTATTCAAATTATCCAAAAATATTAATTAAAACCGGTTTTTAAAATTCGAAAATACTGATATCTTAAAAAAAACCTTAGCTTGTAAGCATAATCCTCAAATCATAAAATAATGAAGGCTTGAGATATGGAGTTAAGTTTAGCACTTTGATTCGATGATATGCATGTTCGATATCATGAAGCCAAATAATTCTTATCATGTGACCTTTACCTAATATTCCTACATATTCAAAAATAAGCTATGCTAGAGCAACGTGTAGAGACAGAGCTTGTCGAAAAGAGTGCCTTTTCTTGTCACCAATATACACTGCTCAAAATAATTAGCGGAACACATATTCACTTCTCAATAACTTTTTTAATTGAAACGATATACATATCTGGTAACGTATATCTTAAAGACTTGCATTTTGTTTGAATAAAATGCAAAAACAAAGCATATTTGACACATCACTCTTAAGATAACACTTCCTGTTTAAAGAAACGACAAGAAACCAAACAAGAAAATTTAATTCAAAATACTGTAGTGTGCTTTGGAATAGTAAACAATGTTGACAGTTCATCATTAATTGTTAAGTTTTACCCTGGTAATCGAAATGAGGCATTTAAATGAGACAGAAGTCTTTCGCGTTGTTGTTGCTGTCGAGAATGGCACCAGTATCCGTCAAGTTGCAAGAAATTTTAACGTTAGCCCTTCCGTCATTCATCGTGTGTGGAATCGATACCTAGAAACCGGAGAATACAAAAGACGCATTGGACAAGGTCGTAAAAGGAAGACAAACCGAATTCAGGATCGGTTTTTAGTCTTATCCTCCTTGCGTACCCGCACATCTACAGCAAAAGATCTTCAAGTTAGGCTTAGAACAACTCATGGCGTGGAGTTATCCGACCAAACAGTTAGGAATAGACTGAAAGAAGCCAACCTGAGACCAAGAAGACCTGTGCGAAAACCTGCTTCAACTCCGTACCGCATAAGGACTCGTTTAAATTTTGCTCGTGAACATGTCGCATGGCAGCTTCGACAGTGGAGACCAGTACTCTTCACAGATGAGTCACGATTTCGTTTGAGTCGTTGTGATGGTCGAGTACGTGTATATAGACGTCCACATGAACGCCATTCTGCTGCTACCATACAAGAAGTCGAAAAATTTGGTGGTGGATCTGTGATGGTTTGGGGCGGAATTAGTCTTGATGAAAGAACAGAACTTGTGGTAGTTCCTGGAAGACTGAACGCTCAAAGATACATCAATCTCATTCTGGAGGATCATGTTATACCAGCCGCTTATGGGATAGGCCAAAATTTTGTGTTTATGCAAGATAACGCAAGACTTCATACTGCAGCCATCACCATGAACTTCCTTCGGCACCACGGGATTCATACCATGAATTGGCCTCCGCTAAGTCCAGATCTAAATCCCATTGAACATCTTTGGGATTTGTTAGATAGACGAGTTCGAAGGCGCCCAGATCCACCTCAAACCCTCCAACAGCTAACAAGTGCACTAATCGAAGAATGGGAAAATATACCGCAAGAAGACATCCGTAGGCTCGTACGAAGCATGCCTCGGAGATGTCAAGCAGTAATTCGTGCTAATCGAAGACATACGCGTTATTAATGTTAACACGCGTTAACAATTTTAGGTCGTACAGGCAAGAGATGCTTGCTTGCCCCACTTTATTTCTTGTAGTTCTTTTGAATTGGTGCCGTAATCTTGAAAGTGTGATGTAAAATTTGTTTTGATTTAGCAAATTTATACGAAGAAAGTGTAAATCTTTTAAATAAGTGTTATTACATTTGTATATTGTTGCAATTAAAAAAGTTATTGAGACGTTAATAAGTGTTCCTCTAATTATTTTGAGCAGTGTAGATTTAGGAAAGGAATATTCATCCTTCACGCCGTCTAGGAAGTAATTAAGGTAAAGAAACGGTGCATTTTAGTTACACTAAACGTTAAAAATGATTTCAACAGAATAAGCTAGAATTTAGTCCTGAAACAGCAAAAGAAAATACAAATCACTCGCCGAATGAATAAATGAAGGTGACGGCAGGAGCTCTGTAAGGTTCTTTATGCCGACTTAGTGGTTACAGAGAGAATAAATTGCTACGGCGCAGTGACCGCTAGCTAAACAAACATGGACTAGAGCTGGTTGATAGGTCCTAGAAAAGAGAAGCGATAGCTTTCACCATAAGAGGAACAACCCTTACAACAAAGGGTGCACTGCAGTGCAGACGGTCAAGGGTCATTCGGGTCGCACATGGCAGGGATAGTTAAAAAGGCCGAAAATACAGCAGCAGGACTTGCAACATGTTCTAACAGAAGAGAAATCTTGAGTGGAGTGGTGCAAAGTGCTGAAAATCGACAGGTACAAGAGCTTGTTGGAGAGAAGCTAGAGACGTATCTTGTTGAGCAGGAATGGAAATCCATCATGAGCTTTATTAGGATAGTACTAAATACAACAGAACAGAACATTTTCCATTGGCTGTGAATATATGATATATTAACTGAACATACATATATGTAGATATCAATTTACAATACACTAACTTATATACTTGAAAAAAAAAACAACAACAAAAAAAGTTACAGTAGATTATATTCAGACATTTTTTCAAGTTTCCTAATTAGAAAATAAAATCAAGTCACTGAAGTCACTCAAGTTTATCTGCCTCAAGTATGCATAAATCTTGTTCTTTTGAAAAAAGAGGTTTGGCGGTAAAGTTTTTGTAAAGAAACCAAATATTTCGGGAAGATCTAGCCCCCATATCCTCTTCTGCTGCATCACGACAATTCTCCGGCGATTCAAGTAGGGGTGGAAATTATGGTTCATCCCTCTCACTCTTCCTACCAAGAAATGGCTTCTCAGAAGTTTATGACAAGTGGATAAAGCGATGAGATAAGTGTATGGAACAGAATGGAGAGTACTTTGAAGGATAGCTGTTGAAGATTTTTATAAGTATTTCGTTGTTTCGGAGGGTAAGCAACCACAAAAACGTGGAAAAATACAAACAAATAAATAGAGAAATAAGGAAGAAAATCCGAATAGCAAACTAAGAGTGGATGAAAGAAAGCTACGAGCAGATTGAATTACTTTAGTATAAACAGGACAGCCACGGAGTTTATAAGAAAATAAAAGACATAATGCATTCCAACAAAAGCCAACCCTTAATTGGTAACAGAAGAACAAGGAATATTAAAAGTATGGCAAATATATATTATACGGAAAAGTTTCGCTAGTGATACGCCACGAATATACGACACCAATAATATACAGGGTGAGTTTTTAGTACCGGATCGATCGATAACTCCACTACTGTACAAGATAGTGAAAAAAGTTGTATATGAAGGTTGTAGCCAAGGATATGCTTCTTGCTCAGAAAATATTTTGATTTATACAGGGTGAACCATAGCTAAGTGGTGATGCAAACATGCATTTATTTAAATGAGAAATCCTATATATTATTCCATTAGATTCTGCTAATGATTCCCGTTTTTAGAATATAAGGTATTGTAACATTATACAGGGTATTTCAAAAGTTATGACCATTTTTATATCCAATTCTCTGCCAAATGAGCGTACTGTATATTGAAACTTAATGAATCAAAAATAATTTTTTTTACAATGAGACATAAGAAATATCACAGGCTGTAAAATAGTCGCCGACACATATTCATGTACAGGGTGGGGTAGAATGCAAAATAGATTTACTCTCTTTTTAAATGTAACCCCTCATATTTTATTATACCAAAACTTGCCTTCAATATGGCCTTTCATATTTACCTAGCGTTTCATATACTTATACTCATTAGTTTCTGCGATATTTCGATTTTTCTGCAAATGTTAAATATACCTTCTATTTTTGTACTGAAATTTATTTATTTTGCGAAAGTGCTATTGAATTTCATTTGTATTTAACGAACGACTGAAATATAAGGCCATAATAGTATTTGATGAAGTCAAAACCCTGAATTATCGAGATAATATAAGTCAAGTGTGCTGAGGAAACAATTTGATAGGCCTGATGCCTGATGCATAATTATAAAGTTGATCTATCGGGTAGGCTATGAAATATTAACTGACCCATCAGTTTTAGAGTGCCTCTCTCCTCAATATCGCTGTTGATAGTTGATATATTCTAGAGGCAAGTAGGCAATTTCTCAAACATTCACCTAAATACCCTTTATTTGTTCTTTCATGGAAAAATTCATTTTTATAGCTCGGTTTCCACACAGTAGGAAATTATTAAGCAGGTTATGAAAACTGCCAATATTTCAAAGCCTACCTGCTTGATAGCTTGATAATTCTGGATCACGTCTACAAAATAGTTTCCTCGGCATACTTGACTTATATTATCTCGACAATTCAGGGTTTTGACTTCATCAATTACTATTATGGCCTTATAAATTAGTTGATCCTTAAATAAAAATAAAATTCGGTAGTACCACTCTAAATAAATAAATTTCAGTACACAAATAGAAGGTATATTTAAAATTTGCAGAAAAATCGAAATATCTCGGAAACTGATGAATGTAGCTATATGAAATGCAATACAAATATGAAAGAGCGTATTGAAAGCAATTTTTTGGTATAACAAAACATGGGGGTTACATTTAAAAAAAATAAAATCTACATTTTCAGTATACAGTACGTTCATTTGGCAGCGATTTGGATATAAAAATGGTCATAACCCTTGAAATACCCTGTATAACGTTACAATATCTTATATTTTAAAAACGGGAATTATTAGTAGAATCTAAATATGAAATAATATATGCAGTTATGGATCACCCTGTATAAATCAAAATATTTTCTAAGCAAGGAGCATATCCTTGGTTACAACTGTTATGTACAACTTTTTCCGCTATCTTCTGCAGTAGTAGAGTTATCGACCAATCCGGTACTAAAAACTCAACCTGTATGTAAACAGGCCCCAAAGATTCTAAAATCAGAGATAATAAAAGCACTCCAACTGAGTAAAAGCGGAAATTCAATGGGTTCGCAAAAAATCCACATAGAAATGCTAAAATTGTTAGAGGAAGTTAATTTGCTGCCACTCTTCCAGTTACTACCTAAGGTTCATGCAACAGGTAATATTCCAAAAGACTGGCTTACCTCCGTATTTATTCCCCTAAAAAATCAAAAGGCAAGAAATGTGATGTGTTCTGACTGATAAGCTTGATGAGCCAAGTGCTTAAGATCCTACATAAAATATACAAGGTAGAATCTACCACAAATGTGAAGCCGATCAAAGCGACACACAATTTGGATTTCGTGAAGGTTTAGGAACAAGGGAAGTACTAGCCAGCTTATCAGTACTCTTCCAGAAATGTCGAGGCATGAGGAAAGATGTATATGCCTGTTTCATCGTTTTTTCTGACATTACTACAAAAAAAAAGGTTTAGACAAACAAGACATCGAGTTCATTATAAATCTTCATTGGAACCAAGAAGCACCGATGAGATATGGACAAACAACATCAGAACCGGTGTGTATAGAAAAGGGGGCACGACAGGGTTGTGTGTTGTCGCCAATACTATTTAATATATACTCTGAGCACATATTCAACCAAGCAATAGGTGATGATGAATAAAAAATAACGGCAGGATATTGAACAACATACGTTATGCAGACGACACGGTTATCATTGCGGGCACTCCAGATGCCCTTTAGCGCCTAATCAACAGAGCTGTAGACGTAGGAGATCAACTAGGCATGAAAATTAATGCAACAAAAACTAAAGTAATGGCCATAATAAGATCTCCAAACCCACAACTGAACATAAACATCTATGACACCGCAATAGAGAAAATTGAGAAACTTAAATATCTTGGCAGCTGAATAACTACAAATGTAAACCCTGACGAGTAAGATCACGCATAGAACAAGCCAGAGCTAAAGATGAAAAGCCTATTATGTAACGCAACCTTGAATTTAAACCTAAGATACCGTTTTGTAAAGGCATACGTGCAACCAGTTCTCTTGTATGAAGCAGAAACACGGACATTAAAAGTGGATACCATGAACAGACTCAAGGTTTTTGAAATGCGGACCTTCCGTAGATTATTAAAAATATCATAAACTCAACATATATCTAACGAAAAGTGCTTGGATGTATGAGATGAGAAATAGAGTTACTTACTACAATAAAATGAAGAAAGACCGCTTATCTGGGTCACATATACGGTAACAACAATTATGATGTACTAAAACTAATAATAGAAGGAAAAATCCAAGGAAAACATGGACCTGGTCGCAGACAACATTCATGGTTAATAAAAATACGCGATTATACTGGTATAAATACATCGTCTTTAATTCGTACCCCTCAGTACCGAAGCAAGTATGCCAAATGGTCACCAATCTTCATTAAATCGAGATGGCACCTGAAGAAGAAGAAGAATTTCGTTGTTATACTAGAGCACCAGTCTCGTTGTTCTCTGACACTGTCTCCTGTTTCGTCACCCTAAGCTAGTATATAATTTTAATAGTTTTAAATTTCCTGTAAAACCACTATATGCTGACAAGGGTAATTACCATTTTTAGGTCGTTAACTTAATGAGGGGGTTTAAGACATCGATAGGCTCATCATATCCTGCTAATCGCGGTATAAACGCGTCACTAATTTTAACAACAAATTGTTACTCATTATATATTCTAAGGAGTTAAATAGTTCTTGAATAAAATATGAAGCTGTCTAATACTTCCTCCCCTGATGACACTGTTGCCACAATATGAAGATACTACTCCAGATATTGTTTCAGTAATCTATTCGAAATCCTGGTGAAGTTTCACAACTCTCCCCATATCAGTAGTGCCAATCTGTTGGCATGTGTGGGTGTATTAACAAACATCGCCAAAAGTCGCGCGATGTTCATGGAACGTGTCATTGATGCTATAGAGTCACTTTACTCTAACCTACCACCTACACTCACAATAACGCAAGTTAGTTCTGTGAAAAAGAAGTTAAAGTCTGAACTGACTAGCTTGATGAGATATCCTGGAGCATATGAGTTTGTCGGCAGGATCAATCCAATTTTGCAAGAGCTGGGTAAGTTGTTCATCCTATTTTACTGGCCAGTAGCAGATCCATAAATAAATGAAGATTAAAATTTAGAAAGTCGGGTATAAATCGAATGTTTTTCGGTGTGATTAAAGTCCATCGGTAATGGGAATTGACTCACAAAATGAAATAGGTTAGAAGAACCCATGCTGCAACAGGCATGTGAGTGTTTGCAAGATCCCGTTGTTATTTTTTACTATGTGACTTGTAGAATTTGTTAAGATAGTATTTTATCACTTATGCACTGTTAAAACTAAAAATTCACTCAACTATAACCGGATTAAAACCCGAAACGATCAAATTTATATTATTTCTCTTATCAGGCCGTTATTTTTAGGGTTCTTTGCCTATTAGCTCGGACCCTGGTCGAAGGGACAGGGATTTTGGTCCGACGCAACGTTGTCACGTTTTGATAAAAATAGTTGGCTTGAAATCGTTCTAACGGAGACCGAAATGGGGGTTGATCGAATCGGTTTGACAACCTGAGTCAAACGAGGCCACTCTCAGACCGAGATAACGCCTGTGAAAAACGTTGCCAGTTTGAAATCTAAGTACCTAACTTGACTCAAGTCGAACAGTCATGGGCGTTGTTATCGTAAATTGTAGGGGGGGGGGGAGGATGTAGGTGACATGGTATAAACACTTTATTAAGAATCGGCGGGTCCATACAAGGTCACATGATACATGCAGAGAAAAAAATGGAGTCAAGTTGATTGACTCAGTACTTCCCACACATTACGTAGGGCAATGGACAGCCTATTATGGGTACTACACATTTTTCAGTTTTACAACCCCCACCTCCCAATCGCTCCAATTTCACCCATGTCCAAAAAAATAGAAAATGATCAGTAACTCTTAAAAAACGCCTAAATATGAACTTTGAAATATATCTGAATTTTTTTGTTTTTTGCTAATTACTCCGCCGATTTTCAAAAGTATTACCTCCTACGACCTCATAGCATATTGTTACCCAAATTTCAACACAATCCATACAGCGATTATTGAGATTATGAGGCTAGAAAAACGCGTACAGACAGATAGACAGACCGACAGACAGAATGACAGACAGACCGATGGAAATGAGTGCCGTGGATTTTCGTTATGCAGACATCAGAAAACGCCAAAAAGCGTATTATCTCATCTATCGGTGTGGGAAGTAGAAGTAAGATTTTTTCTGCTGGGCAACGAGAAAATAAATACAGAATGCAAGAGCACCCTGTACATACAAATATTAAAACAAGTTAAAAGATACAGGTACAAAACGAGATCAAATAATGCATACAAAAATATAAACTATATTTTTTCTGCTGGGCAGTTCAACGAAAAACTAAACTGAAATTTATGAAATATACATTTTGTTGATAATACAGGCACACGGTACGTACGTACGTAATACAAGCTAAAAGATACAGGCACAAAACGAGATCAAATTAATACAAAAATAAAAACAAATTTTTTTCTGCTGACCATCTTCGTCGTTATTCGGCGATGTTCGTCAGATCTCTATACCCTTAGATAAGGAAAGAGAGGGGATGCCACACGCCCGTTTGATGCTGTATGAATTAGCAGTTACCGACAATGAATAGCTGTCAAAATATTTCTTTATGATACTTAGCGGTTTTAAGACCATTCAATGTAAAATATTGTGGTTTGCATAATGGTAGGGTGTACAGCTTACGGCTGTAGCAGGAGGGAGCCAGGAAGCACTTATCACAGGTAAATTTTGGTAGTTTTTTTGTACTTTCTGGCAACAGAAATCTCAGTCGCGCGTTCCGTCCTCTCTCTTTCCTTGTCTAAGTCTATACCACTCAGAGTTCCAGTATCGGCAAAGCTTCGGAAATAGTTTAGAAATTTGGGGCAACGTAGTTAAAGAGAAAAGGCAACCGATTGCACGAATACCATAAATATATTATGTACCTCCCCTCCCCCACCAAACGACGCCCATGCGAACAGTTGAAGTTGAGTCAAAATGGGGTAAATAGGGTTACCCAAGTCGGCTCGGCTTGACGCGCTGAGTTGCGTTAGATCACTCCAAGACTAAAAGGGGTGATACACGTACGAACTTTAAGTACGCGGTTTTTAAGTTCGCGGACTTACTCGGCTCGACGCGGTGACACACGTAAAGCTGAAATCACTCATTTTGATAATTTTCCTAAATAAACAAAACTTTTAACAAACGCCAAACACAACAAGCGTTGCGCATCGATGGCTTGCCAAAACAAAGTGGTGGCTCGCGGCTCGCAGTACAAGCTGAGACCAGCTACGAGCAACATTTCAAACCAGTTGGCTCGCCGGCGGTTTGCGCGACGGTTTTAAAGTACGCAGACTTACGGTGACATACAGGCGAAAAAGGTCGTCGAGCCATAAGTACACGTACTTGCTCGTACGTGTATCAGCCCTTTAAGGAAACGCACCGATGAAAATCTGCGCTACTTTGGAATTTTAAACCTAACCTAAAAACGACTTCGAAGCTTCGGTACTTTTTCATGAAATATATCTAAAATTTAGGTTTGTGCAAGCGGGCTACTAGGGGGTCTGGGTAGGCAAGCCCTCCCCCAGACGTCACTTATTTTAAATATTTCGAAAACTGAGCAACATATCCTCTCAGGTAAGGTAAATTTCAAAAAGGCCTAGATTTTAAAAGGAATTTTTAGCGTAGTTTTGAATGGATTAATTACCGCTTCTTTAAACATCTTATACCTACTGGGTATTTCATATTGATGTAAAAATTTTTCAGGAGGTGATTTCCTCGATTATGAGTAAAAAACTTCATATGAACGTATGTCCTAAACGTCATAACTTTCGAGCTACAGGGTGTTAAAGTTCTAATAAGAAAAAGTTCTTTTTGTAACATAGTCTAGGCGCTGGGGTCTTTTGACAGCATGACAGCAAATGGTCGGAACGAAATGAAATTTGGTGGGATGGTAGACATTGGACCCCTGAATGTACACCTTAGTTTGCGACCTCCGGAGGTTGCCGCTCAAAGGGTGGGTGGGGGCTGAAAACTGCTTCGCGACGATTTTCGAAAAATAACGCCGTTTTGGTAAGTGATATTGAAAAAAAGCTTCAAACTATTTATGGAGAAAACAAAATTCTGCATGTGCGAGCAATACTTTCCGTCCTACAGTGCGCCAAAGTTAGTTTTGTGATTTTCACTAAAATCAGAATCTTATCGCGGATTCAGACGAAGAAATTTATCAAAAAGTCGTGTAACATTTTTGTTTCCCTAAAAGAATGATATCTTCTCATTGACTTATTATCTACAGCTGCCTAAACGCACGCATTTGGTTTAAAAAAATTTACGACAATTAGGAACACACCGCTACTTACTACCGATATGTGCAGTTGCGAAGAATATCTTATTTGCGCATACTTCTAGTGGAAATGATACTATCTCGACGTTATTTAATTAGATGAGATTCAATTTGCGACCTCTGACGCTTTTCGACAAATAGCGCTGTTGTGGTAAGTGTTATCGAAAAAAGTTCAAATAATATATGGAGGCAATAAAATTCTCCACAATTTTGGTCTTTACATTTTTCTTGTGCGACCAATAGTTTCCATTCTACGTGTATAGTGCACCAGCTTAGGGGGTGGTTTTTGATTTTTACTAATATCAGAATTTTATCGCGTATCAACTCACAGAACACTATCAAAAAGTACTGCGACACTTTTTCTCCTAAGATAATAACAATTCTCGTATCTCTCTTATCTGCAGCTGCCTAAATAACACGTTTGGGCTTAAAAAAAGTACGATTTTTAGGATCACATCGCTACCTACTACCGATATTAGCTAGTCGTTAAGTCCTATAAAAGTCTTTGAATGCAAAAGGTTGGAAGGAAATGAAATTTGGTGGGATGGTAGACATTGGTCCCCTGAATGTACACTTAAGTTTGCGACCTCGGGGGGTTGCCGCTCGAGGGGTAGGAGGGTGAAAACTCTGCTTCGCGAAGTTTTTTGAAAAATAGCGTTGTTTTGATAGTGCTGTCAAAAAAAGGGTCAAATGAGAGAATTCAATTTGGCACCTATGGGGGTTGATGATCCAGGATTAGGAGGGGGCGGGGAGTGAATTTTGTTCTCTCCATAAATCAGCTAATTCTTTTTTTTTTATGGTCGGCCTCCCGCAAAGGCTGAAAGCCTATGGCGCTGTAGAAGCGCTGCGAGAGGATAAGTATCGGTTCACGTTAGATTTGAAACGCTGCAGGTTGTAGCCGTCGGGAAACAAATTCCCCGGCAGCTGATTCCACAGCGTCGAAGTTCTCCAAAAGAAGGAATGCTGGAGGAGACTAGTTCGGGGAGTAAGGACCTCGACCTGGTAAGGATGAGCTCGCAGAGCTTCTCTGGTTTTCCTGGTTCGGACGGCCTGTGGTGTTATTATCTGAGAGAGCTCACTCGAACATCTCCCGTGATAGAATCTGTAAAACAGGGACAGTTCAGCCACCCTCCTCCGATGTTCCAGGCTGTGGAGGTCCTTGGTGAGGTTAGGCGTATCGATAAGTCTAATCGCTCTCTTCTGGATAGTGTCCAGAAGCTTTAGAGAGTGCTTCGGAGCGCATCCCCACACATGGGAGCAATACTCCAGCGATGGTCGGATCTGTGCCTTGTAGAGCAGCAGCAGTTGCTCTGGTGTATACAACTTCCTACAGCGGAACAAAACTCCAAGCTTCTGGGATGCCGTTTTAGCAATATTGACGACGTGGTCGTGCCAGGACATGTTATTGTTGATGTTGATTCCCAAAAGCTTAACTGAAGGTGATTCGACTATGGGGTGACCCTCCATTTCCACGGTTGGTAAACCATCGTGAGACTTCTTTGTAATTGTTGTTGCCTGAGTTTTTTGTACGTTGAACTGTACTTTATTTGCTAGTCCCCACTCGACAATTGCTTTGATATCAGCGTTGATCTGTGAGGCATGCTGCTGTCGCCGACGCACCGTCTCCTGGGATGACAGTGGCTTGCCTGGTTCCATGCACGACACTAATGTACTGTCATCTGCGAAGCTGTAGATTGGATTGGATGTTATTTCCAGCAGCTCGTTGATGTACAGCAGAAACAGTGTAGGGGATAGGACAGATCCCTGAGGAACACCGGCGTTTATTGAAAATACGTCTGATGAACAGCCCTCGACTACAACAAACAGAGATCGGTCGTTCAAAAAGCTATTCAGCCACTGGCGCAGGCCAGGTGGTAGTCCATAAGCAGCAAGCTTGACCAGAAGTCCGTCATGCCATACTCTGTCGAAAGCTTTCGATATATCAAGTGCAACAACACGGGATTCACAACCGTCTTTAAACTTCTTATGCCATTCGAACGCTTTACAGCGTGGTGAACTATCATCTGGATATGCCCGTTTATAGTTGAAAAAGTTTAAATTAGTATTTTAAACAAACGACACGCAAAACATTGACATTTAAACAATGAATTTCTAACAAACATCAAACGTTAAATTAAAGCCCATTTCAGAGAAAGTACGTTAAAGATAAGGCTTTCATGTCTCATTTTGTGTGTTTATAAAATTCTATTTTTGAAAGAAGTTCCATCACCAGTCTCATTAAACACTCATTCGCGTATATTGTATTGCTGTATTAGTTAGTTAGTTAGTTAACATGCTTTATTGCCAAAGATATATAAAAAATCTTATTGACAAAGCAAATAACTATGTAAAAATACATAATGAAAGTACATATGCATAAAAATTAAAATACAAATACATAAAAATAAATAAAATACTTAAAAGTCAGACATTCACAAATTAAAAATTTTACTGACACCCCATAGATGAAGGTTATTTTTATGTTCATCAAACACTATATACTCATAGGTGATATTAATATCAATATTTTGGAAGAAAATTCAATTACCAAAAGATACCTAGACCTCTTAAATGCTAACGGTTATTTATCATACATTAATGAACCGACTAGAGCAATCAACGGGACATGCATAGATCATTGATTTATTAAAAACTTTGCAACAAATTTTTTCTATATTCCATTTATTCTCGAAACCGATATTACGGACCACTTTTCCACTATTCTATTCTTATGCTCATACGAAAATATATCTAGTAAGCTAATAACTGATAAAAGCAACAAAAATTACAAGTTTTTTATAGATAATTCTAAATTGATCTCCAATGCAAAAAAAGAATCATGGGAAGGAATATATTCGTCGAACGATATTGATCAAATTACAAATATATTTGTAGATAAAATTATAAATTTAATAAGCACAAGCACAAATAAAGTTAAAATCAACCACAATGAAATAGGTAGGAGTATGTGGATAACTAAGGGACTTATCAAATCTGCAAATGAAAAAAATAGACTTTACATATTAATGAAACAAACAAATACTGAAGAAAATATAAATAATTATAATAGATATAAAAATAAATTCATAGAACTAATTAGGCAAACCAAAAGAGAATATTATTTAAAAAAAATAGATAACAATATCAACGATCCGAAAAGACTTTGGTCAACTATCGACGAAATTTCAAATAAAACCAATCAAGTCAAAGATACTACCATTAATGAATTAAAAACGAGCTCTGGGGAAGTTATAAAAGATCAACAAATCATAAGTGACGAATTTGTAAAGTTTTTCACTGAAATTGGTGAAAATTTGGCAAACCTTCTACAAACAGTACCAAACATAGAAAAAAGTAACGAAAAAAGATCACTAAATACATTTGTTTTGAGGGAGGTAGATTCCGATGAAGTATTAAGTATAATTATGTCATTAAAGAATCGAAAATCTCCCGGATTTGATGGAATTAGGGCCGAACATCTCAAAATCATAGCACATGAAATAACAGCTGAACCATTTACCCATATTATTAATTGCTGTTTTCGGTTAGGAACATATCCTTCACAATTTAAGAAAGCTGTAATAACTCCTGTCTACAAAGCGGGCGATAAAGCAGAGGTTAACAATTATAGACCTATATCTGTGGTATCAAGCTTATCAAAAGTAATTGAAAAACTACTCTCTACTAGGATACAGGAATATCTTACTAAATATAATCTATTACATACAAATCAATTTGGATTTACAAATGGTAGATCTACATCAGATGCAATTTTGACGGTAGTGAATGAAATTTATAAAAATATGGATGAGAAAACACCCTCCATTTGCATCTTTGTTGATTTGCAAAAAGCATTTGATACAGTGAATCATAAATTACTTCTAAACACATTAGAAAGACTTGGATTTCGTGGGACAATGTATAATTTGCTTGAAAATTATCTATCTAACAGGCCACAATCCGTGAGGATAGCAAAATCAGTAAGTAAGGAAATGTTTGTTAAGTGTGGTGTTCCACAGGGAACAGTTTTGGGACCACTTTTATTTAATATATACTTAAATGATCTTTTCCAAATTGATTGTGTTGGTAAAATAATCAGTTTCGCAGACGATACGGCCGTACTGTATAAGGAAAAAGAATGGAATAAACTAAAAATTATTATTGAAAATGATTTTATCAAAATTATTCAAAGAAAATTGACAATCAACTTTTCAAAAACACACTTTTTACCGTTCACATCTTATTCTAGGTATTTACCTACTTTCGACAATATTACATTAAACATAAATAATAAAAAAATTAAAATTGACAAATTGAACAGTATAAAGTATCTAGGAATATATTTAGACTCACACTTACGTTGGGATGTACATATTAATAGTTTATTGAAAAAAATTAGATTCATTTCATATAGGATAAAATTACTAACAAACATTTTAACTGAAAAGCATCTACGTACAGTATACTATGCATTAATTGAAACCCATCTCATTTATGGTATATTGGCATGGGGTGCTGCATGCACAACATATATCAATGATTTAGATATCCTTCAAAAAGCAATTCTAAAATCTATGTTTAGCAAACCAAAACTGTATCCTAGTGATGACTTGTTCAGGGAAGCTCTGATATACGATGTCAGGCAACTTTATTTCTTACATACTATCACTCGTTATCACAAAAATTCAAATGAGCAAGACAACATGAAACACGGTCATAACACAAGATACAAATTACACGCAAAAAGCATACCTAAAACGAGAAAATCGATTATGCAGAAATCAAACATTTATTTGGCGCCAAAACTATATCAAAGAGTACCTAATGATATAAAGGAATTATCCAATAAACGATTCAAAAAATCTCTTAAAGAATGGCTAAGTTCAGTAGACAGAAAAGAAATACATGAATTAATAAATAAGTCATATTATAACTAAATCCATAAGTAATCTTATAATTTTATAAACAATTTCATTCAAATTACTCATAACCCTATTTATCTTATATGTAACATTTATATCTTATACATGCGTAAGTATTTGTAATATTTATGTGTGTATAATATGTACATTGTAACACTAATTTGTCCATGCACAGGCCTAGTCCTTCTATGGATGTTAACATATTTACTTACTCCTTTTTTTTTCAACAATTTTGTTTTTTATGTACTTTGCGAGTAAATAAATATTATTATTATCCTGATTTTTCAAGTTTCTCTCGCATAACTGCGGTAGCAACAGGTGTTGACGGGCTGTGCCAAGTCAGCACCTGAACTATTACGGATCGGAATTTAGGAAAGATCGAACAATATTGCAGGTTTTCAGGACTACAGACTTCTGAAATATTTTGTGTAACCTTTCGTCCAGGCCTAACTGTTGTAGGTGTGGTGTAAATGTGTTTGGTGTGAGGCCTGAGACAGACATAATTAGGGGGACAATGGTAACTTTGTTTTGCTTCCAGAGTCGTTTTATTTCTATCGCAAGGTCCGTGTATTTAGATATCTTCCCAGCGTAGGCGTTTTGGATATTCGTATCGTTGGGAATAGCAATATCTATCAAATAGGTAACTTTGTCTGCCTTTGACTGGAAAACTATATCTGGCCGATTTGCCGGGATAGTCTTATCTGTATGTATTTCAACATCCCAGTACAGTTTATATTCATTGTTTTCGAGTACTGATGTCGGTGTGTAATTGTAATATGGATCTGTGTTTTCTATTAGCTTGTTTGTTGTGGCTAGTGCTTGGTGAATGACTTTGGCTGCAGAGTTGTCTAGCTGTGTACTCGGTTCCAGCTAGAGTTTTGCATGCGCTTGTTATGTGGTCTATTGTTTCTTTTTGTTGGTGGCACTTTCTGCAATTGTCGTCGGTTATGGACGTATCTTTAATTATGTATTTCATGTAGTTCCTTGTCGCAATCACTTGGTCCTGGATAGCAAGCATAAAACCCTCGGTTTCTGGAAAGAGTTGGCCATCCTGCAGCCAGGTGTATGATTGTCTTTCATTAATATGGTCTTGTGTAACGCGGTATCTGTGCTTGCCATGAAGTGCTTTTTGTGACCAGGTGTTTATTTTTTCTTGTTGTAATTCTATGTGATTGTGTGAGTCTGCTGGGTGATCTGGGCGGGATAGGGTGAGTGGAGTATAGTTTTTGTCTGCTTTTACTATTGATCTATGTAAGTTTGTCTCTTTGCCTTGGAAAAAGTCTCTGAGTGTTTTTATTTGTCTTGTGTGAAGTGACTGTATGTCTATAATTCCTCTGCCCCCATGTTTCCTGTCTATGGTAAGCCTTTCCTTGCACGCTTTCGGATGTGACATTCTGTGCTTTGTGAGTTCCGTTCGTATGAGTATGTTGATGTTTTCAATATCAGTGTGCGACCACTTGATGATACCAAAGGAGTATGTGAGAACCGGTATTGCAAATGTGTTAATTGCTTTTGTAAGATTTTTGGAATTCAATTTTGATTTTAGAAGCTTAACGAGGCGGTCTCTGAACTCTTGTGTTAGTTGAGCTTTGACTTGTTATTATTATTATTATTATTATTATTAATAGTTGACTAACTCATTGAGTGAAGGAAAATTCAAAATATTGGTCCAGCGAGTAGAATGCTTGTGTTATTAGTATTTTTTTTAACGCTTTACGGAACTTCATAATATTTGGGATTGCTTTAATATCCGATTGGCATGTAGTTATATATTTTCACACTATTATATATTATGGAATTTCGCACGAGGGTAGAATGAGGTATTGGTAGCGGAATGTCATGTCTTCGGCGAGTTGCATAAGCTTGTTGATGGTCGGAGAATGAAGAACAATCAATTTTATGCATATTTGTTATGTGACTCTCGTTTATTTTTTGTAGGATGTTCTCAACAAGAAATCAACAAGATGATACCAAAGGCAGATGAACGACGCAAATACAGCAAAAGGACGTTGTCATCCGAGTCTCTGATTCAACAGAGTGCTTTAAAAAGGCGCATGATGGAACAAGAATCTGTGGATTCCGAAGATGTACCTATCGAATCGCAACTTACCCCTAAAGAGGTAAAATATAGTACCATGAAATATACGCCTTATTACATAATAAGCGACAATCAATTTTACAAACAGAAGTTTATACCATTCATCCTAAGTGTTAACAATTTTTCAAATAGGGTACTTGCAGAGGTCGTGTAATCGCCTCGGGAGTATACATAGCGTAAAGAAAACCATATCAGAATGCAGTAGGAAACAAAAAAGCATGATTTTAATGACGGCCAAAAAAAGATATTTGCAAAATAAAATAAGGATATATTCAAATTTTTTCACGTGACTTAAAACAAGGGCTGCCGTCACAGGTATCTTATCGATATCGACAATCGATACTGCTACAGTGCAGGTCAGTGAGATTCAACTGCAAACTAGAGATGATCTGAATTCTTTAACAATGCTACTCAGTTTATTGATACTTAAACATATTTGAAACAGGCAATTAACCCACTAGCATTTTCGTTGCAATACATTTTTATATCTGATAGGTATCACAGTTCATCCTGTTTGTGACCGAGATTCGCAACTAATCGAAGTCATCATTTTATTTCGGCGCATCCCATTATTAATGAATCCAAAGATAGAATCTAATTCAAGCATATCCCTACAAAATGAATTAGTAATCTAGCCTAACTTTTATTCTTTTGACTTTTGTACTTTTCTGTGTGACTGTGTTTTGTGGTTACAATGATCAATGTCAAAATGTTAGGTTAGCACTTGCTATCGATATGGAATATCAATACTCTACATCCCATCACTATAGGATATCACTGACGTCAGAGGTTGTTTGCGCGGCATTTTCCGGCATTTGAAATAATTTTTGGAATATCTCTCACAGCCGATTCCAAAAAACCAAACAAGTGATTTTGTCATGTTCACTAGATTCTAAGGTACGCATAAATGACATAATATTTTTTTCTGCAAGTACCCTATTGTACATTGATCAGGATATGCGATTCATTGACTATGTGTCGCATTTAGTACAAACTTTGTTCTACGTTAAAATTCTTATACAGGGCAAACTGTTACATATCATATGGAAAAAGCTTGGCTACAAAGTTTTATGTCAACATTTACTACGTTCCAAAATCCCATCAAAGACCTCGATTTGCTCTGTAGCGTTTCAGTATTCACTCAACATCAAACTGTCAACAAAAATCTGTGTTCCGTTATTGCATTTCCGAGGCCATGGATGTCATCGTTTTGCTCGAAAATCAAATTGAGATTTTAGCGACCTTTGTGTCAAGACTGTCAAGAGATATTTTTCACTTGACAGCTAACAACTTAACATAACCTCTTTTGCTTTATTTGTATGCATTGACATTCTAACGGTCTAACGGGTACGACTACTCTGACACTCTTGACTGAGAAAACGGCACAGGTTATGTGATATGTCAATAATGTCAAAAAAAGATCTTTGCCATTTCATAAATATTCCAACATCCCTAACATCTGGCATCACGTGACTATCCTCGAAAATTCATCTGCTCACTGGATAGATGTGATTTTGGAACGTAGTATTTATCGTTCTCTATAGTTTATTACCCATGCTTACCGAATATAGATGCTAACGCCTACAAAAAAATGTTTTCAAGAAACGAGACAATAGAAGTATATCAATAGTTTCATCTTTAACTTATTAAACTTTGTCAAAAAGTTATTTATTACTTCTCCCCAATATCTAATCGATAAAATGCTTCCTCGTTTCTACAAGACTCACGGCAAGACATGAATTCGAAACTAAGATATTGAAGAGATTGACTATCGCACGATATTACACAACAATTAGAGATCTTTTTCATTCAATTCTGCCAAGCTTTTCAATGCACTATATAATGAAAAAATTGACAATTTATAAATAAGAAATATGGTTAAATTAGAAATACCAGAGGCTATCTACATCATGTAAAGAGCGTAGTGAAGTTATTTGACAAATTTAGATTTACATTATTGAACCTATTTTCTTTTACTAATAGTTGATGTCATGTGTCTTTCTGAGCAGCTTTGTTTTGACAAGATTACAGATTCTTCTCTGTGAAAATTGGCGGTAATAGCTTAGAAGTCAGATATCATTTGGAGATCCAAATTATGATTATTTATCGAGGTCGTGTTTTCATCCCACTGCTGAATTGGGATTTCACTTTCAGCCAGTTCAAAAAAATTTATATTCTTTTGTTGATCGATAATTATGCATTCGTGCAGGTAAAGTAAATGCTAATATTATCATTATACAGGGTGGTCCAATAAACGCGCGGTGCTCTCTAGCGGCATTGCTAGTAGAAAATAATTCCAAAAATGGCGGAAATCCGGATATACCAGAAGTAGGCATCAGCTTCCTTATTTTAAATAGCACAGCCTGTATATTATTAAGTTTTGGAATTTAGCATCGATTTTCAGGTCTACTTTGTTGATCATAGTTTATGTCTACGAAGTCTATTTTCGGAGTTATTCAGCAATCTTTACAAAATTTGACGTTTGTAGTACTTTACAAAAAATGTTAATATCTCGGAAACTAAGCACGCCAGAAAGATGCGGTTTTCGGTTCTGTAACGAACAATAAACGTTCCTGTGTACGTAAGATCGTTGTTTCAAAAGCACATTAAATAAATCTTAGATAAGGAAAGCACGGCCATTTGATGCTATATGAATTAGCTGTGACCGAAAATGAATAGTCATTTGACAGCTGTCAAAACATTTTTTATGATATTTAGCCACAGCAGCAGGAAGGAGCCAGGAATCACGTATCACAGGTAAATTTAATATCACTTTGGTACATTTTTTGTGCTTTTTGGTAAGAGAAATATCAGTCGTGCGTTCCGTAATCTCTCTTTCCTTGTCTAAGAAATAAATAGACTAGTAACTTTCAAGTTTGAAAAGTTTGAAATGTTAAAAACTTTTTTTCAAACGGGAAGTTTCACATCACTGGATGCGAAATTAAATTCTCTTTCACTTTTATCTAGGCATACTCGTATATGGTTCTGTCTTTGATGGTATTTACGATTGTGCTCGCAGACGAAATAATTGGCTGGAAACTTTTCATTCAAAGTGTTTCGGACTCTAATACTAAGATTCTTTTCACAGATATTTGACCAATGCCCAAATTGCGACTAATTTCTGCTGTACTGCTATGCGACTCTACTACAGTTGCGAGAACGTCACTCATTATATTCATTAAGTACATGTTTCCTTCTCTCCTGTTTTTCGTACCGGTCCTGTCAAATCTATCCATCATTTTTTCAAAAGTTCTTGGATATGGATGCCTTCTATCAGAAAATCTCTTTTTGTACACTCTCCATGCGAGCAAACTATTTTTCAAACATACTTCAAGGATATAAATCATGTCAACTATTTCTTATAACCATTTTAACTACACACACTGTGTCTCAAGAAATCAAAACATACATAATTTTATATAAGTTAGCAACTATTTCGTTTGTGAGCGATGCATCAGCCGCTACGAATAATTACAAAATTTAACAAACATTTATTGTAGTTTATTGAAGCATGGTAAAAGGCACAATTCTTCATAGCAAATTTAAATAATTCTGAAAAGATTTACAGATTAAAGGCTGTCATTAGCAATTATAAGTATCTGTAGGCACTAAAAAAAAACTTCTGAATTACATGTTCCAAGAGCTGTTCACCAGGCGCTTTGGTTAAACAAACTAAACTCAAATTTTAATATTCAACTTATTAATAAACAAAACATATAAAAAAGCAATAAGATTTCTTGTTTTGGGCGCACAATGGATTTGAAATCTATGTGTGCAACCCTAACACTTACAAACACTAAAATACTATTCGCAAGTGAAGTCCGAACACTCAGAAAAAAAGGGATATTTGCATTGAAACTTTGTACACAGCTTGGCGGTACCATCTCTAGTACACATGTAACACTTTTTGTTCATTCAGACGCTATTTACCTACATGGCACCTCTAAAAAACTCGAAATGGGTAAAAACAAAGCATGGCTTTTTGTCGATTCAAAAACGATGATATCGGTTACAAATGTGGCGAGAGACCAGTTGGTTGTGTAAAAGAGATGAATTGGTTGTGTGAAGATGCCCCCTAGAAGATGACAGCCCCAGTTTACGCAGTTAAGCCCCTTTGAACAGGGTCTGATTGAAAGGACAACGAGAACGTGGTGCTTTTTTCAGAGCAATTGCTGTAACCAAGGCGCGCAGCGCGGCTACAGTTGTAGCAGCATGGCGCGCATGGATCGCAGAATGGCGAATGCAGCGAGCTAGAGGTTCTGGGGCACGTAGAACTACAGATCGGCAAGATTGTCATATACGACTACTGGCCCTTCGAGACAGAATACGATCCACTCGAGCCGATGCTGACGCTTGATATGCAGCTATAGGGAGGCCCATTCGAATCCGCACGGTGTACCACAGATTGAGTGAAATGGTCTTGGAATCATATCGTCCGCATCTAGTGCTTCCACTCACGGTTTTTTCATAGAGGGTTTAGGAAATCGGCATTATCGTGGAGCAGTACCACCGCCATACCGGAATGTGGAGATACCACCCGCCCAACGTTGTACCAGCTTGAGACCAGTGATGTCATCTTCAACGAGTGCCCCTAAAAGCTTCACCCACTAGACATGTCATCAAAAAAACCCGTTCCCTCTCTACTCCTTGTTCCACTATGACCTTCCTGACCTGGCATCCGCTCGCGCATTACTTCGGTACAGGAAGGCCCTACAGCTCAATGTCCATATCATGTCCTATACACACATTAGCGCGACTCTCTTTCTTTAGTCTCTATGATGTAACTAATCGTTGCGTATGACTAGCTCCACGACTCAGCTGAGCTCAGCAGACTTGGCATGAACTTCGCCTGTTGTAGCTTTAAATCGATTGCGACAGTCTTCCCAGCTCAGGCATTCAAACAAGGTATGGAAAGCATCTTCGTCCAGGCTACAGTAATCACACTCACTCGATGCGGCTGTATTTCGCAGGAACAAATACTTCCGAAAGCAGCCATGCCCCGACAGGGCTTGTGTCAGGTAGTAGTCTACTTCTCCTGCTGGCCTATTAAGCCACTCCTCTAATTTGGGTATCAAGGAATAAGTCCATCTTCCATGCACTCCCCTATCCCATGCCATATGCCAGCAATGCATAAGAGTTTCCCGAGCGGTGCGTCGATGCGATCCGTTGTATATATCCGCACGCTCTTTGATTTGTAAATCAATGGGTGGAACACCAGCAATCCCTCTCGCAGCTTCACTTGAAATGCGCTGCATATTCAGATGCACATTTTACGCTGTACACTAGCTACCTTCCCACAGGCTTTTTATTTCCCCGTTTGCCAAGCAGGTGCGCCATGTAAAAGTATAGAGTGGACGACGCTGCCTAGCACTCTCTTTTTTGATGATCTAGGCCCACCATATGTATTGATTCTTTTTCACAATAAACTACTACAACTACTACTACTACCTACATTAGGCATCAGACGTGACAAAGTTGTAACAGTTTTCTGAGCTTTACAAAAAGTTTTTGCAAGATGCTCAGGGAACGTCAACTTCCAATCAAGCCAGAATCCCAGATACTTTGGCAGGTCTTACCACTGCACCTTGGACAGTAAAACAGATAGGGACGATTTTCCTTTTCGTTGTCAGAAGCACAGCCTCTGTCTTCCGTGGCGCCAGGTGCAAACCTTTACTTTTCATCCAATTTACTACCTTTTGCAGAGCAATATTGGTCACGTTCATCAGCGCTGCTTCGGTCTTCTCTGTTCTGTGTCTCTGTAGCGAGATCGTCAGCGAAGCTGACGCCATTAGGCATTTTGGTACGCAGTAGTTCGTCGTACATGATGCTCCTCAGGATCGGGCCTACTATTGAACCTTGTGGTACTTCGCTGCTAATTTTTTGTTCTTCCGTGAACTCCTCTACCTCTAGTATTATCGTTCTGTTTGATAAGTAAGATGCAATAGTACAGGGAAGGTTTCTGTCTATGCCTCTTTTCAGCAATTCATCTATACTACGTTCCAAAATCCTATCTATCCAGTGAGCAGATGAATTTTCGAGGATAGTCACGCGATTCTAGATGTTAGGGATGTTGGAATATTTATGAAACGGCAAAGATTTTTTTTTGCCAATTTTGACATATCACATAACCTGTGCTGTTTTCTCAGAGTCACAGTGTCAGAGTAGTCGTACCCGTTAGAATACAAATAAAGCAGAATAGGTTATGTTAAGTTGTTAGCTGTCAAGTGAAAAATATCTCTTGACAGTCTTGACACAAAGATCGCTAAAAACTCAATTTGATTTCCGAGCAAAACGATGACATCCATGGCCTCGGAAATGCAATAACGGAACACAGATTTTTGTTGACGGTTTGATGTTGAGTGAATACTGAAATGCTACAGAGCAAATCGAGGCCTTTGATGGGATTTTGGAACTTAGTACTAATAGTATTTGCCAGGATGCACTATTGAAAGCATTTTTACCTTCCAAGGGTGATCATCACGCATAATTTCCGTTGGCGTCTAGGGTACGATCCTGCTTCTTTCGTCAAACGAATCCCCTCACTTATCGCGTCTACTGTTTGCCGCCCTTTTCTGAAGCCAAACTGGCGAATCGATAAACCACCTGTACGATTAATATCTTGATGTAGACGTTTGCGGACCAGATGTTCATATACTCGTAGCTTGCCTTCGACGTCCAAAAGGCTTGGTGGCCTATAGGACAAGTCTAGCCCGTGTCCATTCATCCGGAAAATTAGTTTTTGCCGCTAAACTATTGTAAACAGCTAGTTATATCCTGGCTCCTCTGTTGTCACTAGTTCGATAATTTCCACCAATACACCCAGGACCGGGAGCTTACCGCATTTCAGTCTTTAGCAAGCATCAAGCAGTTCCTGTTGCTTAAAAACTATAGGTCCCTTATTCGCTATATCACAGTTCATATCACAGCTTACATCACGGTTTACAATACAGTTTATTATCACAGTTAACATCTTAATTAAATATCAAATCAGGGTGGATTGGAAAAAGACAGCTCACGACTTCTCTAGTGAACTCAGTCGTCATCTTAGGTCTAGGAGGAAAACTCGTCATCATACGCATGACGATCTTGTACCCATCGCTCCAGATATCATAGTCTACGTCATTTAACCGCCATTTCCAGCTAGCTGTTTCAGCTGCTTTTATTTCATTACGCAATGACTTGTGCCTGTTTCCATTCACTCCATTTTAAGTGGCTTTCTGAGAGTCCTTTCTTCTTGACAGATTCCGTGTAGTCACTCCTACATCAAATACAATTCTGTCTCAGCTCTGAGAGCTATACATCTTAGGAACAGTATTTACAATTTTAGTGAAATTTCTCTATCCAGTGACCTAAAATATTTTTTTGTTCTATTATTTTCTACCATCTACAAATTTATTTTAATTTTAATCGTGAATATCTTGAAAACTATTAAAGATAGAACCACATATGCCTAGATAAAAGTGAAAGAGAATCTAATTTCGCATCCACTGATGTGAAACCTCTAACACCATCCCATTTGAAAAAAAACATTTTCAGGTTTGGAAATTGATAGTCTATTGATTAAAATGTGGTTTTGAAACAATGATCTCTCTGAAACACAAGTACTTTTCTTGCTCGAAAACCGCATCTTTTTGTCGCGCTTAGTTGTCGGGATATTAACCTTTTTGGCAAAATACTACAAGTGTCGCATTTTCTAAAGATTGCTGAATAACTCCGAAAATAGGCTATTAATTCACACTGCTCCTAAAAATCGATGCTGGATTCAAAAACGTAATAATATACAGGATGTTCTATTTAAAATAAGGGAGTTGATGTCTACTTCCGGTATATCCAGATGTCCGCCATCTTTGACTTTATCTTCTCCATGTAGGCCATTTGAAAAGCAACGTTTTTTATCAACACATTTTTTTCAACTCAAACGGTATGGCCGCTAGAGAACACCGCTGGCTTAGTGAACCACCATGTGTATTGATATCGAAACTATATAAATTGTTTTAAAATTTGAAAATTTTTAAGCGAGTAATTGAGGTATTAGTGTACAAGGTGTATCAACGATGTGTGGGTGGACGATAGCTGCCTCTCTGTTTGAGATATAAAAAATGTCTCAATAAAAAATGTAGAGGGCAGTAAAATCTACGTACCAAAATTTTTGACCATTATACAGAATGTTCAATAAATGTGTGACTTACCAAAGTTACATTTTTTTAAATAGAACCCCCTGTATATTATTGCAAATTTGGATTCCTTGGTGGATTACAGTGTGACTTTATGTATCATAGAGACATATATGATTCTTAAAACGAACTGTTTGATAACTAGATATTAGAAAAAAATTGAATATGGCAGCGTCTATAAAACTTAGAAGCCTGTGACTTTGTGGTATGACTAAGCTTGAAATGCGTCGGCTTAGGTAATACTGTCAAATTTGAATTATTTTTGAATTTCAATCACAGGTAACTTAATATTTCTTAAATGGAAATGCCTATTTTTTTACACGGTTGAATGTAAGACTTGATAGCGTCAGAAAGGCATCAAATTTTACATTTAACCGTACAAAAAATTACGCATCCCGATTTAAAAAAATCAAGTTACCTGTGATTGAAGTTTTTTTCCGATTTCACCAAGTGCAAAAATAATTCAAACTTAATACTACTACTTAGGCTGACACATTTCATGCTTAGTCTTATCGCTTCAAGTTTTATAGACGCTGCGATATTCAATTTTTTTTCTATATATATACATCGGGTTACAACGTTCAACGTCTTCCGATTCCTAATCTCCACTCCTCCCTATCTCCCCATAAGTCTTCCTCCAGGCTTCTTTCTCGCACTTCATTATCGATTCCCTCTCTCCAACTTTTGCGTGGTTTTCCTCGTTTTCTTCTTCCTTGTGGGTCCCAATTTAAGATTTTCTTTGGTATTCGATGTTGTGGCATTCTCTCGACATGTCCATACCAGACCAATTGTTGGGTTCTAATGTCGTCGATAATGTCGTGTTTTATTTCCATGCTCTGTCTTATAGTGTCGTTTGGTATCCTATCTAGTCTGGATTTTCCAGCCGCTCAGAAGTCCATCTCCGTGCCTCTTAATGTTCTTTGTGTTCTTTCTTTTAGAGGCCATACTTCGGCACTGTAAGTTATTACACTTTTTACGATTGAGTTATAAATTGTTTTTTGTTGTTTATACAGGGTGTCCATTTAGTGTGTAATTCTTCGATATCTCGCAAGGTATACTTGATAGAAGAAAATGTCAAATACAAAAGTTATTTGGTTACTTAAGGCGCATATTATAAAAATATTTTGAAATATACAGGGTGTTACAGGAAAGTAGGATACTGATCAACTTTATTTTTTTAAATGGAACTGTAACTTTTTTTAATTCTTCCAGTTTACATAATTAATCTCTATTTAACCCTAAAATGTTTTTTGGGATCGGTTGCGACGTTGCCAAGTTGTAATTTATTTTCTATTAATTTCTGGATTTGCAAGGTCGCAAGTAATACGTCCAAATTGATATACTCCTTTAACTTTTTCTCAATAACAGTATACAGCGAGTTACTTGAATATTAAGTGAATATTATTTTGGACGTTATCAGCAATGTGCATCTACAGGGAGTTTTTGGCAGAATTTTAAATTACCGCAATTTGATGGTCATTTTACTTTGTTTTTTAAATGTAATACCCTGTATGTTTTATTTTGAATCGAAATATCTACTAATACCCTATGTCGCCTTGTAATATTTTTTCCGCGTTTGCGACGTTGCCAAGTTATAAATTATTTTTCCAAATTTTCAAACAAATATCCCCGATTTTTATTAATAGAACACACTGTATATTTTATTTGACAAAGAAGTACTCCCTAGTAATGGTTAAAGGCGTGAACAAGCTTTAACTGGTGTTCCTAAAATATTAAAACCGTTTTCCTTATTCATATTGTGTGTTCCGAATATCAGGTTAGTAAAAGGTATAGGAACGCTCTTCAAGACTTGCACTGCTGGAACGAGAAAATCAAACCTGCAGGTTTTCGAACATGCAGAATTCAAAAATTCTAACAGCAGTGCTGCCAGATTTACCACTTTTACGTTACACGTCATAATTTTGTTATTTTAAATAGAATCCTCTACTTATATTTATTGCAATGAATTAAGCATGTCGAATTTAGTAAGATCTCACAATTTTAAAATTGTGTTAGTATTAATTACTGAGATACGGCGACATCGCTTTTTCAGTAAACAGTACCGGAACTGCCACAGCTGGAGCGGTGAAATTCAATACTTGGGGGTATAGTAGTATTGGATTTTGCTACTACTTTAATACTGTTTACTGAAAAAGCGGTGTTGCCGTATCTCAGTAATTATTAGAAACAAAATTTTGAAATTGTGAGATCTTACTAAAGTCGACATGCGCAATTAATTGCAATAAAAATAAGTAGAGGATTCTATTTAAAATAACAAAATTATGACCTGTAACGTAAAAGTGGTACATCTGGCAACACTCCTGTTAGAATTTTTTAATTCTGCATGTTCGAAAACCTGCAGGTATTGATTTTCTCGTTCCAGCTGAGCAAGTTTTGAAGATATTTAAGCGTTCCTGTACCTTTTATACCTCGAAATAGATAGTATTTGCAAGGAAAACGGTTTTATTATTTGAGGACCACCAGTTAAAACTTGTTCAAGCCATAAACCATTACTAGGGAGTACTTCTATGTTAAATAAAATATACAGTGTAATCTATTACTAAAAATCGGGGATATTTGTTTGCAAATTTGGAAAAATAATTCATAATTTGGCAACGTCGCAAACGCGAAAAAAATATTACAAGGCGAGATAGGGTATTAGTAGATATTTCGATTTAAAATAAAACATACAGGGTGTTACATTTAAAAAAACAAAGTAAAATGACCTTCAAATTGCCGTAATTTAAAATTCTGCCAAAAACACCCTGTAGATGCACATTGCTGGTAACATCCGAAATAATATTTACCTAATATTGAAATAACTCGCTGTATAATATTATTGAGAAAAGTTGAAGAAATATATCAATTTGGACGTATTACTTGCGACCTTGCAAATCCGGAAATTAATAGAAAATAAATTATAACTTGACAACGTCGCAACCGATCTCAAAAATATTTTAGGGTTAAATAGAGATTAATAATAGAAACTTAAAAAAAAAGTTATAGTCTCATATAAAAAAATCAAGTTGATCACTATCCTACTTTCCCGCAACACCCTGTATATTTCAAAATATTTTTAGGTTATGCGTTTTGAGTAACCAAATAATTTTTGTTGCGAAACCTGCAGGTTCTGCAGAGCAGGACATTGCGTACAATAACTAACGCCCCATGGTATGTTTCTAACGAAACCCTTCGCAGGGACCTTGACATCCTTTACTTGAGGGATTACATTAAACAACAGGAGCAACGACGTTATAGTCAAGCGGAATCGCACAGCAACCCTCTGTTGCGCGAGTCAGTGGACTACACAGTCGAGCAAGTTCGCAAGCACACAAGGCCGCGGCTCGCACTGTGATCAAAATCAAATCGTGCAATTTTGGAAACAACTAAATTTTTGCCCTTTTGGTTAAACCCAAAAATTACCGAACTCAAATCGACTGTCAATAAGCTATACCCTCCAACCGACACACTTCCTCCTCTTTGCTCTTCTCCATCCTTCCTCTCTTTTTTTTCCCTTACTTCTCCATGACTTTGTCTGGTCTCTGGGTAACCAGACCTGACAGACCGATCGACCGACACGACTGCAACTAAGCGCAAAGGTCCTCCGGACCGCTCTGACTAACAATGACGAATAGTATAATTTTTGTATTTGACATTGTATCAGGTATATATACCTTGCGAGATATCGAAGAATTACACACTAAATGGACACCCTGTATGTATGCTCGTATCCCATAAGATATTGTTTAGCATGTTCTAATATCTAGTTAAATCAAAAATGGTGATTTTCGCGTAAACGGTTCATTTTAGTATCATGCGTGATACGTAAAGTCACATGAGAATCGACCAAGAAATCCAAATATGCTACAATATACATGTATCTCTGATGAGACACATTTATTGGTATAATGGTAAATATTTTTGCAACATAAACTCTATTGCCCTCTAAATTTTTAATTTGAGTCATTTTTTTCTATTTCAAATAGGAAAGCAGCTATCGTCGACCGTTGATACACCCTGTGTATACAGGTGTCGGCATAAGTCAGTTGTCTCTATACTTGGAAGTGCTGGCAAACCTACGCGGGCAAAGGACAGCGACACAACGTTAGCAACCATTCGGCATTTTATGCAAGATGGTGCCCCGGCGCAGTATAAACTCATTGTGCGTGAGTTTCTGGATGCTCGGTTCGGGGACTGGATTGCCAGACAAGGAGCAGTGGAGTGGCTAGCCGGATCGTGCGATCCTACACCTTGTGATTTCTTCCTTTGGGTTCTACTAAAAGATCGTGTCTTTGCAAGAGGTCCGCGCACCATTCTACAATTACGAACATTTATCGAGGAGGGATACAAAAACCTCCGCAAACAGCCTCAACGGCTTGGCAGGACATGCTTTACAGTTGCGAGCCGCTACTGTCGATGTATTGAGCAAGATGGCCACCAATATGGAACCTTCCGGTTATAACGCCAAAGAAAAAAATAGACGTTGATTAGTCGTTTGCGTTTTTCATTTCTCTTTACTTGTGCAAATTGGGGAACTGACTTATGCCGATCTCTATATTATATTGTGACCTTTTCAGAGCAGAATACAATTCCAAAGCTAAGCAAACGATTTCAAAAACTATTGCACGGTAATACCAATTTGTCAGCCGAAACAGACTTATCTATGTATTCCGGAAGCGAATTTTGTAAAGAATTCTTTCCGGGAAAGACAATAATTAAGCTGCACGATCTACACCTACTAAGATTTTAATTAAAAACTTGTTTCACACAGATCAACGAACAATTTATAATGGAGAACCTCACCTTGGAGAAAGCGGTGTATTTGATAGTAACCAACATTCCAAAGTTACCACCGACGTTGCCACCTGAATTTGTGCGCGACTACGCGGATTTCGTAACGAACGGCAATATTGGAAAAGTACATGTGGCCAATGTGATGGCGGCGCAGTTCATCGAGGCTGGTGTGGGACCTGGAGCTAAGGTAAATATTCTGAAGAGCCATCCTGCAACTTCCATGTTTGTCCACAGCTTAGAACGTTTGCTTCATAACAATGAAAGTCATAGTAATTTGACAATGGTCTATCCCAACCAGCTGTCTACATAGAAGTCAACTTGTCGCATTTTTTGTTTCAATAATATCTATACACTGTATTCCTGTACAGTGTGCACTGTACTCCTCACATCAATCACATAAAATGGTTGACCATGGAGAATAGAGGAGAGGTACATTTAGGCCCGATTTTATCAACATGCATATTTAACAAAGAATTTGACAAAGCTTCTCTTTTGGATGTTATTTAACAAAAGCTTTCTGTTGGGTATTGCGGGATAGGTTAATAAATATCATCCAATAGTATTTTATCAATATTGAAACGTCAAAGCTGGATGACACTTTTCATCATATCGTATATAAGTTTTATAACAAAACTATTGTTGCAGCAAGTGTATATTTGTTGCAACATAGGCGATGAATGAAGTTTGCAGTTCGAGACAAAGTCTACGATCGAAATAAATATATTTTTGAATGGTTGAAATTAGATTACAAATCTGTTCGACAACAACTCCCTGTGTCCGTGGGTGGTGTTGGTTCGAGACCCAGCCCGTGCAACTACTTTTTTTTATTTTTTTCATCCAAAATATTAATATGCTTTTTACTCATTTAAACACATTTTTTTGTACCATCGATATAAAATATTTTTGAATCAAATTTTATTAGACATTTTGCTTGACATAATTGCAAAAGCTAAGTACCGGAGGCGGTGGAAAATTCAGTCAGGGGAAGTGAAGTTTATCCGTCAATATCAATCGCCAATTGCTCTGATAGCGGTATCAAAATGAAATAATTCCAAAAAAGTAAAATTATTCGTAATTTTTGTTGTACTAGTAAAACATCTAATAACATTTGATCCATAGACACATGTATGTCGATGGTACAAAAAAATGCGTGTAACATGAGTAAAAAGCATATCAATGAATATTTTGGATAAAAAAATTAAATAAGTAGTTCCACGGGCTGGGTCTCGAACCAACACCACCCACGAACACTGGGAGTTGTTGTCGAACACTATACCGCTCCGCCACCCGCCGCAGAACGGATCGCCTCAACGAAACATATTCGATTAGGTACTTTATTACTGGGATTTGTGATCAAATTTCAATTTCAAACATTCAAAAATATATTTATTTCGATCGTTGACTTCGACTTAAGCTGCAAACTTCATTCATCGCCTATGATGCAACAAATATGCATTTTAGTTACAACTGTTACAAGTATTTTCGCGAAGTACGTAACACGGGTTCGGGAGCCGTCCGCGTGTTTTCGGTACTGGATTCAAAAACCCATTTTTATTTTGATATAACTTTTGAATTCTTGCGAAAAAAAGAAAACAAAAACAGATTTGTTGTAAAACTTATATTTGACCTCTCCATTTACCACAAAAAAATATTCAAAACCCTAATTTTTTGTCATCATTATCATTTGATAGGCCAACAATCCGGTGATCAAATGTACCGCTTTTGTGGAATCTGATTGGTTGAGATTAGCAATCGCTTCATTCTTTGTTAAACAAAAAATGCAATTTTTCACCCATTTAGGATGGAAAATCAGACAGAAAAGGATACTAGATGGTTCATAATAGTCGATTGTATGTAAAGCATGTCATTTTTCACCTTTTTGAGGTAAACTTTAAGAGAAATCAATAGTTTTCAGAGAAGTTTGACAGATGCGTGTTTTTGAATGGGCTGCACTGACTGGTCAGTCTTTGTTAAAATGCGCCTGTTGATAAAATCGGCCCTTAGCTTGTCTAGTGCACTCATCATGACTAAGTGCCATAATACTTATACGAGAAAAATAGGTTTACGTCCGATTTCCACAATGTAAATACCTATTGGGAATAATAAACAACTTACAATCCCTAGACACAAACAGCAGCTTTTGAAAGGTCATTCTCATACAAGCGGGCGGGACAATAGTGAGTGGTCGGAAGATTGTGGGCTTACTATAAAATATTTCAGAAATCTGTCACTTGATAATGGTAGGGACCCTCGACGACATTAGCGTAAAAATATATATTTTCACTTGAACTTTGACGTTTATACAGGAACTTTAAAAGAACCGTTTAGGCGCAAATCACTATTTTTTTATAAGCAGGTATCAGAAAAAAATGAATATCGCAGCCATCAGTTACCAACTATAAAAAAGCTTGCCATTTTTACGAACAATATAGTATGGACGGACAATAGATGACATGCCAAAGTGAACTAAAAAGTGCTAATAATAAGAGCAAAAGTAAAGCGATGGTGGAAAAATATGTACAGATTTTAACTTGGTCCAGGCGGTAGGGGTTTTTTGACATTGGTCCCCTGAATCTACACCTAAGATTGAGACCTCGGAAGGTGGCCGCTCGAGAGGTGGGGGGATGAAAACTCTGCTTTGCGACGATTTTTGAAAAATAACGCTGGTTTGGTAAGTGATATCGAAAAAAGCTCCAAATGATTATGGAGAGAACAAAATTCTGCATAATTTTGGTCTTTACATTTTTCGAGTGCGACCAATAGCTTTCGTTCTACACTGCGTCAAAGTTATGGGTTGGTTTGCGATTTTCACTAAAATCAGAATTTAAGGGTAGATTAAGGCGAAGGACTTTATCAGAAAGTCGTGTACATTTTTGCCTCCCTGAAAGAATGATATCTTCTCATTTTTTTATTATCTACAGCTGCCTAAATTCACGCATTTGGTTTAAAAAAATTACGGCATTTGGAAACGCACCCCTACCTACTACCGATATGTGCTATTGCAAACAAATATCGTATTTATGCATACTTTTAGTGGAAATGATTCTATCCCGGCATTGGTCAATTAAGATAAGGTTCAATTTGCGACATTTGGGGGTTGCCACTGGATGGTGAAGGGGAGGGGGGTGAAAAGTGTTTTGTGACACCCTTTTGAGAAATAGCTCCGTTGTGGTAAGTGCTATCAAAAAAAGTTCAAATGATATATGGAGACAACAAAATTCTGCACAATTTTGGTCTTTACATTTTTCATGTGCGATCATTAGTTTCGATTCTACAGTGCCCCAAAGTTCGGGCACGGCTCAACAATCAGCTGTCTTACTCAAAGTCTGGGGATGCTTTGCGCCGATCCTTTTGCGCATCAATATTTTGGGTTAGAGGTAGATAGATTTCAACAGCGGCGGCACTGCAGGGTCATGACTATTTGCATAGAATATGAGTATAGAGATAAATAATATAGATCATAGCGCAAAACTAGTACTTTATGAGAGGTAAACATTAGGGACAACACAGAGTTAAAATTCTGATTTTAGTAACAACCACAAACTATTCCCTAACTTTGGGGCACTGTAGAATGGAAACTATTGGTCCCACACGAAAACCAAAATTGTGAAGAATTTTGTTGTCTCCATATATCATTTGATTTTTTTTGCGATAGCACTTAGCACAACGGCGCTATTTGTCAAAAAGCGTCACAAAACAGTTTTCACCCCCTCCCCCCCTCGAGCGGCAACCCCCAAATGTCGCAACTTGAATTTTATCTTAATTGAACAGTGCCGGGGTAGTATCATTTCCACTAAAGATATGCACAAATACGATATTTTTCGCAGCAGCACATATCGGTAGTAGGTAGGGGTGCCCTAACTTTGGGGCACTGTAAAATGGAATGGTCGCACACGAAAAATGTAAAGACCAAAATTGTAAAGAATTTTGTTGTCTCCATATATCATTTGAACTTTTTTTTGATAGCACTTACCACATCAGAGCTATTCTCAAAAAGCGTCACAAAACACTTTTCACGTTTCGCGTTACGCAATACAGAACGATCTAAAACAACACTCGGATGTATACATCGCAAATTCTAAGTCGCTTGGTTTCTATTATAAGCAAGGCAATGTTCGGATGGACCTAAAAAAGTGTATTCTGTCGCTAGGGCTTTTATTCACAGGTCAATGGACAGTCCATTATAAATACAACAAATTTTTCAGTTTTACAACCCCCCACCCTCCAACCACCCCAAATTCACCCCACCCAAAAAAAGTAGAATATGAATAGGAACCCCTAAAACGCCTAAAAACGAAGTTTGAGGAATATTTGAAATTTTTCGTTTTTTGCTAATTACTCCACCCCCCCCCCGTACAACGATTTCCAAAATTATCGGAACATTACCTACTACGACACCACAACATATCGCTGCCTAAATTTAATCACGATCCATGCAGCGGTTGCTGAGATTACGACGTTAGAAGAACGCCAACAGACAGACAGACCGACAGTCAGACGGACAGACAGACCAACGGAAATGAGTGACGCAGATTTTCGTTATGTAGACATCATAAGACGCCCAAAAAGTGTATTATCTCAAAATTAAAATTTTCGCGATTACAGTACTCCCCTCACCTATCGGTGTGGGAAGTAAAAATGAGAAGACATCATTCTTTTAGGGAGGCAAAAATGTACACGACTTTCTGATAAGGTCCTTCGCCTTAATCTACCCATAAATTCTGATTTTAGTGAAAATGCAAACCATCCCCTAACTTTGACGCAGTGTAGGACGAAAACTATTGGTCGCACTCGAAAAATGTAAAGACCAAAATTATGTAGAATTTTGTTCGGGGACCAATGTCTACCATCCCACCAAATTTCATTTCCTTCCGACCTTTTGCTGTCAAAAAACCCCTCTCGCCTGGACTAAGTTAAAATCTGTACATATTTTTCCACCATCACTTTACTTTTGCTCTTATTATTAGCACTTTTTAGTTCACTTTGGCATATCATCTATTGTCCGTCCATACTATATTGTTCGTAAATTGGCAAGCTTTTTTATAGTTCGTTACTGATCGAACGGTTAACCTTACCTGAGAGCCAGTGGCAGGGACGCCATGTAATAATTTCGTATCAATATGGTTCGAGGGCCCTAAAATTAAACCATCCCATCAGTTTAAGCAGTACAACTTTATTCTAATCCTTATTTCCTTTACAAACATAGTACATCAATACATAGGTCGTTAGCTCATATGCTTACTCAGCACACGTGTATCAATAGAGACATAACTTCCGCATGGAAAAATAAGCATAATATATCTATTATTACGTCTACAGGGTACTACAAGTATTGTCTTACCATATCTCAAAATGCTGTGTAACTTGTATATGTTATATTGAATTGAATAATATTTTAAGGTTCCTCAACCAGCAGCTTCTGCTAGAGAGGAGGAGAAAAGTCCCCCAGCAACACCAGAAATAACAACCAGGAAAAGAGAAAGGGAAGTCGATGCGAGAGACGAAAGAGAAAAGGTAATAGAAATAACAACCAACGAATGAGGTGTTTCAAAAGAAACGTATAGTTTATCCGAAGTTACTTGGAACAGGGCGAGATACGAGGTGCCATCGATTCTCCGGTATTCCCGCGCTGTTCTATTGGGAGGAATACCCGATTTAACAATAGACTATCTCTTTTATTGCCGCCAACGTGAAGAAGGTCAGTGCCCCATTTTGATTGGTCATAGGATTATTAACAGGAAATATTAAATGGCATGGGTAAAGAACGGGTGAACTGCCACCAGCCTAACCAGTGCAGTACGCGCATTATAAGATTGTCCTTTGTACTGTGTTTCCTTGCGCTTATTGTGTTGATAATTAGTGATGGCCTCGTGGAGTCCTTGGGGAAAATAGTGCGAGGAAAAAGGATAATAATTCTTCATGCTGGTAGTAAAAATAGTTTTTTTTTTTTTTTACTTGTGTGTCATCGGCATCGACTACTTTGGTCATTAGCCTCGTGTTCTGTGTAGGCTTTGTTACTGTTTCCCGGCGCCACTTAGGAACAGCACTGTTAATTAGAAGCCAACAGTGAATGCTCAGGTGGGGATTCTCGCTGAGCTTTTTTTTTATGGATATTTATTTTTGGTTGAAAAAACCAGAAATAAATTTCCGCCTCTAACGAGAATCGAACCCGGGACCTTCCGGTCACGAGTCCTCGACCCTAACCACTGGGCCAACCCACCCCCCAAAAATAGTTTTGTTTCTGATTGCTTGATTTGATCAGCTAAAAATATTAAACAATCCTGTGCCGATTACCATGAAAACATGACAGCAGAATTCCTATACTAAAAATGGGTCGAGCAACAACTGTTACTAAATAGTCTCCCAAATTTTGTCGTCCTAATGGACAATGCGCCTTACCATTCTCAGCAAACAAAACTTCCAAATGTAGGCACTAAAATAAGAGATATCATTAGATTCATGCAAAGATAAAACAACAACCAACTACCCCTGAAACAAACAAACAAAATATTATTAACTGGTTAAAGAGCTCAGATTTAATGAAGTGTTAAAGGAATAAAATCGCCAGATCAATTTAACCGCCGTTTATTCGCCACAATCGATGTATATCGCACCGCTACAATAATATACAACACGCCGTGTCGACCGCCATAGTATACTGCCCACTGACCGTTACTCGCTCCGCCGCTCGGACAGGCAACGCCTCTGCCTAGCACCAGGACCGGCTTCAGGCCCGGATAATACGCACACCTCGTAACAAAAGAGTACTTCATCAACACGCTTATGGAACAACGTGGTCATATGTAGCACTGCGTCTCCCTCCTCACCACTTTATTTGTAACCCAATAGAGATGGTTTGGGGCATAGAAAAAAGTACGAGAGAATAACCAAAACATCAATTAAGTATCATCAGATCATTTCTGACCGCTATAAGAAACGCAGTCACTGAAATTGCCGCTACAGACCTATCGGAAGAAATGTAATTGAAAAGAAAATGAATACTGTGTTTCACCACTCTCACCTCCCGTTGATCCCATTATATCATTTCGTTACATATAGTGATTCCATTCTGAAAGCGATGGCAACGATGATACATGAAATTATTGTTTTATTATTTATTTATTTATTTATTTATTTATTTATTTATTTTGTAATCCAATACAAAATAGCGCCACCTCGAAGGCTATGCCTTGTGTGAGGTATAAGCGAATGTACACTCAATTTGTCCAACGTATCACGTTATTTGCAGCTAGTTTGGTTAACCTTTCTTTCTGTTTTGTGTTATTTCGTTCTTCCTTCTTTGTACACAATAGACCTGGACCATAACTGAAACTGCAGTATAGGAGGCTATAATATCCCATATTTAACAATATGTAAACCTTTTGTACTTGTACTTATGAAGTTTTCACATTTTCCTTGATAATGAAGCACTACCTAAACGAATATCGAATATTTTAGCATGTTTTATGAAAAAAATCTTGCATCTTTTCAGCTAAAACGCACTATTCTGATATTTATATATTCAATATTTATTGGATAATATATTACTAGTATGAGATAAGTAAAGGGGGCGCGCCCCCTATGCTGTTGCGTTTCATAATGAAGATGCCGCACAGCGTTCTTTTGCTGTTCCAAGTATCCATCGGATACCCTATAATACGGTGGTTTGATAAGTACGTGACCTTTTCAATTTCCCACGCATCAGATTCAATGGCAATCGTGTTCTCGATAACCGCCTTCTGTCGGTAGACTAGCGTAAAATTTAGAGCAAGCTGCGTCAGTTGGGGTTTTGAAACATGTAGTAGTAGTAGTATAGATTTATTTAGCATAATTGATACAATATAACTGTTACCAAGAATACAAACTAATTAATTCGCTGAGTACATTCACAAGATTGCGTCACTATAAATTTTGTATATCCAAGAACTACATTTTCAGGCTTGTCTTGAATTCTTTCAAATTGGTACTTGAAAAAAAAAATATTTAAAATTTCTGGCAATAAATGATATTTTAATCTAAATACGAAAATGAGAACTATACCTTTTCCAGCTGTAGCTGACCGTTTTGAATTATTACTTGACGCTTTAGAAACTATAGCTGGAAAAGGTGTAGATACAACATAAAAGTCTTTATATTCAACCATTGAAGTTCTTTTAACATATAACTTACCTTTGTGAACTTATTTTTATTCAAAATTATTCCCATGGCTTTATTTTGCAACACTTGTAATTTTCAATATATGGCTTCATTTGCGGGATATAAAATAGTTGAACAGTACAATAAATGAGGAAGAATTATAGTGTTCTACACAATTTTTTTAGAATAAACACTGAGACTTTGGGAAATTCTATAAAAGTAAATTATCTTTTTGTATATTTTTGAAATAATATAATCAAAGTAATCTTCAAATTTTAATCTACTATATACGCCCAGATATTTGATAAATGTAACTACATACCTCAATGTTATCATTATTAACCAAAAGAGTAATTGGTGTTTCGTTTAAATGTTTGTTTATTATCATACATTTTGTTTTATTAGTATTTAGTTTGAGTTTATTCACATTCAACGAATTGATAATTTTCTTCATATCATCATTTAGAAATTCCAACGAATGTCCACTTTTGTATTCGATATGTATATTATAGTATCGTCAGTAACCATTTTACAATGCTCTAAACTACCTGGTAAGTCATTTATATATAGAATAACTATTAGTGGACCTAATTTACTTCCCTGTGGTATTCCAACTGAAATATTCTTGACGCCTGAAAAAGTATTTCCTATTTTAATTCTCTGACTTCTATTTATTGAGTAACTTTGAAAAATTTCATATACTGGTCCCCTGAATCCACAGTGATGTAATTTCTTTAACCACTTTTCCCTGTCTATAGTCTCAAATGCCATCTTGAAATCTAAAAAACACTGTTAATATACATTTCTTCTAATCCATAGAGTGTTCCCAACCTTCTACTACCACTTGAATTGTTGTTTCCGTAGAATACGTCTTTCTGAATTCTGCTTGATATTTTGTCAATACTTCGTTTTCTTCAATAAATTCCATAGGTTGTTCATACATAATTCCTTCAAAAAGCTTTTTAACATCTGGAAGTACATTTATTGGTCGCATATTTGTATATAACTCAGAGTTTTGAACTTTTGGTACAGGAGTAATGGTAGAACATTTCAGTTTAGAAGGAAATTTACTATATATCGAACGGTGATTCAACGGTCAAAGTAATTTATCTCCAATTATATCAAAACATTCGTTTAAAATATTTTTTGATAAATTTCCACTAGGATTTTCATTTGATTTCGATCTTAAGATGGATTCTGAAAGTTGTATCTAATGTCTTGAAATGATCCATAGTTTGGTTGTGGGATTCTTTTAATACACATAATTTGGCATCACCACCATCAATTGAATTCACTATTTCATTTATACTTTTTATAAAATAAATGGTCATTCGTTATGCTATTATTAATTTTTCTGTTATGATGCCGTCATCGAAACGCGTTCTAGATAATTCGTTACTTATTTTGGGAGAGACGATATTTTTTAATGTTTTCCACATCATTTTGCTGTTGTTCTTGTTACTGTCAATTTTGTTTTCATAGAATTTTTTTCTTTTAACTTCTGAGAACTGCTACACACTTGTTTCTCGCTTTTGCATATTGTGTCCAATATTCTGGATTGGGCATAACAAACATGTTACACATGTTACACACATTTTCTTCTACAATGGACATAAACATGTTTTTGAATCAAATTTTATTAGACATTCTACAAGTACAACCAAAACTACTAATAATTTCACCTTTTGGAATTAAGTTCCGTTTGTATATCACAATCAGACCAATTGGCAATTGATATAGACGGACAAACTTCATTTCCATTGATTTTTTTCAATTCTAGTGCTTGTGTACTGTGCCTCCGGCACTTACTTTTTGCATTAGTGCAACCAAATCTCTAATAAAATTTGATTAAAAACATATTCATTTCTATCATAGAAAAAGTATGTGTAACATGTGCAAAAATCATATCACTATTTTTTTTAATAAAAAAAATTACAAACTTGTCAATCCTTGGGATCGAACACGGACATTGTAGGGCGAAAGCCTCAGCGCTTAGCCGTTGAGCTACCATGGCACCGAAAAAATTGTTTCAACAAAACATATTGGATTAGGTCTTTATTACTAGAATTTGTGCTCTAATCTCAAAGATTCATAAACGTATGTATTTCGATCGCAGATTTCGTCTCTAGCTGCAAACTTCATTCATGGTCTATCGTTCAACAAACATACACTAGTTACATAAGTAACTATTTTCTCGATTCGCTGGAAATCTAGAAAAAAATTATGGTAATATGTATATAATCACAGCAGGACGTTGTTGGTGAAAACTGAGGCTTTGGACACAACGGTGACCATTTACCGTCGACCATTGACTTCGCCCATAGCATCCATTGTGTCCACTCTCTAAGCTCGAATTTAACTTGGTACGATGGGTGCTCCGTTGGGACCACACAGATCCAAGACTGTGCGTTGATTTTTTTTGGTGAGTGGAGCTAGGGTACGATGCTATGGTCGGAGGTCGAGGATCGGCGCTCCGTTGTGTTCGCCCACTAACACTTTGACACCCCACGTTCTTCTTTTTGTTCGGAAGCTATCGGCGTGTCTTCGGTACTGGATTCAACAGTCATTTTTTATTTTGACATAGTATTTGAATTATTGCGAAAAAAATAGTTTTGTTTTAAAGCTTGTATATTAATTTTCCATATACAGGGTTATTCACGTTATTCGACACGGAGCATTATGGCTAAAGTATTTGATAAAAAAGAAAATATAAATTTCGGATGGATAGAGACCCATAAAGGCTACATTTAAAAAATATTTTCATGTTATACAGGGTGTCCCAAAACACGAAATATATCAAAGTTATGAAGTTATGAAAATATTTTTAAAATGTAGTCTTTACGGGTCTCTATCCATCCGAAATTATTATTTTCTTTTTTATCAAATACTTTAGCCATAATGCTCCGTGTCGAATAACGTGAATAACACCCTGTATATCACATTTTTTTCAAAAAACCAATTGACTATACTCGTTTATGTGTTCTTTGTTCAGCCTCCAGCGAAGAAGGAAAAAGTTAAAGTCCAGCGCATCAAAACTTTGAAGCTAGCTGAAATCACCAAACCCTTGGATAAACGTACTAAAGAGCTCTTGCTGATCAACAGTGTCAAAAGGATGCTGACACCTCATAAATCCACCAATAAGCTGCTTCATCAGAAAATAATCACGACGATGGCTACATCTTTCAATACCACAGTGAAGGAGACGATCCTTTCCCACTTACTGTCAGATTTGAGATCAAATGTGGATGTAGCACTTGCATGGCTTTTCGAAGAATATAGTGTAATGCAGGTATAACTTGAAATTTTTAGGCTATTTGTAACTACACTCTTGGCTTTCTTACTTCGGCTACATTCGACGAACTCGAATAGGTTAGAAGAAGTACACAAAGATTTTGTTTGTTTTGAACCATCCTATAAGTAGTGATTCAGCGGCAGCTTGATGATTGTGTAAGGTGGCACAGCGTTATTTGGCCATGTTGCCTGATCATTTCCGTCTGAAATCATTCTATTCTCATTATATACTAGTCAATTATGTAAATATCAAAGCTGGTAGCCATAGTAAAATGACAAAAAAGGTTTATGAGGAATATCTCTAAATAGCCTATTTCTTCAAACGAAGATCCTGATCGAATGTATTTGTAGTAATAGTAATTTATTTATGTTTTTATAGAAAATCCTGTTTACATAGTCAAAATATACAATATACCTTTTTATATACATACAGTAAAATAGATATATACATTTCATAATATATACAATAATCGAAATAGTCTAATAAAATTAAAGTCTGAGGTAGTATTATTGCATTGCATAAAAAATTTTTGCTAAAAACGTACAGACACTAAACAACAACACATTAAGATATACCATATTATTATATAAGATATTAGTTCAAATCTACGCTATCACAGAAGGTGACATATGAACAAGTTAAGAACAGTTATTGGGGCGGTGCAGTAATATGTTGTATAAACGGCAAAACTTTGTTTTAGCGGAAACCGAAATTGAGGTCGATAGTCCTGACGCAGACTAGATCACTCCCTGACCGAGAAAACATTCTGGTGAAAAATTACGGCGAATCGAAGTTTCAACTCAATCAAAACGGTTGAGTTGTCGAGGTGAATATGAGTATTACTCCTCTCGGCTTGACGTCGTGAGTCGTACTCGATCACTTCCATTCGTGTGAAACTCTACGCCACATTGTAATTTGGACATTTCAATACCTTACCCAACAAACTCGCTGAGGTAAAACGGTGTTTCAATCGATTCGGCTAGAAATTAAGCCAAAAAAGATACTTCTTGGGTGTACCCGAACATGAGATGAAATAAAATCGAACAGGTGACAACGTTACTTGAGAGGATTTGTTGCTTAGAGTTTTCAAAATATTTAAAATCAGTGACGTCTGTGGGGGGGGGGGCTTTTAAATATTTATCATATTTCACCATCCTCGATGAGGTAGCAGGTAAAGAACCTTAAAATAATATAAATAGCAACTTTGTTTTGGTTGATCGTTCCCGGTTTATTGTTATAGTTTTTAATGAATTTTGGGTTTTAACAGCGCATAAGTGATAAAAGACATTTTAAACAATTCCACAAGATTTAAATCCTGCGGATTTCTGTAAAAAATAGCATCGTCCTGTAACAACGTCATGTAAATAATAACAACAGGATCTTGCAAACACACACATGCCATGCTTCTTCTAACCTATTTGAATTCGATGGCGTATCGTTACTTTAAATATTTCAAGTAGTACAGGGTGATTATGCTTAATTTTTAAATCTAAAGTAAAGTAACATTAAGATAATATTGAGATTTAAGAACAAACTATAAGAAAATTGTGGAAAAAACAAAAGCTGCTATTTTGGAGAAAATGGTTAAGAACCTTCAATAGAACAAACGTATTCGTACTCTTACACTAAGAATTAAATTGTTATTGTATTCCATATGCCTCAGTATATGCCGTTTGTACCAGTTCGCCTAAATCTGCCCCTTAAGAAAGTAAATCTAAAATTAAGGTTCATCTTGAATCAATTTTGTTGCACCGTCGCCGCGCTCCGCTTAAAGAAATACTTAGCTAAGAATCAGATTAAGCTGGCACTATTGCCGATTTATGTCAAATTTAGTAATATTTTGTAAGAGAGAAAAGGTCCTTAAGCATTAGCACCAGGTTAGCACCGTCAAATATCTGTAAGATTGTCACTGTTTTGCGTAATGTTGTCACTTAAAGTCTAGAAATATTTATTTGGTGAATTGATGCATTTTAAACATGTAAACCTTTGGATATATTAAAGCTGGATAGAATTAACATTGCGCCAAAGTATAGGGGCAATGAGGGGGTATTGTTATTCGCTTTCAATAGCAAAGTCCTTGTATTTAGATTATGTGGATGTTGTCAGATTTCCCCGTCAAATATCTCATCACTTTTCAACACGAACTCGTAGGCAACGTTGGAAATAGAACACAGTATAACTCATTATATCACAATGTGGCAACGCCTCAATGCTCACTTAAAACTGGATGGAATCGTGACCGTTTTTCTATTTGCTGATTGGTCGGGCTCTGATACTCTCAATTTGTTGATTGGCTGCATATGTCTAGCGTAAGAAGCAGTGGTCTGGTCCAATATTTTAAAATTAGCGATAGGTGATGTGCTACAAATAAATAATTTCAATGTTTAGTCCAAAAGAGCAATGCAAGAGCAAAGATACAAGGTATCGTTGGTTATCAGAACACTTCCGCAGAAATTTTGCTTTTATGTTATAGTCATTATAGGTATAGTACCAAAATAGTCCTAAGAAATTACTATAGTATAAGAGATAGAAAATTGTATCAAAATAATATAAATACATAAGCCAGGAACTAGTCCCACTCCCTTAAAATTTCTCCATGCCATCTTGATAATGCTCAGTTATCGCGAAAACCTTCAAAACTGAAGTTCGTTTTTTTTCGTTTTTGCTGATTGCTCCACCACTAAGCAAATCAGGCTGAGTTTAGAAGTTACTGGAAGTCATCAGTGTAGTAGCGTTTTCTGCGCCTCTATGAATAATTTTTTTGACATGAACCAGCATAGTGCCACCTCTGCCAAAGTAATTTTAAAATGATCAGGGGTCTATAAGATGCCTAAAAATGGAGCATTTTAAATCTTTGTCAAATGTCAAAATTGCAACAAAACCTGTGCAGCTCTTCTGGGTAGAATTATTAGACCTGTTTTGTTTTTCACTTAGAGACTCGTTGTCATAGTTTTGTTTATTGATTACGAGAGGAGGTTTTTTTTAGAAAAGCTTACAAGCGTAACAAGCTAGGGATCCAAATTTCAACAAGGCGTTTTTGAGCCTTTTACAAGGATAATTTGAAGGTATGTTGTCTTTTAACTTTGTATTATTAACCAATGTGGTCTGGCTACAACATTTAATGTATGTTTCACAATCTATACTATAAATCCGACTGTTAAGACGATATTATATGGCGTTGGGTCTCTGATTTCCGTCTGCTCTAGGTATTAGGTCCTGGAATATTGCAGCTTGGTGGTGTTTAGGTGTATCTATTTCAACCCTTACTGAGTCTCTTTATTTATATATGATATTTATTTTATGGTTGTGGGAACGGTGGCAAGTTAAGGGAAGCTTTAGTCATTTGGGACACCTAAATGTGGCTAGTCCTGGTAACGCGTTATACGGTTTCCTGCAATCGACCTTTTGTTGTTGTTATTTATTTATATTTATTTATTGATTTATTGCTTACACTTGCTTACATTTTCGATATCCTATTTCACTTGTCTCCTTTATTTACTCCTTTATATGTGTTAATGATATTTATTTGTACATATATGTTTCTATTTTACATTTTCTTTATCCATATTTCTCTCCCTGACGTTGAACAGAGACCTAACACACCATGCATTATTATTTTTTATTTAGACTGTGAATGTTTATAACCATTACTTTATTATACAAATATCAGTAATAAGAGCCAGTTGACCACTATTATTAAGACATTTTTGAATGTTATATTTCAACATATAAATATAAATTTTTTACCAGTAAAATATATGAAATACAAAGCACTCATGATTGATTAGTACAAAATCAAGGTTAAGAATGAAGTAATAAAACAATATCTCAACACTCAGCACTCATGATTAATAAATACAAAATTAATGTTAAGAAACAAGTAATACAAAAACAATATCATAACATTTCTCTGTTTTGATTTGATTCTCTCTGAGTTGGTACACATGCGTGCTAAAAGAATCTGGTTATCATGGACACACACACAACATTGGGTTCTTAATTTCACCACTAGACATCTTGATCACTTTGGCGATTTCAAAATTTGGTATCGATTTTGAACAGTGACCACTTGCTCATTAGTATCGCGGTAACGATTTACTTTAGGGTACAGCCGCTAGGTGGCGCCCCTATATGTCAATCGAAAGGGCTTGAGGTGGGGAGCAATAATGTCCCCGAGCACAACACCCGGAAACAAAAGATAAGAAAGTTATGGAGAAAACAATTTCCCATGTTAAGTGTATGGGATTTTTTTCGAAAATTTAGGGTACAGCCGCTGGGTGGCGCCCCTATATGTCAATGGTAAGGGCTCGAGGTGGGGAGCAATAATGTCCATGGGCACAACACCCGGAAACGAAGGACAAAAAAGTTATGCAGGAAACAATTTGGGAATTTGTCGAATTTTTTTTCTCATTAAAAATCATTGGAATCAAAAGGAACATGTTTGTTTTATTTATTATGTAGGAAAAAAGCAACATAACCTAACGTAACCTAACCTAACTCAACCTAACCTAACCTACGTGGAAGATTTCATTCACTTTTAACGAGAAAGAAAAATTCCCATAGACTTAACATGGGAAATTGTTTCCTCCATAACTTTTTTGTCTTTCGTTTCCGGGTATTGTGCCCTGGGACATTATTGCTCCCCACCTCAAGCCCTTTCGACTGACATATAGGGGCGCCACCTAGCGGCTGTACCCTAAATTTTCAAAAAAAAATCCCATATACTTAACATGGGAAATTGTTTTCTCCATAACTTTTTTATCTTTCGTTTCCGGGTGTTGTGCCCGAGGACATTATTGCTCCCCACCTCAAGCCCTTTCGATTGACAAATAGGGGCGCCACCTAGCGGCTCGTAGCCAGAATCGCTAACATATCTGTCCATTTTTTTCTGAAATATAAAATATATATAGTATTACACTTCTCAACAAACAACAAAATATGTTGTCGTTAATGTATCCAGATTTGACTTTTTACCTTCACCCAAATAGGAGGGTGTACAATAAAGGCCTGGTCAAACAGAGGGCGTTCTAGAACGCGGCGGTCTGGCGTTCTGTAACGCCACGTTACCGCATTCCGTTGTTTGTACCAAACAGGCCTATTTGACGGGTTGAGGAAAAGCGTTACGCCAATTTTTGTCAAGATATCTAGTGATTCAAACATAGATGAACTCAAGGCCCGGTCAAACAGAGGGCATTCTAGAACGCCGTAACGCCGCGATCTAGAACGCCGTGTTACAGCGTTCCATTGTATTGTTAAAGAACGCCGGAACGCCGCGTTCTAGAATGCCCTCTGTTTGACCGGGTCTTAAGACCACAAGATCACAGTTTTCAAAAGCTACAAAATTTAATGTTATTTTGTATTAAACTAAGTCCATATTCAAGCTACCAAAAAACTTATTACACACTGTAGGCTCATAACTTCATCCAAACTTTCTTTTGCCATATACCTTCATGATTTTTACCGTTATTAATTCATTACTAGTTAAGGTGTTAACATATCGGTATTTTTAAAGAATGAATTTGTTTCTGAAATATCCTGTGATCAAACCACAACAAACCACCAAAGCCGACGCCTATGGGCCTATGTTTTGTAACCTATAAGGGCTCTTACGTAGTATATTTGGTTTATGGAACTTACCTATCGTTTACCATTCTCACTGTATTTTCCACAAACATTGCACCGTTTCGTCATTGTTTTTTATCACCGATTAGTCAAAATTTCACTAAAACGCATAATAACACATACACATCACAACACCGTCCACCATCGTTAATATAATGTCACTGAATATTTCCGCAACCCGTCGCGTCGACCCATCGGTGATCGGATCCATGTTTTCCCCTTACCCCGCCAAAATCATACGGAATAACAAGAGATGTTTATTTTTAATTCTATCCGCCTTTAATATTCGAAGATGGAAACAGACATGCAACGCAATCGAGCAAGGTGTTTCAGTTTGAACAAAAAACATTTCTTACTCAATGTAGGCTTAAGGAATCATAGAAAATAAAACGTTTGATGTTACATGGCCGGAAAAAGATGATTGACTTAATATAATTAAGGCAGGTTCTTGATACTACGTTCCAAAATCCCATCTATCGAGTGAGCAGATGAATGTTCGAGGGTAGTCACGTGATTCCAGATGTTAGGGAGGTTGGAATATTTATGAAACGGCAAAGATCTTTTTTTGACAATTTTGACATATCACATAACCTCAGAGTCAGAGTGAGTGAGTAGTTTCAGTCACAGTTTTTACCATCTGAGCCTGTTTTGCTTTTGTGAAAATATTTTGTGGTGAAACTGAAAGGACATTCAAATGGATTCAAATATTGAAAATATAAGAATGTATGAGCACTGCATACATCATGAAAACTGCATAGTGCTGCTAGCAGTTCTCTATAACAATAAAATTCCTTTCTCATGAAGTACCTACCTTCTTTTACAACTAAAACTTTGTCAGTTTCGGTAATAATTTGATTATTTTCATCCAAAACATATTGAACTCCGTTTTCCATTGTATTTACTTCTAGACCATAGATAAAAATAAAGGGAAAGCATATAAATAAAGCAGAAGAGGCTATGTTAAGTTGTTAGCTGTCAAGTAGCTCTTGACAGTCTTGACACAAAGATCGCTAAAATCTCAATTTGATTTCCGAGCAAAACGATGACATCCATGGCCTCGGAAATGCAATAATGGAACACAGATTTTTGTTGACAGTTTGATGTTGAGTGAATACTGAAACGCTACAGAGCAAATCGAGGTCTTTGATGGGATTTTGGAACGTAGTATTAGTCACCCTGAGACGCTCAAAAACGGTGCGGTTGTCAAAACTATAAAAATAGTTCATAACCTAGTATTCTATATACTAATTCTATATACCCTGAAGTTCCTTGACACATGATATTCTCGCAACAAAAAAAGTGAAACTGAGTGGAACTTTTGAAAGTACTATAGGGTTTATCACACCATGCTTTCAAAACATTTTTTTTGTACGTTAACCCTTAAAACATACCCCAACTTTTTTTTTCAAATAGCACCCCATAGGTTTCCCTACATAAGTGATATCCCTATTTTATTTAAAATATTGTAGTACCTTTGATTTTATACACAAATCTATATTTTTCGTTATGTCATAAGCATGAGGTGAATAAAATAAGGATTTGTTTGAAGCATAATATCTTTATATAAAAAAAACAGTTAAAAAACTAAGAGGGTCTTTCAAGGTTACTGAATGCCCTATCATACCATGCTTTCGCAATATTTTTTTTTTGTACTTCAACCTCTAAAACTCACCCCTAACTTTGTTTTCAAATAGCACCCCACAGCTTTACTTACATAGATGAGGTCATTATTTTATTTAAAACTAGTGCACCCGACAGACGCTGTCCTGTCTTAGCTAACAATATTGAAGTTGAACTAAAAATCTGGAATAAATAATTATTATTATCTGAAAAGCATAGTGTTTGTTAAAATGTTTTTTGATATCCAATGTTCTTTGTTTTGTTTTCGGGCCCGTAAATAAATACTTATGATGATTTTCTCAACACGGAACAGGGGACATGGCAATGTGGAAATCATGGATTATCAAGATTGATCACACAAAGGTTCAACGCGACTGTCCTTGAGAATTAGCTATACTCATCGCAAATGCAAGCCGCACTATTAATTGCAACTGTTTAACGTGGTTCGTCACTTTGTAAGCTAAATCCGCGAGAGGGCAGCATCTGTACACAGCTTCGTTTTATGAGGAAGCTCCTCTCTCTCTCTCTCTCTCTTCTTTGTTTTTTGGCCCTTGGTGCTGTTTTCCACACAGTGGGAAGCTCAGGAGCAGCCAATTCTGGCTTGCCGTTACCTTCGGGTACTAGATGGCGCACAGGCAGATCTTTTCTGTCGCCAACTCTCACATGCTTCACATGCCTGGTAGACATGAAAATTCTGATGCTCTCTATCTCCGTCAATCGACCTATGGCGCATTGATGATCGCTAATAAGCGTGAAACAGCTGTCTGCGTACTGGTGGATTGACGGAGATATAGAGCAACCCCCGTAAAATGAGGATTTTTTTGAGGCTTAATATTTTCGTAATAAAAAGTCCGAAAGTATGTATCAAGTATCCTTTAAAACCCACTTAGTTTTCTTTTTTATCTCATTTTTCGCGTAAAAAATGTTTTATTTTATTTATTTACGTTTATGATTTCACGCAAAAAATACGTTTGCGTATAAAATCAAGGCTACCACAAGATTTTAAATAAAATAGGGATATCGTTCATGTAGGAAAACTTATGGGATGCTATTTTCCTTAGTCCACAAAACTCTCTAACGTCACCATCTCATGTGAACATACGTTAAGTGCTACTTAAGCCAAATAATTCTTCGGCTTAGATTTTTGGCCTTTGAGCTTAAGTTAAAGTTATGAATGACAGCGGGGCAATTACATTTTTTTTGATAAGGTCCACCCAAGATTAAACCTCAGTTAAGCAAGCCGGTGCAAATGGCCATCATTGATTCAGGGCCGGTTTCTCAATGTCCAGGTAAATGTTTATCTTGACGTTAACGGACAACTGTCTGATAATTTGTTTAAACAATTGAAGGTTAAGCTCACGAATTCACGTAAATCTTATCTGAGAGTTGTATTCATAGAAACGCTAACTGGCAGCTGCCTAACTGACACTTTTAACTGGACATTGAGAAGCCGGCCCTTTAGTCTGGTCGGTCTGGTGGATTTTTGTTTTCAGTATCCAATTAACAGCAAGAAAGCTATTAAATTGTCACTTAGTTATTCGGCCAGTTTACGATGCGTGTAACTTATCACTTTAAGGGTTTCTCAAGGATGCCAACTATTAGAAGAGAGGGTAAATTAGAAGATAGTTATAACATGCTGCTGTGTAGCTTCATAAATGTTTCAACCACTGACATCTTAATTTTGTCAAGATTAATGCTAGAGGCTCCTTTGGTCACAGATGACGCTCTAGACGAAGTGAGAGCTGTTTGCAGGGATGAAAGAAGATCAGGTTAGTAACTGGAATATTTATAATAATAATAATTTTTGTGAATAATTCTTTAGATCATCATCTTGATGATATACAACAAGTCATATTTAGTTAATATAATAAAGACGAAATAATTAGTAAATTTAAATAGACGACACGTATTAATAATTACAAACAATTTACGTAGACATCACAATTAATTATTATAGCTAGTTATAACAGCAATAAAACCAAAAAACGAAATACATGTTGAAATCTTATATATACTAGGTGTTATTGCAGAAACATTGTATGTATACACACTTATTTTAGTTGGGGGTCAGAAAGATATTCATTCAAGGAATAATACTCTTTCCGTATAAGTAGTTTTTTTAGTTTAATTTTGGGCAGATAGATTGGGGTTTTGAAGGTGCTGCCATCTTAGAGCGGTCAACATGGGCTATTTTTTGCTGTTAACAGCATGTAGGAATGTGCAAGACCAATGGATTACGTGTTGAATAACTGCTGTGCTCATTCAGCTTTGAATCTCTACAGCTAGTCTTTCCCTTTAGCCCTATGATTAAACGTAACACCCTTTTTTTGTAAGGCAAAAATTCGAATTATTTCCGTGCAACTTTCCCATGCCATTATTGCATACATTGACAAATACATGCTTTATAGTTGTTTTCAATAATTTGCTTCGAATTTTTTGATGAAATTATTTGTCATTATGTAATAATGATTTGCAAGACATTTTCAAACACATATCACTACATGTAAAAATTACGAGAACAAAATCATTAAATCTGCCGAAGTCCAATTTATTTTAAGACTTCACTAAGATACCCCAATGCACGGATTCTTCTACAAACATCTAGCAGAGCATGGTTTGTTCCAGCAGTTGACCTTCTCCTTCCTAAGGTCTAAGGGGTTGATGTCGGAGACTGAGAGCACTATAATGGCTTGCCAAGACGGTGTCTTTAACATCTTAGTATACCGTAGCAGGATTATGGGATAGATGTGCCCGATATCCGTTGTAGAGCTTGCCCACAGGCGCCAGAGGCCCTTATTACGCATGACTTGTTGCCGTGTAAGTTGTACGCCGGCACTGCCAACGTCCATCGCCACAACGCAGCTCTACGAGTGCTGTACCACCCTTTAGGGCACTCATACGGTATAGATGAGACACCGGTGCTGCCTTACGCTCCAGGGGATATAGAGTCCGTGGTGGAGAACGAGAGGTGCCGGATCTACGGGAACTACACATTCTCCACGCTCAGGCCTATACAAGCAAATATGCCCGACATAGCCCTCTTCCACCACCAACAGAAGGCGATGTTCGTTATCGACTTCTCGGCGCTTGCCGATGCGAACATCATCTCTAAGGAAGAGGAAAAGCAGACCAAATATCACGGTGTGAGGTCAGCCTGGTGTGTCGGAGCCCAGGTTGCACCTTTTTTGTTTTTGTTTTATTTACAGGGTGAGTTTTTAGTACCGGCTCGGTTGATAACTCCACTACTGTAGAATATAGCGAAAAAAGTTGTATATAAAAGTTGTAGCTACGGATGTGCTTCTTGCTCAGAAAATATTTAGATTTATACAGGGTGATTCATAACTACGTGGTGATGCAAACATGCATTTTTTGAATGAGACACCCCATATATTATTCCTTATTCAAATTCTACTAATAATTTCCGTTCTTCCAATATAGGGCATTGTTACATTATATAGGGTATTTCAAAAGTTATGACCATTATTATATCCAAATCGCTGTCAAACGAACGTACTGTATAACAAAAAGTAATGAATCAAAAATTCTTTTTTTTACATGGAAAGATTAAAAATATCCTCTAGTTTTAAAATCAGCTATAAAAAAGCCCGTGACGCATATTCACATACAGGTGATGTAGAATGCAAAATCCAGATTTTCTCTTTTTTTTTACATGTAACCCCCAATATTTTATTATACCAAAGATGTGCTTTAAATATGCTCTTTCATCTTTGTATAGCACTTGTTGTACGTACGTCCATCAGTTTCCGAGATATTTCGATTTTTCGGTAAATTTAAAATATAGCTTCTATTTGTGTACTGAAATTTATTTATTTTGAGAAAGTACTATCGAATTTGTTTTCTATTTAACGAACAACCAAATTATAAGGTCATGATAGTATTTGATGAAGTCAAAACCCTAAATCATCGAGATAATAAAGTCAAGTATGCTGAGGAAACAATTTTGTAGGCGTAATGCATAATTATCAAGCAGATTTATCAGGTAGGATTTGAAAGATTGACAGTAAACCTGCTCAATAATTTCGTAGTGTGTGAAAAGCCAGCTTTAAAAATTAATTTTTCCATTGAGGATATTTAGGAGAATCTTTGAGAAATTGCCTACTTGCCTCTAGAATATATCAACTATGAACAGCAATATCCAGAACTCTAAAAGTAATGTGTTTGAAATATTGAAGAATCGTTTTATTTGGACTGTTTAATATTTCATAGCCTACCTGATATATCTGCTTAATAATTATGCATGACGACTATAAAATTGTTTCCTCAGTACACTTGACCTATATTATCTCGTTAATTATTCAGTGTTTTGACTTCATCAAGTACTATTATGGCCTTATATTTTAGTTGTTTGTTAAGCAAAAATGAAATTTGATAGTATTTTCTCAAAAGAAATAAATTTTAGTAAACAAATAGAACGTATATTTGAAATTTGTAGAAAAATCGAAATATCTCAGAAACTGATGATTGCAGCCATAACAAGTGCTATACAAAGATGAAAGAGCATATTAAAAGCAATTCTTTGGTATAATAAAATATTGGGGGTTACATTTAAAAAAGAGAGAAAATCTAGATTTTGCATTCTACATCACCCTGTATACAAATATGCGTTGCGGGCTTTTTTTGTTGCCGATTTTAAAACTAGATGATATTTTTTATCCATCCGTGTAAAAAAAAAGATTTTTGATTCATCACTTTTTGATATACGGTACTTTCATTTGACAGCGATTTGGATATATGTATAAATGGTCATAACTTTTGAAATACCCTGTATAATACCCCACATGGGAAGATCGGAAATCGTCAGTAGAATTTGAATAAGGAATAATATATAGGGTGTCTCATTTAAAAAAATGTATGTTTGCATCAACACGTAGTTATGGATCACCCTGTATAAATCTATTTTCTGATCAAGGAGCTTATCCGTGGCTACAACTTTTAAATACAACATTTTTCACTATCTTCTACAGTAGTATCGACCGAGGCGGTACTAAAAACTCACCCTGTATAGTGTATATTTATTTTTAGTTTGATTCTGCACTATTTATCAGCTTATGTTTTTTAATTATTTAATTGCAGGTTGGGCTTTAGGCTTATTGAAAGATCTCACAATCCGTAAGCCTCCCAAACAACTCCTATTCCTCAATGCTCTTTTGTCTTATACAACGTATGAATTGCCAGCGGTACGCGACAATGCAATAGCACATGTACTGGAATTACACAGGTAAACAATTTTAATTTTTTATTTGATAATAATAATAATAATAATAATAATAATAATAACCCCGCGAGGGGTTGCTAGATCCCCTCAGTGGCGCCTCCCCAAGGTGGCGGATAGGGGAACGCCTCCCAGATATGGGTGGTACCGGGGAAATCAAATACCCGGGGCGGACCAAAACTAGCACGGTGGAATAGCGTCTGCATCCAGAGGATCGGCTATTCCTCAACAATTAGGACACGACTGATCTCCATGTGAGGAGCGGTACTCCGACAGCGTCTGACTCCATGTTAGGGGCGGCTGATAATACACCCGCAGGAAGCCACCCAACATCAGTAGGCTATCCGGTGCGTGGCGACACCGCAGGGTATACCGAAGCCCAAGGATGTAATCCAGCCGGCAACCTTCGCAGGTGCATCCTCAGGAGGCAATTTGGACGGCTGCCTCCGGAAATGTCGTCTGGGGGCCCTAAGGCCAACCACCTGACGGGCCCTATCTTCGGGTTCGACCACCCCGGAAGAAAAGCACCCACACCGAGCCGGTTTCGGAAGCCGGCGTTGGGCAAGGTGGCGGTGCTTCGAATTGCCCTGTTGACGACCCCCGCAATGACATGGACCGTTTTAGGTGGACGACGGAGCTCAAGGATGACCTACTGAGCTGCTACGAGAGCAGTAGCCCGCGCCGTAGGGGATACATGTCCCGCATGTATGAGAGGTGGTGTGAAATGCACCCAGAGCATAGCACGCTTACCTCTCAGAATTTGCGAGATTATGTATCGTACCTCCGGAGGCAGGGATATGTTCGTGCTCCAGCTCAGCCTGCCCCTTCGGCGGACGGAAGGCCTGTTAACCAGGCTGAAAGTTCGCCGGTAAGGCCCGCTGAGAGGGAAATCGACCAAGTCGTCTCACCTGGGGATTTCAGAGACCGAAGGGCCTTGCATAACAACGGAAGGTCCTTGAAGCTGGCAGATTTAAAGAGAGAGGATGAGGTGGTTGGTGAACGTCTATCGGAGGCCTCTGACATTTGGAGCATCAATTGCGAAATTTACGCTGCGGCTCTGAGGCTAGCTAGACAGGGGAGAGTGAGAGACTCTCCTGTTGAGAGAGCACAGAGACGGGTGCGCCAAATGGAAGCGAAAATCCAGTTGGCTCGCCAGGAAGCATCCCGTATCCAGTGTGTGATGGAATATAGAGCGGCTGGGAAGCCATTTACGCGCCGAGTGCGCCAGATAGCCTACGGGTTGAGGCGCGACCATCACACACTCAGTCAAGCGGTACTGGTTGTTGTCAAGCAACACTGTCTTGACAGGATACGGATGCTAATCGCTGCTAAGCGATCGTTGGTGGCGCGGGCGAGAGGTCTGGAACAGAACAGAATGTTCTACGAAAGACCTTCTCGCCTTTTCCAACAGCCGCCTCCAGCCATAGAGCAGCCGCCAACTGCTGATCGCGTGGAGGCCTTTTGGAGGGACATTTACGAACAGCCCAAACCTCTCTCAGCAGACACTCCGGCCTTGGCGCAGTTCGAGTCCGTTTGTAGGAGGACTCCTAACTTGAATGAACTGCGTCACCCGATAAACACGGAAGAAATTCTTGACGCCTTACGAGGCGCAAAGAATTTCGCAGCTCCTGGCCCGGATGGCATAAACACCTACTGGTGGAAAAAATTCCCCAGTTGCCACCGGCATTTAGCTAGAGTTTTTAACTCGTGGCTAAATCAGGAGCAGCCAATTCCGGCTTGGTTTGTCGAGGGTCGAACCGTGCTTCTCCCGAAGACCGGAGTTTGTCTGATCCCAAAAACTACAGGCCAATAACATGTCTGAACGCATGTTACAAGCTCTTCACCAGAATCTTGTACATGCGTCTCCTTCAAGCTGTGAATCCTGTATTTCTCGACGTGTATGAACAGAGAGGGTCAAAGAAAGGAGTAGCTGGCTGCAAGGAGAACTTGTTGATTGACCGATGTGTCACGCAGGACTCCGTGCAGTACAAGCGAAACCTTTCTATGGCCTGGATTGACTATCGCAAGGCATTCGACAGCACGTCTCATGAGCTCATTGTGCGGCTGTTGGAATGCCTTTCGGTGGATAATCAGATAGTGGGATGCATCAAACAACTGATGCCACTCTGGAAGACCCGGTTCACTATAACATCAGGTGAAACTCGGGTTCAGACAGAGTTGGTGTCATTGAAAAGAGGTGTCTTCCAAGGAGACTCCTTGAGTCCCTTGCTCTTTTGCATCTCACTTTTGCCTCTGTCCATAGCGCTGAGAAATACTAAAGGATACAGCTGTGGCACGCCCAATAACCGGAGGCACAAGGTCACCCATCTGTTTTATATGGATGACCTAAAACTTTATGCCTCCGGCCAACGCGAACTACAACAATCGCTGAAGGTGGTGCAGGAGTACAGTCATGCTATCGGAATGGAGTTCGGGACAGACAAATGTGCATTGGTTCATCTCAAGAAAGGACGAAGCGGAGATAGTGGAGATGAGGAACAGCTCGTTGATGGGAGCATCTTGCGACAGCTGCATGCCGGAGATACTTATACCTACCTTGGAGTGGCGCAACGTCATGTCCAAGAGGCAGCATTGGTTAAAGAGTGTCTCCGCCGCAAGTATTTGCACCGACTCCGGCAGATCTGGTCGTCAGAACTGTCCGGCAAGAACAAAGTCGCTGCCACTAACATGCTTGCGGTCCCATTGTTATTATACACCTTTGGTGCTATACACTGGAAAGTGAACGAGCTGAAGGAAATCGACACGAAGACCCGCAAAAGGATGAATATGGAGAGAAGCCTGCATCCTAAGTCCTCTGTCCCGCGAATATACCTCCCGCGACACCTGGGAGGGCGTGGACTATTGAGTTTGGAGCGTCTGCACAACAGAGTAGTACTGGCCACTGCCTGCTATGTAACGAACAGCACCGATCCCCTGATCCGCTTTGTGCGAGAGCACGAGAATGCGGGAAAAGGAGCCTTTCTTTTTAGCGCAGCGAAACGAGCAGCCGAGGAGCTCAGCCTCACACTCGACTTCAAGCGGAGGTGTCAGCAGTCCATTACGGAACTTGCTCCCGCAGAATTAAAATCCCACCTTAAAACTGCCGAAGTCGACTTCCTTTTAAGACTTCATAAAGATAAGCCAATGCATGGAATCTTCTACAAACATCTGGAAGAGCATGGCTTGTCTGAGCAGTTGACCTTCTCTTTCCTAAGGTCTAGTGGGTTGAAGTCGGAGACTGAGGGCTTTATAATGGCTTGCCAAGACGGTGTCTTCAACACCTTGGTGTACCGTAAAAGGGTTATGGGTGTAGATGTACCCGACACCCTTTGTAGAGCTTGCCGACAGGCGCCAGAGACGCTTATGCATCTCTTGTCGGCGTGTAAGACGTACGCTGGGACGGCTTACGTCCATCGGCACAACGCGGCTCTACGAGTGCTCTACTATCATTTGAGGCACTCTTACGGTATCGATGAGACACCGGTGCTGCCATACGCTCCAGGGGATATAGAGTCCGTTGTGGAGAACGAGAGATGCCGGATTTACTGGAACTACTCGTTCCCCACGCTCGAGCTTGTACAGGCAAACAAGCCCGACATAGTCCTTCTCGACCACCAACAGAAGACGATGTTCGTTATTGAGTTTTCGGCGCCTGCCGAGGTGAACATCGTCTCTAAGGAGGAGGAAAAGCGGACCAAATATCAGGAGTTGCTCGGACAACTTCGCAGGCTCTGGCCAGACTACACTGTAAGTCTGCTGGTTATGGTCATTGGATCCCTAGGTGGAATGAGGAATACGCTGCTCTCTGCACTGCGCAAAATACCGGTGTGCCGTGCGGCGGCGCACATCTTAGCCGCCAGAATGCAGAAGGCAGTCATCCTTGGGTCCCTTCGTCTACTTAGGGCGCACGATTCGCGGACCCAGTGATTGCTCACCTCACGGTGTGAGGAGTAGTCATTGGGTAATGGAACAGCAGCTCGGTGTGTCGGAGCCCGAGCTGCACTTTTTTGTTTTTCACATTATATAACCCCGCGAGGGGTTGCTAGATCCCCTCAGTGGCGCCTCCCCAAGGTGGCGGATAGGGGAACGCCTCCCAGATATGGGTGGTACCGGGGAAATGAAATACCCGGGGCGGACCAAACCTAGCACGGTGGAATAGCGTCTGCATCCAGAGGATCGGCTATTCCTCAACAATTAGGACACGACGGATCTCCATGTGAGGAGCGGTACTCCGACAGCGTCTGACTCCATGTTAGGGGCGGCTGATAATACACCCGCAGGAAGCCACCCAACATCAGTAGGCTATCCGGTGCGTGGCGACACCGCAGGGTATACCGAAGCCCAAGGATGTAATCCAGCCGGCAACCTTCGCAGGTGCATCCTCAGGAGGCAATTTGGACGGCTGCCTCCGGAAATGTCGTCTGGGGGCCCTAAGGCCAACCACCTGACGGGCCCTATCTTCGGGTTCGACCACCCCGGAAGAAAAGCACCCACACCGAGCCGGTTTCGGAAGCCGGCGTTGGGCAAGGTGGCGGTGCTTCGAATTGCCCTGTTGACGACCCCCGCAATGACATGGACCGTTTTAGGTGGACGACGGAGCTCAAGGATGACCTACTGAGCTGCTACGAGAGCAGTAGCCCGCGCCGTAGGGGATACATGTCCCGCATGTATGGGAGGTGGCGTGAAATGCACCCAGAGCATAGCACGCTTACCTCTCAGAATTTGCGAGATTATGTATCGTACCTCCGGAGGCAGGGATACGTTCGTGCTCCAGCTCAGCCTGCCCCTTCGGCGGACGGAAGGCCTGTTAACCAGGCTGAAAGTTCGCCGGTAAGGCCCGCTGAGAGGGAAATCGACCAAGTCGTCACACCTGGGGATTTCAGAGACCGAAGGGCCTTGCATAACAACGGAAGGTCCTTGAAGCTGGCAGATTTGAAGAGAGAGGATGAGGTTGTGGGTGAACGTCTATCGGAGGCCTCTGACATTTGGAGCATCAATTGCGAAATTTACGCTGCGGCTCTGAGGCTAGCTAGACAGGGGAGAGTGAGAGACTCTCCTGTTGAGAGAGCACAGAGACGGGTGCGCCAAATGGAAGCGAAAATCCAGTTGGCTCGCCAGGAAGCATCCCGTATCCAGTGTGTGATGGAATATAGAGCGGCTGGGAAGCCTTTTACGCGCCGAGTGCGCCAGATAGCCTACGGGTTGAGGCGCGACCATCATACACTCAGTCAAGCGGTACTGGTTGTTGTCAAGCAACACTGTCTTGACAGGATACGGATGCTAATCGCTGCTAAGCGATCGTTGGTGGCGCGGGCGAGAGGTCTGGAGCAGAACAGAATGTTCTACGAAAGACCTTCTCGCCTTTTCCAACAGCCGCCTCCAGCCATAGAGCAGCCGCCAACTGCTGATCGCGTGGAGGCCTTTTGGAGGGACATTTACGAACAACCCAAACCTCTCTCAGCAGACACTCCGGCCTTGGCGCAGTTCGAGTCCGTTTGTAGGAGGACTCCTAACTTGAATGTACTGCGTCACCCGATAAACACGGAAGAAATTCTTGATGCCTTACGAGGCGCAAAGAATTTCGCAGCTCCTGGCCCGGATGGCATAAACACCTACTGGTGGAAAAAATTCCCCAGTTGCCACCGGCATTTAGCTAGAGTTTTTAACTCGTGGCTAAATCAGGAGCAGCCAATTCCGGCTTGGTTTGTCGAGGGTCGAACCGTGCTTCTCCCGAAGACCGGAGATTTGTCTGATCCCAAAAACTACAGGCCAATAACATGTCTGAACGCGTGTTACAAGCTCTTCACCAGAATCTTGTACATGCGTATCCTTCAAGCTGTGAATGCTGTATTTCTCGACGTGTATGAACAGAGAGGGTCAAAGAAAGGAGTAGCTGGCTGCAAGGAGAACCTGTTGATTGACCGATGTGTCACGCAGGACTCTGTGCAGTACAAGCGAAACCTTTCTATGGCCTGGATTGACTATCGCAAGGCATTCGACAGCACGTCTCATGAGCTCATTGTGCGGCTGTTGGAATATCTTTCGGTGGATAATCAGATAGTGGGGTGCATCAAACAACTGATGCCACTCTGGAAGACCCGGTTCACCATAACATCAGGTGAAACTCGGGTTCAGACAGAGTTGGTGTCATTGAAAAGAGGTGTCTTCCAAGGAGACTCCTTGAGTCCCTTGCTCTTTTGCATCTCACTTTTGCCTCTGTCCAGAGCGCTGAGAAATACTAAAGGATACAGCTGTGGCGCGCCCAATAACCGGAGGCACAAGGTCACCCATCTGTTTTATATGGATGACCTAAAACTTTATGCCTCCGGCCAACGCGAACTACAACAATCGCTGAGGGTGGTGCAGGAGTACAGTCATGCTATCGGAATGGAGTTCGGGACAGACAAATGTGCATTGGTTCATCTCAAGAAAGGACGAAGCGGAGATAGTGGAGATGAGGAACAGCTCGTTGATGGGAGCATCTTGCGACAACTGCATGCCGGAGATACTTATACCTACCTTGGAGTGGCGCAGCGTCATGTCCAAGAGGCAACATTGGTTAAAGAGTGTCTCCGCCGCAAGTATTTGCACCGACTCCGGCAGATCTGGTCGTCAGAACTGTCCGGCAAGAACAAAGTCGCTGCCACAAACATGCTTGCGGTCCCATTGTTATTATACACCTTTGGTGCTATACACTGGAAAGTGAACGAGCTGAAGGAAATCGACACGAAGACCCGCAAAAGGATGAATATGGAGAGAAGCCTGCATCCTAAGTCCTCTGTCCCGCGAATATACCTCCCGCGACACCTGGGAGGGCGTGGACTATTGAGTTTGGAGCGTCTGCACAACAGAGTAGTACTGGCCACTGCCTGCTATGTAACGAACAGCACCGATCCCCTGATCCGCTTCGTGCGAGAGCACGAGAATGCGGGAAAAGGAGCCTTTCTTTTTAGCGCAGCGAAGCGAGCAGCCGAGGAGCTCAGCCTCACACTCGACTTCAAGCGGAGGTGCCAGCAGTCCATTACGGAACTTGCTCCCGCAGAATTAAAAGCCCACATTAAAACTGCCGAAGTCGACTTCCTCTTAAGACTTCATAAAGATAAGCCAATGCATGGAATCTTCTACAAACATCTAGAAGAGCATGGCTTGTCTGAGCAGTTGACCTTCTCTTTCCTAAGGTCTAGTGGGTTGAAGTCGGAGACTGAGGGCTTTATAATGGCTTGCCAAGACGGTGTCTTCAACACCTTGGTATACCGTAAAAGGTTTATGGGTGTACATGTACCCGACGCCCATTGTAGAGCTTGCCGACAGGCGCCAGAGACGCTTATGCATCTCTTGTCGGCGTGTAAGACGTACGCTGGGACGGCTTACGTCCATCGGCACAACGCGGCTCTACGAGTGCTCTACTATCATTTAAGGCACTCATACGGTATCGATGAGACACCGGTGCTGCCATACGCTCCAGGGGATATAGAGTCCGTTGTGGAGAACGAGAGATGCCGGATTTACTGGAACTACTCGTTCCCCACGCCCGAGCTTGTACAGGCAAACAAGCCCGACATAGTCCTTCTCGACCACCAACAGAAGACGATGTTCGTTATTGAGTTTTCGGCGCCTGCCGAAGTGAACATCGTCTCTAAGGAGGAGGAAAAGCGGACCAAATATCAGGAGTTGCTCGGACAACTTCGCAGGCTCTGGCCAGACTACACTGTAAGTCTGCTGGTTATGGTCATTGGATCCCTAGGTGGAATGAGGAATACGCTGCTCTCTGCACTGCGCAAAATACCGGTGTGCCGTACGGCGGCGCACATCTTAGCCGCCAGAATGCAGAAGGCAGTCATCCTTGGGTCCCTTCGTCTACTTAGGGCGCACGATTCGCGGATCCAGTGATTGCTCACCTCACGGTGTGAGGAGTAGTCATTGGGTAATGGAACAGCAGCTCGGTGTGTCGGAGCCCGAGCTGCACTTTTTTGTTTTTAATACATAATAATAATAACGCAGATACAACGAGTCCAACGACAGAAAGGATGCCAACAATCTTTTTCAAAAAAGTGAAAAACAATTTTATCAAAAGATGACATCAAATAATCAGATAACAACAACAGAACCTCCAAGTAGACAAGAGTTAACCTAGTTCTGGGGAAGCCTATGGTCAGAACCAAAAACACATAATGAAAACGCTCCATGGATCAGACGAGAAGAGGAAAAACATCAACATATAGCGGAGCAGGGAGACGTTGTTTTTACACCAGATGAAATAGCCGAGACGATAAAACACACTCACAACTGGAAGTGCCCAGGCGTAGATAACGTGCAAAATTTCTGGTACAAGCAGTTCAGTGCAACGTATGAAATGCTAACAGAGCAAATCAATAAAGCCATACTACAACCTAATAGGCTTCCCAAATTCCTCACACAAGGAATAACTTATATAAAACCAAAAAACGAAGATACCAGAAACCCTGCCAATTACCGCCCGATCACTTGTCTCCCAACCTTGTACAAGATCATCACCGCAACAATAGGCAAAAGGATTGAACAACACCTCACCCAAAACAACATATTGACTGAAGAGCAAAAAGGATGTAGAAAACAAAGCCAGGGCTGCACAGAACAACTCATAATCGATAGTGTGATCATGGAGCAAACCAGAAAAGAACACAGAAATCTTCATACCTGCTTCATCGATTATAAAAAAGCTTTTGACTCTGTACCCCATAGCTGGCTAACGAAAACTCTTCAAATATATAAAATTAACCCAGTCCTTCGCCAGTTCCTTACAAGAACCATGGAGACATGGCGAACCAACATACATCTTAAAACTCAGGACGGCCATATCCAAACAGAGGAGCTACTCATACGACGCGGTATCTTCCAGGGTGATTCGCTTAGTTCACTGTGGTTCTGCCTTTGTTTAAATCCACTCTCTAACGCACTCAACAACACAAGTTATGGTGTCAACATCAGACACCAGAAAGTCAATCAGCACAGAATAAATCATCTTCTCTACATGGATGATATAAAACTATATGCAGCCACTGAAGTGCAACTAAAAGAATTACTCAGAATAACAGAAGTGTGTACGTCAGACGTCCGGATGGAATTCGGTATGAGCAAATGCAAGGTGCTCCACATCCTTAAAGGCCAATGGAAGAACCAATCCGAACAGGAAATATTAACTGGCGAAACGCTGGATAACATGGACAAGGACGAAACGTACAAGTATCTGGGCTTCAATCAGAACATTAAGATCGACCACACACAAGCCAAGGCTCAACTAACACAAGAGTTCAGAAACCGCCTCCTTAAACTTCTAAAATCAAAATTGAATTCCAAAAATCTTACAAAAGCAATTAACACATTTGCTATACCGGTCCTCACATACTCCTTCGGCATCATCAAGTGGTCACACACTGATATAGAAAACATCCACATCCTCATACGGACAGAACTTACGAAACATCGAATGTCACATCCAAACGCGTGCAAAGAAAGGCTCACCATTGACAGAAAACAAGGAGGCAGGGGGATTATAGATATACAGTCACTTCACACAAGACAAATAAAAACGCTCAGAGACTTTTTCCAAAGCAAACAGACAAACTTGCATAGGTCGATAGTAAAGGCAGACAAAAACTATACTCCACTAAACCTATCCCGCTCAGATCACTCAGCAGACGGACACAATCACATAGAATTACAACAAGAAAAAATAAATACCTGGTCACAAAAAGCACTCCATGGCAAGCATAGATACCGCGTCACACAAGAGCACATTAATGAAAGACAATCATACACCTGGCTGCAGGATGGCCAACTCTTTCCAGAAACTGAGGGTTTTATGCTTGCTATACAGGACCAAGTGATTGCGACAAGGAACTACATGAAATACATAATTAAAGATACATCCATAACCGACGACAATTGCAGAAAGTGCCACCAACAAAAGGAAACAATAGACCACATAACAAGCGGATGCAAAACTCTCGCTGGAACCGAGTACACAGCTAGACATAACTCTGCAGCCAAGGTCATTCACCAAGCACTAGCCACAACAAACAAGCTAATAGAAAACACAGATCCATATTACAATTACACACCGACATCAGTACTCGAAAACAATGAATACAAACTGTACTGGGACGTTGAAATACATACAGATAAGACTATCCCGGCAAATCGGCGAGATATAGTTTTCCAGTCGAAGGCAGACAAAGTTACCTATTTGATAGATATCGCTATTCCCAACGATACGAATATCCAAAACGCCTACGCTGGGAAGATATCTAAATACACTGACCTTGCGATAGAGATAAAACGACTATGGAAGCAAAACAAAGTTACTATTGTCCCCCTAATTATGTCTGTCTCAGGCCTTACACCAAACACTTTTACACCACACCTACAACAGTTAGGCCTAGACGAAAAGTTACACAAAATATTTCAAAAATCTGTAATCCTGAAGACCTGCAATATTGTACGATCCTTCCTAAATTCCGATCCGTAATAGTTCAGGTGTTGACTTGGCATAGCCCGTCAACATTTGTTGCTACCGCAGTCATGCGAGAGAAACTTGAAAAATCAGAATAATAATAATAGCCGCGAGGGGTTGCTAGATCCCCTCAGTGGCGCCTCCCCAAGGCGGCGGATAGGGGAACGCCTCCCAGATATGGGTGGTACCGGGGAAATCAAATACCCGGGGCGGACCAAAACTAGCTCAGTGGAATAGCGTCTGCATCCAGAGGATCGGCTATTCCACATTTAATAGGACACGACGGATCTCCATGTGAGGAGCGGTACTCCGACAGCGTCTGTTCTTCATGTTAGAAGCGGCTGTTTTCATAAACCCCCAGGAAGCCGCCCAACATCAAGAGGCTATTCGGTGCGTGGCGACACCGAGGGGTATACCGAAGCCAAAGGATGTAAGTCGGTCGGCAACCTTCACAGGTCCATCCTCTGTAGGCAATTTGGATGGCTGCCTCCGGAAATGTCGGCTGCGGGCCCTAAGGCTAACCACCTGACGGGCCCTATCTTCGGGTTCGACCACCTCGAAGGAAAAGCACCCACACCGAGCCGGTTTCGGAAGCCGGCGTTGGGCAAGGTGGCGGTGCTTCGAATCGCCCTGACGACGACCCCCGCAATGATATGGACCGTTTTAGGTGGACGACGGAGCTCAGGGATGACCTGCTGAGCTGCTACGAGAGCAGTAGCCCGCGACCTCTCAGAATTTGCGAGATTATGTATCGTACCTCCGGAGGCAGGGATATGTTCGTGCTCCAGCTCAGCCTGCCCCTTCGGCGGTCGGAAGGCCTGTTAACCAGGCTGAAAGTTCGCCGGTAAGGCCCGCTGAGAGGGAAATCGACCAAGTCGTCTCACCTGGGGATTTCAGGTACCGAAGGGCCTTGCATAACAACGGAAGGTCCTTGAAGCTGGCAGATTTGAAGAGAGAGGATGAGGTTGTTGGTGAACGTCTATCGGAGGCCTCTGACATTTGGAGCATCAATTGCGAAATTTACGCTGCGGCTCTGAGGCTAGCTAGACAGGGGAGAGTGAGAGACTCTCCTGTTGAGAGAGCACAGAGACGGGTGCGCCAAATGGAAGCGAAAATCCAGTTGGCTCGCCAGGAAGCATCCCGTATCCAGTGTGTGATGGAATATAGAGCGGCTGGGAAGCCTTTTACGCGCCGAGTGCGCCAGATAGCCTACGGGTTGAGGCGCGACCATCATACACTCAGTCAAGCGGTACTGGTTGTTGTCAAGCAACACTGTCTTGATAGGATACGGATGCTAATCGCTGCGAAGCGATCGTTGGTGGCGCGGGCGAGAGGTCTGGAGCAGAACAGAATGTTCTACGAAAGACCTTCTCGCCTTTTCCAACAGCCGCCTCCAGCCATAGAGCAGCCGTCAACTGCTGATCGCGTGGAGGCCTTTTGGAGGGACATTTACGAACAACCCAAACCTCTCTCAGCAGACACTCCGGCCTTGGCGCAGTTCGAGTCCGTTTGTAGGAGGACTCCTAACTTAAATGTACTGCGTCACCCGATAAACACGGAAGAAATTCTTGACGCCTTACGAGGCGCAAAGAATTTCGCAGCTCCTGGCCAGGATGGCATAAACACCTACTGGTGGAAAAAATTCCCCAGTTGCCACCGGCATTTAGCTAGAGTTTTTAACTCGTGGCTAAATCAGGAGCAGCCAATTCCGGCTTGGTTTGTCCAGGGTCGAACCGTGCTTCTCCCGAAGACCGGAGATTTGTCTGATCCCAAAAACTACAGGCCAATAACATGTCTGATCGCGTGTTACAAGCTCTTCACCAGAATCTTGTACATGCGTATCCTTCAAGCTGTGAATCCTGTATTTCTCGACGTGTATGAACAGAGAGGGTCAAAGAAAGGAGTAGCTGGCTGCAAGGAGAACCTGTTGATTGACCGATGTGTCACGCAGGACTCTGTGCAGTACAAGCGAAACCTTTCTATGGCCTGGATTGACTATCGCAAGGCATTCGACAGCACGTCTCATGAGCTCATTGTGCGGCTGTTGGAATATCTTTCGGTGGATAATCAGATAGTGGGGTGCATCAAACAACTGATGCCACTCTGGAAGACCCGGTTCACCATAACATCAGGTGAAACTCGGGTTCAGACAGAGTTGGTGTCATTGAAAAGAGGTGTCTTCCAAGGAGACTCCTTGAGTCCCTTGCTCTTTTGCATCTCACTTTTGCCTCTGTCCATAGCGCTGAGAAATACTAAAGGATACAGCTGTGGCACGCCCAATAACCGGAGGCACAAGGTCACCCATCTGTTTTATATGGATGACTTAAAACTTTATGCCTCCGGCCAACGCGAACTACAACAATCGCTGAGGGTGGTGCAGGAGTACAGTCATGCTATCGGAATGGAGTTCGGGACAGACAAATGTGCATTGGTTCATCTCAAGAAAGGACGAAGCGGAGATAGTGGAGATGAGGAACAGCTCGTTGATGGGAGCATCTTGCGACAACTGCATGCCGGAGATACTTATACCTACCTTGGAGTGGCGCAGCGTCATGTCCAAGAGGCAGCATTGGTTAAAGAGTGTCTCCGCCGCAAGTATTTGCACCGACTCCGGCAGATCTGGTCGTCAGAACTGTCCGGCAAGAACAAAGTCGCTGCCACAAACATGCTTGCGGTCCCATTGTTATTATACACCTTTGGTGCTATACACTGGAAAGTGAACCAGCTGAAGGAAATCGACACGAAGACCCGCAAAAGGATGAATATGGAGAGAAGTCTGCATCCTAAGTCCTCTGTCCCGCGAATATACCTCCCGCGACACCTAGGAGGGCGTGGACTATTGAGTTTGGAGCGTCTGCACAACAGAGTAGTACTGGCCACTGCCTGCTACGTAACGAACAGTACCGATCCCCTGATCCGCTTTGTACGAGAGCACGAGAATGCGGGAAAAGGAGCCTTTGTTTTTAGCGCAGCGAAACGAGCAGCCGAGGAGCTCAGCCTCACACTCGACTTCAAGCGGAGGTGTCAGCAGTCCATTACGGAACTTGCTCCCGCAGAATTAAAATCCCACCTTAAAACTGCCGAAGTCGACTTCCTTTTAAGACTTCATAAAGATAAGCCAATGCATGGAATCTTCTACAAACATCTGGAAGAGCATGGCTTGTCTCAGCAGTTGACCTTCTCTTTCCTAAGGTCTAGTGGGTTGAAGTCGGAGACTGAGGGCTTTATAATGGCTTGCCAAGACGGTGTCTTCAACACCTTGGTGTACCGTAAAAGGGTTATGGGTGTAGATGTACCCGACACCCTTTGTAGAGCTTGCCGACAGGCGCCAGAGACGCTTATGCATCTCTTGTCGGCGTGTAAGGCGTACGCTGGGACGGCTTACGTCCATCGGCACAACGCGGCTCTACGAGTGCTCTACTATCATTTGAGGCACTCATACGGTATCGATGAGACACCGGTGCTGCCATACGCTCCAGGGGATATAGAGTCCGTTGTGGAGAACGAGAGATGCCGGATTTACTGGAACTACTCGTTCCCCACGCTCGAGCTTGTAAAGGCAAACAAGCCCGACATAGTCCTTCTCGACCACCAACAGAAGACGATGTTCGTTATTGAGTTTTCGGCGCCTGCCGAGGTGAACATCGTCTCTAAGGAGGAGGAAAAGCGGACCAAATATCAGGAGTTGCTCGGACAACTTCGCAGGCTCTGGCCAGACTACACTGTAAGTCTGCTGGTTATGGTCATTGGATCCCTAGGGGGAATGAGGAATACGCTGCTCTCTGCACTGCGCAAAATACCGGTGTGCCGTGCGGCGGCGCACATCTTAGCCGCCAGAATGCAGAAGGCAGTCATCCTTGGGTCCCTTCGTCTACTTAGGGCGCACGATTCGCGGACCCAGTGATTGCTCACCTCACGGTGTGAGGAGTAGTCATTGGGTAATGGAACAGCAGCCTGGTGTGTCGGAGCCCGGGCTGCACTTTTTTGTTTTAAACATAATAATCTCTACGAGTGCTCTACTATCATTTAAGGCATTCATACGGTATCGATGAGGCACCGGTGCTGCCATACGCTCCAGGGGATATAGAGTCCGTTGTGGAGAACGAGAGATGCCGGATTTACTGGAATTACTCGTTCCCCACGCTCGAGCTTGTACAGGCAAACAAGCCCGACATAGTCCTTCTCGACCACCAACAGAAGACGATGTTCGTTATTGAGTTTTCGGCGCCTGCCGAGGTGAACATCGTCTCTAAGGAGGAGGAAAAGCGGACCAAATATCAGGAGTTCCTCGGACAACTTCGCAGGCTCTGGCCAGACTACACTGTAAGTCTGCTGGTTATGGTCATTGGATCCCTAGATGGAATGAGGAATACGCTGCTTTCTGCACTGCGCAAAATACCGGTGTGCCGTGCGGCGGCGCAGATCTTAGCCGCCAGAATGCAGAAGGCAGTCATCCTTGGGTCCCTTCGTCTACTTAGGGCGCACGATACGCGGACCCAGTGATTGCTCACCTCACGGTGTGAGGAGTAGTCATTGGGTAATGGAACAGCAGCTCGGTGTGTCGGAGCCCGGGCTGCACTTTTTGTTTTTTGACATAATAATAATAATCATAACAATCCTTCAAAACGTGTAACGGTTTGTATTTTCTCCAGAATATTAGCTAGTGTAACAATATCTAGTTACAGATATCCGTTCGTCTAACAAGTTTATCAGGGTGATTGGTAATTAGATACATTAATTTGGAGAGGTGATAGTAGAGGTGGTAAACTAATAAATTCATCATATGCATGTTCAATTCCTAACATTTCCGAGATGAATTGAATTTTGGAGATTTACATTAAAATGCAAACCTCAAAACGAAAATCGTAAAAAAAACAAAATTTTGTTTTCGGATTTTGGAATTTTTGGTATTAGACTTTAGAAAATATGCTATTACGTCATGATCGACCAAAAAGAAAGTCATTATGTATCCAACACTTAGCGAGATGTCATGTTGAAAAGTGAATTCAAGACATGTTACAAAATGAATTTAACAAGTTACCAAATAGCTAACCATGCTCTTCGCGGTAAAAAATGCCCATCTTTCTACTTTACAAATGCTACCATAAAATTGTTGTAAATGTGGCAAACACAGGCAACAACATTGCATTTAAGCTCTAAAAGCATAATGAATCTCCGAGAGTTGAAAGTTCCACAGTGCGTTTGGGAAAAACTGTCATCGGATTTCTAATTTTTGTTATGAGTACTTGAATAATATGCTATTACGTCATGATTCGTCATAAAAAGTGATCGGTTAACCAAACTGCGGTATAGGGTATAATTTTAGAAGAAAACTTTATGTTGTAATTAAAATGTCGCTAGGCAAGCAAGTAGAACATGCAAGCTACGTTATAAAGGATATGGTATCCATAGATTTTCAGTTATGTATGGTCTCATCCGTCAAAAGAATCCTTAAAAAATTGCATCTTTGGTGTCCACATGATGCATAAATCAGCAAAAATCCACCTTCTGACAAGGTCGAATTTCTGCAAAACGTCCAGTGGTGTGTAATGGTATGGATAAAGATCTGTCGTGTGCGAGGTGAACCACACCTTCCATTGCCAAATACCATGATTGAGGCAATTTGCAACAGTGTAGGTGGATGCTGTAGTATCTTGTTCAAAATTTCTAAAAAGACAGACGAGTCCTACCGGCACTACTGGGGCGTTGTCGAAAAGTTCTTGTCCCGCGTAGACGTCGAAGAGTCTCAGAAATAACTCTTTCGTTAGGTTGACTGCGATTACCACTTGTCGCACTTCCATTGCATAAACCGCATATGAACACAATGGTCCCATATTCTTCATTTGTAAACATAATGACCACTAGTAGATCGATCATGAACGTACGCTAATGCTGAAATTGTAGGTGATTTCCGTGCACGCGCGAACACCGGCGCCTTTGCCCGTCCTAAAAGTAGAGATGTAGCTGTCACAGGCCACCGAGCGTGCGTTCAAAATTATCTTATCTAAGATCAGTAGAGTTCAGCTTCTTATGTTTAATGTCATACTTATGTTTATACAGGGTGTCCCGTAAATAGCACGTCAAACGAAAATGGGAGATAGCTGAAGGGGTCCCCTTTCAGAGGAAAAAAAATTACCTTAGTAAAAGTATCACCGTTTTCGAAATATTGAGAAAGTTTCATTTTTTCGAAAAATCGCCACTTTTCATCTATTTTTTTATCGCTGTGTGTACAAATATACAGATTTTTGAGTAATTTTTTTTGTTAAGTACTCTCCAATAGTTGGTCTGTCATAATCAAATAACAATTTCATAAATACAATTTGATAAACATGAGAAAATAATCTCCTTTTTCGTTTTTTATTTTCACAAAATATTTTTACACAACTTTTATCCTTAAATTGTGGAAAAAAATGTATAGGACTGCGGCTACACATTATCACAATAAATTGCCTGTTTAATAGGGATTTCAAAATGGTGACATTATTGATACTTTTTTTTCAAATAATAAAGATTTTACCATTTTTCCCTATAAGGTGGCGATTCACACGAAAATCCAACATTCTAATTTCAATGAAAATACCACGTTTTATTACCTTGAATTGCTATTCCACACGATTTTTAAGTGCTACGAACTGTATCAGTACGAGGGGATGTCACTACATGCTTTTACATTTCCAGGAATATTTCGGACCTCAAAGGTTGTACCATCTCTATTTATTCCGCAAGTAAAGATATATCTGATAGATGCTTGCCGTCCCGCTCTTACGAAACTATGCGTCAAAGTCATTTTTACGATGTCACTTGTCAGTCAGTAGTCATATTTTGTAAATTTGTTTAGATGTGTTAGAGAAAAAAATGACCGTAGTAACTTTATCACTGTTTTAGAAATATCGAGGTAGCTTTATTTTTTCAAAAAATCGCCACTTTTCATCTATTTTTTATGGCTGTCTGTACAAATGTACAGATTTTTCACTATTTTTTTTTTGCTAAAAACTCGTCAACAGTTGCGCTACCATAGTCAAACAATAATTTCATAAACACAATTTGATAAACATGAGAAAATATTCTCTTTCTTCGTTCTTTATTTTCACAAAATATTTTTACACAACTTTTATCCTTAAATTGTGGAAAAAAATGTATAGGACTGCGGCTCCACATAATTATAATAAATTGTCTGTTTAATAGAGATTTCAAAATGGTGACATTATTGCTGTTTTTGTTCAAATAAGAAAGATTTTACCATTTGTCCGTATAAGGTGGCGATTCACACGAAAATCCAACATTCTAATTTAAATGAAAATACCACGTTTTATTACCTTGAATTGCTATTCCACACGATTTTTAAGTGCTGCGAACTGTATCAGTACGACGGGACGTCACTACATGCTTTTACATTTCCAGGAATATTTCGGATCTCAAAGGTTGTACCGTCTCTGTTTATTCCGCGAGTAAAGATATATCTGATAGATGTTTGCCGTCCCGCTCTTACGAAACTATGCGTCAAAGTCATTTTTACGATGTCACTTGTCAGTCAGTAGTCATATTTTGTAAATTTGCTTAGATGTGTTAGTTTCTGTTGAACTAATGGACATTTATGTTTATCTCTTTGAAAGATAGGGTAGAGTCAAATGATATACACATTTTAAGTTTTAAATGTAACTTTATCTGATTTATTAAGCGAACTAAAACCTTTAACTTAATCATTCAAAACAGACAACAAATGTTAAAATTTTCGGCCTTCCATTCTAATACATGCTCGGCACCTCTGAAGGAATGACCTTTTTAGCACCCTCAAGTTCATTTGAGAAATTTCTTAAACAGCGGAATTGATCTGTTGTCGCAAGTGTTCTTCATTTTGGATGGTTTTCGTGTAGACTCTGTCCTTAAGACAACTCCAGTAAAAAAAATCGAGTGGATTTAGATCGGGCGATCGAGCAGGCCACGCGATTGTACCCGATCTACCGATCCATCGACGGGGGTATCTCTCATTTAAATGAGCCGTTACTTGACGGCCGTATTGAGCAGGGCATCCATCGTGCTATGATACCACATTGTGCGCCTTTGCTCCAGTGAGACGTCTTCTAATAAAATTGGTAATTGGTTTTCTAAAAACTCTAAATAAGTATCTGAATTCAATGTGGTCGGCAGTTGTACGGGTCCTAGTATTTGGCCATTAAAAATGCCCGTCCACAAATTTATTTTGTATCTGTACTGAGACCGATCTTCGCGCATCTCGCGGGGATTAAACGTCTGCCAGCTGTGGAGGTTGTGCAAATTAAAATAGCCATCTCGTTTGTACACTGACTCATCAGTCCAAATTATTTTACTAAAAAACTGTGGATCGGCTTGATGCCGTCTTAACATTTCCTGGCAAAATCGAACTCTCGCCGGGTAATCTCTTTCCTGTAACTTTTGCACACGTTGAATGTGGTATGGATGAAAATCATGTCCCTGCAAGATCCTATGTGCTGTGGATTTTGGTATTCCAGTACGTCTTTCAATCATTCTGACAGATGCTGATGGATCCTGTTCGATTTCATCCAGGACCATATCGTCATGTGCCGATGAAGGGCGTCCACCGCCGCTTCGTTATCCAGGTAAGCGTCCTTCTGAGATTGCTCTATGAGTTCGGCTGAAAACTTCATAACCTGGATGCTGGCGGTTCGGGTATCGCTCAGCATAAAGCCTCGCGGCAGCTCTAGCGTTGCAGTGAGTTTCACCGTAAATTAGGTGCATATCCGCATATTCATGCGAGATGTACACGTACAAGCCACGTTCGCCTCCATCCGCCATTGTACACAGCCAGTACAAGCACACAAATTCAAAAACAGCACGATAACGAAACGATAGCGAAGCGAAAGAAAGATGATGAGTTTCGTGTGAATCGCCACCTTACACGGACAAATGGCAAAATCTTTCTTATTTGAAAAAAAAACAATAATGTCACCATTTTGAAATCTCTATTAAACGGGCAATTTATTATAATTATGTGGAGCCGCAGTCCTACACATTTTTTCCACAATTTAAGGATAAAAGTTGTGTAAAAATATTTTGTGAATATAAAGAACGAAGAAAAAGAATATTTTCTCATGTTTGTCAAATTGTGTTTATGAAATTATTGTTTGATTATGGTAGCGCAACTCTTGACGAGTTTTTAACAAAAAAAAAATAGTGAAAAACCCGTACATTTGTACACACAGCCATAAAAAATAGATGAAAAGTGGCGATTTTTTGAAAAAATAAAGCTACCTCGATATTTCTAAAACAGTGATACTGTTACTACGGTCATTTTTTTCTCTGATAGGAGAGACCTTCAGCTAACTCCCACTTTCGTTTGACGTGCTGTTTACGTGTATCGCTCAGCACAAAGCTTCGCGGCAGCTCTGGTGTTGAAGTGAGCTTCACCGTAAATACCGTAAATTAGGTGCATATCCGCATATTCATGCGAGGTGTACATGTTCCACGTTCGCCGCCATCCGCCATTGTACACAGCCAGTACAAGAACACAAATCCAAAACGATAGGCAAAACAAAGTCCAAGGGAGCGCAAATTATATCACTGTTAATAACAATGTTCAAATCGTAAGGCAAATCAGAGTCCAAGGTCTAACCAAAAACAGCACGACAACAAACGGTAGCGAGGCGAAAGAAAGATGCGCACGGGAGACGGTTAAGAATCGTACTGCCCGTACTGGCTTACAAGTGACAAGTGACATCGTAAAAATAACTCTTGCGCATAGTTTCGTAAGAGCGAGACGGCAAACATCTATCAAATATCTTTACTTGCGGAATAAATAGAGATGGTACAACCTTTGAGGTCCGAAATATTCCTGGAAATGTAAAAGCATGTAGTGATATCCCCTCGTACTGATACAGTTCGTAGCACTTAAAAATCGTGTGGAATAGCAATTCAAGGTAATAAAACGTGGTATTTTCATTTAAATTAGAATGTTGGATTTTCGTGTGTATCGCCACCTTATAGGGAAAAATGGTAAAATCTTTATTATTTGAAAAAAAAGTATCAATAATGTCACCATTTTGAAATCCCTATTAAACAGGCAATTTATTGTAATAATGTGTAGCCGCAGTGCTATACATTTTTTTCCACAATTTGAGGATAAAAGTTGTGTAAAAATATTTTGTGAAAATAGAAAACGAAAAAGGAGAATATTTTCTCATGTTTATCGAATTGTATTTATGAGATTGTTATTTGATTATGATAGACCAACTATTGGAGAGTATTTAGCAAAAAAAATTACTCAAAAATCTGTATATTTGTACACACAGCGATAAAAAATAGATGAAAAGTGGCGATTTTTGGAAAAAATGAAACTTTCTCAATATTTCGAAAACGGTGATACTTTTACGAAGGTAATTTTTTTTTCTCTGATAGGGGACCCCTTCAGCTATCTCCCACTTTCGTTTGACGTGCTATTTACGGGACACCCTGTATATGCGTTTATTTAAATATTAGTTAGGTTGCAATATGTATGCGTTGGGGCAGTCTTTATGAGGGATTTCATAAACTAAATTACTCTCCATGAAATGGCCAATAAATTTACATGGAGGTCGCGGGTTCGAGTCCCGCCGGCCGCCGACTTTCCGACATTTTCTGGTACGAATTTTAATTGAGAAACCACATGCGGATGTAAGCTGGTAAATAAGAACAGATATTTTTTGTTATTAGTCGTGAAGATCTACGCCCGGTGATAGAAGAATTCGCTCGAATGAACCTGGAGTTCCTGAAGTTGCCGAAACCACCAGAAAGTTTGTGTGGTATCAACCAGGGTCGGCTCAAGAGTGAGACATGGTCAGACGATTTCATAAGGGCTTGTTTATTACCGTATATTTCCTTATTGCCTGCTAATGAGACTCTCATCTTTGACCTTGCTAAGGTAAGAGTATATTATTGCCAATATTTATGAATATCAAAATGGCTGCATGGAAAACCAAATCAATTTAAAACAATGCCAGAGTTTTTCTGTCATGCTTTTGAGGACAAATCGTTATCAATTATATCGACTCAAAATTTAAAACAAAAACTATATTTTATATACGAATCCCGAAAAAAGAACTCGCACTTAGATTTCGGAATGTGAAGCTGATATGAAAAGAAATTATTCTGGAATTCGCATTTGTTACAGAGAAATCAACGTTTGAAGTTTGGTTGTAAAGATAACTGAAACGTGTGTGGCCCACCTTATTTCACTTTCACTTTAGGGAATTTCTTATGTATTTCACAGCAAAAAACGGAACCAGGCTCCGGTACACCGGGCTGCTGTTCCATTACCCAATGACTACTCTTCAAACAGTGAGTTGAGCAATCACTGGTTCCACGTTTCGTACGTCCTAAGTAGACGAAGGGACCCCATGGATGACTGTCTTCTGCAGTCTGGCGGCTGAGATGTTCGCCGCCGCACGGCACACCGGCATTCTGCGCAGTGCAGTGAGTACAGTGTAGTCCATCCAGAGCCTGCGAAGTTGTCCGAGCAGCTCCTGATATTCGGTTCGCTTTTCCTCCTCCCTCCGATGTTCGCCTCGGCAGGTGCCGAGAACTCGATTACGAACATCGCCTTCTGTTAGTAGGCGAGCAGGACTATGTCGGGCTTATTTGCTTGTATAAGCTCGAGGGTGTAGAACGAGTAGTTCCAGTAAATTCGGGACCTCTATATACAGGGTGAGTCAATCTCAACGCCTCGGACTCTTTTTTTAAATGGGAGGGAAGAAATATACAGGATGTTCCATTAAAAAAAAACTGAAAGGCTCAATGTGAGACCGAGGGGGTGATAGCCACAACGTGTATAGGTACGAAGCCAGACGTCCTCTTTCAAATAACGTTTGACCTATTTTTACATTTTTCCACAAAAGTCTCTTGTTTAAGATTATTCAAGGTGGATAGTTTTCATTGAAATGCACTGTATATGATATACAAATTTTTGTAATGAAACAACTATCGATGATGCATATTTTCAATCTATTTAAGATTTACGTCGACACGTCAGCAGATATCAAAAGGATCATCCTTAGATTGATAGAAAATCCTGTGAGAATAATGGGCATGAACTCTCCTGAACTGTTGAAACTTGTGGAACAATGCCCGACAGGCTCAGAAACTCTCATAACCAGAGTTATCCATATCTTGACTGATAAAGCGCCTCCATCTGCAATGTTGGTGGAAAGAGTTAGAGATTTATATAACTCAAGAATATCTGACGTTAGATTTTTGATTCCTGTACTTACTGGACTGAGCAAACAAGAGGTAGGTTTAAACTTAATTAAAATATGTACCCTTTTCTTTTTGCAATAGATCAAGCGCTTGGCTTCGTAGTTGACCACATATTTCCCAGTTAGTGCTTTGTCCCTTTTTTTAAATGATTTAAAATGGGCTGTTAGACAAGATGCAGAGCGTCTGATCATACGCACGGCTCGTAAAGGAGAATATTTCTTGAAAAGTATTATGATGTTTCCATTCAGAAATGAAATTTTACGTTCAGTATAATTGAGTATATAATAATATCCCAGTTTACGGTTAAAGAGTTCTGAAGAAAGTTTGCTTCTTTTAGATAATATCAGCACTACCAAAGCTGATAAAGTTGAATCCTGTGGTGGTACGGGAGGTATTCAATAGACTGCTAGGCCTTCATGGAGACAGTCCCATCAGCCCTATCGAACTGCTGGTTTCTCTGCATTTAATCGATCCGAATAAAGCTGATCTGAAAACTGTCATCAAGGCGACATCTATGTGTTTACAAGAGAAACAGGTTAGGTGAAAATTGACACATTATTTTTTTATGTTACTTCAAATTTTTATTTCAAATGATTTGTGGATTTGGCTAAGCCTACGATCTGTATTGTGACTAGAAAAAAAAGCGTTAAGTACGACTGAAAAACATTTTGGGATCTTGTTATCTAGGTCTACACTCAGGAAGTTCTAGCAGTAGTACTTCAACAACTCATGGATCAGCCAACTATTCCCACATTGCTGATGAGGACTGTAATACAGGCACTGGGCAGCTACCCTCGACTTTCAGGATTTGTCATGAATATATTACAAAGGTAAGTGATGACAACTAATTTTGTTTTTATGTTTGTATATGTCTCATGCAAATATTTATTTTAATACTTTGCAATCGTAATTTGTGTTTTGGAAAAAAGTTATGATGAATGAAAAGATCATCTATAGGGTGTCCAACGACGATTAAGACAAGCAATATATCGGAACTGGGCACTAGTAGCGAATTATAATTTTAGCGGTGTAAATTAGAACAACAAAATTCAGGCACCAACACTTACAAAGAAGTCTCACGATGGCTTACCAACCGTGGAAATGGAGGGCTACCCCATAGTCGTATCACCTTCCGTCAAGCTTTTGGGGATCAATATCAACAATAACATGTTCTGGCACGACCAAGTCGTCAGTATTGCTAAAACGGCATCCCAGAAGCTTGGAGTTTTGTTCCGCTGTAGGAAGTTGTAAACACTAGAGCAACTGCTGCTGCTCTACAAGGCACAGATCCGACCATCGCTGGAGTACTGCTCCCATGTGTGGGGATGCGCTCCGAAACACTCTCTAAAGCTTTTGGACACTATCCAGAAAAGAGCGATTAGACTAATCGATACGTCTAACCCCACAAAGGACCTCCACAGCCTGGAACATCGAAGGAGGGTGGCTGACCTATCCCTGCTTTACAGATTCTATCACAGAAGATTTCGAGTGAGCTCTCCTAGATAATAACACCAAAGGCCGTCCGAACCAGGAACACTAGAGAAGCTCTGCGAGCTCATCCTTACCAGGTCGAGGTCCTTACTCCCCGAACCAGTCTCCTCCAGCATTCCGTCTTTTGGAGAACTTCGACGCTGTGGAATCAGCTGCCGGGGAATTTGTTTCCCGACGGCTACAACCGGCAGCGTTTCAAATCTAACGTGAACCGACACTTATCCTCTCGCAGCGCTTCTACAGCGCCATAGTGGTACAGTGCTTTAAGTACCTGTGACTCTTGAATTAATCACTTTAGACTCCAAGTGTGCTAGCTTGTTGGAATTGTTTTATCGGGAGGAACACAAAAAGTCACAAATATACAGGGTGTCCCATTAAAATTTTTAGATCGGACGTCACGTGACCAAAAACAAAAACCTCATTGGGTGACACAGTAATAATAAAAGATACTATATTTGCTCTAACTTACACCCCCAAAATTATAATTCGCTACTACTGCCCAGTTCCGGTATATTGCTTGTCTTAATCGTCGTGGGACACTCTGTATAAGTTTTATAACAAAACTATTTTTTTTTTTCTTTTTTTTTGGAATTTGAAAATAAAAATTGATTTTTGAACCCAGTACTGCGGACACGTCGACACCTCTCGAACAAAACCAATCACGTGTGACGTCAGAATGTTGATTTTCACGAACGACGTCCTATTACCATTATATTTTTTCTAGATTCTCGGCTAATCGTGAAAAGAGTTACTTGTGTAACTAGTGTATATTTGTTGCACGATAGACGATGAATGAAATTTGCAGCTCGAGACGAGGACTACGATTTAAATAAATATGTTTTTGATTGCTTGAAATTAGATCACAGATTCCAGTAATACGGATAAACGCTCAGTCTTTCAACCTACAATATCAGGGTTCGATTTCAGGGCTTGACAACTTACTTTAAAACTTTTTAACTAAACAATTTTTTTTAAACCCCAATTCTTACTATAAGGATATACCGACAACTGCGCGGGCCTTACCAAAAAACGCCAACTTTATTTACAGTTTTCATCCTGATCGTTGTAACCCAATAATTAATCATAAATCCTGTGATACAGTAAACATTACAACATTGATAACATAACATTGATCGTATCCCAGGATTTATGATTAAATATTAAAAACCCCAACATGCGGCACCGTTTTCTATACCGTTATGGTTTTTTCAATATGTATAAGGTTAGGGGAAGTTTGTTTCCGCGGGAAACATCTGAAACTATTCACTTATAGATACAATATTTTTTAAGGCTAATCCTGAAAAAGGTTTGGAGTCAGAAAGTAGTGTGGGAAGGCTTTATAAAGTGTTGCCAACGTACCCGTCCTCAGAGTTTTGCCGTATTGATGCAGCTGCCCCCACCTCAGCTCACTGAAGTCCTTCAGCACTGTGCCGATCTAAGACAACCGTTGCGAGACCACTTGATGTCCTTCACTGAGGCGCAACGAGCTCACATACCTAAGGCGGTACAAGACATTGTCATGGGGGCCTTTCAGGCACCGCCACCAGTTCCTGCGGTGAGTGCTTTTACTGTTATTTCATAAGGTTAGACCATTGAAATGTTAACCCAATATGGTCTTGCATCAGAGAGACATAGCAGGGCGAGAGGGATGGAACGGCGAAAAAAGCAAAAAAATATAGGTGCATATCTCAAGTTTTGTTTTATATGTGGTTTTGAAGTTCAAATCAGTTAGATGACGCCCCCCATTTGACATTTAGTAAGGCGATTTCTGACGTTTGTCATGACTATTGTCAGCATAGCAGGTGTTATGTTGGCAATTTCTTCCCGAATGTTGGCATTTAAATCTTCTTTGGGGGTGCACATACACTAGGGATTTAAAAAAACCCCACAAATAAATCAGAAGCGGACAATTCGGACAGCTAGTTGCACCAGTAGTATTAGATGTTTCTGGCTTAAGGGTCCAGGGTATAGCGCGCGAAATTGGGAATCCAAGAAAAGACGTATTCCCGTTTTACCAAGGAAGCGTGACCGCATGTTCCTTTCTCCAGTGTGTGTGTCTAAGATGAGGGGGAATAAGTCCAAAAATCCAAACGTAGGGTCAAAAGGACCAAAGGTCCTTACCGTCCAAAGGTCACCATAAAAATGAATTTCGCATTTCCAAGCTCCTGACGTTACCTTTAAACCCACAGTAATGACAACGAGCCTTTCGGTTTCAATTTCTCAAAACCGTAATATTAATTTCCATGATGTCATCTTTTTAATGATATTTATGATTTCAAAGCATTTTGTCAAAACTGACTCTGGTAATGTCAGTGCATAATTATACTGGGATTACTATGTGTCTCATTTGCGTAAAATTTTTTGTGTAAGAGACACCTACAGAAGCAATTGGATTCGAGATAGAGAAAAGGGATCACAAATAATTCCCTTTGTCTTTATGGGCCATTGAGGTTATGCATGTGTAGATATATGAATGACTTGAACATCAGCTTTTGAAAATAAATATAGAAATGCGAAATTCTTTTGCTAGGATTTACCATACTGTATTTGCTTTGGTCTATGCGGACCTCAGGCATGTTATAATATTGAATTGACATGTTAGAAACTACAATTATTGATAACTTAGAACTTTGATTTGACTGTTTTGAAAATTAATCTGATGCTTGGTAATATTCAATTGATTATTTGAAACCAAACTGCTCGACTTGATTAAAGGAACACTTTTTTTTGGAAACTTTTTTCTTCAATTGTATATTGTCAATGAAATTACGGTTTAAATGTGAATGTAGCCCTAAGTTTGTTGAAACAGTAGTGTGAATAGCATCGCGTTCGAGTAAAATGTGTCGCTGCTAAGACATGTAGAGACACCAGGTGTCCAAAATAAAAGTTGCAAGATTGTTCATGCGAGTATAACCATCAAATGGGGTATTTTCCGAACAAAATTTTATGACGGAATATTGATGTTACGTCCCCAAAAACCTTGTAACGAACATTTTTACGTTTTATTGTGAACGCGAAGCGGGTTAAAATCCCCTCCAAAGTTCAAACATAAAATTTCGCGCCAAAGCTGTGACGTAATAAATCTTAGCGTGTCGTAATACGTCCTTCGTGCTGCTATCCTTAGAATGTGACTCTACTTTGTCGTCTGACCTCCTTTTCTCCATCTACAAACATAACCTCCGCTTCGTATTGACATTGACAGATGTGTGCATCATTTCATCATGGTTAATTTAGAAACCGTGACAGTCGTGAGACCAGTGACAGGCTGTTAAAGAATGACGAGTAAAATTGTGAAAAGTAACTAGGAAACATTCTCAGAGTAAACTCTAATTACATAATAATGCAAAAAATGGAATTGCAGTGTAATATAACATTTATATTCTACAAATATGAACTTAAAATTAAGTTTACATCCTCTATGTGACAACCTTGAATCTACGCATAATTCAAATTAATATAGTCACATCCTATCTACATCCGGCATAAAAATGACTTTTGATTGGTTGATTTCTTAGGTGGGACGTTTAAGAGATTTAAATGAGCTCTTTTTCAAAGGGATGATTTTCAAACTCTATCTTCACTCCACGTGGACAGAAAAAAATTGAGCAAACAGTGCCATCATTACAAATTAGATACAAGCAATCCATCCCAGCCAGTAAACAGGCAATATTAGCTGGTTGAAAAATACCCCATTCACTGAGTTACAAGCTACTTTCGTATTTTTTTTGTAATGCTCAGATGGTACGAAGTCCCAGATAACTGTTTGTAGCATCGTAGCGCCTTGTGACACCCAGGGCTCCAAACTACCTGTAACCCCGCACCCCCGCATTTTCAAATTTTAACCAAGAAATGTCGCATCTAGAGCATGTGAAAGGAACATTATCCAGTACAAAGGGATTGCAAGAGATGACACTTTACATTTTTATGTGGAAAATATTCACCACCAGCACCGAAGTGGGTGATCTTCACGAGTCACCACAAGTCACCACGGTTACTCACCATTAGAATGCACATGAATTGTCTAAATAGGCTGAAATTAGCATATAATAAATGTTAGATGCCTAGCCCAATATCTTTGTATCAGCGATCACCTTACGTCTTCACTCCATTATTACATTTCACGTCGTCTATGTGAAAAGGTTTGCAACACCTCCGTGTCGTAATACTTCCACGGAACATATGTCTCTCTACTACGTTCATCTTTATTTTCACTGAGGATAGTCACTTGACAAGCTTCGGGAGTGTTGAACATTGAGGGGGGCCATTTTAGCAATCCGCTAAAACTTGCAGCACAAAGATTACACTAGTGTAACTTTTTTCTGGCGTTCAGACAGAGCATAACATTTCGTCTACAAAGTATCCTAATGGCGAGAACTGTGGTACGTCTTAACATAGTAAAAAGCTCCTTCCTTTGGCTCCCCGTCCCATAGCATGAAGCTATACTATAGTCTGAGATGCCTTTGCAACCAAATTATCGCCCGCCCGATAAAAAAGAGTGTGATGCCGCTAGGTCTTTTTTTTCCAGGTCAAGGGATAGCCTATTATGAATACACACATTTTTTATGACCCCCACCCCCCAATTACTCCAATTTGACCCCCACTCAAAAAAGTAGAAAATGATCAGGAACCCCTAAAACGCTTAAAAATTAAGTTTCAGTTGTTTCATATTTTTAGTATTATTATTGCTGCGTCGCCACTGACACGATTTCTAAAAACCATAAACATTTGCCATCCTAGCGACGGTAATAATACTGTGTAAAAATTTCATAAAAATCAACCAATAGAATATTCGTATATATACGTCAGAAAATTCCCCGGTTTCTGTAATAGGCAAGGTCATGTTCGGATGGACCTAAAAAAGTGTATTATGACGCTAGGTCTTTCTTTCACAGGTTAGTGGACAGCCTATTATGAATACAACAAATTTTTCAGTTTTAAAACCCCCCACTTCAATTTAATCCCCACCCAAAAAGAAGGAGAAAATGATCAGAGACCCCTAAAAGAGGGATATTAAAAATATTTGGTTGTTTGCTAATTACGCCGCCCATGCATCGATTTTCAAAATTATAGGAACATTACCTGCTACGACCCCACAGCATATCGCTGCCCATATTTCATCACAATTCATGTAGCGCTTACTCAGATTACGAGGCTAGAAAAACTCCAACAGACAGACAGACCAACGGAAATGAGTGACGTGGACTTTCGTTATGTAGATATCATAAAACGGTCAAAAAGCGTATTATCTCAAAATAGAACATCACACATAATGATGATACCATTTTATTATTTCCCATTGCATGAAGCTATAGTCTAACAACATCCAACACAAAAACCCCCGTAAATAGTTTCTTGCGTCTCCCTCCTTAGGAATTGGGCGCTACAGTTTTTTTCTGCATGCTTGAACTGGACGATGCGAAACGATCAAGAGCCTCCAACCCGTCTAAAAACGAAGTTTCAGATGATTTTATGTTTTTGGTTTTTTGATTATTGCTGCTTCGACACTGATACGGTTTTTCAAAAACAGAGTCGTTTTCCGTTCACACAGCGGTAATAAATTCTGTGTCAAAATTTTATTAAAATCAATTCAATAATTTTCGCTTTACGCAATATACATAGAACGGAATAAAGCAAAACTAGTATCTACAGATCACAAAATTGGTTTCTGTAATAGGCAAGCCAATGTTCGGACGGACCTAAAAAAGTGTAATGTGCCGCTAGGTATTTCTTCTACAGGTCAGTAGACGGACTACTATGAATACACCAAGTTTTTCAGTTTTACTACCCCCCACCCTCCAATCGCCTCGATTTCACCCCACTCAATAAAAAATTGAAAGTGAAACAAAGTTTGAGCTGTTTTCGTATTTTTAGTTTTTTATTATTGCTGCGCCGCCACTGACACTATTTTTCCAAGACATGCGCGTTTTCCATCCTCGCTGCGGTAGTAATACTGTGTCAAAATTTCATTAAAACCAATTAAATAATTTTCGCGCTACGCAAATTCTGAGTCCCGTGGTTTCTATAATAAGCATGCAACGTTCGGATGGACCTAAAAAAGTGTATCATGCCGCTAGGTTTTTCATTCGCATATCAATAGACAGCCCATTACAAACAATTTTTCAGTATTACACCCCCCACCCCTCAGCCACCCCAAATTCACCCCCACCCAAAAAAAAGTAGAAAATTACCAGGAACCCCTGAAACGCCTAAAAATGAAGTTTGAGGTATATTTGAAATTTTTCGATTTTTGCTAATTACTCCGCCCCCCCCCCCCGTATAATGATTAGCAAAATTATAGGAATATTACCTACTACGACCCCACAGCATAACGCTGCCCATTTCATCACAATCCATGCAGCGGTTACTGACAAACAGACAGACAGACCGACAGACAGACAGACAGACCGATGGAAATTAGTGACATGGATTTTCGTTATGTACACATCATAAAACGCCCAAAAAAGGTATTATCTCAAAATCGAAAATTTTCGCGATCACAATACTCCCCTCACTATCGGTGTGGGAAGTAAAAGCGCTTAAATAAATTTTGCGAGTCGATACCTCTCAGGCATTAACGCACAATTAAAATCGTGAAATTTTAATATAGTTAGATGATGAAGAAAATGGATTTCACCCTACCTATAGTGAGCTTAAGGTCAGTGCTGATCCTGGCGACGGGCAAAAACGTGCCCCGCACGTGGGCGGCCAAATTTGAAAGGCGCCCGCACTGACGGCGGTGTTACAAGAACTCCTAAATTTCAACCAAAAACCATTCACGGTGCATTTTAGTTTAGAGTAAATCGGCCAAAATCGAATTCGCACAAGGGCGGCCACCCAAAATAGGGCCTTGCTCAAGGATATCACAATCCCTGTTTGGAACATGTGCTGAATCGCATCAGGCACGATCTCCTTAGTCCACGACGCCGCTGAAATTAAAGAAATGACGTAACAGAAACCACTACTCCAAGGGCAAATTGAATTACAGTATTGCCTCGAGTGCTCCCTCCCACCCTTTGCATTCTTATCTGACCACCCGGTACATTTAGTAATAAATTTGGAGTATTTTCAGACACAAGATGATGTAGTTATCGTCGGAGCTGCAGTGCCAGCACCGCAAGTTGAGCCGTTACCGCCAGGTATGGAATGAGAGTAAACTTATTTTCTATCATCCGTTTATTTTTATATGATTATTATGTTAATCGACTTATATGTAAGTTTGAAATAGTTAATATCGATGAGGTGAACAATGTTTGTCATAGGAAAATCATATAGCTATATGTTTGTCGCATTTTATAGAAACAGCAAAGTGTATTAAGATGTATTCACTCAATAAAATGTTGTTCTACTAAAAAAATCTGTGCATTATTATTTTGTTCAATTGGTCGGTTGCATGTCAAGACTTATTTGTTGTACATTCTGGCTTTAGAATTGGCAATATTGGTGGATCATGGTGATCTTCGTGGCGACGCTGGTACTCTGGTTTATGCACAGTAAATTGAAAAATCTTGACCCAAAAGAAAACCCTCAGTAATATATTTTTCGAGTTGTAGTGATTTCTAAACTTAATTCTTTAGTAGCTTAGTTAATTATTATTTGTTTATTAAACTGATATACACAACGATTATCTTTAAACCTAATAAAAAAACAGATAAATAATGCTGCTCTACTTAGTTAAAACGTCGTAACTACCATTTTTTTTACTGAGATAATTGAGATCTTATGAATTTGTTTTTGCAGTCTGCGTTTTATGCTAAATGTTTACCCTTATCTACAGTTAAGGAGGATTTTTCACACTAAAGTGAAGATGAATTTAATTTTTTTTTCATTTTTAATAAGCTTAATCACAGCTATCTACCATAAAAAAAATCAACACCTGTTATCGATCATTTCAAAAAGTTACTAACGAATAAAAATCTGAATTTTAACATGGGCTCGTATGAGAGAGAGGTGCGTCTTTTTGTATTTGAAGGTGAAATAAACATACTTTAGAGTAGACGAAAACATAAATAATGCTTATAAATATTCTTTGGAATATGAAGTTAATATTATTGCATTAAAAAATAGGGGTTCCCGACCGTTTGAATTAGTTATTTATTATTTTAGTGACAGTATTTGAAAATGTTTCTTACCATACTGCAATCGGGAAACAGTGTCTTCCCTCTCTCCTCAAAAGCCTTAGTGACAGTGTCATACAACATACAACCTTGGTTAGGTTAGGTTTATTTGTTGCGATAGCGCTGTCGTTTGTGTGTTATAGTCTGGGAGTTTTAGTATGGGGTTTCTTGATGATGATGTGTTAGCTGGTCCTGATTCCTGACTTAAGACTTTAAGGCCCGGTTTTTCAAAGTGTAATTAAGTACAAATTAAAGTGAATCTTGAAATTAGCACAAAATATGCGTTTTTCAATTGGCAGTTAATTCATAATTTGCTCGCATCTGGGGATTAATTACAAATTAAACTAATCAGAGGTTTTAGTTATGATTACCAGGAATAATTATTAATTAAAATAGATTTGACAGTTACACATGTCAGAAGTTACGATATTCTGATAACCTATAATCGCTGTTATCTTTTGATTTCAATATGGATTATGACATAAATGCCCATTCAAGTGATGAAGAACAAACTTAAGCTTGGTTTTTCGTTTCAAATTGTTATATTTGATTTTTATAACTTCTCCAATATTTAAATTCATTTTCATTCACGTTAAACTCTTGCTCAATTTTTCTCCAACACACGTCTTTTTCCTCCCATGTAGTGGTTCTGCTATTTTTACATTCAATAGTCCAATAGTGCATTTATATTTATTCACTAATTTTACAAGTGCTTCTTCTTGACTTGTGAAGTTTGGTAACCTCGTTCGATGTACATTCTTACCTCTGTAATTGTATTTAAAATTTACACAGCTATATTCTCTGAGGAATTATTGAAAGACAAGAATATATGATTAAGAATATCATGCTTACCTATTGTCAGAGTCCATGACCAAGTTATGTTTTCATCAAAATTTAGCCGTAAAACTAAACGAGATTTCAAGTGAAATTAGCGCCATAGCATTTCCAAAAGTGACGTTATGATGACTAATTGTGACATATATCACCATTACAAAGGCCAAAATACCACCGAACAACAAAATTAGACAAATATGGCCCAACTTACAACACACAATTTAATAGAATGGTGATCCCCAGTGTAGCCAACATTACGTAATCAAAAATTAGCAAATTATCAATTTATATGTGCTATGAAAAACACTTCTGTAGTTCAATTGGTAATTAAGACGTAATTCGTAATTTCATGATTCGAGATTAATTAATAGTTAATTACAGTTTGAAAAACCGGCCCTAAGGGTCTGCGTATCTCGCAAAAAACTTCATCACAAAAAATATGTTATCTGCAAAATGTGTGTGACTTAATACACATGATCATGTATGGGAAATTGGAAAAATCGGACTATTTTACTGAGGCTGAAATTCATTTATATGACAATGGTATGAAAACTATAAAAATAATTGTTGGCTGATACGCGGGTGTTGTTAGATGCGCGTTAAATAAAAACGGACGCTGTTACATGTCGAAAAAACAGATTATAAAGATAATCCTCGTAGTTAGGCTTTCTCAAAAAATTATAATGCTCATCTCTAAAACGGCTGTGAGATAAACCTTACTCCTAAGGTTCCGCCACTTCTCCAAGTGGTTCTAAACCTTATCAAAAAAATGCACCGCTGCTATTCATATATTCAAGCCGAAGATTTCTTTGGCTCAATGTAACACTTAACCTGTAATTATTTTATTCACATGTCAGTTTGTGACGTTTGTGTTTGAAGGGAAAACGATTGATAAGCTCATTTTTCGAATTTTATTAAAACTAAAATCTCATTAAATATATTTTTATAGTTTGAAGACTGCATATTTTTTTCACTGTTCCGGGTGACTTCAGAAACAAACTTTATTGTATTACATCAAATAGAAAAAAAAACTTGAATATCCGTTCTTTCGTTCTCGGACAACTCTCTGGCGTCCTAGAGTTAAATATGTTTGCTATCTTCTCCGCATCACATATCACTCAGTCAGACAAACTGATTCAGCGAAACTGAATCGTTAGAACCCGCCTTAAGTCACAGATTTCGCAGCTAACATATTTTTTGTGATGAAAATGATCAAAATCTCAAGTCAGGAATCAGGACCAGCTAGCATAGATCTTTTTTATCATCAGCATCGTGAAACTGTATACTAAAAAACCAGTCTCAGTATAATGGTCCGGCGAAACTTCACGTCAGCCCCCCACACAAACGATGATAAACAAAAGTAACCTAACCGCCATCGTATGACGCTGTCACTATGGTTACTGTAAGGGGGGAAGCGCTGTTGCCAGATGGCAATATGGTAAGAATCAGTTTTAACTACCATGACTGAAATAATAATAACTGATTCAAACGATCGTCAACCCTATTTTTTTAATGCAATAATATAAATTACATATTCCAAAGAATATTTCTAAACGTTTTTTAATGTTTTGTCTAATCTTAAAATATGTTTATTCCACCTTTAAATACAGAAATTCGATGATCTCTCATAAGAGCCCATGTTAAAATTCGGATTTTTAATCGTTAATAATTTTGTGAAATGATCGATAACAGATGTTGATTTTTTATGGTAGATACCTAAGCGATTAATCTGATCAAAAATGAAAAAAAATAATTTCATCTAATAAACACTTATGTGAACGAACGTCCTTAAGACGTTCTAATTTGGCGCATATATGGCTTATAGCATGAGGGACAGACCTTCGGAATTCTATAAAAGGTGAATGTTCTTCTATGTGTCCCCCAATACAGGTAAGAACAATCTCCACTTATGAAACCGGGGTTTAGCAGGTAAGAGATAGCAAAGCGGTACAAAATCCCATCTTAGTCAATTTGTTGATGAAGATACGTTTTGTCATGGCCGACTCTACACTAGGCCGGAGCCTTAGATGTGGCAACGTGGCTTAGCTGTCAAATAGTGGCCCTACAGTTTCAGAATAATTATTACACTTTATATGTATTAGAGTTCATCTCGGTTAATAAATTAAGAAAAATACTTTTTAGAACTACTACTACTAATACCACTTGCATCTGATGTCTGGTTCTTCGTAGTTAGACACTACAAAATAAAAATAAACGCAACCTGTTTCCTGATGTCACTTCCACTTCCACTTAAATGAACACTCAATTTACTTTATAAATTGTCACTTGAGCTAGAAAAATTCACTATTAGGTCACTGTGAAGCCATTCTTGCCGGTCTTGATTCCCTTTCACTATCAAAGCTCTTCGTAGGTATGCCCAGATGCATGCCCTGGTTGGCATGCCCAGATGAGTTCTATTAATTGTCTTTTTCTGTGATATTTGGGAGGTCCAGAAAACATTGTAGGTACCACATTGTGGTTTAAAATAGGTATTATCCTTTGAAATGTTTGTAAATTATTGTCTTTATCCTTATAAATCTAACCAGCCCTTCCGAGGAATACCTTTCACCCACTTCTGTTTATGTCCCTTATTGGGCGCACAATTGCTAGTGCAACCTGGTACTACACGCTTTGCAGGCATCTTTTTATCTTTATAGTTTCATTTGTGCAGGTAAATCAGTAGAAACCCATTAAAAATCACCTTCCACTCTTCGTTGTTACTCTGGAAGGTTATGTTGGTAAGTCCTTGTTTGGAAGCCCCAATTGCTATTGCAACCTGGTACTACACACTTTTCAGGCATCTTTTTATCTTTATAGTTTCATTTGTGCAGGTAAATCAGCAGAAACCCATTAAAAATCACCTTCCACTCTTCGTTGTTACTCTGGAAAGTTATGTTGGTATGTCCTTGTTTAGAAGCCCCAATTGCACTTTGCAGGCATCTTTTTATCTTTATAGTTTCGTTTGTTCAAGTAAATAATTAGAAATACATTAATAATCACCTTCCAACCATATTTTTTGCTCTGAAAGAATACACTAATGACAACAACAAATAAAAGCTCGGCCCGCGAACAGTGTTGCAATATTTCAATGCTCCGGCCTAGTGAGTAAAGGCGGCCATGGTTTTGTCCATTTTTCCGATTAACAGATGAAATACCTGATTTCTGGTCTTAAATTATTGTGATATAATATTTGTCATTATAAGATTCACCGTTTATATTATCAAATCGAAGTTTTAGTTCTATTTGGTTGTACTTGTTCGTTTTCTATCGTTTACAGTCGTTATCTGCCTGCTTTCTGTTGTTTTGGCTAGCTTTGATTTTATTCGGTTGTATTTGGTCGCTTTCTATCGTTTACAGTTGTTATGTGCCTGCTTTCTGTTGTTTTGGCTAGTTTTGATTCTATTCGGTTGTACTTGGTCGCTTTCTATCGTTTACAGTCGTTATCTGCCTGCTTTCTGTTGTTTTGGCTAGCTTTGATTTTATTCGGTTGTATTTGGTCGCTTTCTACAGTTTTGCAGTTGTTATCTGCTTGCTTCCTGTTGTTTTGAGCTAGTTTTGATTTTATTCGATTGTATTTGGTCGCTTTCTAACGTTTACAGTTGTTGTCTGCTTGCTGAGCTTCGAGGTGACATCGCTTTGTAAATGGGGACGGACAACATTGCATAAACGTTTTTGTTTAAAAACGTGTATATTCACATCTGAAACGACAAGTTAACTGTGGATACAACTGATGAACTGAGTTCGTAAGTTGAAGTAGAAACAACTTTTGAAGATGAACAGTGACTCAGTGTAGAACAGGATGACTGGCTGCTTAGGGTCTTCCTTGAAGCTGGTAGTTTGATTCTGTACTCCATAGTGTAGTAGTTGATCTGTGGCGCCATCTCACCAAAATTCAGTGATAAATCATATAATGCGGTTGTCACTTGCTTGTTGACGTCTTGCAGTTGCCTGATCTCGAAGTCTCTCTGGAAGTAGAAGGTATCTGATAAACTATTTGTTTGTAGGCTCAAGATACGAGTGTCTTTTTCGAATTCCACGCCCAAAAATATTCACTTTGAGGCTGCGATTTCCAACCCACGCCAACCTCAATCTGGATGCGTTACTGCGCCACTAGACAGGCTACTGGATTTAGCTAGGAAACATTTTCGGACTTTTCTTAATGTTTTGAGGTACGGGATTAGTGGATAAATTCTGTAACTTTCTTTATAGTAACGAAAGCAGGTGAAAACGAAGCTAATCATTTACGAAGACGATTTTTGATGTCATTCCATAACCAAAGTTAACCCTTCGTTACGCTTTCAGCATGGAGCTCCATGACTCACGAGCATTCACGAGTTGGCTTAAATATCTCTGGATGAGACTTTGCAAAATTCAGCAATGCCGACCATTGCGAAGGATTATTTTTTTCTCTCCGATTCATTGATTGTTGATTAAGTACACAAAGAAATTTAAGCAAATTGTCACTTTGACGCACAGCAATAATAACGTCAAAACTTGACAAAAGAAATCCAAAATCTTTCGCTATCGCTTATACCGTTCGTCTGCGTTCGTTATGTCCGAGCCGGAACGAAGACATTTATGGAATACCGAAACGAGCGAAAGCGTTGAAAGAATGTCGCTATCGCTTCGCTTAGAGTTACAGAATTCACCCACAGATCGTCTTAGAATTTGAAAATGTTATTTGCGCATGTTCGAAAACTAAGAAAAATGAATAACTTTTGGATGTCTGCGCCAGATGATCTACGCTCATATAGATAAGTATCCCTCGGGTTAAAATTTTTTTCTCATTCTGTTTTTTCTTTGTTACAGAAATTACCCTAGATTTTTCACTACTTCATATAATAATAATAATAATTTATTCATGTTAATACACAAATATTGTGTTTACATAAGTCAGGTTCGGCAAAATTTACATATATATACGTAGACAATACATACACATTTAAAATCAATAAAAATACACATGCACGACAGATTAAAAGTGACACATATAGTATTTACATCAGGCGTTAAAAAGAAACAGCAGTCATGGAACCATGTCATTAAAATCGTTGCTTAAATATTCCTCTATACTATAAAAAGCCTTAAGTCATGGCCGACTCTACACCATGCCTTAGATGTGGCAACGTGGCTTAGCTGTCAAATAGTGGGCCTATAGTTTCAGAATAATTATTACATTTTATATGTATTAGAGTTCACCTCGGTTAATAAATTAAGAAAAAGACTTTTTAGAACTACTACTACTAATACATCTGATGTCTGGTTCATCGTAGTCAAACACTACAAAATAAAAATAAACCCAACCTGTTTCCTGCTGCCACTTCCACTTAAATGAACACTCAATTTACTTAGTAAGTGGTCACTTGAGCTAGAAAAATTCACTATTAGGTCACTGTGAAGCCATTCTTGCTGGTCTTGATTCCCTTTCACTATCAAATCTTTTCGTAGGTATGCCCAGATGCATGCCCAGATGAGTTCTATTAACTGTATCTTTCTGTGATATTTGTGAGGTCCAGAAAACATTGTAGGTATCACATTGTGCTTTAAAATAGGTCTCATCCTTTGAAATGTCTGTAAAGTATTGTCTTTATTCTTATAAATATAACCAGCCCATACGAGGAATACCGTTCACCCACTTCTGTTTATGTCCTTTATTGGAAGCACAATTGCTAATGAACACTCAACTTACTTTGTAAATTGTCACTTGAGCTAGAAAAATTCACTATTAGGTCACTGTGAAGCCATTCGTGCTGGTCTTGATTCCCTGTCACTATCAAATCTTTTCGTAGGTATGCCCAGATGCATGCCCAGATGAGTTCTATTAACTGTATTTTTCTGTGAGATTTGAGAGGTCCAGAAAACATTCTAGGTACCACATTGTGCTTTAAAATAGGTCTGATCCTTTGAAACGTTTGTAAATTATTGTCTTGATTCATATAACCCAGCCCTTCCGAGGAATACCTTTCACCCACTTCTGTTTATGTCGTTTATTGGAAGCACAATTGCTAGTGCAACCTGGTACTACACACTTTGCAGGCATCTTTTTATCTTTATAGTTTCGTTTGTGCAGGTAAATAATCAGAAACACATTAAAAATCACCTTCCATTCTTCTTGTTTACTCTGGAAGGTTATGTTTGGTCGAAGCACAATTGCTAGTGCAACCTGGTACTACACACTTTGCAGGCATCTTGTTATATTTATAGTTTCGTTTGTGCAGGTAAATAATTAGAAACACATTAAAAATCACCTTCCAATCTTATTTTTTGCTCTGGAAGATTACACTAATGCATGACTTATGACTTAACAACAAATAAAAGCTCGGCCCCCGATTCAGTGCTGCCATATTTCAATGCTCCGGCCTAGTGAGTAGAGTCGGCCATGCTTAAAAGGGGTGATACACGTACGAACTTTAAGTACGCGGTTTTTAAGTTCGCGAACTTACTCGGCTCGACGCGGTGACACACGTGAAGTTGAAATTACTCATTTTGATAATTTTCCTAAATAAACAAAACTTTTAACAAACGCCAAACACAACAAGCGTTGCGCATCGATGGCCTGCCAAAACAAAGTGGTGTCTCGCGGCTCGCAGTACCCACATAACACTGTATGGATATGTACATCCATAGAATGTACATTAGACATCTCAGTATGAACATGTATATTTTGAATATTCATAGAACGTCAAATGCACATACGAAAAACGATATACACTAGTGTAACATACTATGTATATTCACGTGTGTATATACATATGTGAATATACATAAGATATGCATAAGATGTTGCTCTAGGTATTACATCAGAATTTTTGTGTGCATTGTTTGAGTTGATTTAGGTACATACTGACGCTTGACAAAATCCACACGTCAACTGATTTGACTTTATTATTCTTGGCTGCTTGAAGAGTTTGAAAAAATAGTCTTTGATGCGTATAATATTATATGGCTTGAAATCTTAAATATAGCTGGGAGGCGGCAAAAAAGCAAAGGCACCCTTTAAACTAAATTCAGATTTCACTTTAAAGAGTACATTTATTTTTGCTTTTTAACCGCATCCGGCATCCCAGTTATATTTAAGATTTTATATTTCCTCATTTGTATCTGGAAATTTCGCGCCACTTCATAACGAACTCTTATCTAGGCGTGCGGCGCGTGCGCGATACGCGAACAACAGCTAAGAATGCCAAGATGGTGATGCAGAACGGTAACGCTCATACGTACGCGTACGGTTGCATATTTGCATTTGCAGTATTTGCACTATTCCTATTCCACCATTGCTAATCAGTGTTCAGTGTTGAGATTTTGTGGTGCAAAGTGTACAAACCGCCATGTACTGGTACCATCGACTACTGGCTGTGCCCATTACCTGTTTGTTTTTTAGTTTACTTCAAAAGTCGACGAGTTTTGCCCATGGTTTAGTTATCTTTAGCTACAGGTGTGAGGCTACAGGTGAAGTAGTTATACTCCTAAGGTAAGTAACGTTCTAGCCAAGGGTACACCAAACTTTCAGGGTGGTTTCCTCTGCGATTGCGGATAATCTTGTGTTAAATAAATACGAATCCGAAAATCATACTTTTTAGGTTAGAGCACATTTTATGATGGAGAAGACCCAATTAAGCCATAGGTCACGCCTCAGGGCAATAAAAACGCGTAGTGATGAGTCGATGTTACTAATTTATAATAATAGTTATACCCAAGAACAAGATATAGGACCCAATTCATGTCATGATACTGCCCAAAATGTTAATTTTGACAATAGTTATAATCAACAACAAGAAATAGAACCCAATTATTCAGTCTAGCTACTGCTCAAAATGTTCATGTTGACAACTTTCAAAGCACTTTTTCTAATTTGCCACCATATCAAGATGAATATGTTCAGCAAGAACTGAGGAGAGATGTTGATACTCTCTCCGCCCCTGGTTTCAATGATAAAGAAGATAATTATGTAGAGAACAAGCATGAGATATTTAAATTAGATTTAGTGCAGTCGTCTGTTAGCAAAAATATACCACATTCATCCTTAAAAAGACTGCTACAAGTCATTAGCAAAACATACCCTGACATAAATTTACCAAAAGACCCCTAGATCTCTCTTAAAGACTCCAAAATCAGTAGGTGTGACCAACGTTGAAGATGGGGGTACCTATCATTATTTCGGAATCGAAAAAACAATCAATATGTTATATAACCAGTACAATATAACTATTTCAGATAGTAATGATATAGTTAAACTAGCTTTAGCGATGGACTTCCCTTGAGTAAAAGTTCTAACAGTACCTTCTGGCCAGTTTTATGTGCTGTTATATCTATTGAGGATTTAAAGGGTGTTGTTTTTCTTGTATGCATCCAAATATTTTACTGAACGATTTTGTTGCTGAATCTATTCGGCTGTTAGAAAATAGAATACGTATCAATGGAGACAATTTTTGATGATAGATGTTATTTTCTTTTTTCTATCAAAATTTGGCCATATTAGCAACTTTTATGCAAGTTAGATATCACATACCGTCTGGAACTAATACTTTCTCACCTATGAAAAATGCTATTTTCATAAAAAAAAATAATTGGGTTTTCCTTTAAGTGCAAAAATTAATGAATAATATGATAATACTGTTTTAGTAACATGAATTTGGATGAAAAAGAATGGATTGTTGTGCATTTTATTGACGAAGATATGCTTGAAGCAGTCCCAAGAGTTTGGTACATGTTTGAATATAATATGTGTAGTTGGCCACCAATGAATTTTCGAAGATTTCTGCCAGATCTTATTAAGAAAAAGGAAATTCCAGAAGATTTTCAAGCAAAAATATTAGGCCCATATGGTAAGTACTGTATAAGCTATTATGAATTGATATATGATTTTATAAATGCATTTAGATGATTTCCAAATGGCTAAAAGAAAAGCCCTTAAAGCCCAAGATACCATGGATTTATCGTCCAATAATGATATACCAAGTAGAAAAATGAGGCATTTTAAACACATACAGAAGAATAAATTTCTGAGCAGTGATTCAGAAAATGACAAAGATGATGATGATGATGATGATGAAAATATCTATCCTTCTATGCCAATAAAAAATTTGGCCACCCAGTTAAATGTAAGTAGTAGAATTTTTGTACTTAGAAGCATGGTTACATAGTAAAACATTTTTCATGCAATTATTTCTGTAATCATAATTCAATTCACTCTGAGTTATTATTGATGCCTTACTAACAACATAGCTATGATGAGTACAACTGATTATAACCAGTTAAAAAGATTCACCAATATGTGAGGATTTAACTTTATGACTTGTTTGTTATTTTGTGAAACCCTGCAGCTCTGGCATTTTTTAAGTTTGAGACCCTTGTAATAGTAATCAATTGTATTATTGCCTTCTGCACAATCTCAATTGCAACATGATCTGAACATTTTCAAAAGTTTGTTGCTACAGCTGCAACCTCAAGACAGGCCTACTTATATATACCAAAAAATTAAAATAGTGTTTGTAACTTTTCAAACCCATTTCAACATTTAATTGTCTTCCAGACTAATAAAAATTTGGATACTCCTGTTCAAATGCATCACAACAATCCCAGAGGTCAGTTATACACTAAGCATACATCCCCTCAAGTATTGCCCCAAAAATGTAATAGTCAACCTGAATTTGGAGTTTTTCCAACCAGTTGTAACAAGGAAAAATTACAACCCAACTTCAACTTCCCTCCAAAAACTGATGGGTATGGATCAAGTTTAGAAATGAAGGGTAAGTAATTATTAGCAGAGTTGGTTCATATGCTTGTTGAAATTCATTTAATCATACAGAAAAATATTTTTATTGTTTTGTTTTCAACAAGCCCTCAGTTGAACAGGTGTTATTTATTATGTTATCAATTTTTTGTTTTTCATAAAAAAGTAATGGATCCTATCATACTGGAATTATTTCAGAATTTCAAAGACAAGTGCTGCATCAACTAAATGTGCTGAGCGCTAAAATATTAGAAAACTCTGAGGTACTTCAGCTGTTATTAGCACAGAAAGAAGTCCGACAAGTAAATTACGATAATAGTTCACTGGACGAGATGCTGCAACTCTTTCCATTAAGAACAGAAGAAAGTCTGTCCCAATTAGAAGCATTTTTGGATAGCAATGACAACATGGTTGCATTGGTATATAAAGGTGACTATACATTCTATCACACTCTGATCAATTGATTGTTTCAGGCAAAAGAATTGAGCCGGAAGGGTGGAGGCTCAGCTAATGCTTTAGCAAAGAAAATTTTGTACTGCTGTTTCAGCAATGAACTAGGTCTGAAGTTTAGTTGGGAAGGAGCTAAGGGAAAGAGACCCTTTAAAAACCTGATTTCTCAGGCAGTATTAAGTAAGTGGTTTTATATAATGTACTATTAATAATTTATGAATATATGAATTAATTTATTAAGTGACAGGGTTCTACAGAGAATATATTTTTCTTCATAGCATCTTTCAGCTAGAACTGTTACTATTTTTTCAACAAAAATGACTTGTGCTTAGTTGGTCATCTTTCACCATTTATTTGCATTTTAGAAGCAGTACCGTTAAACAAAGTGATGAAGATGAGGCAATAAAGACTGTCAAGCACTGGTTAGTCAGAGCAAAAGATAGGATGAAGAATAACCTACAGAAGCAGGAAAAGTAAGTCAAATTTGAATGTACAAACAGGCAAAAAAACCAGTCAGCATTCATTCTGTATAATATTAAAATCATAGATGGCAGAGTATCAGTAACTGCAGTATTCATAAAATTAATCTTAACAGTTATATTTGATACATAAAGAGTTCATGAACAACCACAATTTTATGTTATTTCATTAAGTTTTTTTGAGGTGGGAAGCTTTCTAAGCATTAATATATCCTCATTTGTGTATTGGCAGGTACATTTGTCAAAAAAAAATTAAATTATACCTTTGGTCAAAGTTTGTTCTGTTTTATAGCTTAATTATCTCAATATACTGTCAAGTAATTTGGTTGCAAAAACAGCTTGCACATCATATTCACAGGCACATTTTTGAGTGCAATGATTCAGACTCTAGTTAATTAGCTAAATCTAGTATTCAAATTTGTATTTGGAATGCTGTAGATATTATGAAATTCCAATAGGTATTCAAGATTGGAATACAAAGAAAAAATATTCATTCTGGTATTCTGGTATAGAAATGTCTCCTAACTCAACATCTCAAGAGTGACTATGATCCAATCACAAGCATGATTTGTCCTTTATATTTTGCAATGTTTAGTGTAATGTGGCGAATTTGTAAAGTCATTTTTTTCTCATCAGATAATTATACCTATAGAATTTATATTTAAGGTTGAACATTTTTTGAGGTTGGCCTTAGGGTTGGGGGTGTGGGCTTCAGGATTTGGATTGACATAGCAAATTTCAGAAAATTTACAAATTATACAAATATTTTGAGTTTTTGGGGCAGGGGCTTACTAGGATTGAGAGTGACATGGCAAAATTTGGAAATTTTTAAAATTGCCAAACCCAATCTCAATCCTAACCCTAACCCCTACCCCACAAAATTTTCAAAATATTTGCAAAAATCCAAAATTTCCGAATTGTGGCATACCATACTCAATCTTAACCCCAACCAGAACTTTAACACCAACACCTACCCCAGCTTCAAAAAATTTTTTAAATTTTTAAAATTATCTTAGTAATTTTGCCGTGGCAATCCCAATATTAAAACTCGCACCGCTACCTCAACCCCCAAAAAAATTTCAAAATTTTAAAAACATTGCAAAATTTTCAAAATTTTAAATTTACATTCCTTAACTGTGTTTACTCACCCTCTTTACTGCCACAGTGCAGGGATTCAGTCAGGGTAGGCAATGGCACTGTTGTCACTTTGAAAACTAGTCAGTTACATGTTTTCAAAAACGTGATTCGCTGGGTAGAAAAAGGGCTCTTAGCTATTAACCTATTGCAGATTGTAACACAACCACACCACACTTCTTTTCTGTACACTGTACTTGATACAACTGTAGGTACAACACAGTATTATTGTGACAAAAAGGGCCTGGATGGGATGTAACATCTATCAGGTATAAAATAGACACAGGCAATTTCGGACCTAATTCGTAATGTGAGAACAGCCTAAATTACTGTGAAAGCCCATCAGACTAAAAATAATATGGGCCCGATAATGAGTTGTTTATCTTACACACGCGATTGGAATTCCCTCTGCACTTGTTCTAGGTGTTCTAGGTATTCCCCTTTGCCTTGCATGCTTAACTACAGACTTTGATAATACTTATTTTCGAATTATGAAATGTTCACACCCTGACATGAATTTTATTTTACCTGTTTCATTATCTACCTGCTTGAAAATAATTATTGTAATTATTAGTTAGTTATAGTGTTTATTATTGTATTATAAACTATTTTGTAACTATACGAGCGTTGCTCTATATCTCCGTCAATCCACCAATAGGCAGACAGCAGTTTCACGCTTATTAGCGATCATCAGTGCGCCATACGTCGACTGACGGAGGTAGAGAGCATCAGAATTTTCATGTCTACCAGACATGTGAAGCATGTGAGAGGAGGCGGCAGAAAAGATATTTTGTAACTAGTATACTATATATATTGACAGCCTCAGATTCAAATACGAAATTATTTGACCACCATGCGGTTTTCCGATTTCTATAAATTTTTCTTAAGAGTAATAGTTACATGTAAACAGCCGAAGTATCTTGAGCAAGTCTCCAAGAAAAATAAATAATTTTCAGAGAATTTTGATAGGTGCAATGTTATTGAATGGGTTTAGCTTCGACGGTAACGTTTAAATTACATTTGTATTTGGAGAAATCTGTAGATTAGTTAAGGAAACAACAATCAGAGATAACTTGATTTTTTTAAATTGGGATGCTTAACTTTTTTATAGTCATTATTTTTAAAATGTGTAGTCCAACACGACCTACATACACTCTCAAAGATAGATTTCTGAAAAGTGGTATCATTGAGTCACAAGAGTCCGAGGCGTTGAACGTGACTTACTCTGTATATATGTATTTTAAAACTCAAATCGATGTGTCCAAGGGTTTTTCTCAACAAGCCCTCTTTTATTTGTTTTCAAATTTATTCCGTTTAGCTGTTCCACACGAGATATATATGTATATAGCGAGATGCCCTACTAATTTTTTACATACCTACCTTTTAATTTTAAAGTATAGTTTTATAACGGTTAATCTTGATTTCTCTGTGATTTCAGACATGCCAACCAACAGGACAAAAACGACATCAGTGGTTAAGTATTGTTGCATTGTTAGATATTGGTATTAATAACATTTTATGATGAAAGTATAAGGTTTGTTTATTTTTCGGCCCTTACTCTCAAACTATGCACATGCTTAAACGTACATATATGTACATTTAATGGATATGCCATGGATGTGAAAGTTCGCGACAAACGGACATGCAATGTATATTTTTTTGATGTCTATTTGACATCCATTGGACATTCATTGTATGTACATGGTATATATTATGAATATACATGTACAGACCTGATGTATGTTACATATACTATGGATATACATTAGACGTACATATGTACATTTAATGGATATCCTATGGATGTGAAAGTCCGCGACAAACGGACATGCAATGTATCTTTTTTTGATGTCTATTTGACATCCATTGGACATTCGTGCTCCATTTGTGGATATACATATCCACTGATTCGATATCCAATGTATGTACATTGTATATACTTTTGTTATGTGGGTACGAGCTGAAACCAGCTACGAGCAACATTCCAAACCAGTTGGCTCGCCGGCGGTTTGCGCGACGGTTTTAAAGTACGCGTACTTACGGTGACACACAGGCGAAAAAGGTCGTCGAGCCATAAGTACGCGTACTTGCTCGTACGTGTATCAGCACTTTAAGTAGAAGATACCTTTTTACAGTCTGTTTAAAAACGTTTGTATCCAGTCTTTGTACAAGTTGCGGCAAAACATTAAAAAATTTCACACCAAAGTAATCACTACCGCACCTGGTCTTATGGAGTCTAGTAGGTATACTGCGGAATGATGTTTTCCGTGAATCTGGTATTATATTTATGAATGTCTTTTGAAGTTTTGAAGTTACCATGATTGTTTTAACATACAATAGACATTCCAATATATATAAACTAGGGTCAGTTAAAATTTTCAATTGAATGAATGGGCATTGAGATAGCCTTGCAACAAGACATTTCGTTTGAAACCAGTCAACATATCATTATCAAATTTAGAGGTTATATAATATTCTGCATCTTTTAGAGTAGCTGTCAAGGTAATGAGTCGCTAGCATACCGCCACTATCTTTTTTTAAACAGCAGAGTGGGCCGAATGATATATATCGCAGTAAAGCTCGTTTCTCCATATTTACAAAAATACTGAATAAATAGAACAGTACTGAAAAATAACGGTATAAAATACCAGGTATATACCTAAATATGTTTACCTACCCGTTGGGTATTTACCCACAGCGCATCATTGATCTCAAACGACTTGTCAACTGTACTGGCAAAACATTACCTTGTGAATAAATCACTATATCATGCTGAGTACTTACATGATACTTAGAGAGATCCATATTTCCTATTTTCCTCATAGCCCTCTTCATAGCACAGTCGGCTCTTTTGAGCATTGTCGTTTTTTCAAATTCTTGTTTTCTAACCATTTCTATATCTTCTTCCAGGTGAGTGACCTCATTTTGATATTCTTCTATTTTCTTTTTCACCTCTTGCATACAGTTATGGTGACCTTTAAAATGAAATGAGTTTTAAAACAATCTTGTAACACGAAAATGATGGTGCTTGCATGGATCATTAACTTAGTTATTCCTCTGTCAACTACTGTATTTGTTGCAACTTTGGTACTTTGTGTATAGGATTGCTGCCAGGTTTAGCCTGAACATTTTCTGTCTGGAACGCCTGAACTACCCTTAATTGCATGTATCTAGATGCTACCAAAAAATACCGGAAAACGAAGCGATTGCCACTGGGATTTGAACCTGCGACCTGCGAAATTCTTCTCCGACGCTTTGCCAACTGAGCCGGTCATGCCAACCCAGCCTGCAAAACGTCGACCGGATGTGTCGGATCATCACGCCAACTGACGGCTCCACTGGCGCCATATTCTGGTAGTAAGAAGCCTCTCGTATCTGTGTGATCACTGTGATCGAAGGAAATATGACTCCAGATGTCACTAGATCGAGCCATCACAGAATGCTCTGTGTGGATAGTGAGAATGTATTCTGTTTTTTTCATGCTATTGGCCTCCGGTCGGGCCACGATAAAGAAGTATTACATTCAGGCAAGTTTTATACGAGCAGACAGAAAGAATTCTGCCGGTGCGCCATCTAGTACCCGAAGGTAACGGCAAACCAAGGAAATCTCTACTTAATAGCAGTAAACTTCTTGGTGGGACGCCAAGGAGCATCAGCTTGGCCACTAGAGAGCGCGGGTTCTATACGCCGCTGCGTATGAAAGCCGATATACGAGGGCTGCTCTATACCTCCGTCAATCCACCAGTACGCAGACAGCTGTTTCACGCTTATTAGCGATCATCAGTGCGCCATAGGTCGATTGACGGAAATAGAGAGCATCAATTTTTCCATGTTTAATAAACATGTGAAACATGTGCTAGCAGACAGAAATAATTCTGCCGGTACGCCATCTAGTACCCGAAGGTAACGGCAAACCAAGGAAATCTCTACTTAACAGCAGTAGACTTCTTGGTGGGACGCCAAGGTGCATCGGCTTGGCCACTAGAGAGCGCGGGTTCTATACGCCGCTGCGTATGAAAGCCGATATACGAGGGCTGCTCTATACCTCCGTCAATCCACCAGTACGCAGACAGCTGTTTCACGCTTATTATGGCGCACTGATGATCGCTAATAAGCGTGAAACAGCTGTCTGCGTACTGATGGATTGACGGAGGTATAGAGCAGCCCTCGTATATCAAGTTTTGTCCGTTGAGCGGATCCCAATAGGGATATATTTCGTGAAATTCAATTCTTTGAATTTCAGTTCTGTTGGACATTCATTCTAAACATGAATACTTTCGCCAGATATGATTCTTTAAAGATTCGGAGATACGAGAAACTTATTTTCACTGTCTAAGGCCTTTTCTAGAGAATCAAGTTGCTTCACATTCAAGAACAACCCTGCACCCATAATGTGTTTTATAATACCTTTCAATTCATCTTTGCTGTTCTCGACTTGTCGTTTCACTTTTTTTACATTGTTATTCAGTATTCTGTACTGCTCGTCTAGCGCCTGCATCTCTTTTGTTTCTTCATCTATAAAATAAAATTAAATCGATTTAGGCAAAGTATTACATCCATAAAAGGACCAGAATCAAAATATTCGAGAAATAGATTGGAACCTGGATGAGGCTTATTAGGGTTGTGACAAAGCTGCTTTGCTAAGTATATCGTTCGTTGTGAATCATCAGGGCGGTGGGACTTTTAATTAGTTAGTTTGCCAAATCTCGTAAGACTGCAAAAGCCATGGTCCAGATATTGACACTTTAAGATTGAGAAAGAGGAAAGAAAAGAAAGAAAAGAACGACAAGTTAAGTGAATCAGATAGAGAGAAACCTGAGAATCATGCATAGTATTAATTTGATTACGACATCACTGGCAACATTTGATATTTCTTTTTAGGGTAACTATACTTTTCGCCCTATTCAGTTTTAAAACGTTGTACACTATTTTTTATTCACTGCAATAATTAATTACCGTCTTCCTTAATGGCTGCCAGACTATTTCTGAAGGATGAATTCGTTAAGTTCACCAACTTAAGAGTATTTTCCATCGCCACGATTTCCTTTTCGGCAGTTCTGATTTTCTTATCCAGATCGTCTCCATATTGTTGTAGCATAAACTTTTCTTGAGCATTTTTGATCCTGAAATACCAATTGAACTTTTACTGGTATGCAGAGTAGCATTAACTAAAAGAATCTGTGTAGCAAGCTTCTACATTTAGTAAAGCGTGGAAGATACTTAGCAGAAGTAGGGAGGGTTGCAATGAATAGGATGATCTCATGAGCGAAAGGATAAACGCGTGCGCAGGAATCTGCATGGCACCCTAAGAAGAAGAAGAAGTAGTAGTGATGGGGAGGCTAAGTGCCACCTTTTGCTCTTTTTGCCAACCCCACTGAATCAACACTGAAAACACTAAAGCCTACGTCCCAGAAAGTTCCGTGTCGAACCTACCAGACCTTTTGACGAAAGTCAATATGATCGACCATCTCAATGAATAAGGTGATCCCTCCCGGTACACAATCATTTAGAATATCTAAACCCTGAGGTTGCGATACACAGCACATATGCCAGAAAATGGAACGCTGTCTCGTCTTCCTCCCAGCATCACCAAAAGGTTGAGCGATTCTCTGCCTTTATTCATAAGCCATAGCGTTCGGCTGTTACCAGGCCCCCTATTAATCTTTTAGCTTGCCTGTTCGTCCGAATCTAATTATTTATCTATTAAAAGTAACACATGATATTTATGTATAATATCAGATACTAGCTTTCTGAGAAATTTGTATTTTCCCTACAAGACATACCAATTACGCCAATCAAATTAGGTTTTTTTCTGGAATTAATTCCCAGCAATCGTCTTAACACCTTTATTGGGTGCTTGATACGTGTACTCTGAGTTTTCACCGTCGCAGGTGGTGAGCTTAACTTTTGACAGCCCAAAAACTGTCAAATGTTTGCACTTTTTTTAGTTTTTTCGTTATAGCTGGACAATGATACGTCGGACGGAAAATGTCGTTCTATGCAATATTAAAAAGGACTAAATTTTGCGTCGAATGACATCTGAAACTTTTAAGTCGGTTTAGCAGTGGAGCCTAAATCAGTAGTTAGAGCGGTGAATTTTTTTCATTTCAGTGCAAACATTTTGCGGCTATCTAAGACTACATATTATTTTTAAAGCTGATACTCCTATTGAAAAAGCCAATGGAATAAAAGATGTAGTAAATAGAATTTTACGTTACATAGATACCCCAGTGTTAAAATTCAATCATATTGACATATACAGGGTGTCTCACGACGACTAAGACAAGCAATATGTCGGAACTGAGCAGTAGTAGCGAATTATAATTTTGGATGATTAAATTAGAGCAAATAGACTATCTTTTCTTATTACTTTTTGTGTTCCTCCCGATAAAACAAATCCAACAAACTAGCACACTTGGGGTCTAAAGTGATTAATTCAAGAGCTACAGGTACTTAAAGGATGGTACCCACTACCATTGATTATAACATGTACTCCTACAGCTAAATTACTTTGGTAGTATTTCTTAGTCGTAGTGGTACAGTCATTTAAGTATCTGTAGCTCTCGAATTAATCACTTTAGACCCCAAGTGTGCTAGTTTGTTGGAATTGCTTTATCGGGAGGAACACAAAAGGTCACAAATATACAAGGTATCTCATTAAAACTTTTGAATTGGACATCACGTGACCAAAAACAAATACCTCATTGGGTGACACAATAATAAGAAAAGATACTATATTTGTTGTAATTTACACCCCCAAAATTATAGTTCGCTACTATTGCCCAGTTCCGAAGGCATCCAAATACTAACAATTAATTGAAAGCACAACAACATTTTTTTCTGTGTGCCCACGCATTCCTGGCCCTGGCTGGTATTAATATCAGCTTTTGCCGCTAGTCCTGTTTAGTTATTTATTCATTTATATATTTATTTATACTGTGTTTACATTTATATCTCATTAACAAACTTGTAAGTGACATTGTTAATTCATTCATTCATCAACTATTAAGAACTATGATTAATTTTCTTATTAGTAATACTTACTAAATATTTAATGGTAATACAATACATTAATAAACTTAACAATCTCAGTCAGGATGTGCTGTTTTGGTACAAAATTTTGATATTATTTTACCTTACAATGCTTCAAATGACTAAATTTAATAACTGTGGTATCTATTTAGGGTGAAATTTCATTATCTACAACTTTAATGTTATGCATCCTTTGATGGGAGTATCTCTTTTCAAGATATGTAGTCTTGGAAAGCCGCAAAATGTAAGTTTGCACTAAAATACGATTTTTTTATCATCTTTAGCATTAGATTTCGGCTACACCACTGAACCGAATTTGACTTTTTATATACCATTTGACGCAGAATTTAGTCTTCTTTATTATTGAATGGGATGAAATTTTCCGTCAGATGCACCATTTTCCAGCTACAAGCAAAAAACAAAAAAAAGTTCAAAAATTTGACAGTTTTCGGGCTGTCAAAAGTTAAGCTCACCGCCTGCGACGGTGCAAACTTAGATTACATGTATCTAGTACCCAATAAAGGTATTAAGACAATTTCCATCCTGCTGGGAATTAATTCCAGAATCCGGTTTTTTTCGACTCTATTTGGTTGGCCTAAATATAATTTATCATTTCATAATTACGAAGCGTACCTAAAGTGAGCAACACTCAGTGGATTTCCATCTTCATCCTTTCCTAAGCTGCCACAAGCAATGTGGTATTTCTTCTTTATCTGATCAATTTTCACCCTTACTAAAGCAACATCAGCTCTAAGTCTGCCCCTTTCCTCATCCAAATTTCTCCTCTTCGCTAGCATTATTGTCTTTTTTGTATCGATCTCTGTTTGCCTTTCCTTTATAGCCTAAAATCGCAGAAAAAAATATATTTTTATCAACCTTCCACAGATTACATATTTATATACCTGGTCTAAGTTGAGACGTAGTGTTTCCAAACTGAATATATGTTTCTCCTCTCTCTTTTTTTCCTTTTCTATCTGATCTATCCTGAGAAGCATCATATTCTCTTCTACCTAAAATATTTAATATTTCTTAGTTACAGTACCGTACAATGGAATAAAATATAATAAAACCAAATACATTAATACAGCTAAGTCACATTGGATATAGCATCATTAACAGATTATCATCTAATGCTCGTTCTTATGCGAGATTATAACAAAATCCTCACAACCATCCACAATATGATACTTTTATTTGGTGTTTTTATACATAATAAGTGCCATTCAACTTTCATTGGTTGAAGTTATTGGGGCTGCTGCTGGTAATGTGAAGACGAAGGCAGTCAAATAGTCCACCTTTGACCTTCGTTTGCAGCATCATGAGTGTTAACTTTAATTATAAGTAAGAAATAGCACTGAGAAAAAGCAAAAAAGTGGGTACAGCGATGGGTCCACCGTAGACGCATACGAGAACGTGCTGCAGGGGAACCTGCAAACGCTTCTTCTTTATTATCTCTTCAATATCAATGCTTTCCACCATTATTTGCAGTTTCTGTTCTAGAATCCAGTAGAAAGGACATTCATGGCTTAATGAATTTGTGGTTCTTGGGTTTTTAGGCCGGCGTCGTTTAGCGTTAAAGCTTGACGTTTCGCCATCACGAGTGGATGGCATCTTCAGAAGCTATTTCACTTCGGCGACTTCCAAAATACTGACGTCTGGTGGATCTGCACGTGTATTTATACCTGCTGTTGGTGACGTGGCCCAACCAGGTAGCGTTGGTAGCCCCGCCCCTTCGCGATATGGTAGTGTCTTTAGGTCCTTTAGGATGGGTATCCATGTCCGGTTGACTTTATGTGTTTCTTCTTTCCTATTGAAATTATTATGATGTTTTTGTATTTCGATGGCTTCTCTTTGAAGTCTGGCATGGTTTGAAGACGTTGCGGCAGGAACCTGAGTTTCTTCAAACTTGATCCTGTGACTTCCCTCCTTAATCGCATGTTCGGCTACCGCTGATTTGACCGTATGGCCTAGTCGACAGCTAGCCTAGCTAACATTCAGAATCATAGAAAAAGAACGAGAGAAATACACAAACATCCAGAAGGAAAAGTTCGAGAGACTGGCAAGTAACAAGAAAGCTACACCCGGACTGAACACCAAAAGAACAGTAGTCAACATAAGCAAACGTAACCTGTCCGAAGATGAAATCTCTGGTTTAGCGAAAGGAGGCAACTTTGCAATTACACCAAAAGAAATACCAACTGAAGAGATTATTGCTAACCTGGAATCGGCTATACGATCATTACCTGAGGAAAAAGCACAGGAAATCCGGACAGAATCAGCAAGAATTATTAAGAAAGCAAAACCGCCAAAAAGTAATCTGAAAGCGAAGGAGTTAAAAGCATTAAGACACATCAATAGGGACACAAATGTCACTGTTTTGCCTGCGGATAAAGGCAACGCCACCGTGGTGATGGATACCGAAGACTACAAAAATAAAATAAAAGCGTTGCTAGATCCAGGCACCTACCGCACTCTAGCAAAAGACCCGACCAAGACCATATTGAGAAAAACTAAAACCATGGTGAAGAATTCAAGCCTTGACGAAGAAACCAAAAAGAAGGTTTGCAAAAGTGAAGCACTGACTCCTAGGCTTTATGGGTCACCAAAAATCCACAAGCCCAACGTTCCACTTCGTCCGATCGTAAGCGCAATAGGTTCGCCTACTTACGAATTAGCAAAACACTTAACTACATTATTGCAGCCATACGTTGGAAAAACCGACTCGTACATCAAGGACTCAGCCCATTTCATTGCGAAAATCAAAGACATACAGCTGGAAGAATCCGACATGCTGGTCAGCTTCGACGTGGTGTCATTATTCACAAAGGTGCCATTAAACGATGCAATCGAACACATCAAGAACATATCTTCGGAAGACATTACAAACCTTTTCAAGCACGTGTGAACGACAACCTACTTCGTCTGGGATGCCAACATGTACGAACAAATTGAAGGTGTAGCCATGGGAAGCCCTCTAAGCCCGGTAGTAGCGAACTTTGTAATGGAGAAGGTCGAACAGGCAGCCTTGAAGAGCGCTCAATACGAGCCCAAGATATGGCTCAGATACGTGGACGATACGTTTGTCATTTGGAATCACGGAAGAGAAAAGCTCGAAGAATTTCTAGAACACCTGAACAGCGTGCATGAAAACATCAAGTTCACCATGGAGGTAGAAGAAAACAAAAATCTCGCCTTCCTTGATGTTCTTCTAACAAGAAAAGGAGTTAGATTAGGGCACAAGGTATATAGAAAGCCAACTCATACTGACCGGTACTTACATAAAGAATCAAACCACCACCCATCACAGAAGTACGGAATTATTAGAAGTTTGACAGAACGAGCTAGAAAAGTGTGCGAACCAAAAGAACTCGACACCGAACTGGAACATCTAAACAATGCTCTTAAGGCAAATGGTTACACAGAAAAGGAAATAACAAGAACAATGAGAAGAAATAGGGCAAAACCAGAACCTAAACCGATAGCAAAAGCTTTTCTACCCTATGTGCCTGGAATAACAGATAGAATAGGAAAAATGTTACGAAAGGAAAACGTCAGGACCATCTACAAGCCCACAAGAAAGATACAGGAATATTTGAGAACGGTGAAGGATAAAAGAGACCCACTCACAACACCGGGGGTATATCGTATACCATGCACATGTGGGAGTGTATACATAGGAACAACGAAGCGATCTATAAACACAAGAATTGCAGAACATAAGGCTAGCTATCGACTAGGCCATACGGACAAATCAGCGGTAGCCGAACATGCGATTAAGGAGGGAAGTCACAGGATCAAGTTTGAAGAAACTCAGGTTCTTGCCGCAACGTCTTCATACCATGCCAGACTTCAAAGAGAAGCCATCGAAATACAAAAACATCATAATAATTTCAATAGGAAAGAAGAAACACAGAAAGTCAACCGGACATGGATACCCATCCTAAAGGACCTAAAGACACTATCATATCGCGAAGGGGCGGCGCTACCAACGCTACCTGGTTGGGCCACGTCACCAACAGCAGGTATAAATACACGTGCAGATCCACCAGACGTCAGTATTTTGGAAGTCGCCGAAGTGAAATAGCTTCTGAAGATGCCATCCACTCGTGATGGCGAAACGTCAAGCTTTAACGCTAAAAGACGCCGGCCTAAAAACCCAAGAACCACAAATTCACGGGACGATGGCCGCGAAAGCCTTACACAGTATATTCATGGCTTAAGATGAACCTCAAACCATTTTCTATGTTCATCTTCTGCCTCTACAGCTCTTAAATAAAAACTGTACCGGTTTCCTCCCGGGTACCGGTCCGACGAGATCGACACTCTAACTATATAACTACCCATCTTCAGAGTTGAATTTCATGGGCGATTTCAACGTTCATTTTTTTCCATCAATAGGTGTTTATGCCATCCTGGACAGGAACTAAATTCTTTGTACCTCATTGTGCGCTAAACACTTCTTGCACGTTTATTGGATGACGCAGTATATTTAACTTGGGAGCCCTCCAACAAACGCACTTGAGCTGTGCCAAGGCCGGAGTGTTTGCTTAGAGAGGTTTTGGCTTTTTGTAAAGGTCCCTGAAAAAAAAACATTGTTTTCCTCCAGACCGGCGCGCGGCGTCACCAGTGAACGCTTAGTAGCATCCGTATCTTGTCAAGACAATGTTGCTGGACAACAACCAGTATCGCGTTGCTTTCATTTGGCGCACTCGTCTCTGTGCTCTCGCAACAGAAGAGTCCCACACTCTCCCCTGTCTAGTTAGCCCCAGAGAGACAGCGTCAATTTTGCAATTGATGCTCCAAGTGTCAGATACCTCCATAGACGTTCACTCATCACTGCTTCATCCTCTCTCATTTAATCTGGAGGTTTGACGGACCTCTTGTTGTTATGCAGAGTCCTTCTCTCGGGCACTGAAATCTCTGAAACACACTGATGAGCTTTAACAAAAGCGAAATGACGTCGTCTGTGATTGGTTTTGATGGGTGAGTGAAATTGCTACGCTTTAAATACGTTACATTGCTTTATAACATAAACCGATTGTCGAGAGCGTTAAACAAAGTGTCCACAAAAAAAAGAGTTAGTTTTGTGTCGTGTTCGCAGGTTTCTATCCTTAATGTTTATTGAAAAACGGGTCACATAAATAGCGCTCGGATACTAAATTACGACGCTCAGGTACCGGGTTTGGTAGAAGGTGGCAAACCAATACTTTTTCAAGGTATTGTTTCCCAATATCTACACGTTGCTACTACTAGTACGAATTTTGCCAACTAGGCATTAGCATGCAATTTCCTAAATCACATGACGATCTGTAATAAAAGCGAAACGATGTCGTCTGTGATTGGTTTCGGATGGATGAGTAAAATAATTGCTGCTCTTTAAATACGTTGCTTTTTAACACAAACCGAATGTCGGGAGCGTTAAATAAGTGTCCACAAAAAAAAATGAAGTCAAGCTGATTAACGCACTACTTCACACACATTATACGCTGATACCAGTTTATTATTTTCTCATATCATGAAACTATAGTCTTGAGGAATCCCCTTGCAACCAATAATCGCCAGTCCCTCCTCCAAATTGTGTTACGCCGCTAGGTCTTTCCTTCATAGGCCAATGGACAGCCCATTACGAATACATCAAATTTTTCAGTTTTAAAACCCCCCCACCCCCCATAATTTTAGATAAAGAACGATCTAAAGCAACACTCTCGTATGTTTACACCAGAAAAAAATTCTGTCACTTGGTTTCTGTCTAAAAGTTTGTATTGTTTTTATATTTTCAGTTTTTTTATTACTTCTGCGCCGCCACTGGCACGATTTATAAAAACCATACGCATTTTCTATTTCATTAAAATCAATTCAACAGTTTCCCTCGTTATACAATACAGAACGATCTGAAGCATGGCCGACTTTACTCACTAGGCCGGAGCATGAAATATGGCAACACTGAATCAGCGGGCCGAGTTTTCATTTGTTGTTAAGTCATGTGTATTCTTCCAGGAGCAGAAAATATGGTTGGAAGGTGATTATTAATGTGTTTCTAATTATTTACCTGCACAAACGAAACTATAAAGATACAAGATGCCTACAAAGCGTGTAGTACCAGGTTGCAGCCCAGTAGAGGACTACCAAACCATGGCCCAACATAACCTTATTTCAGATTAAAAAGAACGTTGCAAGGTGATTTTTAATGTGTTTCTACTTATTTATCTGCACAAACGAAACTATAAAGATAAAAAGATGCCTGCAAAGTGTGTAGTACCAGGTTGCACTAGCAATTGTGCGTCCAATAAGGGACATAAACAGAAGTGGGTGAAAGGTATTCCTCGGAAGGGCTGGTTATATTTATAAGGATAAAGACAATAATTTACAAACATTTAAAAGAATAAGACCTATTTTAAAGCACAATGTGGTACCTATAATGTTTTCTGGACCTCTCAAATATAACAGAAAGATACAGTTAATAGAACTCATCTGGGCATGGCCTGGGGCATACCTACGAAAGGTATCGTAGGTATGCCCAGATGCATTCCCTCGTTGGCATGCCCAGGTGAGTTCTATTAACTGTCTTTTTCTGTGATATTTGGGAGGTCCAAAAACATTGTAGGTACCACATTGTGGTTTAAAATAGGTCTTATCCTTTGAAATGTTTGTAAATTGTCTTTATTCTTATAAATATAACCAGCCCTTATGAGGAATACCTTCACCCACTTCTGTTTATGTTCTTCATTGGAAGCACTAATTGCTAGTGCAACCTGGTACTACACACTTTGCAGGCATCTTTTTATCTTTACAGTTTCGTTTGTGCAGGTAAATAATTAGAAACATATTAAAAATCACCTTCCACTCTTCGTTGTTACTCTGGAAGGTTATTTTGTTATATCCTTGTTTGGAAGCCCCAATTGCTTTTGCAACCTGGTACTACACACTTTGCAGGCATCTTTATATCTTTATAGTTTCGTTTGTGCAGGTAAATAATTAGAAACACATTAAAAATCACCTTCCAATCTTATTTTTCAATCTGGAAGATTACACTAATGACTTCACAACAAACAAAAGCTCGGCCCGATACCAGTGTTGCCATATTTCAATGTTCCGGCCTAGTGAGTAAAGTCGGCCATGGTCTAAAACAAACTCATCTATATGTGTATTGATGTATTCTTTTGCAACTTCCATTAAAACTGCTTTGTGCAATTGCCCAAAAACCTACTTTTATACCTATTGGCCTGAAATCAAAATTTTAACAATACCTATTGTGAATAAGGACTGTAATTTGAGCTGTATACTCTGATGGAAGGGTTACGCCTACCAACTATAAGCTGTATGTATTTAATATACCTATCAAATAATTTTGTCCTTCATGTTCTACTCATAATTTTTGTAATCTGTAAACCAATGTACTTCTCCGAGAATAATAAACCTTCTGCAACAGTTTTAATATAAGGCATATTTTCTGTCAGGTGCAATTTTTAAAGAACTGCAAAGTTTTGAGGAATATTTAGGATGGTGGTAAAATTGGCAACTTATTCTCTCTCACAAAATTGAAAACTTTCTTTGGCTGGACATAGAAAAGGTTTTAACATTAAATCAACAGAAAACCTATTTGAAAATAAAAATAGTGTGCCAAAATATTTTCTGTTTGAGACCAACAGGATATTCTTAATGACAGTGGTAAAATCTAACTCAAATCACCAACAAATTATGTTTCATTGATTTAAAGGAATATCTATATTCACTGATACTAATACCACCTACATCTGATGTCTGGTTCATCGTAGTCAAACACTACAAAATAAAAATTAACGCAATCTGTTTCCTGCTGCCACTTCCACTTCCACTTAAACGAACACTCAATTTACTTTGTAAATTTTCACTTAAGCTAGAAAAATTCACTATTAGGTCACTTTGAAGCCATTCTTGCTGGTCTTGATTCCCCTTCACTATCAAATCTTTTCGTAGGTGTGCCCAGATGTGTTCTATTAGATCTGTATTTTTCTGTGATATTTCGGAGGTCCAGAAAACATTGTAGGTACCACATTGTGCTTTAAAATAGGTTTTGTCCTTGGAGATGTTTGTAAATTATTGTATTTATTCTTATAAGTATAACCAGCCCTTAGGAGGAATATATTTTTTAGTAGTCTGTGGAGGAATACCTTTCACCCACTTCTGTTTGAAATGCTCGTCTTGAGGCAATTCTAACAAACCACACTTGGGGTCTGAAGTGATTAATTCAAGAGTTACAAGTCATTGAAGGATGGTACCACTACCATTATGACACACTAGCAAAATAATTTAACAACAGGGGTACGTAATGTAAATCAATCAGTGGTACAATCCTTTAAGTACCTGTGACTCTTGAATTAATCACTTTAGGCCCCAAGTGTACTAGTTTGTTGGAATTGTTCTATCGGGAGGAACACATTAATAATTTTGATTCGGACTTCACTTGACCAAAAACAAGTACCTCATTGGGTAACACAATGACAAAAAAAGACACAACGTTTGCTCTAATTTACATCCCCAATATTATAATTGTCTACTACTGCGAGTATCGATATATTGCATGTCTTAATCGTTATGAGACACGCGTTGTGGGTTGTGGGATATAAATAAAAACAAAAAAGGTGCAACTCGGGCTCCAACACACCGGGTGACTACTTCTCAGTGCAGAGAGCAGCGTATCCCTCATACCACCTAGGGATCCAATGACCATTACTGGCAGACTTACAGTATAGTCCGGCCAGAGCTTGCGAAGTTGTCTGAGGAGCTCCTGATGCTTGGTCCGCTTTTCCTCCTCCTTAGAGACGATGTTCCCCAGACGGTCCAAACTCAGTTGTCCACACCCTCCCAGGTGTCGCGGGAGGTATATTCGCGGGACAGAGGATCTAGAATGTAGATTTCAGTCCATACTCATCTTATGCGGGTCTTTATGTCGATTTGTCGCAGCTCTTCCACTTTCCAGTGGATAGCACAAAAGTTGTATAACAACAATGGGACCGCAGTATGCTTGTGGCAGCGACTTTGTTCTTGCCGGACAGTTCTGATGACCAGATTTGCCGGAGTCGGTGCAAATACTTGCGGCGGAGATACTCCTTGACCACTTCTGCCTCGTGACGCTGCGCCACTCCAAGGTAGTTATAAGTATCTCCGGCACGCAGTTGTCGCAAGATGCTCCCATCAACGAGCTGCTCCTCATCTCCACTATCTCCGCAATGCCCTCTTCTGAGATGAACCATGGCACATTTGTCTGTCCTGAACTCCATACCAATAGCTTGACTGTCATCCTACACTGCCTTCAGCGACTGCTGTAAATCGCGTTGTCCGGAGGCATAGAGTTTCAGGTCATCCATGTAAAATAAATGGGTGACCTTGTGCCTCCGGTAATTGGGCGCGCCACAGCTGTATCCCAAGTATTTTTCAGCGCTGTGGACAAACGCACTAGCGAGATGCAAAAGAACAAGGGACTCAGGGAGTCTCGTTGGAAGACCTCTAAAAATGACACCAACTCTGTTGGTTTCACCCGATGTTATAGTGAACGGGGTCTTCCAGAGCAGCGGCATCAGTTGTTTGATGCATCCCACTATTTGATCATCTACCGAAAGACATTCCAACAGCCGCACAATCAGTTCATGAGGCGTAGTGTCGGATGCCTTCCGTTAGTCGATCCAGGCCATAGAAAGGTTTCGCAGGTACTGCACGGAGTCCTGTGTGACACAGCGGTCATTCAACAGGTTATCCCTGCAGCCAGTTACTCCTTTGTTAGACCTTCTTTGTTCATATACGCTGAGCAGTACGGGATTTATAGCCTGAAGGATACAGGATACACATGTACAAGATTCTGGTGAAGAGCTTGTAACATGCGTTCAGACATGATGTTTGTTAATTGTTCCTATGATTGGATGCGAACCTGTTGGAATAGATTTTAATATTACTATCATTTAGAGGTAATCTAATCTTGTAGTAAGGTTTTTGTAACAGAAAAGATTTAAGGTTTTTATGGAAATGAATGAATGAATGAGCAAGGCTACATTTTTGTTGTTTAGGTGTATCAATGTGAAATAATTTTCTTTGTCTAATAATGTAATTTATATTTGTTATTTCAATTTTTCTTGTTCTTATAAAATACTTTCACTTTTGTGAGATATGTTCATACAATGGCAGTTATTTGTATAATAAATAACATATGGATACATGTTCTTTATTCATATAAACCCATTTAACAGATGTCCTTACAGTGTTCAAAATGTATCCAAATGTGTGTATCTTACTGGACCAATTTTTGATACCAGATGGACGTCCAAAGGTGTGTGGTTTGGATATCCAATGGATGTTCATCGGACATTATTTGTACAAATTTTGGACGTCCAATGGACAGACTATGTGTCCAAGAACGGTAAGCCATTGGACATCCAATAGATCAATGTGTGCTATCTGGGTATACACAGCAAGATGGAGCTATCTTACCAACTATGATCCCACATCATATCACACCCCAAATTTTTTCAAAATTTCTGCAGCAGTTATTCAGATTACGCGGTTGGCAAATACAATCCAGCCAGTAGCATGGAAAAGGCCAAAAAAACGGATAGGACTGCAATCTACAAAATGTCACCTTAGGTCAGTGTTTCAGGGGAATGGTTAGTGTCCAGGACACATAAGATAAGTTTTCAAATTAGATTCTGAGGGGACACATAAGAAACAAAGTCTGCAGACATCACTCTACCTAATATACTAGAAGACCTGTTTAGAGGATAGATAATTAACGTATATCGCAAAATAACATCGGAAATGGTCCAGAATCTTCGAAATATGTTTGAAGACCAATGAAAATTTAATTATTAAGCTTCATTGCTCAAAGTGAAATAAACGAGGAAATAAATAAAGATACCAAGTGATAAACAGAAGACTGTTGTGATTACGAGTTTGAGTTGCTTTATGTTTATATTAAAAAACTTAAAAAATGAATGGATTTTGTTTTATTAACCAACTATTACATTTAAAAAAAATATTGGCGATTGATATTGACGGACAAACACCATTTGCACTGATTTTTTTAATTGTCCACCGCGTCCTGTACTTAGTGTTTGCACTATGCAGTGCAAGTAATATGTTTGATAGAATTTGCCTACTTGTTGCCTAAACATGTTTCACATGTTCAGTTAACATGAAATCCTGATGCTCTCTATTTCCGTCGATCAACCTATAGCGTACTGATGATCGCAAATAAGCGTGAAACAGCTGTCTGCGTACTGGTGGATTGACGGATGTATAGAGCAACCCTCCTATACTGATAGAATTTGTTTCAAAAGCATATCTATGTTGATCGTAAAAAAATGTACGTAACAAGTGCCAAAAGCACATGAATGAATTATTTGATCAAAAAAAAAAAAAATGGACAGGCTGAGCTTTGAACCTAGACCAACGGATCCATTACCCAACACACTAACCACTAAGCCAGCCGAACATGCACCAGATAGTTTCAACAAGACATATTTGATTAGGTACTTACTTACTAGAATCTGTAATCTGATTTCAAACATTCAAAAAGATATTTATTTCGATCGTAGAGGTCGTCTCGAGCTGCAAACTCCATTCATCGGCTATATTGCAACAAATATACACTAGTTACTAGCAAGTATTTTCACGATTGGCTGGGAATCTAGAATCTAGTATCGATGTAGGACGTCGTTGGTCAAAGGAGCATCTTAACCGCCATCGTTACGTCACAGGGGTTCGGGAGCTGTCGGCGTGTTTTCGGTACTCGATTCAAAAACCCATTTTTATTTTGATATAACTCTTGAATTATTGCGAAAAAAAAGAAAACAAAAACAGTTTTATTATAAAACTTATATATGATCTTTCGATTTATGAGAAAAAAAATGGATTCAAAACCTCAATTATTTTCGAGTCACCCTTGAAAACAAAACATGGTTCTGTGCAGGGAAAACATAAAACCATAAAAGCTTTTTCGTTGACTTAATATTAATCGCAGATCTCGAAGCTACGAAAATTACGAACTCAAGAATTTGTGGTTTGCGAAATAAAAAACATCTGAAAATAAACCCGAGCAATTTTCAAATATGAGCCCCTGAGGCATGAAAAGTGTCATGCCATATAGGGATGTTGTCGTTACTCAACATTAATCGCAGATCTCGAAGCTAAGAAAATTATGAACCCAAGAATTTTCACATCCCATATAACTTTTAACGGTTCGTAAAGTGGTTTGAGAAATAAAAAACATCTGAAAATAAACCCGAGCTATTTTCAAATATGAGCCCCTGAGACATGAAAAGTGTCATGCCATATATGATGTATAATTTTTACCTGCTTTTCCTGAGTGGCCTGTTTGGCAGCTGCAATTTGTTTTTTTCCATTCTCAAATTCCAATACAAAGTTTTCACATCGATTTTCTAAAGTAAGAACCATTTCCTTATCCATTGCTATACAGTTGGTAAGATTTCGCATTTCCTCTTGAAGACGATCTACTTGAGCTTGTAATACACGTTGAACCTTAAAACGTATACGAGGTTACTATTTCACGAAAAGTATGTAATAATAGTGGACTTACTTCTTTTTGATTTGTTAATGTTTCTTCCATTTCGGTGACTTGTTGTTTCATAGCGTCTTTCTTTTCATCGTCCTCTTCATTTTCTTCTTCGGTTATGGCACATAGCCTTTTTTCAATGTCATCGATTCGAAATTCCTTAAAAAGGTTCTTGATTGTATAGTTACCTTATATCAGATAGAAGGTTTAGAAACCAACGGGGTAGTGATTTAGGCAGAATTAATTTTCATCTGTTTCCCTGGCAGTACCTGAACCAAAATTTTCCAAATCGGTGTATAGGGAGGTGCGGATCGATATAATGACCGCCATGATCTCCAGATCTGATGCTATTAGAGTTCTTTCTATGGGGATATGTCAAAAGTATTGTGACAAATCACGCTAGCGATTAGACGAGTCACATCTGAGACGTTGAGTAACGTTAGAAGACATTTCTGTACCAGATTTTAGCATCTTGTCAAGACGTTCGCTGCGAGTATTTTAAACATTCCCTACATTGACGTCAATGTTTTCTGTTTACATTATTAAGAAATAATCAATATTATGAATTAGGTTGTTTGTGGAATGTCGCGAATTTGTGAAATAAAGTATTTGTTCTTTTTTAATGTTAATTTTTGTAATAAATCTGAAAACACTTAATACTACCGAAAAAATTAAAGATAGGTATAGGAATGATTTACGACTATAATAATCTGAGGAATAAAAAGCATAATATACAGGGCGTTGGTATTAGCCACTGTTACATGAGACGCCCTGTATATTTTTATGTTGAAAAAAGCGCATTTAAGAACACAAATCGACATGTTAACCTTCCATACAACTTAATTAAGCAGAAGTTCGATAGTACATAGCAAAAACACGTCAAAAATCATAAATTGGGTATAAGTTTTTTTTATTTAAAGGTCATTAAAACATCAATGATTATCGGGTTTATTAGTTGTTATGAGTTTTTTTTCTTTAATATGTCATAATCAAGTAGAATAATAGTTTTAGAATCATTATAGAAATTCATGAATTATCACCTTTTTACCTTTAACAGTCACGTACGGCACAAAATGCCCCCATAAGTGCTATTTTTCATTATTATTTAGAAATTGTAATGTCTTGCAAAGTTTCTAAGATTAGTTTGGAGCTCCAGAACCAGGCATACGTATTTATGATTTTATTTTGAAAGTTTTGGTCTGCTGATTAAAAACAGTGATTTAAAACCTTGGGCCCAAAATGTACTTAATTATTGGTCGAATGTACAGGTTTTCTTTATTGGATATGAAAATAGGCTTAATACTGAGTATAATTACAGAAAAAATTAAATCCGAAAAGCATTTTTGTTACTGTTTCTGATGATTTCTTGAAAACACTGGAAAATCTCTAGATTTTCCAAAAATAACTCATAACTTGAAAATTATCAATAATCGCTACACATACATGGGGGTGTTTTGGAAGGTCTCAGTACGGGCTATCTAAAAAAAAAATTAATAACGTCACCCGATTGGTCACCCTGTATAAAGGTTGTTCAATATTGTTTTTTCCATAATCTGATAGTATTCAGTTATATTTGTTCCAGAAAACAAAGCTACGAAAATTACGAACCTAAGAATTTTCACATCCCATATAACTTTCAACGATTCGTAAAGTGGTTTGAGAAATAATAAACATCTGAAAATAGACCCTAGCTATTTTCAAATATGAGCCCCTGAGACATGAAAAGTATCATGTCATATACATGGGTGTGTTTTGGATAGGTCTCAGTACGGGCTATCTAAAAAAAAAATAATAACGTCACCCGATTGGCCACCCTGTATAAACGTTGTTCAATATCGATTTTTCCATAATCTGCTAGTATTTAGTTGTCTTTGTTTGTTCCAGAAAACAAATGAGTAACGAAGATTTTTTTAAATAACAATATACCCTTTCATTCGGCGTCCGGATTCGAATACAAGAAAAAATTAAAAACTTTATTAAATTTGTAACACCAATAAGATGAATCTAGGTCATCTGAGATCTGTTAGTAGGCCAGTCAGAGTAAATCTGACAAAAACTTACTGGCATATGTCAATATGTCTGACATTGTTAAAAAATGGGTCATCGATAATTAGAAAAGACTCATTTAACAAAATCTGAAGTCACAGAAATTTTGATTATAGTCTGTTATGGGCTAAGAAACCAACACAAGTAAAAGCATGTCCCATCACCCTGTCAGTAGCAGCAGGGCTTTGAAATGTTTTAGGGGCACAGTATCTACCAAAAATGGGTAGGTAGATACTAGATTAATGTTACTGATGTAATAAACTTAATAAAGCTTTTAACTTTTTTATTCATTTTCTTGTATTTGGGTACTAACATGTTATGTGATTGAAAATAGAATAAAAAACTCAATCAAATGAGCCTAATGAATTAACTATTTAAAGAATCTATTGTTATTCGTTACTCATTTATTTCCTGAAACGAAAACAACTGAATACAGTCGTATTATGGGAAATACAATGTTAAACAACTTTTATATAAACACGTTTTTTGTACAATTATTATTTACTGAGATATATACCACAGCATACTAAACGACCAACAGAATATCTCTGAGGGTTTCCTATATAAAAATGGTCCCTCCAGATTTTTACCTTGACGGCGCCATTACGGGTGAGAGGTCTCTAGGTATGGATGCGAAAATAAAAGTATCGGTACCGATAACTATTCGATATTTTTTGGCCAAGTATAGAGCTGTATACGCCAATGAAGGCGCGTTTGGTTGGTACAGAGAGTTTCGTGTTATTATTGATTCACTCCTCCTCAGTAATTAATTATTTTCGATACCGACACCCCTACAAAGGTATCGATGTCAGTTTAGCATTGCTCAAAAAGTATCGATGATAAAAATACTCCCCATAGTAGTTAATGTACATTTTTGAGAAATATTTTGTTTGTTATTTTTTATGTTATTATTCAAGTAATATGAAATACAAAATATACAGGGTTACTGAAAACTCGACCACTTTCCTGCAAGAGGTGATAGAGGGACTCAAATGTAATAGATTTAACCCCCCATATGTAATTCCGAAAACCGATAGTTATCGAGATAATTAACACTTACTGTTTTTCAACCAAATGTCCAAATTTCCACACTAGATCCTAAACTAAGAAAAAAACCTGTTGTTGATTCTGATAATTTTTATTTTAGTATTTAACTAACACATACACAAAGCTAGCTTAGTATTAAAATGTTTCAAAATACTAATAAACAGTTCCAAACTAAATACAAATATTTAAAAAATAATCAACAAAATTTTTACATTCACCGTGAAAGAAAATTATCTAGCTCAAAAAAAAATTATACAAACGGTTGAACAAATCGCTAAAAAAACTTTCCTACCTAATAATCTTTTCAGAAAGATTATAAACAGCAATGAATAAAAATCACCTATTCAAAAAGAACGAATGACAGTACAATTATTATTGATAATTCAGTTACATACTAGAATGTTTGCAAATGCGGTCGATCATTTTATCCAAGTAAAACAAATGAAACCCACTCAAAGTTTCTAGAGATCTTGCTCAATGTGTTGCCCTTGATTTCGGATACAAGTACGGATCCGCTTCCTCACTTCGGTTTTTGTAACTCGTGTTGAAAAAGTTCGTTTCATCTCGTCTGCCGCATTGATAATGTCGTCAGCAGTATTAACTGGAGTCTCGTAAACCAATGCCTTCACGTGACCCCAGACGTAAAAGTCAAGAGGTGTCAGATCTGGGCTCCGCGCAGGCCATGGGATGAGTTCACCCCTCCTTATCCGTTTGTTCGGGTATGTGTTGTCCAACAACTGCCGAATTGTGATACGGTAATGTGCTGGAATATCATGTTGTTGATGATTCTGTATTATGTTGATAAGCTTTGTTAAATAGTTACTTGCGGTTGTCCTGTCATTCTTGTCCTTGGAATAGACCATCAGATAAGGAAGTTTTTGAAATAATTTGAGCTAGACAATTTTCTTTCCCGGTGAACGTAAAAATTTTGTTCTTTATTTTTTTAATAATTGTATGTAGTTTTAAACTGTTTAGTATTTTTACACATTTAAATACTAAATTAGATTTGCGTATGTGTCAGTAAAAAACTAAATTGGAAATTACTAAAATCGACAGCAGGGCTTTTTCTAGATTTGGGATGTAGTGTGGAAATTTGGACATATCGTTGAAAAACATGAAATGTTAATTATCTCGAAAACTATCAGTTTTCGGAATTATATATGGGGGGTTAAAACTATTGCATTTGAGTCCCTCTATCACTTCCTGCAGGAAAATGGTCGAGTTACCAGTAACCCTGTATATACTTGACATTTTGCAAAAACATTGAGAATCTCTTTTATTTATTCTTAAAAATATAGGGGAGTTTTTGTACCTACAGGCCAGCGCTATCGTGTTCTGGAATGTACTGAAATCGATCCAAAAGATGTTCTGATAAATAACATTTCGTAGTTTTAAACCGTATTTTGTTGTTTATCGTAAATTTGAAGTTTCTTATTTCGAATAAACTTTAACAAAATGGCAATAGTGACATTAGACAGCAACGCACTGCGCATAGTTCATTTCAAAACGTTTTGAAAGTGACAGTTGGTGTTTCAACGACATTTGGATCTCGATACGATCTCAAAAGCTGGAGTCGACCTTGAATATGAAAAGTTTTGAAAACGCATCCAATTGACGTTTCCACGATATATTTAAAAACTCAAAACGATTTGAAAGCGTTATAAAGGCCCGTGGAAAGTAGTAACTATCAGCACCGCGTATACAAAATCTCGCAGCATATGCCTATGCATGCATGCAACAATGAGCAAATGCGAGCGTCAACTTTGCGTCAAAGGTGTTCACTGACGCATGTGCCTCTTTTGACAGATACTCACTCAAAATGGCGGGATGCGCATATGATTGCCGCCAAACTGAGATATTTTGCTGATTGTTTGGTATGCTGTGTATATGTTACAGACCGTTTATGAAAAATAGACCATATTATAAAATGACTAGTCCATATATAGTATGACTGAAGATATATTAGTCAATATGTGTAAAAATCTGGTCGTGGAACAAACTGCCTAGTCCGTTTATAAAATGTCTAGTCTCTTTATATACGGACTATCTGCACTTACGCCATATACATACATATATTAAAACATCTAAAATAATTTTTTTCATTTATTCATTGTATGTTAACGTCAGTACATGAAAATACGTACGCATAGGTAAAAATATAAATAACTACATACTACATGCAATTTCTTTTCTTATTTGTTTGTACAAGTTAGGGTATTATGGCATTTAGAATTGCATAATGTATTTTCTTTTCGACAACCACATTCTTTTGATTGACATCTAGTCCTGCAATTACATTTTTTTAAACTTTCCCCATGTCCTGTCGACTGAGCTGTAGCCATCGATCTAAGAAGGATTTCCCTGTCTTTGATAACTTCTTCAATTTTTAAAATGTTAGCATGGCACGTACTACATTCGGAACTACTATAGTATTTTGAAATCATTCCTTGCTTTGACCCCAAGCGGTAAAACTCATCTTCGTACTTCTAGCACTACAGCTAAAACTGACGATTATCTCATCTGCCTCGATCGACGTCTGGAACTGGAATTCTTACAGCTGATCCGATTTTCGGTTTTGGATGGGTGCTATCTGATGTTACTTTCTTGTAAAAACACTAAAAACGTAGTAAACTGTCCACGTGCCCGGAAACACCGCGATCGAACATACGGTCTGAATGAACGTAGTCTGTAGTGAACTGACTAGTCCCTATATGAATACTATGTTTTTTACATACGGTCCGAGCAAGTTAAGCCGTATATATATGGCCTAAGCATTATACATACGGTCTGATTTCATATATGGTCTGTAACATATACAGGGGGTCCCAGAAGTCAACGTCAAGCCGCAACGGGGTGACAGGATTGGTTGTAACTATCATGAGAAAAATCAGAAAAAAATCTATCCCATGCAGTTTGAAAATTATGGGCGTTTAAAAAAACCTAGAAATTTGGTCAAATTATAACAATTTTTCGGTTATTATGGTTAACTTTTATTATTTTTGTTCATTTAAACTTTGGAAGCGTAAGCCTAAATAACATTTCTAGAAGCACAGTCAAAAATAATGACTCAATTGCCCCAAGTTTTCTGGAATGAAGACTTTTATTAAACTATGAATTTAAAATCTTCAGTTTGCCGAATTTGGAAGACCCTCCTTTGAAAGAATGTACTAAAGTGCGTTGGCAAGTGCCATTAAAAGTTGGCGCATTTAACCAGGATTGTGAAATGGTACAATACTTGTTAGTGTCATACTAAAAAAAGACGAGTAAAAAAAGGAAAACCTCAAGTAACCCGATTTTTGCTAACCCATTTCACTCAGGTTCTTTCTTCGCACAAGCTTCTGGTAGGTTCTTAATTTTACGGCAAAATGATTTGAGAGATGGCTAATGAACATATTTGCTATGAGTGAGCGAGACAGATAGTGACGCCACTTTTAGCAAAGTCAACAAAAATAAGTAAAGTTAATAAAATAACATTAACCACAATAATCGAAAAATTGTTATAATTTGAGCAAATTTCTAGGTTTTTTTAAACGCCCAAAATTTTCAAACTACTTGGGATAGATTTTTTTCTGATTTTTCTCATGATAGTTACAACCAATCCTGTCATCCCGTTGCGGCTTGACGTTGCCTTCTGGGACACCCTGTATACTATATTCCATATATAATGGGCACACGTTATTCATATTAACAACTTCAATTGATTGTTGTCTTAAAACACTAACCAACTAAATTTATCTAAAAATTTATAAATTGGCCCTGAGACCTATAGGCGCTCACCAGTGGCTACACTGATTAGCGTCTTACTGAAGACCACAACATGGATATCCAGGGGCGCCGGGTTTTGAAAATTTTCATGGGTGCTCCGCCTTTTTAATGACAGAGCTACCTATATGTATAGTTATTTATATCAGTATTAGCCTTACATCCGTTCAGTAGTTCGAATGATCTAGTAGTAATATTTATAAGCCTTATATTTTAGAGGTAGGTACCTTATGTGAAAATAGATGAAATTTGGCACGTCATAGGAGAGATATACCAAAAAAGTACTACTATCAACCAAATAAATCTTCAAAAGCAGCGATAAAGTGAATTTGTTATTTAGGTGGTGACATTTTTGTTGGCGGCCAATCTATCGAGAAGTACTTACAAAGCGAAGCTGCGCGCGGAAGTCTAGTTACAGCTAAAGATGAAATAATATCATTATTATTCAACGGACACACGAAAACAGGATATTCAGAAAAAAATGATTTATTACACTACACAGCAATTTGATGTGTGCACTTAATTTAACAAACATTTTTTATTATCTAGACATTTTTTTGCGAACCTATTTTGACGAACTACTGCTCTTTTTATAAAAATGTCAGGCAATGTTTTTTAGTTCCAAATAATCTGCTGTTTACATGCACTACCATGTCATTATTTAGTCTTTATTGAGTCCTTAAATAAGTCCTTATCCTTCGTAATGCTAAAAATGACCTTTCGGCGGTACATGTCAATATTGGAATAGTTAAAATGGTTTTTAATAATTTGATGACTTCAGGTATATCATATCTTTGGTAGATGCGCAATGAGCCAATGATTATTTACAAATGAAACAACATCCTCCACACTATTGAATTTGTAATTTTTTGTTCGCGCAATACATAAGAGCATACTTCGATGAAGACTCAAACGATCCATATATATCAAAGTCATCTCCATAAAAGTTTTTCACATAACTGCTGCTTGTATAATTATTTTTCTGAGTAAGAAATAGTTCCATGTTGCTCAGATGTGTCATGGTATCTTTAGGAAAGCACTGTTCAATACGGACTACGACTTTATCTAACGGTTCGCTTGTATCGTCCGTCTATCCTCTTAGGTATTCTCCATATTTTAGCAGTTTCAGGTTCATCCAGTTCCAAAATATGAGCTAAATCTAGACCAGACTTCCAGACGTTTTCAAAATGTTCGTCAGTTCTTTGGGACGATATAACTTCCTTAACTGTATTGATATTATCAACAGCTTTTTGCAGATGCAGAGATGTTTTCTGTAATGTAGCATTCAAAGCTTCAGTATGACCAAGAGTTTCTATCAGTAACTTTAAGATAAACAGAGATTAGAAAGACTGAAGCTGAGAATGCAAAATATTTCAGATATATAGTCGTGGGTGCTCAGCACCCACTATTTACCTCTCGTGGGTGCTGGAGCACCCGAGCACCCACGGAGTCGGCGCCCCTGTGGATATCCTTCAAACCATGTGCTATCGTTATACGTCAGTAAAGTTATCTTCAGGTGTATATGGTTTTTATTAGAAGGCCAGTGAAACACGATGGAATATTTAAACTTCTTAAAAATGGATTTGAAGTTTCCAATTGTTGGACAAGCCTAAGATAATAATATTATTTATTAATATGCGATGCGCTAGCGACCCGCAAACTGAATAAGTTCATTAGTATGAATGAAATTCTCAATGCTGAAAGCACATTTTAATAATAATTACCATATCATAAACAACTTCCTTAATTTTGTCCAGATCTTTACTTAAAAGGCTTATGCACTTTCGCAGCTGATCGCAATCGCAGTGAACGTTGCTCAGTTCGATTTCACTTGATTTTGCTATTTCCCTCTGTTCCTTAAGAAACCTAAAGTTTAAAAACACATTATTCGTAGAAAAGTAATAAATCTGAGATATATTTTTAATATTCGTAGCAGTTTTCACTAATGCTCTGCTACAAAACTGTAAGCGCCTATTTCATAGTATTTTCCAGGAAATAAAGCATCATATCTATGAACAGTATCTCTCCCTATCACACTCTTTGTTTTTGACGAAAAAAATAAAAACGACATTATAGCCTGTCAAAAAAAAAAAAATGTGAAGAGTAAAAAAAATAAGTTAATTTTGTTCTTATTGATGGGCCGTTATTCCAATAGCATATTACTGATCCAAATTCAAGTAAAAAAGTTCAAATAAACAGGTTTTATAAAGAGTGGATTTCAAGATACAGGGTGTCAAAAAGTAATTTTTGTCTCCAAACTTTGATACCTTGTATACTAGAAAACTAGACTCTTTAGGACCCATTTTTATATGAAATTTCCAACTTGAATTAGGATCAGAAGTATGCCCTTGGAATTATAGCCTGTTAATGGGATGAACAAAGTAAACTTGTCTTGTTACACTTTTTTTCGACAGGCTATGAAGTGGTTCTTACTTTTTTCCTCGAAAACAAAGATACAAAGAGACATCAAGATAAGAAACACTTGTGCTTTTATTTGTTTAATCCGAAAAACAACATTTGATATTTTAAGGCCAGGGACATACATTTTTTTTTGCTAAATTAGTTGTCGAAATCCCCTGAGACGCCACTGGAAATGTTAATGATCTTCTAGTGTTAACTTAGCGTCTTTGACGATGTTTGAGAAGTTAATATAAAATCAATTTTTTCCAAAACTTTGACACCCTATATTTTAAAAACGAAGCTTTTGCGCCACCATGTTTATATATATGAGATTTCCACCTTAAAATCAGTTTTTAATTTACATATTAAAGTACTAAAAAGTGTACATAATTGTCGTATACCTTCAAAAAACAAATAGGTACATAATTTAATCTACCTCTGTCATCTACTAAGCTACAGTTTTTTTAATAAAAAACCCAGTTCGCAGCAAACAATTATTTTACGTAAAAATATCGTAAAAATAATTGTAAAATAATTTTTTGCTGCGAAATGGTTCATTTTTAGGAAAAAATACAAGAGACTCTTTTGTTTAGAAGGAAACAGGCTATCGGAAATAAATTTTTAAATGGGAAACAACTAATAAGACAAAAGGTTGCATTTAGTGTCCGACCGAACATTCGGTTTCGGTTTTGGTTTCGGCCTAGTTTCGGCCAAAAAACGGGTTTCGGTTTAGTTTCGGTTTCGGCTGCCATCCAGCCGAAACTGCGGCCGAAACCGAAACTGAAAGCGATGGATTTGTAGCTGCGATCGGACGCCCTCGGAGCACTAATCTTCAAGCGAAGAAGTCTGATTTTGCTGGGTAGATGATGGTAATAACTTATCACAAGTTAAAAAGCCTATTAATCGGAGCCAAGCTTGCAAAGAAACGCAGATATTACTTTCACTAGAATTTCAGTCCATTTCTGTCTTTGAGAAAGGTTCCCCTAAAATTCGCGTCGGCCTTACTGACGACTGTTTCCTTTGAACAACTACTTAATGCTACTAGTCAAATTTATTCAGACTGAGGAAGCTAGTTGCTAAGAAAGTTGATAAATTATTGTTTCTCGCTTACAGTATTACAATATTAGATTGTTCAGTTATGAATTATTATTATTATCACAACACTATCATGAGTAGAGCAGCGCAAAGCGCTATAAACTCAAAATGCAAATAACTATTAGATACAATACAAACTTAACTAAGCTAAGACACATCACGTAGGCATATTATTCCAATTATCGAGTCTGTTCTTGAACAGGTTCACGGACTCACTATTCACTACGCTGGAGGGGAGCTTATATACTGATAGTCAACAATAGCTGTAGCTCAATGCAGCTCACAACAGTTTCTTAAATTCAGAGAAAACTCCTTACTTTCAAAAATACTTAGTAGTTGTACTTGGGACGTAGGTACTTCAGAAATTTAGTTTTAAGGCAGCTAATTGATAACAGTGTCATAAAGATTGACCAAAGTTTGGAGTGTTATTTAGTAGATACAAAATATAATATAAATATAAAATAGTTGATATTTGGTTCAAATTAACTTCTTATTTCAAAAATATAAATAATTTATTTGAAATAAGGTGTGATAATGCTGATGAAACGTTATTCATTTTTATATCCACGAAAAAATTACTGACGTTATATTGATGTTTCGGTTTCGGTTTCGGTTTCGGCCGAAACTGAGATGGAGGCCGAAATTCGGTTTCGGTTTCGGTTTCGGCCGTAAAAAGTAGTTTCGGTCGGACACTAGTTGCATTGGAAATTTTAGAGATTGCCTTTTCCACCCCTTACAACCATAGGGTAAACCAAATAAATTACTGGCTAAATGTCTTTTTGGTAGTAGAAAATGTCAGGTTAATTTCGATATTGTAAATTTTTTAGTGCATGTGAAAAAAAATTGTTGAAAAAATTTCATGTACCCCCTTTAAGGGGTTGTATCTTAACAAGGGATGCTCCAATGGAGATTCTTTATATGAAAGATCATATCTTTTTTCGATTAGAACCCACATACTACTATATGGATATGCACATCCACAGAATGTACATTAGATATTCCAGTTTGAACATGTACTGTATATTTTGAATACTCATAGGACGTTAAATGAAGAGTGGAAAGTATGTGCCATTTTTTCCAAAATTGAGTTGTTGACGTAGGAAGGTTTAAAGTACCTTGCTTTATATCCTGTAAAAGGCCGCAAGTGCCAGTCTCAAAATTCAAGTGTCTAGCGGCAGTAATAGATGTCGGTAAACGTATATACCCAAGCATTTTCATCTGAAAGGCCGTAAGTCTGACACCGAATATCAGGTGATTTTCAATCTATTGTAACTTCTGCAAGTTCGCTGTTTTCTATGCTGGTAGGTTTACAATAAAATGAAGAAAAAACAAAGAAAAATCAATCGCAGTGGCTCATATCGTAATGAACAAAAGCTTTTAAAGCGTAGTGGAAAGTCCTATAAAACTTATAAAGGCCAGACGATACCCGAAAAAGAGTTATCCCAAGGAGCAGGTTAGTTTACACAAAAAATATATTTCTATTTTGTGGTTGTAATAATGTTGATATTTTATAGGTGTCATGTAAATGCAAACTAGGATGTAAAGATATTGCTTACGAAAGACGACGTTCCCTTTCTCAAAAGTTTTATGGACAAGAAGATATACCGATGCAAAGAAACCAATAAACATATCTTCTATAGATAGTTGTTTATTCACACATTCATAATAAGTAGTTTTGAAATATTTTTTGTTAAAAAGTTTGTTTTTGGACTTGTATTTCTTGCATATATTTGATAAAAAAAATACATGCGAACTCTCTGACTTCTACATTTATTAAACTTTAACTAATTTAGTTTTTATTCATTGTCTCAAAATTATGTTTTTGGCACATACGCCCTTTCTAATTTCCAGTCTTTAAATGTACATATGAAAAATGATTATACACTAGTGTGATGTATATTAACGTAGGTATATTCATATGTGAATATACATAAGATGTTGGTCTTGAATATACATAAGATGTTGGTCTAATTATCATATACAGGGTGTTCCAAAAGTCATCGTCAAGACACAACGGGGTGACAGGATTGGTTGTAACTATCATGAGAAAAAGCGGAAAAAATCTATCCCATGCAGTTTGAAAATTATGGGCATTAAAAAACCTAGAAATATGGTCATATTAAAGTGCCATTAAAAGTTGGCGCATTCAATCAGGATTGTAAAATGGTACATTACTTGTTAGTTTTATATAAAAAAAAAACGAGTAAAAATATAAGAACCCCAAGTAACCCGATTTTTGCTAACCCGTTTCACTCAGGTCAGATGTTGAGCGGGCGCTAGAGGTGAGTATACAAAACGAGTACCGAATTTTGCCAACGGATTTGGTTTGTCCCCATAAGTGCTATTTTTCATTATTATTTCGAAAGTGCAATGCCTTGCAAGTTTTTTAAGATTAGGTTGAAGCTCCAGAACCAGGCATAAGTATTTTTAATCTTATTTTGAAGGTTTTGGTCTCCTGACTAAAAACAGAGATTTCAAACTTTGGCTCCAAAATATACTTAATTATTGTTCGGATGTACAGGTTCTCTTTATTGGATATTAAAATAGGCTTAATACTGAGTATAATTGCAGAAAAAAATAAAAGCCAAATAGCATTCTTGTTTTTGTTTTTGGCGATTTCTTGGAAAAACTGGAAAATCTCTAAGTTTTCAAAAAAAAATCATAACTCGAAAACTATCAATAATCGGTACACATGCATGGGGGTGTTTTGGATAGGTCTCGGGACGGGCTATCTAAAAAAAATTATTATCGTCACCCGATTGGCCACCCTGTATAATATTATATGCCACTGAATTTGTTATACCTAGTCTGATCATTTCGTTATACAAAATTCTTAAGTCAACTGCATCATAAGCGCCTTTTAGGTCTATAAATAGGCAGAGCAAGTATCCGTTATTTGATAGTGTTATCTGAATATCCGTCACTAACTGTGTCAATGCATCAATCGTTCCCATACCTTTCCTAAAACCATACTGTCTTTTAGGTAACAACGCTTTAGTCTCTAAGTAATGTTCCAACCTTGCCTTGATCATCCGCTCAAATGTCTTGAGTAGACAGGATATCAAGGATATAGGTCGGTAAGATGTGGGTAGCGCCGGATTCTTTCCATTTTTAAGTATGAGTACCAAGACTACATTTTTTAATTCACTAACATATTCTCCGCTTATCCACCATCTATTGAAAATGTTGAGAAGAAAAAGTTTGGCACAGTGCGGTAAATTATTTATCATTTTGTAGGTGAATCCATCTAAACCGGGAGCCGTACTTTTGGATGTTTTTATTGAAATAGTTAGTTCGTGTAGTGAGAATGGTCTTGCCAACGTATTTTCTGATCGTTCGGGTGTTCGTATAAAATCTAGTGGTTTTGCTGACAGTAGCGGGGGCGTAAATATCTAGTATAGACTGTATTGTATCATCAGAAAGTTGAGTTCTATTTTTTGTTGGCTTACTTTTATTGATAGACCTGACAGTTTTCCATATATCCGCGACAGAGCTACTTTTATTTAGTTTGCTAACGTATTTTTGCCAGCACTCTCGTTGTTCCTTCTTGAATAAAAGTTTAGTTTTGGCGGATACTTTTTGGTAGTTAATGAAGTTAACCCAGTTGGAGAGTCTAGTATACTCCTTCAGAGCATTTTTACGGTTGCCTATCATTTCTTTACATTCTTCATCGAACCAGAGGGGTTTTGTGCGGGTAGGGGTAAATAAATGGTCTTTTGATATACATTGTTTTGTTGGCCGCTTCCGTCGTGATTTGATGAAGCTCATTGACCATTTCGGAGTTTGTTTTGCTTTTAGGGCGGATATTTTTTATAGAATTCTCTACTAAGATTCCAAAGCGATCCCAATCAACGCGTGAATCCCCCCACTTTGTTGATGGGATGACTCTGTTGGGGGGTTTGACTAATCCGGTGGAAATGATAATCTGAGTTGTTAAGCTACAATGTTTTTATTTCTAAGCGATAGTATATGATGTTTCCTAAAAAAATTGTTGAAGTACATCTTAGCCCTAAGTAAAGTAGCTTAGAAGGTATGATCGTTTGAATATGACCCTTTATTGTTGCGTTGAGAAGGCAATAAAACAAAGTACTTAGTGGGCATGACATTTATTTTGGAAAAAAAAGAAACAAATGTTACAACCATTGTTCGAAATGTTTTCCTTGGTGTTGCAGACATGCTGTTGCTCTTACTGACATATTTTGCGTAGAGCTACTGATCATCGCTTTGTGATACCGTTATCCATTTCCGATATGAACCATTTTGCAAATAAGCTCCTCGCGTGTATTTGTCACGTCGACATCAACTTTCTGTTTAATTATACCCCACAAGATAAAATCAAGTGGAGTCAAGTCCGGTGAACGCGGTGGCCAAGCAGTAATTGTTCCACCGCGTCTAATCCACGGCGAATATAGTTCATTTAAAGGGTTTCTCATAGGCAAAGCTGTTTGTACAAAATCTTCAGATGCAGCTTTTAATCATTGCATTTTGCTACTAAATCTGTTAGTAGTGTCGTTATCACTTACAGCATGTAATGCTGGCAAAACATCACAAACATATGCTTTCACCCAGGGATTTAGAAACCACATGACACCCTAGAAAATATGTGAGAACTGTCAAACCATAGACCGAGACAACCCAATATTTGTTAAATATTTACATATAAATAAACTGCCAAGACAAATACATCTGTATCAGCGCTGATTATTATAATATGAGCAGATTGACTCCTTCCTGCTTGAAATAGTGGGAAAACAATCTTGAATCAGCTTCTGAGTGATTTGATTGTAATTCAAGTACCTCAAAGATCCTTGAAACTTTAAACATTTATTTGGATCGTCGAATCAACCACAAGTATAGATCTCGCAGTCTTCTTTTACTTGTGCATATTTTTGAGCATAGCGAAAAAGGAATCGAATGACTTGCAATTTATTAGGAGCGTTAGCAAAAAAAGCTTTAGAATTAGCAGGAAATTATGATATTTTTAATGATCTGCCCTTTACACCGTAATTTTGTCTCCAAAAATTTTATAGGGATATCATATCCCTCAAATATTAGATCTATTCTATTGACGCTAGGCAAAGTAAATAATCCAAAAAAAAATTAAGAATGTCTCGGCAAAAGTACTGAACTTATTTAACTAAATGTTGTGAACAAGTACCACACCATTAATAATATAAGCTTTAGAAGTACTTAGATTTAAGTCTTGCTGAGAGCTTGTACCACATTTATGTTTTTTTAAACTATAAACAGACACAAAAACTCTACAAAAATCCTATTATTTTATAGTTATTCAAAAACACGACTTGAAAAAAGACGTCTTTACGTCAACGGAGTAGAAACACACTGAATGAGTAGGCGCTCTGTGCTTAGAGCCCGTCCAGATAAGGCGCTTTACGCGCGAGTGGACTCGCGCGTAGTCAATTTACATTGCGTCCAGATGTCGCGTTTCACACGCGTTTCACGCGCGTTTCTACGCTAGAAGGCATTTCCTTCCAGTCAAAAGCATGGAGTTGGATACAGCAGTTGTGTTGTGGCGTGCATACCGGCGATGGAAGCTTCATAAACAAAGAGAAAGGCGACGATTCAGCGTGCATTTCAGCGTGCATCCAATTCTACGTGACAGAATGACGCACAGTATGTTTATAACATTATACCCAAAGCTGAGAGAACACAGTGAAATATTTCAACTATTTCTTCCCAGTTCCTATCCACAGAGTTACTCAAATCGAAACCTGTTGCGATGCCTGAATCGACTTGATATTTAATGCACGTTTCATGCAACACAAGAATAGTGGGGTGGGCTTACTTCTTTGCATCGACGCAATACTATACACGTTGAAACCTGCATCACTGCATCAGCATCACCGGCTCGGCGACATGGCTCACCGACCATAATAGGATTCCAGAATCTGCATCTCTGCAAGCCGCAACTGATACCTACCAAATTCGTGATTCAGTACCACACGCGCTGCTACTTGTGTTATGAAACGTAGGAGTCGATACCTGAATCTCAGCATGCATCAACGTCTGTGGACCGCTCAACAGATCGTCGCCACATGAGGTATCAACAAGATGGCTGCCCAGCGCATTGCGCAGTGCAAGTAAGAGGTTTTCTTGACCAAAAATATCCGGGAGGTGGAGGTGGATGTTCAGGCATTATCTCGTGGCCAGCCTGTTCCCCAGATTTTAATCCCCTGGAGTTTTGTTATTGGGGTGTTCTCAAAGAAAAAGTTTAAACAAAGCCCATTGAGAGCGTAGCCCAGCTGCGTAAACGAATTTCTCAAGCTGCTGAGGACATCAACTCTCGAGAATATGTCTGGCTAGTGACTAGATCTTTTTTAAGAAGATGTGGGGCGTGTATTGAGGCTGATGGTAAACAATTTGAACATTTATTGCCTCACTTTTATTCCAAGAAACCTAAACTAAACTAGGTTAAATTTTTTCATTATTTTATTCATTTTACTTATTTTTGTTGACTTTGCTAAAAGTGGCGTCACTATCTGTCTCTCTCACTCATAGCAAACATGTCCACTATCCACCTCTCTCATCATTTCACCGTAAAATTGAGAATATACCAAAAGCTTGTGCGAATAGAACATCTGATCTGAGTGAAATGGGTTAGCAAAAAACGGATTACTTGAGGTTCTTATTTCTTTACTCGTTTTTTTTAGTATGAAACTAACAAGTATTGTAACATTTTGCAATGCTGGTTAAATGTGCCAACTTTTAATGGAACTTGCTAAGTCACATTAGTGCATTTTTTTTAAAGGAGGGTCTTTCAAGGTTGATAAACTTTAAACATTTTAAATTCATAGTTTAACTAATAGTCTTCATTCTAGAAAACTTATGGCAAAAGTGTCATTATTTTTGACCGTGCTTCTAGAAATGTTACTTAGGGTTATGGTTTCATAATTTAAATGAATAAAGATAATAAAAGTTAACCACAATAACCGAAAAATTGTTATAATTTGACCAAATTTCTAGGTCTTTAAATGCCCATAATTTTCAAACTGCATGGGATAGATTTTTTTTCTGATTTTTCTCATGATAGTTACAACCAATCCTGTCACCCCGTTGCGGTTTGACGTTGACTTTTGGGACACCCTGTATACATCTAGTAGTTTACGCCTGCGCGAAGGACAACTAGTGCAACCATTGTTGATTTCTAGCCAATCCCCCTTTCGCGTCCTTAGTCCTTAGTCATAGTTAGCGTGTGTGTGCTGGTGATGGTTATGTCTGATTTCCTGATCGAGCGAAATATTGTGCAATGTTACTTATCTTCTGGCTACTGATAACACTCGCATCCAGCATTTGACGGTAAGTCGTAAGCGGAACAAATCGCCTACAAAATTGTGTAACCTTGATTTATTTGTGATTTTAGACGTGCCATTCAACAGGTACGAGATGACAATCACAGTAATGGATTTTACCAAGTATTATTATTGTAACTAGAAATTGAATTAATAACAATACATGATGAAAGTATAAAGTTTGTCTATCTTTTGGCCTCTACATTAAACTTTTATGCACTATGCATTAAAAGTACATGAATGTACATTTAATGTACATGAAGTGCATATTTTTATGTCTATTTTACATCCATTAGACGCTCATGCTCGATTTGTGGATATACATATCCATTGTATGTACTTTGGTATGTAAGTATAATTATACATGGTACATGTTATGAATATACATGTTCATACCTGGTCTGTGTTACACATATTGTATGCATGTACATTAGATGTACCTACATATGTACATGGTTACCTAATAAGAATGGACGCCGGCAATATCTCGGTAACCGTTAATCATATAACTTTGAGCAAAACTTATTATTTGGTAAATCGGCTAAGAGAAATCGCTGGAAATTATTTTCAAATTCCGCAAGTGGCCGCTAGGGGGCGCAACTGTTACGATCAATCAGAAAAATGGCTTTTTCTCAAAGACATATGCAAGTAAAGGTGTATTATAAATTTCACCATCATGTAGACCGGACAATTCTCGATTTTTTTGTTAATAACTTTTTGCTCTATCTTGTAAGATGTAGTGGTGGGGGGAGTGTCAAAAAAGTTTTTATTCTAACGGCCATAACTTATGTATGTATGGGTTAACGGAATTAAACAGGCTAGGTCTCGTTTGGAAGAGCTCTTCTTACCTAATAACCTGTTATATAAAAATTTTCCAAGTTTATCTTGACTTAGTAGCTATAGACCGGTATTTGACATCATAACAATTATTACGCATTATTACGAAAATTTTAAATGGTATGCTATATGTCTTTCAACATATAAATATGGAGGACGGAATTATTAAAAAGCCAGTGCAAAATTTAACTTCTTAGCTATTTTCAAACCGGAGATATCAATAAAACAAGTATTATGACAAGTGTGCTGTGAAATTCAGAAACAATTGCTGTCCTATAAGAATATAGTCTCCAACAGGTCATTTTAGTAATAATTATCCAATAGGTATACTCAAGTAGAACGACTAGAAGTCATATTTTAACTTTTCGAAATAACCTACAGGTGGCGTAGTAGTCGCCAATAAGTGCTATATTCAATTATCAAAATATGGAACTTTTAAAATAAATAAACAAAAAGAAATTACAGTATAAAACTGATTGTCATATTTGTTATTATAAAACGTCAATTTGAGCTGATCACAAAGTGTTACATGGACTCCACAAGCAGAGATACTAAGAAAAATCATTGTGAATAGATCTTAAAAGTTAAGACCAATTAACAGCAAAGTAAAGCAAAATAGGATGGTATAACAACAATGATAAATAAAAAATGCATAAACCTAATTAACATGCCCATACCATACCTATTGTCAGTGCTGCCTTAGATGTTCAATGGCGTCCATCGTTTTAGATGCACTTATGCATCCATTCACGCGTGGATAAACCTGCCAGTTTGAGCATATAGAGCAACACTGAAAATAGGTTCAGTATACGCGTGTGAGTTAGGTTTATGTATTTTATCTGTTAACTTTGTTGTTAAACCACGTAACTTCGCTTTATTTTCCTATTAGTTAGCCTTAATTTTTAAAATATGTTCGCATTGATTTTTTCTTACTATGTTTACTTGTTGAGTTCATATAACACTTTGTGATCAACTCACATTGACGTTTAATGATAATGATAATAATAATCTATTTATACTCTAACTTATTTATATTTTTTGTTTTAAAAGTTCCATTATTGTGAAAATTTAATACAGCACTTTTGGCGACTACTACGCCCCCTCGTGGTTATTCTAGAAAGTCAAAGTATGATTTCTAGCAGTTTTACTTGAGTATTATCTATAGAATGATTGCACTGACTTTTTATGAATTTCGTCCTCGATATATCTATGTTGAAAGATGTATAGCATACCATGTAAAATTTTCGTAATAATGCATAATAATTGTTATGATGTCAAATATCGCCCTGTAGCTACTAAGTCGAGATAAACTTGGAAAATTTTTATACAAAAGTTTATTAGGTAAGAAGGGCTCTTCCAAACGAGACCTAGCTTGTTCAATTCTATTAACTCATACCAAAGTTGTGGCCGTTAGAATAAAAACTTCTTTGACGTTCCCCCACCACTACATCTTACAAATTAGAACAAAAAACTATTAACAAAAAAATCAGAAATTGTCCTGTCTACATGATGGTAGAATTTATAATATAACTTTACTTGCATATTTTTTGAGAAAAAGCCCTTTTAGCCGTTTTTCTGATTGATCGCAACAGTTGCGCCCCCTAGCGGCCACTTGCGGAATTTGAAAATAATTTCCAGCGATTTCTCTTAGCCGATTTACCAATATTTTTTGCTCGAAGTTATATGATTAACGGTTACCGAGATATTGCCGGTGTCCATTCTTATTAGGTCACCCTGTACACTGTATATACTTTTGTTATGTGGGGAATCACCCCCTTAAATTTTTTACACTTATATGGTTATACCCTGTATATATTTATCGAGCTATAGTTCGAAGTGCTCCATTTTCTAAGATTTACGAGGAGTGGTTAAATACTACCTTTCGCACACACTGCTTATAGCGGCATTTCACTTTTTTTACATCACTGGTATATTTCGCTTTTTGTGTTCAAATGTGAACCCTAGTTATGCTATACCTTTGTGTTCTGAATATTGTGCAGTTCAGCTTCTCAGTATCAGACACGTATATATTGTATAGTCTTTCTTCATCATTTATCATCTGTTCTAGTTTTTTAAGCCGTTCTTTGGATGAACTGGTCATTTCGTCAATTTCGTGTTGCTTTTGGAGTAGCGCCGCCCTTTCTTCTTTAAACCTGAATATAAATTAAAATTTAATATTTAATTTTAATATTTAATATACTTAATATACCCGATTATGGGCATCGATGTGCCCGATATCCGCTGTTGCCTACAGGCGTCAGACACCTTTACACAAGTCTTATCAGCGTGTAAGGTGCACGCTGGTATACGTCCATCGGCACAACATCGAGACTGCAATACGCTCCAGAGGACAGAGAGTCCGTGGTGGAGACCGAGAGATGCCGTATTCACCGGAACTCGTTCTCCACACTTCAGCTTATACAAGCAAATAAGCCCGATACAGTCCTCCTCGACTACTAGCAGAAGACGATGTTCCTTATCGAGTTCTCGGTGTCTGCTGAGGCGAACATGGTCTCTAAGGAGGAGGAAAAGCGGACCAAATATCATGAGTTCCTCGGACAACTTCGCAGGCCCCGGCCGTAATACACTGTGAGTCCGTTAGTAAGGGTCATTGGATCCCTAGGTGGTATGAGGGATACGCTGCTGTCTGTGCTGGATAAAATGCCATTGTGCCGTACGGCGGCGCACATATTTGCCGCCAGAAGGCGTCATTCATGGGTTCCTTCATCTACTTAGGAAGCACGATTCGCGGATACAGTGATTGCTCACCTCACGGTGTGTGGAGTAGTCATTGGGTATTGGAACAGCAGCACGGTGTATCGCAGCACGGGTTGCACCTTTAATTTTTTTGGTTTATTATAAATAAATATAAATTTAATAAATTAATCTACTCAACGAATCTAAATCCACGAATAGAAGTAGTAATAGTAGTAGTGATGGGAAGGTAAAGCCAGCAGTAGGCCACCTTTGGCCCTTTTTTCCAACACTTAAAACACTAAAATTCTACGTCTTAGAAAGCTTCTTGTCGAACTTATAAGATCTTTTGAGGAAAGTGAGTAAGTTCGACCATCTCTCGCTGAATATAGTGACTCCTCCCCGAACTCTGTCGTGCCAAATATCTGGACCCTGAGGCTGCAATATACAGCATATCTGCCCAGAAAGTGAAATCCACGAATAGATCATCGTTACTATAAAAAGGGTGTTCAAGGCTTTGAGACGGTCTAGTGAGGATATAACCTTGAGGTTCCTGCAAGTGTGATAATATACATTACCTACTACAGACGCTCTCCATGTCTGCTATTTTTTCCAACAATCTTTTTCCTTTTAGTCTAACATTCTCAAGATGCTGAGATGATTGCACCACTCGTCGTTTCAAAGTGTCATGCTGCAATAAAACAATACATTTATTTAAATAATGTGGCACTGCAGATACGGGTATTTGTATTAAAATATCAGACAAGGAAAGAGAGAGACGGAACACGCGGCTGACATCTCTGTTACCAAAAAGTACCAAAGCGCTAGTCCCAGTGGCTCTTATTAAAGAACATATGATACCTATAATCTTATTTATATTTCTTGACATTGTGTTGCTTAAGCATGTAATATGCATACTGAAAATCAGATAACCAATTTAGGATATATTTCTATTCACATAAGCTATAACATACGTCACTGGAAAACTGATTGTATTTGAACAAAAAAATGCATTAAAATATAATTTTTACACTCTACATGCTCAAAAATATTACGATTCACATGTTAGTGGTATATTTCAAAATATATTTTGGATGCATATACAGATTGGGCCAATAGTGGGTGGACGGAGGGTTGTGGGCTTACTAAAAACTACTTTAAAAATCTGTCACTTGATCATGGTAGGAACCCTTGAGGGCTATAACGTAAACATATATTCACTTAAATTTTGACGTTTATACATTTTTTTGAATGGAACCCCCTATACAGGGTGTCCCACGACGATTAAGACAAGCAATATATCGGAACTGGGCAGTAGTAGCTTAACCGCAATTTACTTTTCAATCAATTAATTGATTAATGTACATTGCACACTGGGATTAGCATTCCATACTTACATCGCTGTTCATCAACAGCAACACCTGCGTAATCTCTCCCAATTCTCGTCTCATCCGGCAATTCGTGCTATTGATGCTTTGTATCTCCAGCTCCATTTCATGATTGACACGCTTCTGGTTGTTGAGGAATGCGTGTTCTTCTACAAGCACGTCTTCTTGCTTTGCGATGGCTTCATATGTCATCTGGATCTGCTCTTGGGCGCAGAATATATCTACATCTCGTTGCTGCAACATCTTTACCGCGTCCTTCCATTGGTTGATAAGTGCCTCACGATCGGCGATTTGTTGTTGTATAACTTTTCCTAAAAATCGGCACTCAGTCAGTTCAATTTTCGTTAGAGGTGAAAATTTATTTTTGTTTTTTTTCAATCAAAAATAAATATTCATAAAAAAACCCAGTGAGAATCCCCACCTGAGCCTTTACTGTTGGCTACTAATTAACAGTGATGTTCCTAGAGTGGCGCCGGAAAACAGTAACAAAGTCTACACAGAACACGAAGCTAATGACAACAGCAGTCGATGCCGATGACACAGAAGTAAAAAAAATGGAGTTAAGTTGATTGACCCAGTACTTCCCACAAATAATGATGATACCATTTTATTATTTTCCCACTGCATGAAGCTATAGTTTGCAATCCCCTTGCAACCAAATCATCGCACATTCGCCCACAAAAATAATCCAACACAAAAACTCTCCTAAATAGTTTCTTGCGAATTCCTCCGTAGGAACTAGAACGCCACAGTTTTTTTCTGCATGCTTGGACGATGTGAAGCGATCAGGAGACTCCAAACCGTCTAAGAATGAAGTTTGAGCTGTTTTTATATTTGTACTTGTACAGCGGCAGTGAATTCTGTGTCAATTTAAATCAATTCAATTAGTTTTGCTTTACACAATGTACATAGAACGAAATAAAGCAAAACTCGTATGTATACATAACAAAATTGGTTTATGTAATAGGCTTTCTAATCCACATGTCAATGGTTAGCCCATTATGATTACAACAAATTTTTTAGTTTTACAACCCCCATCCCCCAACCGCCCCAATTTCACCACCACCCAAAAAAAAGTAGAAAATGATCAGGAACGCCTAAAAACAAAGTTTGAGTTGTTTTTATATTTTTAGCTTTTTATTATTGCTGAGCCGCTACTGACACGATTTTTATAAAACATGATTGCATTTTCCACCATCGTTGGGGTAGTTTATGCTGTGTCAAAATTTCATTGAAATCAATTCAATAATTTTAGCATTACGCAATATAGAACGATGTAAAACAATACTCGTATGTATACATCACAAATTCCTAGTCCCTTGGTTGCTACAATAAGCAAGGCAATTTTCGTATGGACCTAAAAAAGTGTATTATGCCGCTAGATTTTCCATTTACAGGTCAATGGACAGCGTTCCGGTACTGTTTACTGAAAAAGCTGCGTTGCCGTATCTCAGTAATTGATAGAAACAAAATTCTGAAATTGTGAGGCATTACTAAATCCAACATGCGAAATCACTGAAATAAAAATAAGTAGAGCATTCTATTTAAAATAACAAAATTATGCGTGTAACGTAAAAGTGGTAAATCTGGCAACATTGCTGTTAGTGTTTTTGAATTCTGCATATTCAAAAACCTGTAGGCATTGAATTTCAACGTTCTAGTTGACCAAGTTGTGGAGATATACAAACGTTCTTGTACCTTTTACTAACCCGGCATCCGAAATAGATAGTATGAGGAAGGGAAACGGTTTTGTTGTTTTAGGCATACTAGTTTAAACTTATTCTCGCCGTAAACCATTGCTAGTGAGTACTTCTATGTTAAATAAAATATACAGTGTGTTCTATTAATATATATCGGGGATATCTTTGTGTGGAATTTTGGAAAAATAATGTATAACTTGGCAACGTCGCAAACGCTAAAAAAACATTACAAGGCCGGATAGGGTATTAGTAGGTACTTATTTAAAATAAAACACAAAGGTTGTCACATTAAAAAAAACAAAGTAAAATGACCTTCAAATTGTAATTTAAAGTTCTGCCAAAAACACCCTGTAGATGCACATTATTAGTAACATCCAAAATAATATTTATTTGATATTCAAGTAACTCGCCGTATAATAGTATTGAGAAAAAATATAGGTATACAGGGTTGGGATAAAGTATGGAACCAAGCAAATAACTTTGGAACGGAAAGAATGATATTGCTGAAAATTTGCAGGCAAGTGTAGTGACATCTAGTGCATCCGAAGACATTATATTAGCTATTGATGTACTTCCGGTTTAACCGGAAGTGCCGTCAACTTTTTTAATTTAAATGGGACACCCGGTATATTTTTGCAGATTTTAATACATCTTTTTTTTCCGAATACGTCCATAGTGGGTTTAGTATTAGTTTCTGTAAAAACGGGAAAGAAGCTTCTTTATCATTTCAGGTGTTTAAAATGCCGGTCATTCAAAGTCGGTTTTGGCGATCGCGTGAGAACTCACAAAGAAGTGTGTCAACTTTTAATGATTTACGTCCAGACAGGGGTCCTATAACACGTTCGACGGTGACTAAAATACAAAAAAAAAAATACAAAAAAATTACCTCAAACGGGAAGACCGCAGACCACCACGGACAAATTTGTGAGACAAATAAAAATTTTTTACAGAAACAAATACCAAACCCACTATGGACGTATTCGGAAAAAAGATGTATTAAAATCTGCAAAAATATACAGGGTGTCCCATTTAAATTAAAAAAGTTGGCAGTACTTCCGGTTAGACCGGAAGTACATTGATAGCCAGCATAATGTCTTCGGATGCATTATGCGTCACTACATTTACATACAATTTTTCAGCAACATCACTCTTACCGTTTCAAAGATATTTGCTTGGTTCCATACTTTATCCCAACCCTGTATATCAATTTGGACTTATTACTTGCGACCTTGCAAATCCGGAAATTAACAGAAAATAAATTATAACTTGGCAACATTGCAACCGATCCCAAAAATATTTGAGGGTTATATAGAGATAAATGATAGAAACTAGAAGAATTTAAAAAAAAAAGTTATAGTTCCATATAAAAAAATCAAGTTGATCACTATCCTACTGTCCCGCAACACCTTGTATATTTCAAAATATTTTTACGAGATGCGTCTTAAATAACCAAATAAATTTTGTATTTGGACTTTTTTTCTGTCAGGTATACCTTGGGAGATATCGAAGAATTACACAGTAAATGGACACCCGCTGTATAGTATTACTGATTTGTGTTATTTTTAACGTTACTTTAAAAATTATAGGTTGTGTTTCTTTCTGTCTTCCTTTTATCTTTATGGCTTCTGCGCATTAGCACCAGCACATTACAGTCAAGAAGAAGCAAATCTTGGATAGGCATACGGATGTAGCAGGATAAGTGTCGGTAAACGTTAGATTTAAAACGCTGCAGGTTGTAGCCGTCGGAAAACAAATTCTCCGGCAGCTCATTCCACAGCATTGAAGTTCTCCAAAAAAAGGAATGCTGGAGGTGACTGGTTCGGGGAGTAGGGGTCTAAACCTGGTAAGGATGAGCTCGCATAGCCTCTCTAGTGTACCTCATTCGGACGGCCTTTGGTGTCATTATCTGGGAGAGCTCACTCGAACATCTTCCGTGATAGAATCTGTAAAACAGGGATAGATCAGCCACCCTTATTCGATGTTTCGGGCTGTGGAGGTCCTTTGTGAGGTTAGGCGTATCGATTAGTCTAATCGCTCTTTTCTGGATAGTGTCCAGAAGGTTTAAAGAGTGCTTCGGAGCGCAACCCCACACATCGGAGTAATACTCCAGCAATGATCGGATCTGTGCCTTGTAGAGCAGCAGTAGTTCCTCTGGTATATACGGCTTCCTACAGCGGAACAAAACTCCAAGCTTCTGAGATGCCGTTTTAGCAATACTGACGACGTGGTGGGTGACCCTCCATTTCCACAGTTGGTAATCCAACGTCAGTCTTCTTTGTAACTGTACTTGCCTGAGTGTTCTGTACGTTGAACTGTACTTCATTTGCTAATCCCCACTCGACAATTGTTTTGATATCAGCGTTGATATGTGTGGCATGCTGCTGTGGCCGACGTACCTCCTGGGATGATAGCGGCTTGTCTGGTTCCATGTAAGATATTAATTTACTGTCGTCTGCGAAGCTGTAGATTGGATTGGATGTTATTTACAGCAGCTCGTTGATGAACAGCAGAAACAGTGTAGGGGATAGGACAGATCCCTGAGGAACACCGCCTTTTATTGAACTGAATAGCCTTCGACTACAACAAACAGAGATCGGTCGTTCAAAAGGCTATTCAGCTACTGGCGCAGGTCAGATGGTAGTCCATAAGCAGAAAACTTGACCAGAAGTCCGTCATGCCACACTCTGCCGAAGGCTTTCGATATGTCAAGTGCAACAACATGGGATTCGCCATGATTTTCTATTGCTCTGTTCCACAAGTCAGTGACGTAAGCGAGGAGGTTACCCGTAGACCTGTGCTTACGGAAGCCATACTGGCGATCATTTATGATGTTATTGTGGTCCAAGTATTTCAGGAGCTGTGTGTTAATGACAGTCTCCATAACCTTAGACATGATGCTGAGAAGAGCCACTGGTCTATAATTGGTGGAATCGGTTTTCTTGCCTTTCTTAGGGATGTGTTTTGTGTAATCTTGGAATTATTTATAAATTATTCTCATATTATTGATATTTTCATATAGTTGATATTTTTTATATTGAAACATCAGTTAATCTAAATTAGTTATTATTTTGACTCAATTGTAATTACATAATCAATCTGTCAACAGCGCGTTCCTAAGCAATGCTGTCTTAGATGTCAATGGTTCTCAATATAAAAGGTCTTTATATAAAAGGTCTTTACGGAAACAGTGATCTGGATCCGGATCTATCAGTATGATATCAATCAGCTGTCTGATGGTATTTATGATTCCATGGATTAAACGTACATACATCCAACAACGAAAAAGTTGGTTTAAGAATACAAAACGCATGGTTAAGCAATACAGCTACTGATCTGAATAAATTATCCGATCGCGATCACTTACCGTACAAGAGTGAACTGACCCTATGGGTGCATATACAGTGGAGCAGGTTAGCCTGCTTTCAGATACCCGAAGCCGGAAACCGCAAAGCAGGCAATTCGCACGCGCCAGCGCCAGCGCCAGAAGCCCGCGTGAGCGCTTTTAATAGTAACAGAATTTTAGTTTTTTACCTGGTTTCGTCTGTGCCGGTCCAAGATTAGTATCGATAAAGAGTTAATTATAGCTTCAGTACGAGGGTTGCTCTATATCTCCGTCAATCCACCAGTACGCAGGCAGCTGTTTCACGCTTATTAGCGATCATCAGTGCGCCATAGGTCGATTGACGGAAATAGAGAGCATCAGTTCTTTCATGTCTACCAGACATGTGAAACATGTGATAGCAGACAGCTTCAGTGTTTGCGAAAACACATGTTTGGGATAAAAGACACAAGCTGCACTATTACCGCACTGTTATAGAAAAATATTGGAAGAAAATAAGTGCGGTTATGAAAGTAGACGGTAAGTTCATATACAATATTTATTTGGATATATTATTAACAAGCTTGGAACTGAGGTAATACATCAAGAAATTTGTTATAAATGTGGTAGTTATAGATAAGAGGTGCTCTGCAAAGTATTTAACAAAGATATCTCGAATTGTTTTGGCCTCATTTGGAGGATTCCTTTTCAAACTGTATATCTTTTCCACAAAAGGCTTAAAAAGAAGTCGTAAGAGTGGATCTGCCTCGTCACTTTTTAGCACAAAAGGTCCCTTTGTTTGTGTTTCAGGAAGACGAGATGATTTCGGAATCTGAAATTTTCCACCAGCGCTCTGTTGGCCATCACCGCTAACGTCTATAGTAATTTAGCTAGTTAAACGGCTGTTAATATGATTTTTCCTCAATTAAAATCCATCAATAAATTTTTGTGTAAATTGGAAAAACCGCATATTTTATCTAATTTAATGATTGTTAATAACGTTAAAAGTACTTATTATGTGTACATAATAACTAATAAGTACCTCGAAAGTAATGCCATTATGCGTCTTCATAAGTGTAAAAGATTTCCCCTAGATGAGTTCTTTAGTTTACGAAATGTCTTAATTGCTTTTCCCAGGGACTAACTGTTTGAACATTTTCTCTTGCCCAACCAATGTTCCCAGGATTATTTAATAAAGCGGAATGGTTGCATCGAAGGTTGAGAGTCAAAGCAACTTGAATATGTTATTCACTTATGGTGAAACCGTGATTAAATAAAGTCTCACAAAATGGAGTCACTTTTTTCTAATAAACAAATTCAATAACTGCTACGTTCATTATCACATTTATTTGCACGAAAGTTGTTAGGAAAGCTCATTAAAAAACCTTCGATTTGATAAAAAATGACGTACCTACTTCTGCAGGACTAACAAGAAAGAACATAACATTTTTTGTTAATAAGATCATATCTCGGCTGCTTATAAACATTTGGAATGCAACTTATAAATTTATGAATTATACAATTGTCACGCAACTATACATATATCGAACCTTAAATTGGAGCGCGTTGCAAAGATTTGCAATATCTCTGGTTCAAGACAACGTAGAACCTTTAGAGTAGAGTGTAAAAGATAGTTCTGAAACATACCCCCCACTCTCCACGCCTGTAGACCCCCCACCATTAGCCCCCCACCCATACCCCCTCTCTTCACAAATTCTGAAACAGACCTCCCACTCTCCACGCCTGTAGACCCCCCACCATTATCGCCCCACCCCCCTCTCTTCACAAATATAGCCACCTCTCTGATCTATTAGAATGTAGTATATCCTCCCACCACCGTCTTAGAACATAATTAAACCTCTCTCCAATAAGAACGCCACACCCCAAGACCATTAATTGATAACCGGTTTGGGTGGAGGTGAGTGGGTTTTCAGTATAGGTTCAAGGGAACCAAAATGAAAGAAGCGTAAACCGGTTTGATCGAGTTCAATAAACTGTTGAATGATGGTCATGCACCTGAGAAACCTGTTTGAGCGGATGTGAACCGGTTTGATGGGGTTCAAGAAGATTCAATGAACTTGCTCTCCGAAGGCCACACTCCTAGACCATTAATTGATAACCGGTTTGAGTGGAGGTGATTGGGTTCTCAGTATAGGTTCAAGGGAACCAGAATGAAAAAAGAGTAAACCGGTTTGATCGAGTTCAATAAACTGTTGAATGATGGTCATGCACCTGAGAAACCTGTTTGAGCGGATGTGAACCGGTTTGATGGGGTTCAATAAGATACAATGAACTTTCTTTTTGATGTATTAGAATGTAGTATACCCTCACACCACAATCTTAGAGGATAATTAAGCCTCTCTCCAAGATAAACACCACTCCCCTTAATTGCACACATACCAAAAAAACACACGTATGAGATGGGTGGCCACCAAGGAGAATATTTTTGTTGTGAGTGTAATTTACAGTATATGTTTCTGAGCAGTAGAATGTATCTTTTTTTGAAATATATAAAAGTGCTATTTTTTCTATTATCACCGCAATCAATGTGTGGTAGGCTGTGAGCTGTTTTTACTCCACTGGATAAACTAAGTGAAACTGTGACATGGAAACAATGTAATTAGAGAAAAATACTGTCCAAATCAAGAGGAATTCAAGAATCACTTGGATTGTCTAAAAAACTTAATGCAATGATTATATACAACATATAGTGTAACAGACGGAAATGTGTCATAAGAATTACTATACCCAAAAAAATACTGACGAAGGCTCTACACCTATAGCAGCTGGTCATTGTCCTAACACCAGACAAAAAAAATACTGCCGACTACATAAATGCATCGATGCAAGGTCAAAAAAGTAACAAGTTATGATGGCTACAACCATGTAAGGAAAAATGAATGTACCAGACTGCTTGAAGGTACATGGAAGTAAATTGTTAAATTAAGTACCTGAAAAAGCAATCAGAACACCAGTGCACTTCAAAACTCGATGCCTGTCTACAAAAAACCAAGGATGTAATGCTTATTTAGCAAGTGCATTGCTCTCTCATAAAATGAAAAATCCCTCGACGTATGGAAGGCGATTTAATTTATTGAGCCATTAAGAAACTGCCTTATGACAGGAGATACATATATGGAAATCCGTATATAATAAAATTAATGAGTAGTAATAAATTGAAACCACTAGTGGCAGAATGCAGGTAGCACTAATTTGTTTGCATTGAACAGGACAAAAAACCGTACTGGTATATAAAGGCACTAGAACTGTTCTCGTCCTCGTACAATATATTTGATATTTTGTGAACATGGCAGCGATCAAGATTTTGTCCCACATGAGAAGGCAGGCAGAGGAAGAGAGTTTTGAGGAAGTTGATACAAGCTTCGAAGTTATCTCTGGAAGACTTGAAGACATCCGACCTTTAAATTCATCAACCCCGGTAATTAAAAATCTATTTAGTCAGTTTAAACCTCTACTCTTTAGTGATGTTTTTTGTAAGAAAGTGTTGTGTACCCAAAAATTATCCAAAAAACTATTTAGTCAGTGTAAACTGCTACTTTTTAGCGATTTTTGTGAGATTATTTAGGAAATATTCATAAATGAATAAGTACAGCTTTAAAGCTCTATTAATTAAATATATGATTGAGTTATCAGTATTTGATCTACTTTCAGTGCTTCAAACCTTACCTCAAGACTTGAAAAACAATATTAGGATTTTGTTAGATCAATCTCTTAGGTTTTTACAATATTAGGATTTTGTGAGAATAATCTCTTAGGCTTTTTACAGGAACAGAATTCTTAGGAATAAATTATTTTTATTCGTTATAGATACGCAGTCGTCAGGAGCACACAGAAACTGAGGAAACCGAGGGGGAAGATAAATTTAATACGACCATAAGCGACGAGGCAGAAAACTTCCTGCAGGAAGTGAACAATTTAAAAAGTAGAGGGTTGCAATTAGCCAGAAGACATAAAAAAAACAGATGGATATTCAAAGAAAAATTAATAAACATAGAATGAAAATTTTAAAATTAGAAAGTAAATTAAAAAAAATTGATGATTTTATCAATTTATGTCAAAATTTAAGCACGTAGTTTTTTGCTGATTTTTTTATTTTTGCTGATTTTTTGAGAGATTCATTTCGCTTTTTTATTTTTTTATTTTAGAGATCTCAAAATTTCCATCTTTTCTTTATTATGGTTTCTGTATAGTTCTTATTTTTAAGTTGTTATTTTTAAGTTGCTTTTTAAGTTGTTATTTTTTAATTGATAATCTTAATAAATATTTTTAACTGATAACTTCGTTTTTGATTTAACAAAACAGAAAATGCGTTCAGAGTGTTATGAAAAGAGTACTATGAAAAGAAGATTGACAAAGAGATGCAACAACAACAAATATGGCTGAACTTCAAAAATTGATTTGGTTATGTTATTTCAATAAATGAAAAAATCTCTGGTCTACCATACATTAAGACAAGATTGTCTTTCAACTAAATGGGTGAACAATTGTAAAGTCACACTTACTCGAAAGAAGACTGGCCTCTATATACCACCACAAAAACACATCATAACTAATTACAATAAGTCCCACATTCTTCACGTTGTATTGGAAAACGACAGCGAATCCACGGCGCGACCCATTGCGATGGGTGAAACACAAAAACAGGTACGGTTAGAGTGAAAGTGAAGACTGGTTATCGACATTCGGCGACCCGGGACCGGCGACCGAAAAACGGGTCCTACCTACCTGCAGCTGTACCAGTTTTAGTAGAGGTGTATAATAACGGTAATTTATCACCCCAAATCCACGACCACAAAATGGAGCTCAGTAGCGTTGTACGAGGGCAAGCTGAGTAATATCTACACTACGAGGGGAAGCTGTGTAATATCTACACTATGTGGGGAAGCTGAGCAATATCTACACTACGAGGGGTATCCTTTATGTTCCAACCACCCCTCCCTCAGCAACTTCCACCATTACGGTAAACGCGACCTCGTAATACGGTTGACGACAAAGCAGAACAGGTTTAACAGGTATGCTAAAGTGATTTTTTCGTTTGGATTGAAGTATTATAAAATGGGGCTCCAGCGCAGATCTCTCAGTAGTTGTATAGATATAGCTAACAAATGGCGAACTCAACCAATGTTTGTGATGCGATCAAAGCGCAAATAAAAAATGAGTTTGACGAGTGGCAATCTAAAACAAATATTCCAGAGCGATTTACAAAGATGGAACGGCTCAAAACATTGTACAACGCGGTTAGAGATTTTGAAGCTGGTTGGATATGTCAGTGTGATTTAATCAATAGCATTAAATACAGTGAAAGGGCGGATTTATTTTACCCTCAGATGAGTCGACTGCCACCAAAGTTATACTGTTTTTTGAAAGAACAGTGAAGCTGAGGATCAACAAGTTCCCATACGTACAGCAACCTTTCTACAAATCACAGTTTTGTCAGATGGAAGGCGACAAGTTTGTGCTTATGAATTGTAAGCCACAGGAAGAGGAGTATGTGAAGACCCCCCCCCCTCCACCATCTTGTAACATGAAACATGTTAGTTTTTGTGACGATAACAGCACAAGATACATAGTTGTGTGGTCCACCGCGGCCAGATTTGCGCGACAAGGAACGTGGCAACAGACTTTAGCAGACCGGTGTAGATTTGAGCAGCGCGTGAGGCAAACTGCACAGGTTTTAGACAGAGTGTTGTGTGGAAACCATAGAGATAAAGTGTATAATGAGCGATTTGAGGATATAAGCGTGTCAAGTATATTGTAGGGTTATGCCCAGAATGTTAGATCTAAATTGAAGAAAAAACTGGGGCAATAATAATACATTCATACATTCCAAACTCATACAGATCTATAACAATGGAGGGAGGCTTTCAGTTTTGTAATTATTTTTGATATGTATAATTGGGGATATGAGTTATTTTATTATACCCATTGTAGACATGTTATCTATGTACATTTCTTCACGTGTTAAGACAAGTTGTTACATTTAAACCTCACCTCTTGTAATTCATCAAGTAGAAATAAAAAAAGACGTTGAATACAATTATGCTTTTTTATTAAAAATTAGAACTCAATTGTTACAGCATCAAAACATACAATACTTTCACTTATACAAATCTTTCTTGTCGATCCAAGAAGACTTATTTAGCCCAAACCATGAGACTAAAACCTTCGACCCCTTCCGTTTCAAAATTTTTTCAACCAAGTACACGTCTGGATACTTCACTTTCTGAAGTTCGGGTGTATAAAAACTACCCAAGATATTTTGACCATCTTCGTCCTCCAGCAGGTAAGTTGTAGGGTTTGTATAGCGAACTTTTCTGATTTTAAAGACTTCATTGGACCAGTTTGGTGTGTAGGCCTTATTGAACGTTGTTCTATGTTTGCTAACCCGCACATGAGTACCTGGTTGATATTTGATACCCTTGGGGTCAATGGTCTTCAAACGCTTGTACACCGTATTCAAGAGAAGTTTGGCGTTCTTTTTGCTAACATCTTTTGGCCTCATTCGAATTGTGCGATGTATTGTGGCATTGTATGCGTCAGTTATCTTCGGTAGAAGGTCTAACCATCTGTATGATCCTTGGAGACTGAATTGCTTCCACATATGGTTTTTCAACGTACGATTAACTCTTTCAACTACGCTTGCTTTCATTGTAGAGTATGTACTATAGTGATTAATTTTGTATTGTTTCATTAATTTCTGAAAGTCATTATTGTAAAACTCTTTCCCCAAATCCGTCTGCAAATTTTTTGGTATATCTGGCATTTGCGCAAGAATGTTATTCATGGCTGCTGTAACTTCTTTTCCTGTTTTTCTTTTAACCGGTTGCGCCCACACAAATTTACTAAAGACGTTGATAACAATTAAGATGTAACGAAATCCTTTGTTAGTCTTCCAGTATGGAAGCATTTCCACGAGATCTGCCTGTAGAAGATCATTTAGCCCTTTTACAATAACTCGACGACGTCGGTATGTTTTTCTAGCGGGTTTATGTAGTTCTTGAACAATTTGTGTTTTAAAGTTCATCATTGTTTTACTAGTGGGCATCGAAGTACAATGTGAGCGTCGAGGTTGGGTTTAGGGTCTCGACTTGTGTAAAATTGTAATATGTCACCTTTTTGTAATATAGTATTGACGGTAATCGAGCGTGAATCACGTGTTACCCTAACTTTTTTTGGTAGGGAAAGACTATCCACGATCCCTGCCACCGGGACGATATAATCTTTTTCATTATCACCGAATGTATAGAACATCCCTTCAGATGTAGTAGAATAAATAGGTAATGCACACAAACTATATAAGTTTGCTGTTAGAAAATCCGTGAATAAAGATGAAATAATATTGTTTTTTGAATGAAAAATATGTCTTCCAAATTTATCGACAGGCATTGTTACAGTGTAGCTGTCCAAACCTTAATGAAGAGATTTGAGTCCTCACATTTATTTTATAATTTTTAATTCCCGGAGCTCCTCCAGTATAGAAAGTATCTCATTCTGATGTGAATTGTTTCCCGCTAATTTTGAGGCAATTAAAATTCGAAGGCGAGAGATCAACTCATTGGGGTCGTTATAATAGACACAGTCAATTGGATTATTCGTAAGGCGAAGCATTCCTTTTCCTTTAAAAGAATGTACTCTTCGTAACCGACCTTTCGGTGGAGCAGGCTTCTCAAATGATTCTGGTCTGTAATCCGTCACACCTTTTAGTATGTTGTGTTCTTGTAAATATGGTTTGATTATATTCCTATACTTAGGTATTGTGGTCCCCTGTATTTGAGTATGGGGCTCATTATTTCTCCGGTATGTATTAGTACGGGCTAGCATATCCACATATTGAGTTAAATCATGTTGTGTGAATCCAATGGGGTTCTTTTTGAAAAGTAGTTCATAGAGACCTGGCGTACCTTTATATTTTATCTTTTCAACTACTATATCTGGTCCATCGAAAGTGACTAAGCTTTTACCCAGATTAAACTTATCGGTATCAAGATCATGCGTTAAGCCATAAGTGCGATCGAAATCTTTTCCATCTCCGCGCAGAGACGCATCTAGATACTGTCGAGGTAAGGGGTCAAAACTTTCAAGGTATGATTCATATCCAGGTGCATCAATCAGTTGCTCTAATTCTTGTCGAGCATTTGTGACAGCTTGATTGATTGACTGATTTTCTCTATCGAATATTGTTGAATTAGGATCATACTCCTCTAGTGTCGAAACGGTGTTGGGATCTGGGAGATTGGAATATGTGTCCTCCAGAAAGCTTACTCCTACCGGTGGTAGATATCTTGTGTACAAATCTTCTTTCAATTCTTTACGGAGTGAATCCAACTTTTTAGGTGTAGATGTTGTTGATTCTACTTTTGTCGGTTCCTGTTTAATTTTAGGTACTTCAACCTTCTCAAGCAGTTGCTGCAAGGGCTCTGATATAGGTTTGAACCGCTTGTGTAGCTCACTTTCTGTATCAGCTAATCTGATTTCAGAGCCAGATATTTTTGCTTGACAGCTTTTCTTGTTTTGATCGACTCTGTTGCTAATTTAGGATCCATGTTTCTATACGAAATGTTTGTTTTATACTACGAAAAATGGTTGAGTAAACAATATTTATATACGATTTCTAAAAACTAATGTTGCTGGTCAAACACTTTCTATACCGTCCTGAGTTCCTGGGGGCATCCTTGTCGATCACTACAAAACTGTGTGGCTCTTGCCAACATAACGAACACAAATTTTTAAATTCGTTAAAAGACATATCCAAACTTATGTGATCATCATAAATATGTTTCAAATTCAAATTGTCTTGTGGGAATAAAATCAACAGGTTGAGATTGTCTCTCAAATTATGCTTGGGTGTTGCAGTATACGTTTGACAAAGATAGAAGCAGTCTGTATTTCGGTGTCGTCCAAAACTGAAATATTGTCTAATGATATCTTGACTGCAGGAGGAAACATCATCGAAAATAATAACAGCGTTTGGTTTGATGAGTTCTGGTGATACAATATTCTCATCCTCACTATATTCAAAGTACCCTATTTGCTTCAGTGGTTTGAATAAGGTGCGTAAATACTGATATTTAGGTTGGTACAGTGACTTGCAGTATAAGTATACGTTTTCGAATCGCAATCCATTTGGGTGTGTCAACAAACTTATCATGACATTTGTTTTCCCTGATCCACTAGGACCGACAATTAAGGCTCGCTTAGAAGCTCCATTGAAAAGATGACCATGTTTTCTAAGCAGATGTTCCTGAGCAATTCCGTCATAATTTTGCACAGGTAATTGTACGACTGATGGTTCCACCTTCATTCTTCGAAGCTATAAATAGTACTGATGCCAAACTTCGCATACTTAACTTTATACCTGATAAAAAGTATAAAAATGACGATTCATCGCAAGTTATTGAACAGTAACAAACGAGCAGTGGCAGCGAAAGGTACCGGTTTATTGGACTCTGTTATAGATAAGCTCCCTTTTGAATTACATCTACCCTCCTACTGATTTTGCGGGCCAGGTACTGCCCTGCAACAACGCCTTGAGAGAGGTGATACTGGAATAAATCCACTCGACAACGCCTGTAAAAAACACGATATTGCTTACGCATCATCCAAAGATAGCAATACTCGTCGTCAAGCGGACACAATCTTGTGTCAAGCGTGATCAAGCTCTCAAACGAGTAGTGGCATCTGACTCATCAATAGGTGAAAAGGTAGCTGCACTAGGTGTCACAGCTGCTATGAGCATCAAGAAAAAGTTAGGTCTTGGTATGCGTAAAAAAAAGTTTAGCCGTAAGGCGAAAAAGACTGGGCATGGTCTAAGGAAAAAACGACGCAGTGTGAAAAAATCTCGACTGCTTCCGATTCCTAAAACAGGAGGATTCCTACCTATACTTCTCCCACTTCTGGGTGCACTAGGTGCACTTGGAGGGGGGGCAGCATCAATCGCAAAAGCTGTTAATGATGCAAAGGCTAGTCAGTCTCAGCTGGCGGAACAGAAGCGACACAATCTAGCATTAGAACTTGCTAAACAAGGAAAAGGTTTATATTTGGCACCATATAAAAAAACTGCTAATTAGCCTTCCTAGACATGCTCTAACGAACATAGATTTGATGGAATTTGCAAAAAAAATGAAGATTCCAAAGTTTAGGGGGGTTTTCATGAGAGACAGTTTACCTAGGAGAATTCGTGCTAAAGAGTGTGGTATCATTAATTTAGATGTCTCAACGGGTAGTGGTTCTCACAGGACTGCCTATTTGAAAAACAATAATCATGTCATATACTTTGATTCTTACGGTAACTTACGTCCTCCGAAAGAAATTGTTAAATACTTTTACAGCAATAACGATGTCACAGATATAGAGTACAACTATGAGACTATTCAATCATTTAACTCACACAACTGTGGGCAGCTGTGCTTGAGATTCCTATATAAGGTCAGCCCAATGCTCCTCCACTGAATATTGCTACATCATGTCAATGACATTTACTCTTACCGGTAATTCTTCTACTCTCCAAGCTGACTTCAATCCTCCAATCGAGCTAGCTGATGATGCAGAGTATGAAATAGGTTTATGCAACTTTGAATCATTCAACGTAATTCCTAATATCAATGACTCCAACAATACGTTCATCTACTCGACCACTTCACTTGAGACAGATAGGGTTTCGTTTAAAATTCCTGTTGGTACATATGAAATATCAGACATAGTTGCTTTTCTTCAACGCAAACTTCCAGCTGGGTTGCAAATAACACTTACTGCCAACCAGGCGTCATCAACCGTCACTTTAAGAGCAAATTTTGATATCGATTTTACTCCAGCAAATACTATTGGACGCTTGTTAGGTTTTCAGCCCCAAGTATTACAAAGGAACATGTTCTATGATTCCGATTTCCCCGTTGAAATTTTGAAAGTAAATTCACTGTGTATCGATTGTAGCATAGCAACAGGTTCCTTCACGAATGGGCAACCTAGTCATATAGTTCACCACTTTTTCCCTGGCACCGGTGTAGGGTATATAATCATAGAAGCTCCACAAACTGTGCTTTATTTTCCTGTGACTGTCAAGACTATCACCACGTTAACTTGTAAAGTGCTTAATCAAGACAACGATCTTGTGGACTTCAGAAACGAAACTATTACTATCCGTCTGCACTTACGTAAATCAAATAATGGTAATTAGATACAACGTTCCATACCACACGGAAAAAACCTATAAAAACCTGAATCGAAGATTTTACGACATCAGTGTTGGACCAGTCAACGCTACATCACGTCGTCGCACCTTGACCAAGGAAAACAAACAATATTTAAAGTCATTGGGGCGTCAACTGCTGCTCTAAAAATGAGTATTTTAAATGTTACCGAATCACCACTGATCGATAGATCCATAACAGAGCTGGAGTACCACACCTATCAACCATATATTAATGCCAACTTTGATCATAACGATGAAATTAGAATTGGTATCCAGGAGCTGGACGCCATTACTTTACCTTCTCAAAGTTTTGTATACATTGAAGGAGCCTTAAATAAGGCTGATGGTTCACCATCTACAAATTTGAAATTCATCAACAATGCCTTTAGCTTTTTGTTCCGAGAAGTTCGGTATGAGTTGAATGGAGTGGTAGTGGATTCGGTTCGAAACGTGGGACTCACTTCAACCTTGAAGGGGTATCTGTCTTACAATGAAAATGAGAGTTTGCGGCTACAAAATGCTGGTTGGTTTCCAAAAGAAACACACTTTTCCAGTGCTGGTAAATTTAATGTTTGCATTCCATTAAGCATGTGGATGGGATTTTTTGAAGACTATAGAAAAATAATTCTGAATATGAAACAGGAACTAGTTTTAATTCGTAGTAATGATGACGTTGATGCAGTTGTTACAACTGCAGATGAACAACCCAAAATTACTATAGAGAAAATTCAGTGGCGAGTACCCCACGTTTCGGTTGATATACCAGAACAGTTAGCTCTAACAAAACTGGTAAACAAAAATGTTGATATACCGCTTTACTTCCGTAGCTGGGAGCTTGTAGAGTATCCCTCCCTACCACAAACTACCAGACATACTTGACCAGTTAAAACTAGTACCAAACTAGAAACCCCTAGGCATGTGATAATTGCTTTTCAATCAGATAAAAAAGGTAAATTGCAATCCAATATGTCAACATTTGACCACTGCAAGCTAACCAATATTCGAGTTTTTTTAAATTCGAATCGATATCCTTATAATGATTTATATTTGGACTTTCCAAATCAAAAATTTGCTGCCTTGTATGACATGTTTTCAAAACTTCGTCATTCGTATTATGAAACTGGAAATGAACCACTTTTCACCCCTAAGGACTTTGCAACTACTGCACCACTGACACATATTGATTGTTCTAAGCAGAAGGAAAGTATTCAAACTGGGTCTGTTGTTATGCGAATTGAATTTGAAACTAGCGAGAATGTGTCACCTAACACCTCAGCGTATTGTCTCCTGCTCCATGACCGGCTTTTTTTTACAACCCTCTAACAAAGATAGATAAACAGCGTTAGACTATAAAATCATTAAGCTACCAGACCAACCACTCATTCAAATCATGAAAGCGTACCGAAAAGCTTTAACAAGGCATCTGCAAAAGCTCAGGGCTCTGAGAAAAGCACTAAACTTTTATTGCTTGAAACAGCGTGTTGTGAGACAGTTTGCTGATTTAAAACTATGAATTTAATTGTGGACATACAGGGCTTCAAATTGGAGCACAATAAGTTCATAGTGAAAGAGCTGGCTGCCTTTGATGGAGTTAAAATCTGTCACTACATTTTTAAACCACCGTTTCCTTGGGACCTATTACCACGTGACCTGCAAACGCAAGCTCGATGGCTGATAAATCATCATCACTGCATTCCATGGGCTTCTGGATTCACACCACTTCATAAGGTATCTACTATCCTCCAGGAGTTAATGTCTACAGCAAACCAAACTTTTGTGAAGGAGAGAGAAAAAGCAAACTATGTAAGGCAGTATTCAGTAAAACCGATAATCGAACTGGATGAACACCCTCGCCTACCGGAAGGTCCAGCGCGCTGCTTTTACCACGTCAAAGATACATGCATATGTTCCTTGTCAAATGTCTATTTTTTATATGATACTTTCATTATGTCATAGGTTATTCAAAAAATAAACTGTTTTTACCATTCCTTTAGTCTTATTTACAGCAGAAATGCTGAACTAATATCTAACATTACATTTATTAGTGGCAATTACATTCTTCTTTGAAGGTGTTCTCATAGACGTACAGGAACTCCATCGCCATGGTAGTATTTTCTGTTGGAAAACTCTCTGCTGAATGTAGTAAATTGGCTGCATTTGTGATAAGATCCCCACCTTGAGTTTGAAGCCCGTTCTGTAACACTCTAAAGTAGTTTCCAAATTTTTGTAGTTTGAAGAGTTCAACGGTGTGATTCACAACTGGTAGCAAGTTCCACAGCGATGCCAAAGATTCGTATCCCAGGTATATCACTGAGCCATCTTTTGTCAATTTTAGAACTGGTGTACCGGAAATGTGTGTAAAGTTGATGGAGCAACAGCTCGTCAGAATTGGTGCACTTGCATCCGTTGCATACATGTTATGGGATATAACGTTTTGATAATCCAGGAACTCTTTCCACTCACTTTCAGTAAACACGATGTTATCACCTTTAACCCCCATCAGCTTAATTCCAGGCGAGTAATTGTATGCAGGATAAACTCCAATGGTCACATGTTTGCTTTTTGATTTGTTTAACGGATATCTTCTTTCACCTAGTACCACAACTGCATTATGGCTGGTCTGAGTGCTGCTGTCCACCATGTTGTATGAATAACTCTCTTTCAACACTGGATTTTTTTGCTGGGTAAACATTTCACTAGTCGTTGAGTATAGTTGGCTGATCCACTGTTGACTGTACCACTTCACACTGTCTTCACCACTTTTGAACCAGTGTCTAGTCATCGTTTGATTGTGGGGGGTATATACCGGTGCACTGCTGAGAAGTGGGAGGTATAAAACCAGCAGTACTAGGGTACACAACATCGCTGTAATCACAGGAATCCTCTGAAGTTTTGAATAAACACTAGTGTTCTCCTCCTCCTTCCGCACACACATGCGTTGTAACAGTTTATTGATGTGTTTTGCATAAACACAACCTTTTGTATACTTAACATGATCCTTGATAGGACAATCACCTTTTCTCCAATTATACAGTTTAACTCCACAACAAAATGCTTGACATATGTCACCCCTTCCAGTGTAAAAGAATCCAGCTAGAGCGATAGGTAGGGGGTCGACGTGATTTGGCCACTTACTAAATGTTAATAGATGTTTATCTAAAGAATTGAACTGCTTAAAGTTCACTGAGTGATCTTCACCACACATGACTTACAGTGTTTTCGAGACAACTAAGCAATCATCGATATGTTGCATCAATATAACTCAATATCTTTAGTGGAGGGGGGTTGTGACTGTGCAATTACGTACACGCTCTGTATCTTTTTATTCTCACCGTAATTGGAGAGTGAGTATTGATAGTGCGTGAGTATGACAATAACAACACATAATGTTCTGTATCACAAATAGTTTTATTGTTTTAAAAAAGAAAAAACCATGCCATAATCAAACATTATGCTTCTTCTCAATCCATTACACTTGTTGGAGCAAGTATATCTGTAGACTCTGGTGTTTCTGATAGACCTGATGCCTCTGCTGGACCTTGTGTATCTGTTGTGCCTTGTGTCTCTGCTGGACCTGGTGTCTCGCTGTCTTCAACACCCTCAACTACAGTCTGGATTTGTTGTCGACACTCCAACTCACAGGTGGCTGGTTCCTCAGGAAAAGCGATTCGTATTTGAACATCTTCAGGTAGAAATCGGAAGACTTGTCTGATTTCTGGAAAGTATGTTTTCAGGCGAATGATGGCTCCTATCCAACATTCTCCGCAGGTCTTCCCTTCTTGGTACAGTTCTGTAAGTTCGAGCGCTGTACCTTCCAGTTTTGCTCGTTTCTGGCACTCTTCCATCGACCACCATCGCTCCATACCGTAAATTGCTTCGTGGTCGTACTCCCAACGATTTTTACTGAGTTCATCACAGAGGTAGTCTAACGCGCTGGTGAAATCCGTCACAGATACTGTATGACTGTATGCACGCCACATGTTTGCTGACTATGTGTACCATGAATGACCGCAGGCCTGTTAATACATCTACGTCTGTATAACTGGAGGGGGTGAGATGTAGGAGGGGGTGAGATGTAGGAGGGGATGTGGTTAGTGGTGCGAGGTGTTAAAGCAGTTTCAAGTCAAACTCAGCGATATAAAATTCTTCTTCTTCTTCTTCTTCTTTGTCTTCTTGTTTATCATTACTTTTAGGTTGGACAAGTGTATCAAGCATATCCCCAAACTCTATCTGGTTTTCGATTTGTCTGTATCTTTCCATTACTGGGATTGCGTGATGCCCCCAAGCCATAGTATGAATACTGCCAGGAACAAAATACCTTTTGTCATCTACACTCGTCAAAGCTACCTTGTTCTTCAGCTCTGTGTAAATAGTGTGCAAACATGATTTAAAGACAAACATTTTCTTGTACAAGTTTCCTCCTTCCTTAACTATGTGCTTGTAATCAGCTACAGTTAACTCTTTGATAGCACTATTTCTCACACCTTTTGCTTTTTTGATATCACCGTCCTGTAGTTTTATACAATATGTTTTTGCACCTAAGCCATAAAATTTGTGAATTGGAGCTCCCGCATATTCATCTTTCATTTTTCCAACCACAGATGGGGTCTTCGTAATTCCATGTATATTATTTTCTGGAAAATTCGATGTATCAAAATAGTTGATATTACTTCTCATATCATCATAAAAGTTGTCTGTTCTTATATGCATCACTAACGAATCTGTATCTGTGTAGCATAGTACAGCATCATCACCATATTTTGCTTTGATATAGTCATAGTAAAAGCTGTACATTATATTTTTGGCTATCTCTAATACAGTGAAACCCACAAATAATGGTTTGTCATAAGTAATTTCTATGGGAGACATTTGCACTGCGACTAGATTCTCGGAAAATATGGAAACTGATTTGAAATTCGGCTTACTAATCAAATCTTGTGCTCCAACACTTCCTTGAGTTGACTCCCAGTGTGTAAAAGTCTGATGTCAACACGTTTGTCTGGATTCTCCATCGTTTTGCCAAATACTGCATTATTGAATAATTTGAATAAATCTTTCTCAAATTTGCTACTTGCTTTATTCCTCAAAATGGTATTTAGATCAATGTAACTTTTCAGCCAGGGTGATTGGTCAAATTCAAGAATTCTGTGTATTTTTTTTAATTGTAGCCCATGTTGTAAACACTGTTGTAGATTTTTGTAGTGGATGACGTACTTGGTTTTATTTTTCAATGTGGCCAGAAGCTTCTTGTGTTTTCCTTTGGGTGGCACAGCTGTTTCAGGGCAGAAAGGAAGGTCGTTGTGGAGGTCATGTAAATGCTCTGGATACAGTAAGTCAACTTCTAAAATATACCCCTTTTTACTGTTTTCATCGGCAGTGGACCACTTGCAGCTTTCAATCTCTCCTTCTGTTAACCATTTGAAACCTCCGGTTGGTAAGCACTGTGACATTGCTTTTCCATACAGATTCGTGGCATCGAGGTAAACTACATATGAGGAGGGTTTTGTTTCATCATAATCTGATATGAACTTGTTGTTTGCTTCTGCAGCTCTTTGACTGCATTGGCTCAAACCTCCTCTGATAGCCTTTCGAAAAAAGTGGAGCATATCCACATCTGTTAGCAGGTCCAACTCCACTTTCGTTTTACGCAGCATTGCATCCCATGCCAACGAAGGTGCTGTGAAGTACTGAGCTGGATCCAACTTGTACGTCGTCAAACTCACTATACGAAAACGTTCAAACACATCTGCTAAAAGCAGCACGTCTGATTTAATATACACATCTGAATAATCCCCCAACGTTTCGCACTTGAAAAGCTTCCAAACGTAGCAAGCTCGATTATATTCTTCAGTAGTAATGTTTTCACCCCGCAATATATCAAAAAACTCAGCTCTGCTAGGTAACGAGGTGACACTTAGTTTTTCCCAGGAATCAACGTATGAATATGGAAAAATTCCTTTTTTTCTTATTTCATTGAATTCATTTTGATTTGAAAAAAAATTTTTTATTTCACAGCATTCCTCTGAGGCTAACGTTTCACTTAATTTATCCAGTGCGCTGGGTAGAAACCTGTATGAATCCAGGAATCGCAACTTCATGAATACATTGTCTTCTTTTTCATTTCCTTGCTCTACTAAAATCCTTTTTGAAAACGAAATATACTTTTCTTTGTTTTGTGCAATGACGTCTACTTTTTCTTTGTCTAATGCTAGTTTTTTTATAAATAGGTGACTATCGTAATTACTTAAGTTGTGCAGGAACACAGGCACAAAGCGTGGTAGCTTATAGTTGAGATTGCACACTGAATGAGCGGCAAACCTGTATTTCCCTGTCAGGTGACAATGATCTCTAACTTTGATATCTGCTTCTTGGAACTCTTTTTCACACACATGGCACACTGTGCTTTTCTTGAGTTCATCTTCTTCTTGTGGTGTCAGTGGTAACATCTCTTTTGGTTGTTTTAAATATGTATGATATAGTCTAACTACGTGTTCTTCTAGTTTCTCTACAAATTTTTCAGCAGCATCGAGTCCTCTATATTGTACTATTTGTGATACAGAATCATCGAATGAGCATTTTATATAGAAGCAGAATGAAAACGGCACATGCTCGAACGTTTTTACTGAGAACGAATCTTCACTATTCGGCTCAGCATACTGAATAGGTTTCAGCATACTTTCGAAATCGGCATAGACTACAAAGGGGACTTTTAACTGCTTCTCTAGATTAGTGAATTTTAATTTGTTTTTTGGTATATACTCTCCATACTTGTTCAAACTCATATTTGTTGTTGGTAGCTTCGTTGTAACATGATTGCAATCATAAGTTTGATGTCGTTTCAATTTTTCCATTGCATCGTAGCATTGTAGACATCCATCACATATATAAATGCGACCCACATGCCGTGACCTTTGTCTGGAGATTAGTCGAGACATATCTTTGATCAGACAATAGTGATGCTCACCATTTTCTGTGAGTAGTAATAAATTTACATGAGTGGCTCTTCTTCCAGATGTAAAGTATAGGGGGCCAACAACCTTCCATATATTTGTTTTGTACTCATACTCCAATCCAAACACGTTGATGGAGATATTATTCTGTTTTTCAAATCTTGGTATGTCTTTCAGCTGTACAGGGAAATCTATACCATCAAAATTCAATAAACTTGAGAAATGTGGGTAAGATGTAGATCTACATGGATGCCCCATCGGTGGTATAAGAGCTGCTACAATCGAGTGCGCAAAACAACACTGGTCTTTGTTTTGGATATTCAGCACAGCCCTCTTGTATTCTATTTGTTTTGGTAGCTTGATGAAGCGTCCTGCTCTTAAAGGATTATATTGGTTTATATTTACCTCCAAATATAATAAACTCATTAACAACCACCCTGATTCTTTTTCTTCGAATGTTCCACACTTATTTACGATTTCTGTCTTGAATTCTTCATATATTTCATCCAACGCTGTTGATATCACAATAATTTTGTTTTTTGTATTAAAAGATTTTATATCTGTAGTCTGTTTGGTTTGCTATAAATACCAAAAAGCTCACAGTTTACTTTTAATGCCTGATATTCTGTTCGGTATTGTTTGATAATAGCAATTACTTTTTCTTTGACTCCTTGAAAAAATGCATCACAGTCCAACTTCACTTCTTCATTGGTTGTAAAACGATATGTACAGATCCTAGACTTGAATGCACTTGCTACCTTCTCCACACCTGGTGCTACAGCGGTTCCCGTTGCTTCCAATCGTCTCTTCCGTCGCCTTTGATTGTCTGCTCCCTGATCAGTTACAGATGTTGATGATGCATTGGCTTCACACCGTCTCCCACCCACTCTATCACTTTGGTTGTCTGCATTATGATCGAGCGTTGGTTGACCGTTGCTTCCCGATGTTGATGGTGTTGGATCATTGCAACTTCCAACCCTTCGCCTTTTGCTGCTCGACACTACATCAAATCTAAACGGACAGCTCTCTTTTTTGTGACGGCTAAGCGATGACTTCGATGCAAAAAGTTTGTAACACAATGGACACTTCATTTTACACAACACAGCAAATGTTCGCCTTTGTAGTCTATACCGATTTTTTCATATGCCTAATACTTTCAAGAGTTGCAGCTGTACTAACCTCCTTCCTTTTTAAAGCCATCTATATTCATCGCTGATGGAGATTATCCCCCACCAAACCTGTTTACTATTTTTTCTTTCTGCTTGAGTTTCACTTCAAGTTCATTGAATCTTATTGAACCCCATCAAACCGGTTCACATCCGCTCAAACAGGTTTCTCAGGTGCATGACCATCATTCAACAGTTTATTGAACTCGATCAAACCGGTTTACTCTTTTTTCATTCTGGTTCCCTTGAACCAATACTGAGAACCCAATCACCTCCACTCAAACCGGTTATCAATTAATGGTCTAGGAGTGTGGCATTCGGAGAGCAAGTTCATTGAATCTTCTTGAACCCCATCAAACCGGTTCACATCCGCTCAAACAGGTTTCTCAGGTGCATGACCATCATTCAACAGTTTATTGAACTCGATCAAACCGGCTTACGCTTCTTTCATTTTGGTTCCCTTGAACCTATACTGAAAACCCACTCACCTCCACCCAAACCGGTTATCAATTAATGGTCTTGGGGTGTGGCGTTCTTATTGGAGAGAGGTTTAATTATGTTCTAAGACGGTGGTGGGAGGATATACTACATTCTAATACATCAGAGAGGTGGCTATTTTTGTGAAGAGAGGGGGGTGGGGCGATAATGGTGGGGGGTCTACAGGCGTGGAGAGTGGGAGGTCTGTTTCAGAATTTGTGAAGAGAGGAGGTATGGGTGGGGGGCTAATGGTGGGGGGTCTACAGGCGTGGAGAGTGGGGGGTATGTTTCAGAACTATCTTTTACACTCTACTCTTTAGTTTTTCTTTATTCTGGGGTATATTGTCGAGATATCAACGGATCTGGGCCATTTTTACTACTTTATAAGATCAGAAAATTCCGGGAAAAATGACTATTTTTATCATGTAAATTTTTGATTATAGAAATCTTGATATACTTTAACTATGTCTGATATTCGATACGTTGGTTTGTTTCAAAACTTGATATTAAAAAGTAGGCTGTTTAACGATAACAAGTTTTATCAAAATATAGTATAAATATGGTGAAGTTATGATTGAATATAAAACATAAAATATATGAGGTAACAAAATGAGCATTCAATGATGTTATAATAGGGTACTTGCAGAGGTCGTGAAATCGCCTCGGGGGTATACATAGCGTAAAGAAAACCATATCAAGAAGCAGTTGGAAACAAAAAACATGATTTTACTGACGGCCAAAAAAAGATATTTGCAAAATAAAATAAGGATATATTCAAATTTTTCCACGTGACTTAAAACAAGGTCTGACGTCACAGATATCTTATCGATATCGACAATCGATACTGCTACAGCGCAGCGCAGATCAGTGAGATTCAACTGCAAACTAGAGATGATCTGAATTCTTTAACAATGCGACTCAATTTATTGATACTTAAACATATTTGAAACAGGCAATTAAACCACTAGCATTTTCGTTGTAATACATTTTTATATCTGATAGGTATCACAGTTCATCCTGTTTGTGACCGAGATTCGGCCGCAACTAATCGAAGCCATCATTTTATTTCGGCGCATCCCATTATGAATGAATCTAATTCAAGCCCATCCCTACAAAGTGAATCAGTAATCTAACCTAACTTTTATCCTTTTGACTTTTGTACTTTTGTTGTGTACGTTGTGCACGTGTTTGAGTTTGAGAGTAAATTTTCATGATTATAATCTTATGACTTATGACTGTGTTTTGTGGTTGTAATGATCAATGTCAAAATGTTAGGTTAGCACTGTCTATCGATATCGAATATCACTACTTTACATCCCATCACTGTAGGATGTCACTGACGTCAGAGGTTGTTTGCGCGGCATTTACCGGCATTTGAAATAATTTTTGGAATATCTCTCACAGCCGATTCCAAAAAAACCAAACAAGTGATTTTTTCATGTTTACTAGGCTCTAGGGAACGCGTCAACGACATAATATTTTTTTCTGCAAGTACCCTAATTATCTTATAACTTGCCGGCCAGCTCAAAGGCTCCGTCCGACATGGAAATTCCCACTGAACCCAGATAGTCCCTGCTGCGTTGCCAAGTGCAGGAGCCTCCTTATGTAGCGCGTCCAAGTCAATGTTGTTCCCAATGCACAAAACGCATATTATCTCAAAATCGATAATCGATAACAATACTCCCCTCACCTATCGGTGTGTACCGGAAGTAAAAGCTATTCTAATGTTAGTGTTTAACAAAATAACAATATAGCCGTCCAATGATATTACGAGACCAAAATATATAACGTTAGGCAATTGTATCTACTACGTACTATCACTTAGTATTATAGATATATTCAAATGAGCGTAACAGATTTATACACAACTACAACACTAGATATCAGCTAGGTGCCACAATAATTCCCAAACCAAACAAATCAGTCATATAGCGGTCATATCTCAATTTAGCGCCAAAATGATACAAAACTTCTACCTTTTGATACCAAAATCTTCTTTACAACGCGATTCAATCAGTCTCTACCAAAGTGGATTGCTTCCTTAATAAGACGAGCACAAGAATTCGTTGAATATGTACAGTATCAGTCACATATTCATCTACTTGACAAATTTCAGCTAAATGTTCTACTGTGTATGATCTACATGTGTATGCATACGAACATGGACTTATGTACTAGTATTTCATTTGAAAACTTCCCACCACGGATTTATCACAAACTGCTGATTAAACGAAAAAACGCCAAGACACGTCAAAATATTTGTCCAGGGGAACAACTTTTTAACCAAAAACTATTTCACCCCATCGAACCCTCTGGCCCCTCAGGGTAATTATTTCCAGTATTCTGCAACTATCCATCATTGTTTTGTCAATAATGGGCAACATTTTGAACACTTATTGCATGTTTTCTATACCGTGTCTACATAGACTGCGACTGGCAAATCTTTGTGCTCTTTTTCTTGCCTGTTTTCACTCTTACACTGGTGTGATTGCCTGCGTGCGGAACCGGCGCCGGCCCAGGCAGGTTCTCGGTTCGCCGGCTTCTGCCTGCGAGGGGGCTCGGCGTCGGCAACGCCGGTAACCTGCCGCTACTGTGAATGGATACTATTTCTGATTTCTGACTGATCCTAGACAAAGTTTACGGAATAAATATAAGTTGGATCACTCTCCGTCGGCACTTTGAAGATCTCACATCAAAGCGATGCCGCGGCCGCACGCGCCAGTTAGTTTTTGCGTTGGTTTTTGCCCAAGTACGAGGGTCTTTTAGCGGGGACTTGCCAACGCAGGGTTTTACGTATATACGAGGGTCATTGAAAGACTATGTATTGACAGCCGATTTAGACATACAAATACAAATATAACGTTTATTTTGCTAATACACTAGGTAACTAGTGTAAAGTAAAACTATTACTAATGAATCTCAAATGATTTCACATATTGTAGCTGTTTCGTAGGTACGTAAAAATTCGTTCAAAGGTGCTGAAGTATTTTTACCTTAACGTTTTGTTTATTTGGCATATTTTTGAGACCACAGCTTATAAAATTTATGGTATAATATATAGGAACTCGTATGTACAATTTTAAAAGATAATGATGTGGAAATGCTTTACATGGATGTGAATAAATATTATTGACATTTTGCTTTTCAGTGTCATTCCAATTGCTACTGTAGAAACTATATTGTTAAAGTTATCAATAAAAATATTTCCGAGCTCTAAAATATAATTCAGAATGTCTCTAGGTGGTATGGTAAGACCACCGAATGAATATTTTGTCTCACTATACGCTTTTAGCGTGACACAATCCTTTAAGTACCTGTAGGCCTGTAGGCCTCGAATTAATCACTTTAGACGTGTGCTAGTTTGTTGGAATTGTTTTATCGGGTGGAACACAGAAAGGCACAAACGTACAGGGTGTCCCATTAATAATTTTGAATCGGACGTCACGTGACCAAAAACAAATACCTCATTGAATATATAATTCTCTACTACTGCCCAGTTCCGACCTATTGCGTGTCCTAATCGTCGTGAAACATGTATTTATATCCTTTATATTTCAAGGTTTACCACAAAATAAGGATTGTCATTTTCCATCCGTTAATAAATTTAATTGATAAAATCAAACTTCTGAAAATATTATCCATTTCCTGCAAACAAATCCGAGATAACAAAATTCGATATTTTTGAGACACTGTATACACTTCGCGTTACACACGTTCAACCACTACTTTGCGCCGCCCCGTATCTCCCGGCTGACGTCGGTACACTGCTACCGGTGGACCGGGGAGTCGGGGCAAGGGGCAGGCTGTTTTGATATTTTTGCGGAGTGATCCAACTTATATGTATTCCGTAAACTTTGTCCTAGATCACTTTCCGAACGTCAGGTCAGGATCACTGATCCATGTGATCGGGTTAACCCGATCATAGTTTCCGTAAAGGTCTAAAAGCATTTCTAACTATCGGTGTTTTGTGTGGGCATATTATTACGATATAATATAATAGTCCTCAGTGCCAGATCCTTTTAACGTGACGTCGCGTCTCGTGGCGATGACGATGACGTGGCGAGCGTGGTCTCCTGGCAATGTGTCTCTGTCTTAAATATCACACTTCACATAAACGAAGGGGTGAGTGGATGAAGGGGGTATGTCACATTTTCGTACAAAAGGAGTTTTTCTAACGGATGAAGGGAGTATGTGTTGTTCTATTTTTCAGCGGTGACACCTAGTGTCTAGAACCCATATCAACGGAGATTACAGTGCCGTGAAAGAGGTATGTAAACACAATAATGTTTCCTTCTGGTAGATGAAGGAGGTATGTATATGTAACCCCTTCATCCAGACATACATCGATATATAGTATCAACTGAGTGACATACCTCCTTCATGCACTCCATGGCAGCTGGGAACCGGTACTTGATTTAATGTTATGTATGTTATGGGTGCATGTTTTATTTTGAGAGTGTTGACCTGCAAGTGACAATGAACCATTTTCAAAAGTGAAAATTCAATGCAAGCAAGCCTGCAAGTCAACATACCTCTTTCTATGCTCTAATGTACCTTTGAGGAATTGAAAAAAAATTAGGAAGAAGGAGGTATGTACAATACATCTTTTTGTATATATTTCCTGTTAACATTTTCACTCTTTCATTGAATGAAAAAAATTATGTTTTCCATAGCAACAGCGTAATGTGCTTAATACTTGAAAAAAATAGTTTTTTTAAAAGTACCATCAAAAACACTTCAGGGTTGAATATCTCAATACAAGCTTTTTGTTACATACCTCCTTCATCCACTTATCCCTTTAACGATAATCGAAAAAACAACCTAACCTAACTGACAAAAACAGCGCATTTACGTCACTTCCACTATGGCTTTTTGTGGCGAGTGAGAAGGCAGCGAACAGCGCGTTGTTGTCAGTTTTCAATATAGTCTCTTTATTTCAGAAACAGTTTTAACTACCATGACTAAAAGAACTAGCATCTGGATTTCTCAAAAAGCAATAAAACATCTAAAGACACTTGATATCTGATGCTAAACTACTGAGTGAATTTGACCGGAGATATTTTTATTTTTTTTGCTGACGATACAACCCTTCTGCTTCTGCTTCTCAGGAATAACTAGTAGCTCTATTTAACATCTTAGAACTACACAGTGCAGCATATAGTCTTGATATTAACTACAACAAGACCAAGGTTATGATCGTAGATAGAGAGCACGATAATGATAATCATCGAGAAATAAAGTCAGTACGCCGCGCGCCGTTGTGAAGTAGTAGTTGTGTACCTCGGTTCTTTGATCGACAATTCGGGTAGCTGTGAAAATGAGATTCGATGGCGCATTCAACAGGTACGTGTGGCCATGGCCACGGCCATGGCGTGTTCATAACATCACTAAAGCTACCAAAATGTCGCTGGTTCAGTCTCTTGTGTTCTTTATATTTTTGTATGCCTCAGACACCTGGACTGCCGAAAAGGCAGCTTGAGCTCGTATAGATGCTTTTGAAATGTGGACGTGGAGGAGAATGCTGACAGTTCCTTATACCGCCCATCAAACTAACGTTTCCATACTGGATGAGCTCGTAATCCAAAGAGACTATCCTCCATTAAGTCGTCGAGAATGCTTACTTTTTTCGGACATATTCACAGAAGCGATAATATGGAGAAACTTATAGTTCAGGGTCATGCCACGAATGGGCGGCGCCGTGGCCGTTCCCCTACACGCTGGGTGGATACGATGAAAAAGTTGCTGGACATGAGTATCAAGAGCGCCACTGGACTGACAGTAAATCGCGAACCATGACAAGCTACAGTTCTTAAAACTATTGACAATATTCGTGTTGGCAATACTCTAGCTCTGACTTGATGCATCTTACGAGTTAACAACATGACGTTGTGACTATGATGATGATATGAAATAAATATTCTCTTTATGGCTAAACCACGAAATAATCCCCGAGGTGGGCTTTTATGGAACATACTCGTATATAGATGAATCATTTCGAAAAAGCGAAATGGTACGCCTTTAAGGACGTTTATTCGCTACGCTATATTCAAATGAAATGAAATTTATTCGGGACACTAGTGAAGTTGCAAAGTATAATAATAATCTGGCAATTCTTTGTGAATTGTTTTTATACTATATACTCGATATTTACAAGGTCTCTATTTTTAAAACGGAGTTATTTCAAATTAGTTATCTTGACTCCATTGTAATCAATTTTGCAACAGCGCTTTCCTCAGCATTAACGTCTCAGGGCCGGTTGCACCGCCTGGATTAAGTAAGGCTTAATTTAAGCGAAATCCAAAGTTAGAAATTTGAGTTGCCCCACCTCGCCTTCAGTATTGGGCAAAGCTTAAGCCGCATTTAATCTAAGCCGGAGGAGAAATGTCGGGTTTAAGGTAAGGTTAGCGGATTTCCTATACTTGACAGTTTTGTTATGAGTTTTGTAGTGTTACAAGCATTGATACAAGGTTGTGGTGTGTCTGCATAATTGCTCCATTGTTAGTAATTATTTTGTGCTGCATGATATAGAAGGATGTTATAGTAATTCTCCGGGACATAGAGGAGTTTAGACGAGATCAATCTCGTTTTATATGGAATATTAAGGCGTATCTGCGAGAGAGCATACTATTTTCATAGTTTTGATGACCTGACTTTTATGCAAGGTACACAAATTTATAAAATATTCACAATAAAAACTCAAAAAAGATAAAAACTTTAAAACATGCAGAATGCAGTTTTGGCGGACATCGGATCGGTCATGGCCGACTCTACTCTCAGGCTGGAGCATTGAAATATGGCAACACTGAATAGTCGGCCGAGATTTTGTTATTAGTGTAATTCTTCCAGAGTAAAAAATAAGATTGGAAGGTGATTTTTAATGTGTTTCTAATTATTTACCTGCACAAACGAAACTATAAAGATAAAAAGATGCCTGCAAATTGTGTAGTACCAGGTTGCACTAGCAATTGTGCTTCCAATAAAGGACATACCAAACATAACATTCCAGAGTAAAACGAAGATTGGAAGGTGATTTTTAATGTGTTTCTAATTATTTACCTGCACAAACGAAGCTATACGAGTAAAGAGAAAAAGATGCCTGCAAAGGGTGTAGTACCAGGTTGCACTAGCAATTGTGCTTCCAATAAAGGACATACCAAACATAACCTTCCAGAGTGAAACGAAGATTGGAAGGTGATTTTTAGTGTATTTCTAATTATTTACCTGCACAAACGAAACTATAAAGATAAAAAGATGCCTGCAAAGTGTGTAGTACCAGGTTGCACTAGCAATTGTGCTTCCAATAAAAGACATACCAAACATAACCTTTCAGAGTAAAACGAAGATTGGAAGGTGATTTTTAATGCGTTTCTAATTATTTACCTGCACAAACGAAACTATAAGGATAAAAAGATGCATGCAAAGTGTGTAGTACCAGGTTGAACTAGCAATTGTGCTTCCAATAAAGGACATACCAAACATAACCTTCCAGAGTAAAACGAAGATTAGAAGGTGATTTTTAATGTGTTTCTAATTACTTACCTGCACAAACGAACCCATAAAGAGAAAAAGATGCCTGCAAAGTGTGTAGTACCAGGTTGCGCTAGCAATTGTGCTTCCAATAAAGGACATACACAGAAGTGGGTGAAAAGTATTCCTCACAAGGGCTGGTTATATTTATAAGAATAAAGACAATAATTTACAAACATTTCAAAGGATAAGGCCTATTTTAAAGCACAATGTGGTACCTACAATGTTTTCTAGACCTCCCAAATATCACAGAAAAATACAGTTAATAGAACTCATCTGGGCATGCATCTGGGCATACCTACGAAAAGATTTGATAGTGAAAGGGAATCAAGACCAGCAAGAATGGCTTCAAAGTGACCTAATAGTGATTTTTTGTAGCTCAAGTGAAAATTTACAAAGTAAATTGAGTGTTCATTTAAGTGGAAGTGGAAGTGGCAGCAGGAAACAGGTTGCGTTTATTTTTATTTTGTAGTGTTTGACTACGATGAACCAGACATCAGATGTAAGTGGTATTAGTAGTAGTAGTTCTAAAAAGTATTTCTCTTAATTTATCAACCGAGATGAACTCTTAATACATATATAATGTAATAATTATTATTCTGAAACTATAAAACAATTTACGGTAACCGGACCACTATTTGACAGCTAAGCCACGTTGCCACATCTAAGGCGCCGGCCTAGTGTAGAGTGGGCCATGGATCGGTCGATCGGCCACAGTTACAGAGAACGCAAACATCTATCACAGCGTAGTGAAATTTTAACAGAACTTGACAGAAGTTAGGTTGTACAACACCAAAAGTTACTAACAAAGTTACTATTTTGGCGATGTTGCCAAGATAAACCAAAACTTAGCTAAGCCTCAGGTAAGGGACAGTGGTGCAATGCTAACATAATTTAAGGTGTACCTCAAAGTTAGGTTCGGCATGGATAAACCGGAGGCGGTGCAACTGGCCTTTAGACGCCTATTAATTCTCAGATAATTCAAAAGATAACAGACAAACGATACTCAATAAAGCAACCTAACCTAACCAACGAACACTTCTCATTCCGGGTTTGTAAAAGAGCGCGCTATTGCCTGTTTCCAATATGGCCTCTTAATTTCCAAAACAGTTAACTTCCATGACTAAAATAATTAATAACTGATTCAAACGATCTTCAACCCTATTTTTTAATGCAGTAAGATAAACTAGATACTCCAAAGAAAATTTGAAACATTGTTTATTAAAATATGCTTATGCTACCTTAAAACACAAAGAAACGCTAATCTGTCATAAAGGATCATGTCAGAATTCTGATTCTTAATCGTTAATCACTTTCTGAAATTATAGATAAGGAGTACTATGGAATTTTTTGAGGTAGACCTATGTGATTAAAGTTGACTAAACTTGTTACCTGATCTTTCAATGACCATGTCATAACTGTGGCTTTCAGCAGCAATTCTTTTTATTGTTTCTCTCTTAGTCAGGCATTCAGTCTGCAAAATTAGACGTCTTGCTTCTAGTTCGTTATATCTCAGCTCGTCTTCTCGGGAAAACTTCTTCAGTATATCAGTGTCATCGTCTCTTTTTTTCAGAGATTCGTCCCATGCTTTCAGTGCTTCAGTATCCCATTCCATTTCTGCCTATTATTCGAAAAATATTAGAAAATAAATCTGATATAATAATTAATTATTAAATCCAGAGTACCACATATTTTATAGGGTTATTTCTTTCTGCACTCAGGTATATAATAAACAAACGCGTGACATATTAAAAAGTTATAGCTCTTCTATTTTTCGATCTATTTTGATAAATTGCCGATAATTATAATATCAGATCAAAACTGCATACCTAATAGGATTAGTTGTACTTATTATAGTTTTGAATAATATTTTTTCTGTGGTGTTGTTGCAGTTTTTAATAAATAATTAACACAGAAAAACTGCTCACTTTTACATATTAAAAAATATTTCAAGAACCATGAGTAACAACAAGAACTAGCATATTTTAACCACAGCATAGTAAGCAATCAGCACAATATCTCAGGTTGGCGGCGATTACACGCGCATTCCCCCTTTTGGATCATTATTTGTAGGGATGCTAACGATACTTTGATACTTGGAATGTATCGATACTTCTGCACTAGTATCTTAGATACTTTTTGAGCGATTCCAAGCTGGTATCGCTACTTTTATAGCGGTATCTGTATTGAAAATAATTACGAACCAAACGCGCCTCCATTGGAGTATACAGCTCTCAAGGGCGCTTCCAAGGAGGGGGGGGGTAAAGGGGGTAATTACCCCCCAGAACACGGAATAAAACTGACTAATTAAAAATAAGATGCATTGAAATTTAACTGTTTATGCTTATTGTTTTAAATATATTTTTCTGTTTACATTATTTATAATAAGTCTGGTTTTATTATGTGTTTTGTTAATTTTCCTTATATTAACAAAATGGAAAATACCTGTGTAATGTTTAGTTTGATCTTTGCGGCTGAAAAATTTTAATTTCATAAATGTTCATCTCTTACCGTATTATACTTCATTTGACAAGATGTTTATTGTACCCTCCCCCCCCCCGTCTCCTTGGCGGCGCTCACTACATTATCCATAGAGTAACTACCCCCCCCCAGACAAACTTCCTAGAAGCGCCACTGATCAGCTCTATACTTGGCTAAAAAATATCGAATTGGTACCCAGACTTCACACCCGTAAAATCATCCCAAGGTGAAATTCTGTGGGAATCATTTTTATATCTATAGGAAATCCTCAGACATATTCTGCTGGTTGTTTACTATGCTGTGTTTAAACAGTAACTATAAGGCCCAGTTTCACAATCATTGGTAACCTCTGGTAGTCACTCAACCGACAGATGGAAGTTGACCAGTAGTTATCGGGGAGCTCTGTTTCACAAAAGAAACCGATGGTAAATCTTATTTATCTTTATGTTAGCACAACGTATTGGTCTCAGAGCACTGCCATAATGGTGTTCCGTGAATATAACCTAACCCTTTGACAAAGAAACCTAACCTTTCTTTTTATATTTTTCATTTATGTCATTACAGAGTATAATCAAAATCCATCGACGTCTTAGACGTCAGTGTCAAAAGCCAAGCTTTTATAACCCCCAAAGCTGTCATCGGTTGACTACAACAAACGCAAAGATAGCCCATGCCTTGTCCTTGGGTTAACATAACTACTGGTTGACCAGAGCTTTTGACGTAAACTGTCGAATATAAAATGGAATACTCTCGTTAACCACTAGTTTTCTTTTGACCGCTAGTTATCTAACGATTGTGAAACTGGGCCTAAGTGTGTAGCGTTTGTTGTTGCAACTGACATCTGACAAAGTATTTACAAAGTATATCTTCGTCATGTGAAAGTGCTTGACAAATATAATCTTCAACATTTACAGTAATATACCGTGATATGAAGCAAGTTACATAATTTTAAAGACCCCTAATGTATAGTAAGTAGCGACTTCCAAAAGTGATATCCGAACTAAGAACGAATTTGAATTTCTTGCCTCGAAAAACCCCGAGCTCCTAATTTCGTGCCATTACGCCATCTTGCTGATGGATTATTAAGCAAGAACGAAATGATAATTATTAACTTTGACAACCTGTATCTTTGGTTGAAGCTCAATATTTTATCCCAAAGAAGCTGCAGTTGCGAATAAGTGTGCTTCGAAGCTTGCTCCCATATTTACCTTCCTCTTTCGGAGGTCTTACTTCTCCATCCTCTCAAAAGACTGGAAACCAGCTTGTATCCAGCCAGTGTCAGAAAAGATCCAAAAATGATCCAATCAACTACCAACTATAGCTCTGCTTTCTCTGATTAGCAAGTGATGGAGAAATGCATCAATCAAGAGCTTATGATATACCTTGAGCTTCGCCTCTTGGTCAACGACTGAAAATATCGAATCCGACAAGAAATTAATATTAACTGCAGATCTCCTGGCTCCCATCTCACATTTATCGAGCATACAGGTGTCCTAAACAAACTTCCATCCTAAGGCCTGTTAAACTTCACGGGTGGTTAGCAGATTTTCTATAGAGGGACCAGGGGGACCTCTGTCGTGATACACGGCTTTTCCACTTTCTTCCGTAACATCAACGATGAGGTACCGCAGGGATCGGCATTAGTTCCGAGCTCCGACATTGTTTCTGCCTCACATTAATGATCTGCTCTCTATCCCTACAAATCCAATCTACAGTTTTGCAGATGGCCGAACCTTTCACGCAGGCTGACGAGCAGTAGATCGATCCCTGTGGTGGAGATAAAACGAAGAATGGTTGCGTTGGCTGCTCCACTGTCAAGGGATCTGGAGACCAATACGGCTAGAGGACTCAAGGTACTATATAGTATCATACAACAGGTGCCCAAGCGAGCACTAATTTCTAACGAACAACCAGGCTGTGGCGAAAGTCAAATATGGGCAGGCACGAACAGGTTTTGTCAATTTCAAAGGCTGCTGGAAAAGAACTGGGACATCTATTCAGAGCCAGAAAATATTTCTCACCATTCTGAACCGGTAGGTACCTACTCTGTAACCTTGAAGCGTGTTTCTATGCACTATTAACTATGGGATCGGGTGGCTTTGTAAATATGTCAGCGTAATAGGCACGTTGTGGTAGGCACCCGAAACTGTCCAGTCGTCATGGTCGTCATGGTGATAGAAACAAGTTTATATCTCTAAGTTACAGAGTATCGGCTCCCATATCTGGGAAGCTGCTGCCTCTACTACCCTGTGTGTATACGTCAGAGAAGAGCAAAATAATTCGACTAATCAATTCGACTCCTCTTATCTATTCCCTATAATTCAGCCATTCACTGACATTATTAGATGCACCAGTGACACTGCGTCCTTCAAACATCAAGAACCGAGCGATACGATCGCACATTATTTCCAGGGTATCCAGGACTTGGAAGGGACTGCCAGGAGAGGTATTTATTGAGCCTGCAAATGTTGACCGTTTCAAGTCCTACGCCGACAGAATTCCCCTAATTTAACCATAGATGAGGAAAGAGATGGGTTACCGTGCGTCAGTCCATTGCTATTTGAATTAGCTGTGACAGAAAACGATTAGCTGTCAAAATTTTGGTAGAAAACAAACAATTTGGTACGGTAGTATTTTTTTGTAATATTTAGAGATTTTAAAACCAATAAATGTGAAATATTGTGGTGTGCATAATGTTAGGGTGTGCAGTTTACGGTTGTAAAAGCCACAGCAGTAAGAAGGAGCCAGGAATTACTTTTTACGGGTTAATTTGTATTCATATTTTTTTCATTATGGCATTTGACGAAAAAGAAAATAATTTCGGATGGCTAGGAATCCATTGAGGATACATTTTAAAAATATTTTTGTGTTATACAGGGTGTTCCCAAAACACGAAATGTATCAAAGTTACGTTTTTTTAAATATTGCATATTCAGATTCCTTGGTTAATTCCAGTGTGAATTTATGTAAATCGCATGGGACTTAAAGCGAACCGTTTAGGTGTAATTCACCATTTTCCGAACAAGTAGATGTCAGAAAAAGAAATTGAATACCACAGAGATTATAAAATTTAGAAGGCTATGACTTCTGCCGTATTACTCCGCATGAAATGCGTCACCTTAGGTTATACGGTTAAATTTGAATTACGTTTGTGCTTGGAGCAATCGGTCGATTAATTAAAGAAACTTCAATCAGAGATAACCTGATTTTTTCAAATGGGAATGCCTAATTCTTTTAATACGATTTAGTGTAAAATTTGATAGCCTTTCTAACGATATAAGGCTGTCAATATAAATCTCTGGTAGTTTTCATTTAATTTCAAATTTTCTACCAAATCGGTGTTCATCAATTTTCCTACCTATAATCAACCTAGCAGGCCATGAAATATAAACAAAAACGTTCAGATGGGAGAAATAAAAGTAACTTAGAATTAAGGATACATACGAATTAGAACAAAGAAATACATAAATTCCTTACAACAAATCATATCTAACCAGAAACAACGACGGTAACATATCTAAGATCAAAGAGAAGCTGGAGTATGACAAAAATAGATATTTTTCTCAGCCTACTGGCTACTGAAGTGCACTAAAGATTAAAAAAATCCAAAGCAATTAAGCACACGGAAATTGAAGAAAAACTACCAGCGATTGTTGTCCCAGGCTGTACTACTCCTCCTACACTCACTGCTATCCATCTTGACTATAAGCAGAGAAAACGGTTTCAACTTGTTTTAGATGCAAGGGCAGTGGTGTCAAATACCACTTAAGGCCGCTGCACAATTGCCCTGGAACGGTAACGGCAACGAGAACGGGATGGGAATCTAGATGCACAAAACGTCAGGCCTACGAAACATTGAATACTGATCAGTACAAAACATCTAATTGGGATGAATGTTGAGGTTTTGGAGGTTGAGGTCTTACTGTGCGACCTAGGTTGAGAGGATGGTTGACATTTTGATCAATTTGGACATTGCGTTCGCTTATCGTATTTATACTGTCTATTTTATAATTTGAATACCTAATTAAATAACGAGGTGGATTTTGAAGATGAGGAGGTGTTTCATATAATTTGTCAATATAAGTTGTTTGAATTTTCCCTCATTTTACCGCTCAATTGTTTTGTATGTCATGTAAAAAATCAACTCACTCAACAACACTTTTGTTTCAAATTCAGGATTTAGTGTGGAAATTTCACCAAAAAGCATTCAGTTTTTATTATTTCGAAAGTCATTAGTTTTTGGATTCACATAGAAACTCATCCCATTTGAGACGCTCTGTCTCCCATTGCAACGGATTGGTCGAGTTAAATATATACAGGGTGTCCCACACGACGATTAAGACAAGCAATATATCGGAGCTAGGCAGCAGTAGAGAATTATAATTTTGGGGATATAAATTAGAGCAAATGTTGTATCTTTTCTTGTTATTATGTTTCCATGAGGTATTTGTTTTTGGTCACGTGACGTCCGATTCAAAATTATCAATGGAAAACCCTGTACATGAATGCCTTTCACTGTTCCTCCCGATAAAACAATTATAGCAAACTAGCACACTTGGGGTATAAAGTAATTAATTCAAGTGCTACAGGTACTTAAAGGATTGTACCACTACCATTGATTATAACATGTACCCCTATGACAGCGTTCGTTTAATTTTTTGTCTTAATGGTAATGGTACAGTGTACAGTTCTTTAAGTTCCTGTAGCTCTTGAACTAAATACTTTAGATCCCCATGTGTGTTAGTCTGTTGGAATTGTTTTATCGGGAGGAACACAGAAAGTCGCTAATATACAAGGGTGTCTCACTCAAAAATATGAATCGGACGTCACGTGACCAAAAACAAATGTCTCATTGGGTAACACATTAATAAGAAAAGATGCAATATTTGCTCAAATTTACACCTCCAAAATTATAATTCACTACTACTGCCCAGTTCCGATATATTGCTTGTCTTACATCCGTATGCACCGTTTGGCCATTCTAATCCTAGTTCCCTAATTGCATTTCGCTAATATTTGGCATCCAGCCATGCACCGTCAAGAGATCACTCAAGAGATTAACTAATCCAGATTGGAGATACGGCAAGGTTGTGTTCGCAAGATTGTTTTGACAGTGACAGTGTCAAAATTGTCAGTTTGCGGTGCATAGTAAACAAGTAATCTAATCCAGGTTTACGTAACTAATCGCGCAATTGACTTACGGTGCATACGGGTGTTAATCGTCATGGGACACCCTGTATTTAAAAAATAACTGTTTTAGTCATTAGTGTATTTTATTATCAAGAAGTACATATCCTTATGCAACTTCTTTTGTGGAGTCAACACCTGCATACAGGGTGTAACTTTTAAGGATGTCCACACCTATATTACCGTGTAGATCTTGCTGAGCTGATCATTTTTCAATAAGCAACATGGGTCCGGAAATGAACCGTTTCGGAGATAGCGCTACCGGAAGTAGTCCTTTCTGACGCCTGAAGTAAGGCAATTAATTCGACGCCTTGCGGCCAGCAGCGTGGCCGGCGCGGTCTCCGGATCTCAATCCCCTGGATTTTTTCCTGTGGGGTCACCTGGAAGCACTTGCCTACCAAGGGGGTGCACCGCACACAGCAGAAGAGCTGATTGCACGCATCATTGCAGCAGCTGGAGACGTCAGGGAGCAGCCACAGGTAATCAACGCTGCCACTGCATCGGTCATCCATCGAGCCAGATTGTGCGAGCAAGAAGGCGATGGCCACGTGAAGCCTCTCCTTCACTGATTTTTGACTGATCTCGGTGTTTTTTGTTGTTGTTTTTTGCAATGTTTTTTTTGTTTTGTTTGTTTGGTTTACTTTTGACATTTTGGCCATGACGATTAAATGTTAACAAGCCGAATCTGTCTTAGCAGCTGATCCGTAACCCCCTCTCTCCTCTGCCAATTATGAGGCGTTGAATGAATTGCCTAACTTCAAGCGTCGGGAAGGATAACTTTCGGTAGCGTTATCTCCGTAACGGTTCGTTTTTGGACCCATGTTGCTTATCGAAAAATGATCAGCTCAGCGAGATCTACATGGTGGTATAGGTGTGGACATCCTTAAAAGTTACACCCTGTATATTTGACAACTGACTTCATTAAGCGAAAGTCACTCTCATTCATTTAAGACTCATGTACTGTCTTTCTCCTCTTCGCCTTTGGTGTCGTGGTTGGCTAACCCCCATGTGGTCCAGGCTCCAATTGGGAACTAGGAGAACTACGTGATTACGATTCTACCAACTATATTGGCACCTCCATAGAGTCATCACCTCCAATAGAATTATCATACAAATGCGCACACTGTTCAAACCAACGTATTAGTAGTTATCACTACGCACCTTAGCCTTTGCAGCAACAACAATAAATAAACAATAAAATGGCAAACAACGGTAGAAACACGATAACGCACACAAAATAATAATACATAAACGATAAACCAAATAAAACGTATAGCATCTATCGTCTGTCTCTATTGTGACACTGGCCGCTGCACAATTGCCCGGGAACAAAAACGAAAAAAAAAAAAAACGGAACGGTAACGAGAAGAACCTTAATGAATGGTAGCATTGGTAGCATGCACATGCACAATGAAACTCCGACAACGAGAACGGGAGCAAGGCCCGAGCGGAAAGCTTGGACAAGATTCAACTTTCTCGCTCCCGGCACCAATAGGATCGTTGGACTTTTGGAGCTAGCCGAGGGGTCTTATAACTCTGAGAGCTAGCCATTAACTAGAACATAGCAGGCGTCACTGGCAACCAGACTTTTCGTGACCTACGTATATGTTAAATGTCACAATTAACACACACGATAGCTGCTATATGTTTTATTTGGTTTATCGTTTATGTATTATTATTTTGTGTGCGTTATCGTGTTTCTACCGTTGTTTGCCGTTTTATTGTTTATTTATTGTTGATGTTGCAGCAATGGCCAATGTGCGTAATGATGAACTACTAATATAGTATGTTTGGTTGAACAGTGCGCGCATTTGTTGAAGTGATGATTCTATGGAGGTGCCAATAGAGTTAGTACAATCGCAATCAGATAGTTCTCTTAGCTCCCAATCGGTGCCTGGACCACATGGAGACCACAAGAGTCTACAAATGAAGCTGTAAGCGAATTCGCGGATATCTGCCAGCATAAATTGAATAGTAGTGTTCATGAGTTAATGAGAGTGACCTTAGCTTCATGAAGTCAGTTGTCCAAGATATGCAGGCATTGCAGGCGTTGACACTCCGAAAGAAGTTTCATTTTAAGTACGATATGTACTTGACTTGTTAATCAAATAACTAACAACAAACAATTATTTTTTTAAATATGTGGGGTTACATTTAACTCGACCAATCCATTGCAATGACAGAGAGGGTCTTAAATGGAATGAATTTCTATGTGTATCCAAAAACTAATAGCTTTCGAAATAATAAAAACTGAATAATTTTTGGTGAAGCTGCCACACTAAATCCTGAAATTGAAACAAAACTATTGTTGTGCGAGTTGATTTTTTGCAAAATAAATTAGCAGTAAAATGTGTGAAAATTCAAACAGCTTATACTGGAAAATTATATGAAACGCAGTCCTCATCTTCCGTATCCATCTCGTTACTCAATTATTGATTCAAATTATAAAATGGACAGTATAAATAGGACAAACAAACACAATGTCAACAAATCAAAATGTAGACCATCCTCCAAAACCTCAACATTCATTTCAATTAGATGTTTTGTTCTGATAAGTATGTTCAATGTTTCGTGGGTGTTACGTTTTTATTGTGCATCCCGTTCTCGTTACCGTTACCGTTCCCGTACTCGGGTAATTGAGCAGCGGTGTCCACAAATTCAAAATCCCGTTTGTGAAATTCAAGGTTGATGTTTGTGTCAGCTAACCTTCTTTTGTAACATCTACGTATAGTCACAGACCATCTACAGTATATTCAATCCCAAGATAGACTCCAAATAAACAGTCGCATGCAACATTCGCGTGGTTACTATCCGTTAACCTCTGCGAATGCGCTAGCTATAGTCCAGTGCAATTATGAAATTTTATATTACTATTTAAAAGAGTTGCCCTATTAACCCTTTGCAACTCAAAAGTAGCCAGTTGCCAGTTTGAAATGATCATTAGGCAATGAACACTTGACATTGCATATTTGGATCTACTTTCCAGTCAGCCTTGGAGGTTTTGACTTGCCAGATTGTAACACACAATATACACATAATGTAGTGGACTATTCGGGACCCCACCGACACGAGCCGATCACGCACGCGGGTTTGTTTTCATTTGGTCTAGCTTGGCTGTGAATACAGTATAGCTTTAGACAAGAAAGCTCTGTTCTATGAATGAAGACGTCACGCGCGCCAACAGGTGAAATGTGATCCAACTAATTTTTGACGTTTTTAATACTTTAGGTTATGTTTATAATTGCTTTGATACTTTTATGTTTTTTGACATACAACATCAAATCCATCGTGTATGTCACTTGGTTGATGGCCCTACACAAGGTAATACCTTTCACGGACGATAGCCAGTTTATTTGCTTTGCATAAAAATATTTGTATATAGCAAATAAAACACAACATAACAAGGACAGCTTTGATAAAATAATAGCGTTTTCGACTTACTGCACTGATTTTAACCACGACTGCACTACAGTGCATATTGAAAACTCGTCTGGTGCCCAGAAGTGCAATAAATCTGAACTGGTAAGTCGAACATACACCAAATTTCAGTGCAATTGAAGTAACTGTTCTGTCAGCCAAGTGATGATAGTTTGTTGTCATTTTGCATCCCGAGAGCTCAATTTCATTCTGTGTTTGTTTTGGAATTTGTATGGTCTGAATCCGCCTTGTTCAATCTTTTATTGATTTATCGACATAAAACCTAACAGCGGTCTGTGCAATATGGCTTTTGCAGCAGCCTAGGATTTGCCTACTAAAAATGAATATCTTTCTTTATCGGTGAATTATGTATATCTTATTATATCTCTTCTTCCGCCAGATTATGAACAACATCTTCAACAAATATTCGCATTCGCAGCCGTTGTTCGCAGTTTAACCAGATATGGTTCAATTTCCTCATCATCCGAAAATGACGGATGTTCGCAGTTCTTTCAACTACACTTCTCGTACCTCCGTAACCCATCCTAGCATCCAGACTACTATGTATACTACCACACTAACAAGTTCTTGCTTCAAAAAATTATTTTATTTGACAAATAAAATAGGTTATAATTAATATTTTATAGACGTCAAAAATGCACTGAAATCTCCACGAGCTCAGACAGCCCGTGGCGATAATTTGCACTCAGGTGCAATTAAGCGGATAAGTCGAAAACAAAAAACCATACTAGTTTTGCACTCAATTGTAAGACGAACATAATTTTGACACTCAGTTCCTATGAGTGCAATGATAGGCCAATAAGTCGAAAACGCTATAAGACACAAAACATACAGCTATTTACACTTTCTCATGGATAAACCTTTGGAAATAAGTTATTTTTGTTAAAGCATTTTCATTTTGACATATTTTATGTGATAGGTTGGCACTTACTACTTTCAATCAGCTGATTTAAATTGGTTCGCAAAATTGACGTGTAAACACTCCAGTAATGCGGTTTTAGTTTGACAGTTTGAAAATAAAAAAGGAGACGCGCAAACGTAGTAATTGTTGCATTAAAATATTGATTTACATTTAGTCTCTCTTCCCAAACATTGACTGATCGATTAACATCTGTGTTGTTGGGTGCACCCAGATGTTGCTGAAATATTTTTCGATATTACTCTTTTGCGTTTATTAATGACGGTTTTATTTCCAAAAGCCTTCCCTGAAAACCACCTTCTGTTTCGTAGCTTGAAAAAAATCTACTCACCTTAAGTTGGTCAGCTTTGGCAACGCATTTCTCCAAATCCACCTTCTTTGATTCTTCCATTAACTCCGCGTCAGCAAGCTGTTTTTGCATTTTTTTAATCGTGACTCGAGTGTTTTCATCCTCAGCTTTAAACGTATGGTATTGATTTCGCACAGCTTCGAATTGCTGTTTGTGGGCTGTTATCAATTTCTGAAAGACAATTAAAGGTAATCTGACAATATGCTTTTATTCCTCAGACTACAGCCGAAGCAAATACGTCATAGCTGATTAAAAGTCGCTTAAGGAACTCTATGTATCAATAGATTTTGTCATTGGAACTACAAAATAAATATACCCCGATTTTTTTGCGAGTGACGCAGACTTTCAAAATCCAAAATTTTTGGTCACGGATCTAGACCAGCTAATATAGGCAGTTTTTCTCATCAACATCAAGAAAACCTACAGCTATTTCTATTTCTATTTCCTATCAGACGCATCCCCAGTTGGCGGATAGGGGAATGGTCGGGGGAAGAGGAACCTCGGACCTGAGTTAGTGGTAACCATAGAAGAGTACGAGGGCTTAAAATCCTCCAATCCTCTTGCGTAAGCTGCCGTCGTGGACCAACCCACCCAAGCTGAGGTGTAAGGTATCGTGCTGAGGGCTGGATGGTCATCTTCATTTATTTGTACTATGGTGACACAATACAAATACTGCCACCTCAAAGGCTACGCCTTGTATGAGGTATTGGAAATGCCATTTAGGAAATACGAATTAAAATTTAGCTAACCTATCTTCACTGCTGCCCTTTTTTAAACTGCTATGTTTTGCCAGCTCTTGCTATTCCACTTCATGACCTCCAATGGATCTATCTCAGCTTGCAGCATACATTCTTCTTTAATGTGATTGGTATCATCGTTTTAAACTTAAAATTTGGATATGACGTTAAGACTATTTTGACATTATACCGTATTATCAGATGATAATATGCGGCTACGAATGATCCCCTCGGGGAACTAGGCGACACCTTGCCTTGGCGTGCGGGGCTCTGTCAGTGGTGGACTAATCTCTTCCCATGCTAGTCGGGGAACGAAAATGGAACAAACAAATGGAAATGGAACAAATGGAACAAACAAAAATCACAACACAATACCTTAACCTGAATCTGCAGCTGAAGTTGGACAATGTTCACCTCAAGCTGCGGCACACAGCGAGGCTGGACGAGAAGGAACGATAGGACAAACAATGATTAGAGCATCGACGAGTTTGGGGCGCCGAGGCTAAAAGAAGAAGGAATGCGAGAGAGGCGAAAGAGGCGGTACCACAGGAACTACTCCTCCTCAGCCCCTTTAAAACTACGAAAAGGTACCCAGTGAGTTCAATAACAGAAAACTTAACTCCAAAAGAGGCCAGGAGGTAGCGACACCTGGAAATGCCTTCACCCAAGCACCTCCACAGAGGGCACGCCGAGAAGGATTAAGAAGGCTCGCAGTGTCACAAAGCCGCTGCATCTTCCCAAATCTTCACGAAGGCAGCCTTAAAGCATCTTAAGGTTGCCTTAATAGATAAGGATAACGCCTACGGCAAGTTTAATGCAGAACGGACAAACCTTATCAAAAGACGGCCAATAAAAGAGCTGGACAAGTTAATCTTTTACGCCCTCCAGCAGCCAAAACGAAATGCCGACATTCAAGTCGTAGACTCACTCTGGTGAGATCATCAGGATCGTCTGTGTTGGGGCACTACAATGGCTCTCTGAGGCTATCCAACACCTTAGACCGTGGGAGGAAGCACCACTGGCGGTCATCAGTTTGGATAAACTCCGAAAGCCTACCAAAGCCTCTGTTTGGATCCCGTAGGAAGACGCTACCGCCACCTCAACTTACGCGTTCACCTCATTGACAATGCGAGCCTCTACCAATGGGACGGGCGCCTCTACTGAACCAAGGACCTCGAATGAGGGAACATCCAACACTGAGGTACCCTTATGCGAAGGTGCCCGAAAATATGGACGCCGTCCCCCCTCTGATAGAAGAGGAGATGGAATCCTAAACGATGTAAATCGATAGCATCTGAGCTGTATGCAAGGACGTGATCAAAAAGGTAAATATCCTTTAATGCAACCTCCAACACAAGAAATCGGCAACAGCAACATTATGCCTCCGACTTGATGTGCTGGAGAATGCAATAGCACTAATCCAAGAAGCTTGGATCATAAAGACCCAAATAACAGGTCTAAGCTCGCTAACTGCTCAAATTTTCAACAACCTAGGACTGCAATGTATGTACCTAGGAAAGTTAAAACCACCCCATGACACAATTTTGGACAAGGACTTACGACTCCTAAATAGAGCCACGTAACCGACTTTTATTAACGCTTGTAGCCAAACTGGTATATGTAGACATTACGCAGGCAACAGCCAAAATCTCTAATAAAATTCTAGACTGGCAGGTGTCAGAGGACATTCCGATGTCTGACCACCGCTGGCTCAATTACACTCTAAGTCTGGAACTCAAAACTCTCGTCAAGTCTCGTGACCCGAAGACAAACAAGTATCAGAAAGTGACTCTGCGTAATGAACAGGTTTCGACTCCGTACACTACTACTACCGACCATCTTGTTTAAGTCAAAATTGAAGATCGGAGATTATCATAGAGAAATGAACCCTGAAAACTTCGAACATTGGATTCATAACCAAGAGAAACATATCACATACAGTGAGACCTGCGCAATAAATGACAAGCGAAGAGGTTTAGCGACAAAAATATTCTGAAAACAAGCTGAAACGCAAGAGCAATGATCTAATTATGTGAAGCACACCCACAAAATTATTATGGTGTATTGAGAGCAAACAGAGTGGATTATACCGAATCTTCAACTATTAATCGTACATCTGGATGGTGGTATTAAGGATACTTCAGGAGACGATTCGGGTAACTAGTATAAGGAGTTCGAAGGTGCTCTGGTGTTTGTGTATTTGTTCCGTTTTTCGAGAGTGTTAAAAAGGGCATGTGGAGTGGAGTGTCTGGACACAGAGAACTATTTGCGGAAAATCTTGGGGCATTAGTCTCAAACTGATCTACTGGATATATCCTACGGAGGTTAAACCCATGGTAGTATATGGCGCTATTGCCTGGTGGCAGAAATACCTACAATGGACAGCCGGAGTCAGGCTGGCGGCAGTGCAACGCGCCGCCTGTTTGGCTATCACTGGAGTCATATATACCATACCAACACTGGCCATGGAGACCCTTCTAAACTTAACCCCTCTACACATTGAGGTGGAGGGAGTTTCAAAAGTGGTCGCCTACAGACTGCTATAAACTGGCAGACCGGACAAAACGTGACTAGGACCAGGCACAACGGGTATCATGGGTGACATTACCAATCACCATAATACTCGGAATGGTCTCAGAGTATATGGTTCCCTAAGCGCACATAGAGAGATCCTATAACGTCCTTTTACCAGGAAGGGACGCAAGGAAGAGGAGGGATGGCTTCATATCACCCTCCGATCTTGCTCTATTTACTGATGGCTCTAAATCTGAACTGGGGACAGGAGCGGGAGTAGTTGGTACCAATCGCGAACAAAAGTAACAAAAGTTAACCACAATAATCGAAAAATTGTTCTAATTTGACCAAATTCCTAGGTTTTTTTTAAAAGCCCATAATTTTCAAACTACATGGGATAGATTTTTTTCTGATTTTTGTCATGATAGTTACAACCAATCCTGTTACCCCGTTGCGGCTTGACGTTGACTTCTGGGACACCCTGTATATACTTATCTCAGAAGATTCGAAAAACTTCATCCCCAAGACTCTTCTATCAAGCAGCTTTTTTTGTATTCCTGTTAAATTATTTTATACAGATTGAACTATCGATTATTATACTACAGAGGTCTCGACAGAGGTTATATGCATTCAACCTACATACTGGAATACGTTTCACTGATGATAGTCAATAAACCAGAAAGACGTTCTTTCTATTTTTGCAGGTAAAACGACGGATTCTAGGAACCATCACGCAAGCTGTCCAGTTAAATTTCCTTCTTTATTTTATTAATTCTATCTATTCCCACATGTACTATAATTATGTTAATAGACTCTTTTCCGTTTGTACCTTGTGCAGTTTGATCGATAAATCCCACTACTGTTGCAAATTCGCTGTTTAACGAATCGTTCTTTGCTGCTAAATTTTTAAATATTTTGATAGTTTCTAACAGTATACAATAACAAGGAGATATTCACTAAAATTATTACTAGAACGGTGCTGAATTGCAGAATTGCCAACTCAGATCACTACTGAAAAATTGAGTCTGAGATGCACTACTTGAGTCGGGCAATATCTATTAGATAGATGTCAAGCCAGTAAAATTATTCGGAAAAATCTTAAAAAAAGGAAAGATAGAGAAAAATGGTTTAGGTTTGAATCGGCGCATTACCTCAGTCTGGGACTGATCTAGTTCGACCCATGACATCAAGCCAAGTCGATTAACAATAAATTTAACGTTCTTGATTAACAGCCATTTTGACCTCAACTACTCAACCGTTTTAGTTAAGTTAGGTTAGGTATTACTTTGAAACAGTATAGATCTTTTACCCGAGCGTTTACTCACTCAGGGAGTCAATCGACACCCTTCTAAAGCACATTTCGGTTCCGTAAAGACGAAGTGTTACTCGAAAATTTTTGGAAGCTGCAGGGGGTCTCCTAGATAAGCTACAATCATCCACCAATACTCTGATTCTTGACTTATTATTTTCTCAGGTCACGCCCCCACCATTAGGAGCTCGGAAGAGTTCGCTCCCAACCCCGCTTCTTGGTCAGCAGTGGATTCAATAACGAGCCATAATTTTCGAAAGCGCACCAATTCATAAGGTTACACTAGAAGCTTACCTGCGTTTGTTCATTTTCTTGGCAAACATACTTAAAATTCTCCTTAAGCGCCTCCAGCCGTCCTCCAACATTATCCAATAAGTTCTTCGCCTTTGTTTTCCTCAACGTTAGTTTCGCCAACTCCTGTTCTAACTCTTTGTTTTCATCGTTTGCTATAGGAATTTGGAAGCCGTCATCCCATCCTAATTTCTCCAGAATATCTTTCAAATTTACAGCCATGTCTTTTTAATTCTTAACACGAGGGTGTATATCCTGTGTCAAAACTTGACACTACAACGTCACACTAACATCAAAATCAGGGTATGTAGTTTATAAAACGTCTTCCACTGTCACGGTAACGTAATTGATTGTTGATTGGTGTCCATGGTAATGTGTTTGCCTTGCGGACTGGATATTCGTCATACTTGCTTATTATACGTGCCGTGCCACGTGACCCATGTTGTCGAATGAAAGAGTAGCGGTTGAGTGGGTGGTGTGCCTGGTGTCGTTTGAGCCATCTACAACACACCACTTTGGCCCAGATCCGATGCATCCAAAGTTAGAGACTGCGTCAAGCCCTATGGTAGAAATAGAGCCGTAAATTTTCGAAAACGTACCTGAGAGGTACCTTTACAGTAGAAAACATTACAGAGACCGGTACCAATGGAATCCTACACCACATTATCAACCATAAAAAGATTCAACATCTTCCCATGCATTATAGCATTAGATCTATAAGAAATAAGATAATAAACTTGACATCATGAAAATTTTGATATTATTGGGGTAACTCACCATTCGATGAGAAAGGAAGAACTGCAATCTTTTAATACCCCAGATTATGACATATTCTTCACAAGAAATAACATTAGAAGTGGTAGATTGCAAATTTTAGTGCAAAAAATCTAAAGTGTCTATAAACAGAATGTTTTAATGTCAGTTATCAATACTGATAAATCTATTATTCTGTCTTTTTAAAGTCGATTAGTATTCATATTATTGATTTTATAGGTCACCTCCTGGTGATTTGGGCACCTCTATAGAGGTCTTGGATTACAATCTATACAAAGTAAGCCCTCGCAAGCATTGCACTCTAATAGGTGACTTTAACGTATCCTTTGAATGTAGGTTGGTTGTTTGCTTTAGGATATACAGGGTGAGTTATTAGTACCGGCTCGGTCGATAACTCCACTACAGTAGAGGATAGCGAAAAAAGTTGTATATAAAGGTTATAGCTAAGGATATGCTCCTTGCTCAGAAAATCTTTTGATTTATACAGGGTAATCCATAACTACGTGGTGATGCAAACATATATTTTTTTTTAATGAGACACCCTATATATTATCCCATTTTTAGATTCCGCTAATAATTTCTCTTCTTACAATATAAGGTATTATAATAACATTATATAGGGTATTTCAAAAGTTATTACCATTTCAATATACAAATCGCTGTCAAACGAACGTACTGTATATCAAAAAGTAATAAATCAAAAATTATATTTTTCACACGGAACGATTAAAAATATCCTCTATTTTTAAAAAAAGGCCGCGACGCATATTCGTATACAGGGTGATGTAGAATGCAAAATCCAGATTTTCTCTTTTTTCAAATGCCCCCACAATATTTTATTATACCAAAGAAATGCTTTTAATGTGCTCTTTCATCTTTATACAGGGTGAGTTTTTAGTACCGGCTCGGTCGATAACACCACTACTATAGAAGATATCGAAAAAACTTGTATATAAAAGTTGTAGCCACGGATATGCTCCTTGCTCAGAAAATATTTTGATTTATACACGGTGATCCATAACTACGTACTCCGTACTCCGAAGTACTCCGACCACCACCATAAGCGTGAACTCGAGAATGGCAGAGGTCAAATTTCAACATCGAGATGAAAAAAGCATCCTTCAAAAACTGAACACCAATAAAGCTACTGGCCCTGACCAAATTCCAGCCATTGTCCTTAAACGCTGTGCCGCTGAGCTTGCACCTATTCTTTGCAAGCTCTTCAAACTTTCGTATCAACGAGGCGTGTTTCCCGCTTCGTGGAAGATTGGCTGCGTACAACCCATCCCTAAGAAAGGCAAAAAAACTGATCCCACCAATTATAGACCTGTGGCTCTTCTCAGCATCATGTCTAAGGTTATGGAGACTGTCATCAACTCACAGCTCCTGAAATACCTGGACAACAATAACATCATAAATGATCGCCAGTATGACTTCCGTAAGCACAGGTCTACAGGTGACCTCCTTGCCTACATCACTCACTTGTGGAACAGAGCAATAGACAACCATGGCGAATCCCGTGTTGTTGCACTTGATATATCCAAAGCTTTCGACAGAGTATGGCATGACGGACTTCTGGTCAAGCTTGCTGCTTATGGACTACCACCTGGTCTGCGCCAGTGGCTGAATAGCTTTTTGAAAGACCGATCTCTGTTCGTTGTAGTCGAGGGCTGTTCATCAGACGTATTTTCAATAAACGCCGGTGTTCCTCAGGGATCTGTCCTATCCCCTACACTATTTCTGCTGTACATCAACGAGCTGCTGGAAATAACATCCAATCCAATCTACAGCTTCGCAGATGACAGTACATTAGTGTCGTGCATGGAACCAGGCAAGCCACTATCATCCCAGGAGACGGTACGTCGGCGACAGCCTCACACTGCCTCACAGATCAACGCAGATATCAAAACAATTGTCGAATGGGGATTAGCAAATAAAGTACAGTTCAACGTACAAAAAACTCAGGCAACAACACTTACAAAGAAGTCTCACAATGGCTTACCAACCGTGGAAATGGAGGGTCGCCCCATAGATGAGTCACCTTCCGTCAAGCTTTTGGGAATCAACATCAACAATAACATGTCCTGGCACGACCACGTCGTCAGTATTGCTAAAACGGCATCCCAGAAGCTTGGAGTTTTGTTCCGCTGTAGGAAGTTGTATACACCAGAGCAACTGCTGCTGCTCTACAAGGCACAGATCCGACCATCGCTGGAGTATTGCTCCCATGTGTGGGGATGCGCTCCGAAGCACTCTCTAAAGCTTCTGGACAATATCCAGAAGAGAGCGATTAGACTAATCGATACGCCTAACCTCACAAAGGACCTCCACAGCCTGGAACATCGAAGGAGGGTGGCTGACCTATCCCTGTTTTACAGACTCTATCACGGAAGATGTTCGAGTGAGCTCTCTCAGATAATAACACCACAGGCCGTCCAAACCAGGACCACTAGAGAAGCTCTTCGAGCTCATCCTTACCAGGTCGAGGTCCTTATTCCCCGAACCAGTCTCCTCCAGCATTCCTTCTTTTGGAGAACTTCGACGCTGTGGAATCAGCTGCCGGGGAATTTGTTTCCCGACGGCTACAACCTGCAGCGTTTCAAATCTAACGTGAACCGGTACTTATCCTCTCGCAGCGCTTCTAAAGCGCCATAGGCTTTCAGCCTTTGCGGGAGGCCGACCGTAAAAAAAAAAAAAAAAACGTGGTGATGCAAACATGCATTTTTTTAAATGAGACACCCTATATATTATTCTATATTCAAATTCTACTAATGATTTCCGTTCTTCCAATATAGGGTATTGTTACATTATACAGGGTATTTCAAAAGTTATGGCCATTTTTATATCCAAACCGCTGTCAATTGAACGTACTGTGTATCAAAAAGTAATGAATCAAAAATCATTTTTTTTACACGGCTGGATAAGAAATATCATCTAGTTTTAAGATCGCCTATAAAAAAAGCCCGCTGCGCATATTGGTATACAGGGTGATGTAGAATACAAAATCTCGATTTTCTCTCTTTTTTTAAATCTAACCCCCAATATTTTATTATACCAAAGAATTGCCTTTAATCTGCTCTTTCATCTTTGTATAGCACTTGTTATGGCTAAATTCATTAGTTTCTGAGATATTTCGATTTTTCTACAAATTTTAAATATACCTTCTATTTGTTTACTAAAATTTATTTATTTTGAGATCAAATTTTATTTTTGCTTAACAAACAACTAAAATATAAGGCCATAATAGTACTTGATCAAGTCAAAACACTGGATTAACGAGATAATGTAGGTCAAGTGTGCTGAGGAAACAATTTTATAGACGTCATCCATAATCAAGCAGATCTATCAGGTAGGCTATGAAATATTAAACGACACGGTCCAAATAAAACGATTCTTCAATCTTTCAAACCCATTGGTTTTAGAGTGCCTCCGTTCTGGATATTGCTGTTCATAGTTGATATATTCTAGAGGCAAGTAGGCAATTTCTCAAATATTCTCCTAAATACCCTCAGTGGAAAAATTATTTTTAAAGCTCGTTTTTCACACAGTACGGAATTATTGAGCAGGTTATGAAAACCGCCAATTTTTCAAAGCATACCTGATAACTCTGTTTGGTAATTATGCGTCACGCCTACAAAATTGTTTCCTCGGCATATTTGACTTTATTATCTCGATGATTCAGGGTTTTGGATTCATCAGATACTATCATGACCTTATAATTTAGTTGTTCGTTAAATAAAAAACAAATTCGATAGAACACGCTCAAAATAAATAAATTTCAGTACAAAAATAGATGCTATATTTTAAATTTACCGAAAAATCGAAATATCTCGGAAACTGATGGACGTAGGCACAATAAGTGCTATACAAAGATGAAAGAGCATATTAAAAGCATTTCTTTGGTATAATAAAATATTGGGGGTTACATTTGAAAAAAAAAGAGAAAACCTGTATTTTGCATTCTACATCACCCTGTATACGAATATGCGTCACGAGCTTTATTTATAGCCGATTTTAAAACTAAATGATATTTTTTATCCATCCGTGTAAAAAACATTATATGTGATGCATCAGTTTTTGATATACAGTACGTTCATTTGACTGCGATTTGGAGATAAAAATGGTCATAGCTTTTGAAATACCCTGTATAATGTAACAATATCCTATATCGGAGGAACGGAAATCATTATTAGAATTTCAATATGGAATAATATATAGGGTGTCTCATTTAAAAAAATGCATGTTTGCATCATCACGTAGTTATGGATCACCCTGTATAAATCAAAATATTTTCTGAGCAACGAGCATATCAATGGCTACAACTTTTATATACAACTTTTTTCGCTATCTTCTACAGTAGTGGAGTTATCGACCGAGCCCGTACTAAAAACTCACCCTGTATGACACTTGCTGTACCTACGCCCATCAGCTTCCGAGATATTTCGGTAAATTTAAAATATAGCTTCTATTTGTGTACTGAAATTTATTTATTTTGAGAAAGTACTATCGAATTTGTTTTGTGTTTATCGAACAACTAAATTATAAGGTCATAATAGTATTTGATGACGTCAAAACCCTGAATCATAAAGATAATAACGTCAAATATGCTGAGGAAACAATTTTGTAGGCGTGATGCATAATTATCAAGTAGATTTATCAGGTAGGCTTTGAAAAATTGACAGTTTTCAAAATCTGCTCAATAAGTCCGTACTGTGTGAAAAAACGAGCTTTAAAATTTAATTTTTCCATTGAGGGTATTTAGGGAAACCTTTCAGAAATGATCTACTTGTCTCTAGAATATATCAGCTGTGAACATTATTATTGAATCGTTTTATTTGGAACATGTCGTTTAACATTTCATGGCCTTCCTGATAGATCTGGTGGATAATTATTCATGACGTCTATAAAATTGTTTCCACAGCACACTGACCTATAATATCTTGTTAATTCAGTGTCTTGACTTGATTAAGTACTATTATGGCCTTATATTTTAGTTTTTTGTTAAGCAAAAATAAAATTTGATAGTATGTTCGCAAAATAAATAAATTTTAGTAAACAAGTAGGAGGTATATTTAAAATTTGTAGAGAAATCGAAATATCTCAGAAAATAATGAATGCAGTCATAACAAGTGCTATATAAAGATGAAGGAGCATATTAAAAGCAACTTTTTGGTATAATAAAATATTGGGCGAGAGAGAGAAAGAGAGAGAGAGAGAGAGAGAGAGAGAGAAAATCTAGATTTTGCATTCTACATCACCCTGTATACGAATATGCGTCGCGGGCTTTTTTTATAGCCGATTTTAAAACTAGAGAATATTTTTTATTTATCCGTGTAAAAAAATGATTTTTGATTGATCACTTTTTGGTATACAATACGTTCATTTGACAGCGATTTGGATATAAAAATGATCATAACTTTTGAAATACCCTGTATAATGTAACAACACCCTATATTGGAAGAACGGAAATCATTAGCAGAATTTGAATATAGAATTACGTATAGGGTGTCTCATTTAAAAAAAACCATGTTTGCATCACCACGTAGTTATGGATCACGCTGTATAAATCTAAATATTTTCTGAGCAAGGAGCATATCCGTGGCTACAACTTTTATATACAACTATTTTCGCAATCTTCTACAGTAGTGGAGTTATCGACCGAGCCGGTACTAAAAACTCACCCTGTATGTCTGAATGTTTTCATTTATCTTGTGCAAAGTTACTATTTTCTGTTCGGGATACTTCTTTCATTGTGTAATTCTTTCAGTGTCACTTCAGTGGCGGCATATAGTTTTATCCCATCTTTGTAGAGGAGATTATTGATTTTGTGTTCATTTACTTTCTGGTGTCTGATGTTGAAACCATAGTTTGGGTGGTTGACTGAGGAAGGAGTAGATTGATTTTATACATTGGTACTGTGTGTGTTGAATTGTTTCAGATATTTACTCTTTTGTAACAACAACGTCTTCCTGTTCCGTTAAAGTTTGATGTTTTTCCTCTTCTTGTTTGATCCATGGAGAATTTTCATTTTGTGTTTTGGGTTCTACTATAGTCTTCCCTTCAAATTAATGACCTTTTGTCTCGTTTGAGGTTCTTTCATCGTTATGTGGTTGTTTGAAGTTATCTTTTGATAGAACTTTTACTCTGAAGAGAGATTGTTTGCATCCTTTCTGTCGTTGGAGTCGTTGTATTTGCGGAGTCTAGATGCATAAACTGCAAGTTTTTGTGTAAGTGTATCAGATATTTTTGGTACTTTTTGTTGTGGTGACTTGGACTTGAGTGTATTTTTTCATCTTTGTATATATTTTGAAGGGTAGTTATTACTGATGGTGTATTACGCGAGGTGTGCCAGATCCTTTCCACTACGTAGAGAGACTCAAAGAAGTTGTATTATGCCTTTTATTAAAACCACAAAAAGACCCCGAGCTACCCATGTCATATCGTCCCATTTCGTTAATGTCTTGTATTACTAAAACGTTCGAAAGAATGATTAAGCTTAGATTAGAACATTTTCTTGAAGGAAGATCACTGTTGCCAATGACTCAGTACGGATTTCGTAGAGGTCAGGGAACCATAGATGCAATATCACAGCTTGTGCTGGATGTGCAGATATGCTTCTCTAAAAATGAATATTTGATGTGTTTATTCATCGATTTAAAAGGGGCGTACGATTCCGTCGACCTCAACATATTATTTGAAAAGATGGTTGGCATCGGTGTTCATAAAAAAGTGTCAGCTAACATATTAAACTTATTTCTTAACAGAAAAATTTATATTCGTGACCATAACAACGTGTTACATGGTCCCAGAATTGTAACCAACGGATTACCTCAGGGTTCTATCCTTAGCCCTCTTCTCTTCAACGTGTACACAGCCAGCCTGCATACAATTTTTGACGATAACATCAAAATCATACAATATGCAGATGACGTTTGCTTATATGTGTCCCATAAGTCCTACGAAACGTGTCTAAAAAATATCAAATACATCATGTACTGTCTAAAAGGATGGCTAACCGACCATGGATTTAGTATGTCACCAGAGAAGTCAGCACTTATTTGCTTTACAAGACATAGACAGCAATTACCTGACTTCATGAACATTGGTGGATATGCTATTCCAGCAGTCGAACGTTACAAATATCTAGGAATTATTATAGACAAAAAGTTATTATGGACCAAGCACATTAAATATATACAAACAAAATGTGAAAAGGGAATTAATTTGCTGAAAGTAATGTCCAAACAAAAGTTTGGCGCAGATATAAATATTTCCCTAATGTTTTACAGGTCTTACATTCGCTCATTGATAGACTATGGGAGCATAATATATGGTTCGTCATCAAACACAAATTTAAAAATATTAGACCGCATACAGTCCAAAGCACTGAAAATATGTCTAGGTGCGATGTTATCGTCACCAACATATGCAGTACTGGCAGAAGCTCAAGAAATGCCCTTATTATTGCGAAGGCAGTTTCTAGCTGATAAATATTTAATAAAATGTAGATCATTTAACATGGATATGGTCAACAGAATATCAATAATTAATACTGAGAACTTGTCAAACCCCTACTGGATACGGAAAAACTCCCCTCCTTTAGCTGACGCATTTATGGATACCAATGATTATAAACCCATTATTAAAGTCTATGAGAAATATGCAATATTTCTGAGTGACTATTATACCGCGCTACATAAGCCTGAAGTCGTATTCCCCGAATATTCCAATAGTCCAGTCTTGAACCGACATATTCTCAATTCTGTCCTGATTAGTCATGGCAACAGCGAAACAAATATTTACACGGATGGCTCGAAAAACAAGGATAGCACTGGGTTTGCTTTTTATATACCATCAATCACCTATACTGAATCTTACAAAATTTCCAAAACTTGCTCAATCTATACAGCAGAGGCACTGGCAATTGACAAAGCTATCGAATGGTGCATGAAAAATTCCATTAATAAGGCAGTAATATTGTCTGATTCCAGATCGGTACTCCAGGCTCTTGTCAGCCACCCATTCGAGCACTTTAAGGACGATATTATTATTAATAAAAAACTAACTTATCTTGAAAGACATAACAAAAACATAACATTTATTTGGATAAAAGGTCATGCAGGTATAACTGGAAACGAGAAGGTTGATCTGGCAGCAAAGGAGGCTAGCTCATCAGGCCTTGAGTTGGAAGTTCCATGCAATCATGAAATCATAGCATTATTGAAACAAAACACTGCAAACAAATGGAAGGTATTGTACAACAAATTTGCAAGTTCGTCAAATAGCCACTATTATAAGTTACACCCAGTTTTGCCCCTTACTATCCCCCATTTTTGCTTCTCATCTTCTAGAGAATATACTACTTTAATCACCCGTCTCAAATTCAACCACGCGAAGTTCCCAGCCCACTTGCATAAGATTGGTATCTTGGAATCTCCATGCTGTCCTTGCAACAACATATCAATAGGGGATATAAATCACATTTTCTTTGGATGTTCCAAGAATAGTGTATTTTCTTCCCAATTAATGTCAGAGTTAAATAAGCTAGAAATTCCACTTCCCACCAATATAACTGTACTCCTCCATTACAATAATAAATCAATTTTTGACCTGATAATAGATTTCTTACATAAAACTAAAACCGTTCTATAATGAAACATAATCTTTGTAACCTGTATGTGGCAAACGGGCTCAGCCCAATGCCATTTACGCACACACACGCACAGATCCTTTCTGATTGTGCTAATTTTATTTTCGATTTTTATATGCCATCTAGATTTAGTTCTTTTGCTTGGGTGGCCTTTAGACCGTTTTTGAAGTATCTGGGCGTTAACTGGTTGGTGTGGCACAATATATAATGGTATAGATGCCCTTTGAACGTAAGTTGGTTGTTTGTTTAAGAAATATGTTACTAGGTTACTGTACTTTGTTATAAATTGTGGTATTACGTTAGCATTTATTGAACGTAATATTTGTTTAGTATTGTTCTTAAAAATTAGTTTGGATGGAGCATCTTGCAGTGCTGGATTGGCGCAACCCCATTTGTTATATTGCATGTTTGTTACTTGTTGGGTAGATTGTGTAATAGAAGGTGATAGAGTAATTCTTTGTGTGGTTATGTCATTTGTCATTTTGTCTGTTCGTCACTTGTTCGGAAGATTGTGTGAAAGAAGGTGGGCGACTAATGATTTGGATTTTTGTGATAGTGGAGTTTATGTTAGTCAATGTTTTAGCTGATGTGTCTACCGAATGCTTATGTTCTGAATTTATTTCTAATTGGATTTGATTATTTTTAGTATGAATGTTTTGTATTTCAGTGATTGATTCAGTGGCTTGCCAATAGTTCGGTTGAACGGCATCTATATTTTATGATAGAAGATTCTTTATATCTTGTAGCTCTAGGGGTGTAAGACGAATGTTTTTGTGAATAAGTCTTTGTTCAATTACACGTGTTGAGAGGGTGTGGGTATGATACCTAAAAATTTAATGTTAGACTCACAAGAAATCCGTTCACCTTCGAGATATAGGACGGGATCATTGTGTGGCTTCCTAAGCCTACAGAAATGAGCAGATTTAGTTTTCGTTCTTGATAGGATCAATCCTGTGCGTTTTGCGTTGTTGGAGATAGCAATAGCTGACTGTACTTGAGGTAAAACATCATCCGTTTGATAACCAAATGCCAGGATACATAAGTCGTCAACAAGCATGTGTTGATATTTGAATTGAGTGATTTGGTGAGCATGTTTAGTAAATAGTGTGCAGCTGAGCGTTGATCCTTGGGGGTGCTATTTTCTAAAACTCTGGGTGACGATAACGTATTTATTTCCGATTCTAACTAAAAAGACCGATTTGATAGGTAAGACACCACAAAGAGTGGGATATTACCTCGAAATCCCCAATTATGGAGCTGGCGTATGACTTCATATCTCCACGTCATATCGAAGGCTTTTTCGAGGTCAAAGAGTATTGCTATGGTATGTTTTATTTCCTTGAAACTATATTGTTTTCTATTTTCTACATACACCAGCTGATCTGTTGTATTTTGGTGTTTTCCAAATCCGGCTTGACAGTTATTTAGTCGCTCTTCCGTTTCTAGACACCAAGCACGTTAGACTGATTGGTCTATAGCTTGAAGCGTTAGAAGGACCCTTGCCCTCCTTTTCTCTTCCAGCATTCAGGGTAGGAGCCCTCAGACCATATTCTATTATAGACATCAAGTAGTATATATTTTAGATGGATGGGAACGTACTTTATCATATCATATTTTTCGTGTCCATACCCGGTGCAGATTTTCTTGTCTTATTCAGGGCATTTTCTAGTTCGTACATATTAAAAGGCTGGCTAGATGGGTGTGAAATATTTGAGTTGAAGTCAAGGGGGACTTCTCTGGAATTTTTGGTTACTGCAAATTCGACACTGCAGTTGTCTGTACTACTAACCCTCTCAAACTGATCAGCTAAGATGTTAGAAATATCTTGAGGCGAGTCAGTTACTGTTCCGTTATTTCTCCGAAGGTGCGCTATGTAGCATACAGAGCTTCTACCACATATTGCCCTTACTTTGGCCCACACCTCTGAAGATGTTGCTTTTGCGGTGGTTGAGGAGACATTGTATCCATTATTCTCTCTTAGCATTAGCATCAGCCTTCTTTCTTTGGTTCGTGCTTTTTTGAATGTGATCAAGTTTTCCATTGTGCAGTGCCGTTTGAACACATTCAATGCATGTTTTTTCACTCTAATCGCTTCAGATATTTCCGAGTTCTACCACGGCAACTTGCGATTTCTCTATGTGCCAGGAGCAAGGGGAATGCTTTCAATCGCTGCTTGCTTGTTTCTTCGTTGCTTATTGTTACTGCTGACAGCATACTTTCAAAGTGTTTCCAGTTAGCTTTTGACATTAGCCAGTATTTTAGTGTTTCTACGCTACATCTAGTAGTATTGACTGTAGTGACGCAAGAAAAGTGATCACTACCATCCATATGACCAAGTACTCTTCAAAGTAGGCTTTCAGCTAAGGATGTTGAGCAAAAGGCTATCTGAGAATGTGCTAGATCGTGCAGTAAGGTGGATAGATGCTCCTGTATTGAGTAGCATTAAGTCTGGTTCTTCAAGTAGTATACCAATTAATCTTTCACGGCCATCCATTGTATGGGATCCCCATAATGGGTTATGAGCATTAAAGGCACCAACTAGTAGGAATGGGGTTGGCAGTTGGAATATAATAGCAACAGTATCTGCAAGTTACCAAGTGCCATCAGGAAGGTATATACAGGGTGTCCCACGACGATTAAGACAAGCACTGTATTGGAACTGTAGTAGAGAATTATAATTATGGGGGTGTAAGTTAGAGCAAATGTTGTATTTTTTCTTATTATTGTGTTACCCAATGAGGTATTTGTTTTTGGTCACATGACGTCGCTGGTTGTAATAGCAGCAACTATACTAAACAAAATCTCAAAAATGGCGGAATCTTCACAAATAATTGCCCGTGTTATAGAGTTAGGCACTTCAAATAGAACTCTCGCAGAAGGAGGGTGAATAAACTTCAAAGTTAACCCCCACGGCAATGAAATTGAAACTTATTTCATGAAAACTCACTACAAAGTGACGCTACCAAAATGGCGGAACCTAACGATACACCAACCTGACCTTCATCAGAAGAAGTTTGCCGAGACTGCGTCGAGAGAAGAGGAGTAGGAATAGGCTGAAATTCGAGGCTGCAGCATTTTTATTGCCAGCCTGTTCACAAAAAAATTTGGGGTAGAGGGGGCTGTGATGTCACTACTGCCAACCCAAACTCTCAAAGTAACTATAGTCTTAATCATTACAAGAGTCTTGACCGTGAAACAGTACGGACGAGTTTTATGTGTACGTTAAATAAGTATATATAAGAAGTGTAACATCATTGATGGAATATGACAACCCGAGTGAATCATGCTGTAATTGACTTTTTGAAAAGCGAGGAATTTACCGAGCTAATAAAAAGTCATATTGAAAATGGTTTCCGAAATCTGAAGGAAGAGATACAAACATTGAGAAATGAGGTAACCATACTCAAAGAATCTAATATCGAATTAATTAGTCTGCTAACGACAAAAAATTTGCAAACGCAAACGGAAATCTTGCATCATAATAAAAATATTAGTAATAGCGTATCATCGCTCACTGAAAAGAAAATTCCAACGAAACCAGGACAAATAAACGAAAATAGGCAAAAAAAGGTAATTGATAAAAAAGAAGTGACTCAGATTAACCATAAGGATGGTAAACAAACGAGAATACAATCAGCTGTATCTATACAGGGTGGCTCATCGCAAAATGAACCATCAGAAAATAACACTGATCCTGAAAGGAGTGATGGAGATACTGCTGATGATAACCAGAAATGGCAGATTCCTAGGAGGAGGAATAGGCGGCGTAACATTATTTATGGAAATGCTGATAATAAAGTTAGCTTCAAAGGCGTTATGAGATTGGTTGATTATCATGTGTTCAGGTGTTCACTGGACGTGACGGCAGATAATTTGAAAACTCATCTGAATTCATGTGGAATTGATAATGTCAGATGCGATGAGATGCGGTCTAAATATCCTGAACTGTATAAATCTTTCAAAGTATCTGTGCCTGCTGACCTGGTGGATAAGTTCAAGGACCCAGATATATGGCCCAAACATGTTGCCATTGACAAGTATGAATCTCGTTATTTATACAAGAATCGCAACAACACCAGCGAAAGAAATTAGATCTCCAGGAAAGAAAGCAAGATATTCTATATCTCAATGCTGGAAGCTTGTTATCAAACTTCGATGAAATAAGTGAGTTAGTATTTACTTTGAAGCCCCTGGTGGTGTGTGTGAGTGAAACTCATGTTACTGATTCAATTTTCGATAGTGAAATAGCTATCGCAGGTTACTCAACTATAAGATGTAATTCAGTAAGTAGGCACACAGGTGGTGTCATTATTTATGTTATGAACTGCTGTAAATACTTTGTAGTGCAAAATGTTTCTTACGAAATGAATTACTGGTTTTTGTTATTGAAAATTAGAATTTTAAGTAGCACAATCAACTTAGGCTGTATGTACCATTCTCCGAATGCAAGCCATATACAATTTTGTGAATTCATTGAACATTTTCTCGGAAACGTGGATCTTAGCCAGATTTATGTAATAGTGGGCGACTTTAATATAAGATGGGATTTGTGTGAAGATACATATAAGAAAAAACTAGACTATATCTCCAAATTTGCAGGTTTTAAGCAATTTGTAAATTTCCCCACGAGAATAACTTATGAGAGTGCAAGTATTATTGATCTAGTTTTTTCAAATAACTATGATATTGACGTTTCTTCTATTGACCATAAAATATCGGATCATGAAACGATTGCACTAAATCTAAATTTGGAGCAACCTATGTATGATAAAATAGTTTTACGTAGAAATTTTGATTATGATAAAATATGTTGCGCAATGATTGATTGTGACTGGATATATGGATCTGTGAATGTAAACCAGATATTCAATAATTTTTTCAGTAATATAAATGCAGTATTAAATAGCACGTGTCCTCAAACAAGTAAACTTGAAAAAATAAATAATAACAAATGGGTTAACGATACCGTTAGAGCTGCTATCTATAGTAGGAATTTAGCTTATAATAAATTTTTAATGACAGGAGTTATAGATGATTGGAAAAATTATAAAGAGAAAAGAAATTCCGCGCTAAGAGCTATACGGATGGCTAAAAATAAATTTTATGAAAGCAGAATTGATCAGGCTAGAGGCGATTCCACTTATATGTGGAAAACTCTCAAAACTTTAATAAGCACTAAAGATCACAGTACAATTCATTCAATAATTCACGAAGGTACGGAAGCTTAGATAAGGAAAGAGAGGGGATACCGCACGCTCATTTGATGCTATATGGATTAGCTGATACCGAAAATGAATAGCTGTCAAAATGCTGGTGGAAAACTGACGGTAGTGTCAAGGTGGTGTTTTTTGCGATATTTAACGTTTTTAAGACCAATAATTGTGAAATATTGTGGTGAGCGTAATGGTGGGGTGTGCAGCTTACCGTTGTAAAAGCCACAGCAGCAGGAAGGAGCCAGGAATTACTTTTCACAGGTAAATTTATGATCTTATTTTTTGGTGTATCCGAAATTCATGCAAATATCTCGATATCTAGTTCAAAGATATATGTGTATCCGAAATATAATTTGGAATGTACCACTAACATGCGAATCATAATGTTTTTGAGCACGTAAAGTCTAAAAATTATGTTTTTAAGGGATTTTTTGGTTCAAATACAATCAGTTTTCCAGTGGCGTATCTATTATAGCTTACATTTTGAATCGAAATATTATGACTTTGCATTGTAATATATAATATACCAATACCCTTATACAAGGTGTGCATTTTAAGGGTGGCCTTTATTTGTAGTTGTATGAATAATAAAATTAATTTTCTTTCTTCCTCGACAGGTTTCCTAAAGATCTTCCTAGACATGATTTATGGATCAAAAATATGAGGATCGAAGGTTGGAAGCCTACAAGCAACGATAGGCTTTGTTCTAAGCATTTTAAACAGAATTTCCTTCATCAAACAAATCAAAAAGTATATCTTCTGAAAGGAGCAGTCCCCACCATATTTGACGAGCTTCCGGAATACTTACGTCCAAAAATTGTAAGTTATAATTCCTAGCTTACATTGTCTACGCTTAATCAATATTAAAATAATAAACATCCTAGGACTATGACAGATGGATAGATGGATAGATGGATAGATGGATAGATGGATAGTTGGATAGATGGATAGATAGATAGATAGATATACTTTATAGTCTAAGAATTTACAAGATTCTTATTGACAAAGCTATATAATAACAAACAAAACTTTTGGGATATTCACTAAAACCTGTGAGGAGGAAGTTTGTTATAAATCTTCACTCCATTGTATATAATTGGATCATTAATGAGTTATGATTTGGGTGTGATATTAATTTAAAATCATTCTTATGCCTTATGCCTATATTCTATATTTATGGTCTCAAATTTCGTTTTATATTTGAGTATTAGTGATGACGTTTCCAAAATAAACAGTGCAATAAAGTAAGGAGAAATACGATTACGAATGGCTGAATAACCATTTAAAAATTGATAGCTATGAAAATCAAAAGGCAGCTAACCTCAAAGATGTAATAATTTCTTGTGTTACAGTTACATTATTAAACAACTATATTTAGGTGTGTTTACTCGATACGAAATCAAAACAAAATGTTACTGTCACTTTTCCTATAAGATTCAGTCACTCATTCACATCTACTTAAATCATAAATTAATTTGTTCTGTCTTTCTTTCGGAAATAATGTTTCAAACATTGTCTAATATACAGCTCTGTTATTTTAGGCAAAAGAAAGAAAAAGACCCCGTGAACGTGATGTTCATCCAGAACCATCGCCATCAACCTCAGCTCTGGCTGCACAGGACGACTCTCCCCGGAAAAAGAAACTTAGAAGAGAACTGCTGCTGCAAAAAGATAAGAATAAGGAAAAAACGAAAAAAATCCGTGCCCTTGGTCAGTCACTGAAAAGAGCACACAAAAAAGTAGCCTCTTTAAAAATAATTGCTGAGGAATTAGAGCGACAAAATTTACTATCTCAAGAAAATTTAGTTTTAGTTCAAAATATGAGCAAGGTTAATATAGAAATATTGAACAGAAAAATGGGGAGAAATGTTCAATATTCACCTGAACTTAGGAAATTTGCCCTGACATTAAATTTTTTTTCACCAAAGGCATACAACTATGTGAGAGATGTTTTTGACACTTGTCTCCCGCATAGCAAAACTATTGCTAAATGGTTTCAGAATGTGGATGCTGAGCCTGGTTTTACCAAGGAATCAATAAATACCTTAATAAATAAGGTTCAATCATCTGACAGACCAATAATTTGTTCATTAATTATCGATGAAATAGCCATACGGAAACATTTAGAATGGGATGGAAAAAAATTCCATGGTTATGTGAACTATGGTACAAATTTAAACGATGACTCTAATGCTTTAGCCAACGAAGCTTTTGTTATAATGTTGGTTTGCATCAATGGAACTTGGAAATTACCTGTCGGTTACTTTCTTACAGATTCTTTGAATGGCAGTCAAAAACATTCAATTGTATCTCAATGCATCCATCTGATTGAAGATACGGGAGCCAAAGTTATGTCAATCACATTCGATGGTGCTCCATCCATCTAATACCGCTATGTGTCATAACTTTGGATTCCTATTTAACATTTCAAATATACAGACAAGTTTCAGAGTTACAGATCACAATGTATATATTTTTTATGATCCATGTCATATGATAAAACTTGTTCGCAATGCATTTGGTGAAAAGAAAATCCTAATTGATTGTGATAACAATTTTATTCAATGGAAATACATAGCGCTTCTAGAGAAGCTGCAAACTAGCGAGGGCTTACATTTAGGGAATAAGTTACGTCGCGCTCATATTATTTTTGTCAAACAAAAAATGGAGGTTCGGCTTGCAGTTCAGTTACTTAGTGCATCAGTAGCCGATGCTATTGAGTATTGCGAAAAAAAGCTGAATCTTGAGGATTTTAAAGGTAGTCAGGCAACAGTTAAATTTATTAGAATTGTAAATAGCATTTTCGATATTTTAAACAGCAGAAACCTAGTAGCACCAGGTTATAAAACAGCATTATGTCAAAAAAATATAGATCGATCTGCGGAATTTATCAATAGTGCAATTTTTTATCTTTCAAAGTTGAAATTATCTAATAATGAGCAAGTAATCATGTCTAACAGAAAAACTGGGTTTATTGGATTAATAATTTCATTATCAAGTTCTTTAGGATTGTACAAAGAACTTATTTCTGAGAGAAAAACATTACTGTACCTTCCGTTGTATAAGATTAGTCAAGATCATTTAGAATTATTCTTTTCGTCAATTAGATCAAGAGGTGGCTGGAATAATAACCCAACCGCTCGACAGTTTCTAGCTGCTTACAAAAGGCTTCTGGTTCGAGCAGAAATTAGAGAGGGCGGTATGGGTAACTGTATTCCATTAGATCAAATCCCTATTCTAAGTAGTTCTACAAAAAATGTAAGGTCTGAAGATGTAATTAATAGTAGTTTATCGAACCATAGTTTAATAGACATAAATGAGCCTTCTGATGATCTAGAAACTATTTGGAAGGATCATGACTACATCATGAATGCACCTGTGATAAGTGAATGTTCATCCCAAATTGTGCAATATATTGCTGGTTATGTTTCGCACCAATTACAAAAAACAATAAAATGTGAAACATGTGTCACAGCATTGATTGGTACTAGAGATCGGTTTCTCAATTCCCTAATTGAATTTAAAAGCCACGGCGGTCTGACTTACCCATCAAATGATGTTATCAAGATATGTTTGAAATCGGAACATTTTCTGAGAGATAATGAAAATTGTATTCACACCAAACATTTTGTACCTTTGCTGATAAGCAAAATAATATCAAGTTTTCTAGGCACCCCTATTTTCAGCTGCTTAGAACGTCACGTATTAGAAAATGATGTAAATCATATATATTTTTTAATAAAAGCTGTATGCACAAAATACTTAAATATCAGAATCCATTTTATTGTAAAATCTCGATCACAACAGGACAATCCAGTTCGGAGCCAATTAACAAAAATGATGCTGTTTAAAGGGCAGTAAAATATTGGTAGTTTTTGACCTTCATGACTGTAATATTGACTGCCATCAATTGTAGGAGCAAGCGAAATGCCACGTTCCTACAAAAAATTTATTTTTGTTGAAGCACACAATACTGAGTTTCACCCAAACTTCCCCATAAGTAAATACATAACTGCAATAAATTAGAACCTACTGGAAGCAAGGGGTTAAGTGATAAAATAGAGTTGTAATTTCTATGTAAGTTATAGGACCTCACCTATATTGAATGAATTGTTCGTTTTTATTTACTAGCTAATCTAGGGGTCATTTTCTAATTTTGTAAATGTTTTGATTTTGGATAAGATTAAAGGACCTTTGTATTTCTAGCCCAAAACTTACTTTATTTCATGTCTGAGATAATTTTTATGTTTAACCCTCCAGCTTTTTCATTAATTATTGCCACCGTCGCAAAAAGAAGTTAAGTATAAAAAAGCCTCGTTGGAGTAATTAAAAATACTGCTCTTCAGTACACACTACAAACAGCAAGTAACAGCGTAACAGCAAGTAGATTTTTTCACTGCATATGGGGACTTCGAGATTGAAGGCATCAAATTCCTCAATCTCGTAAGCTAATCTATAATAATAAAAATGTTTTATTGCTGCTTCTGTTTACAGTATGTAATAGACAGTATTTTATATATAAACATAATGTCAATAAATATAAATATACTATAGGTATTATGTGTTCTTTAATAATAAAAAATTGATTTACTACAAACTACAAGCAGTTTTTTTCTTTCTGGGTAGAAGTATAATCGTGTCTTTCATCAGTCATATACTGCAAATGAACATAACATGTTCATGACTGAATAAAATATATACATTATCAATTTTTATATATTATTGGCCACAAAACAGCAGTCGAATGAAAATCACGGTTACGGTAATGTTAGTCACTTAAATTTTAATTGTGGATGGCGAAATTGGCCATATAGAAACCCTGAATAACAATATTTCATTAAATTTTATTTGAAAAAGATTATTTCTACAAATAGCTCAACCATAACGTTAATCCCATTAGTTACGCCACTGGGAATAGCGGTTTGGTGCCATTTGGTATCAGAAATGTCAGTCGCGGGTTCCGTCCTCTCTCTTTCCTTGTCTAAGTACGGAAGTAAGTGATAACCTAGAAGAGAAGTTCAGTAATTTTTTTGTAAACAGCATTAGCAATATTGTTGCCACTTCGATGTTCGGCACGGTATCTCATTTACCAAATAGTAAAGCACTATTTACCAATAGTGTACAAGGACCAGCTTGTTATTTCTCAAAATTTAATATTATCAATCTCTCTCAACTACGAAGTCTGTTATTTAAGCAACAAAATAAACATTCATGTGATGGAATTGATTTTAAATTAATTTTTCTGTTGTTGGGTATCGTCTATTGCATATAATAAATAGCTCCTTAGAAACCGGTGTTTTTCCTGATATACTAAAAACTTCAACTATAGTACCAATTGCTAAAGTTTCCGGAACAAACAAAATAGAAGAATACCGACCAATAAATACACTACCTAATATTGAAAAACTCCTAGAACTCAGTGTATATATGCAGCTTAGTGAGCATGTTAGCAAGTATAAACTATTGAATATCAATCAGTCCGGATTTAGAGAAAAATATTCCTGTGAAACTGCTCTACAAAAAGTAATAAATGATTTTAGATGCTCGTTAGATAAAGGACATGTTATTGTTGCAGTTTTCATCGATCTTAAACGTGCGTTTGAAGTTGTCGATAGAAAACTGCTTATTCAGAAACTTGAGATATATTTTGGCATAACAGATAGAGTTCATCAGTGGTTTTTATCCTATTTATCTCAAAGATATCAAGTCACTAAGGTGAATGATAAATTTTCAAATAAAATTTTGGTTGAGCATGGTGTACCTCAGGGAAGTATGTTGGGACCCCTGCTATTTATACTTTTTATCAATGACATTTTCTTTGCTGACGTTGGAGAATGTAGTATGCACCTTTTTGCAGATGATATAATCATATATTTACCTGGAACTGACGTGAACCAAATCTTAAAAATAATAAATGTAGCCTTGGAAAACTTAAGCAAATGGTTTCATAATAATAAGCTAGTAGTTAATACTACCAAGTCAAAATACATGCTAATTTCGAATAGGTCAGTTATACAGTCTGATATTGGTGTTACACTTAGTGGTGAAAGATTACAACGGGTAACTGAAATTAAATACTTGGGAGTCGTTATAGATGAACATTTGCGATTTAGTAAGCATGTTGACTACACATCAAAAAAAATTTCAAAAAAAATTGGTTTCTTGTACAGAATTAGCAAGCATCTGTCACGATTTGCAAAACATATTGTTTACAATACAATTATTAAACCTCACTTTGATTATTGTTCATCGATATTATTTATGTGTAATAAATCTGATTTGCATAAAATGCAATTGTTACAAAATAAATGCATGAGGTTGTTGCTGGGTTGTAATATATATACTAATATAGTCAATATGCAACAAATATTAAATTGGAAGCCTGTAGAGGATTATATTAAAGTACGGACGCTTATATTTATTTATAAAATTGTTAATGGTCTAAGTCCAGATTATTTATATTTGAATATACAATACCGAAGCAATGTGCATAGCTACAACACACGACAGATGCATCATGTTGATATAAGACCTACCAAATTATCAATAACCAAAAGAAGTGTATTTGATGATGGGATGAAAGAATATAATAAACTCCCGCTATTTATAAAATGTTCTCCAAATGTTATTGTTTTTAAAAAAAAGACTGATGAACTATTTATGAGTGATCATATGTGACCTCTTTCCTAGGAATCTATGTATAGGTAACCTTTAACATGTAATATCTTAATATATATATATATATATATATATATATATATATATATATATATGTATGTCTAAGGTATACTTCCAAGACATTAGCTGCGGTATTCTCGACAGTTCCAAGACATTTTTACAGTTCCAAGACGGTCTTGGAAGAAATTTATGTTTAAGGTATAGTTCCGAGACTTTCGAAAATGTCTTGGAAGTTTTTTATGACTAAGGTATAGTTCCAGGTCCTATTAAATATACGTAAGGGTTACTTCCGGGACACTTGTGTCTTGGAACAATTTTAAGTCTACCATATGTTTAAGGGGTAGTTCCAAGACAATCCTTTTCAATGTGAATAAAAAAGGTGGTTTGTATTCTGGTAAACACTTTGGAATACACAAATCTTCCTAGTGAGGCTAACTAAATATTCAGAGGTCATCGATAGGAAGATTTTACATGTTTTTATTTTAGTTTAAGATTGGGGTATTATCATCAAAGGAGCATAACATAGCACGCGCAAAAAAAAATATTAAAAAAAATGCGTTCGACTTATAAGCTTGCTGTAAAAATGGGACTATAAATAGACTTAGACAAATTTTTTTGTTTCCTTGGTTTCCAGTGTTGCTTTAAACTTGTCTTCAGTGGCGCATTTACAAATTTTGTTCCGAGGTGAACCTATTCCAGAATACTCTAGTTATAAACCTCAAGATTTGGAAGTCCATTTTACTTCCCGCAGTCCCACACCGATAGGTGAAGGGAGTATTGTGATCGCGAAAATTTTCGATTTTGAGATAATACGCTTTTTGGTCGTACCTATATAACCAAAATTTACGTCACTCATTTCCGTCGGTCTACCTGTCTGTCTGTTGGCGTTTACATAGCCTCGTAATCTCATTAACCGCTTCATGGACAGTGATGAAATTTAGGTAGCGATATGCTGTGGGGTCATAGTAGGTAATGCTGCTGTAGATTAGAAAATTAACGCATGGGCGGCGGAGTAATTAGAAAAAAACAAAAAATTCAAATATTCCTTTGACTTTTAGGCGTCTTAGGGGCTGATTTTCTACATTTTCTTGGGTTGGAGTAAAATTGGGGTGTTTGGGGGTGGAAGTTGTAAAACTGAAAATTTTTTGTATTCATAACAGGCTGTCAACTGACCTATGAATGAGAGACCTAGCTGCATAATAAACTTTTTTGAGTCCACCTGAACATTGTTCTAGCTATTACAAAAGTCAAAGAACTTAGAATTTTCTGATGTAACTTACGAGTATTGCTTTAGATCATTTTGTATTGTGTTAATTATTGTACTAATGACAATAAAATTTTTACAAAGTGATGTTACCGTCGCGTCGCGAGGATGGCAAACGCGTATAGTTTTTAGAAATCGTGTCAGTGGCGGCGCAGCAATAATAAAGAAACTAAAAACATAAGAAGACCTCAAACTTTATTTTTAGGTATATTAGGGGTTCCTCATCATTGTCTATCTACTTTTTCTTTGGGTGTGGGTGAAACTGGGGCGGATGGGAGGTGGGAGGTTGAAAAAGTGAAAAATTTCTTGTATTTGTCCATTGATCTCTTTAAAAGAAAGACCTAGCGCCATAATACACTTTTTTGGGTCCATCAGAACATTGTTTAGCCTATTACAGAAACCAAGTGAGTTAGAATTTTCTGATGTATACATACGACCTTACGAGTGTTGCTTTACCGAGATGAGGATGGGAAACGCGTATGGTTTTTAGAAATCGTGTCAGTGGCGGCACATCAATAGCCAAAAAACAAAAAATATAAAAATAGCACAAATATCGTTCTTAGGCGTTTTAAGGGTGCCTTTTCTATGCCTTGTATTGTATAGACATAGACAATATGTAATTAGTTAGGTGGGAGCTCGGGTGGCTTAGGCTCGATTTTATCAACACGCATATTTAACAAAGACTTTGGCAAGGCTTTTCTATTGGATGTTATTTAGCAAAAGCTTTCTATTGGGTATTGAGGGCTATGTTAATAAGTATTATCCAATTGTGTTATATCAATAGTGAAAACAAAACGTCAAAGCTGGATGACAATACTCAAAAATATTTTAGAATTTATGTTTTACATTATAATTATTGTATTATTACTAATTGCAAACTGCGATAATTTGTGACAGAATCATAAGAGTACCTAGTATCAATCACAGCAACTACCTTATTTAATAATTACAAATGCCACCTCCGTCAGTCAGATGGATTACAGAAGAAAAAAATACATACTTTTATGAAGAATCAATCTTTCAATTTCTGGATGCATGTTTGTTATAGACCTTCTTATAGAAATATTCACAGAGGATCTAAAGATGCAGCATATATATAGAATAAGGTTATACGCAGCTAAATAGTGAGCTTAGCCGTTCTGGATAGGCATCTAGTAATGCACATGCACGCTTGGAAAATAGCTTGCCTAACAGTTAAATCGTTTGTTTAACTTTTGAAATGTAACATGCTATGTTTACCACTTTTTACTACCCACACCGATTGGTGAGGGGAGTATTGTGATCGCGAAAATTTTCGATTTTGAGATAATACGCTTTTTGGGCGTTTTATGATGTCTACATAACGAAAATCCACGTCACTCATTTCCGTCGGTCTGTATGTCTGTCTGTCGCTCTTTTCTAACCTCGTAATCTCAGCAACCGTTGCACGATTGTGATGAAATTTGAGCGATATGCTGTGGGGTCGTGGTAGGTAATGTTCCTATAATTTTGAAAATCGATGCATAGGCGGCGGAGTAATTAGCAAAAAAAAAATTAATATTGCTGAAACATCGTTTTTAGGCGTTTTAGAGGTTCCTGATCATTTTCTGCGTTTGTTTTGGGTGGAGGTGGAATTGGGGTGGTTGGAGGGTTGGGGGTTGAAAAACTGAAAATTTTCTTGTACTCATAATAGGCTGTCCACTAACCTGTGAAGGAAGATCTAGCGACACAAATCACCTTTTTAGGTCCATCCGAACATTGCCTATTACGGAAACTAAGGGAATATTCTGTATACATACGAGAATTTGTTGGTTTAAATCGTTTTGTATTTTGTAACGTGGACATTATTAAATTGATTCTAATGAAATTTTGACACTGTATTGTTACCGTGGTGAGAATGGAAAACGGGTATGTTTTTAAAAATCGTGTCAGTGGCAGTGTAGCAATAATCAAAGAACCAAAAAGTATGAAAACAACTCAAACTTGGTTTTTAGATGTTTTAGGGGTTCCCGATCCTTTCCTACCTGTTTTTTTGGGGGGGGGAAGGTGAAATTGGGTGGCGGGGGGGGGGGGGTTGTAAAACTGAGAAGTTTGTAGTATTGATAATAGGCTGTCCATTGACCTGTGAAGGAAAGACCTAGCGGCATAAGACAATTTTAGGGGGGGAGGCTGGCGATTATTTGGTTGCAAGGGATCTCAGACTAAAGCTTCATGCTATGGGAAAATAATAAACTGGTATCAATGTAATGTGTGGGAAGTACTGAATACAACTTGACTTCATTAATTCTATAAATCAAAGATATATTGCATGTAACTATAATTATTATCGATAGTAAATTGTTTATCACAAATAATGCAGTGAGTGAATTTCTTGTCATCTTATCATTTGATACAGCATGAAGCCAGCGATCAAAAGTACCGCTTCTCTGGAATCTGATTGGTTGAGATTAGCAATTGCTAAACTTTTGATTAAACAAGAAAATGGAATTTTTCACCCACTTAGGGTGGAAAATCAGACTGGAAAAATACAAGATGGTTCACAATGGTCGATTGTATATAAAGTATGTCCCTTTTGAGATAAACTTCAAGAGAAATCAATAATTTTCAGAGTACCTTGACAGATGCATGTTCTTGCTCTGATTGGTCAAAGTCTTTGTTAAAATGCGCATGTTGATAAAATCGGGTCTTAGCCCCCCAAGAATGATATTAGCCCCCCCAAAAATCCAAAAATAATTCGTTCTGTTAAGTTTATTGTATTTAGGGCGGGGAATTAAGCCCCTACAAAGTCAGGGACTTAAGTACGCCTATGATTACGCCCCTCTATTACTTTTGCTTAAGACCGCCAGTGATTTTCCGGCAATCGTATTCCGATAATGTTATATAATAAACAAACATATTTTTCTTGTCTTCTTTATTTACGTTCTTATATCGAGATGACAAATCAGAAAGGTTAGTGAGCTATCATTCTCGAGACCCAATTCAGTTCCAAATAAGTGCACACTTGTAATTAAACTTTTAGGATATGAAGCCCTTATAATGTTATTGATTTATTTGATTTTTATTTCACTGACGCCACCTCAGAGCTCGCAAACAAAGATTTCGCAAACAAAAATAGAATAATTGGCTGGGTATTCCCACCCTGTGTTCCCCTTGCAAGGCCACATCGCTTGACCCTTTTTATACCTGCGCGTATTAATGACTTCTCTGTAATTTTTTTACAATAACGTTCTGCTGTCCGGGAGATATAGTACAGGGAAGTGAGCAAAAGAAGTCATGGTTAGTGAGTGGGGAGATTCATTCATCCAGCAAGCTGACAAAGTTTTGGGTCATGTTTACCTACCTTAATGTTTGCTGAGTAAGATTTATGAGCAAGTAAAAGCTATAAACAAATAAAAGTAAAAAAATATATTCAAGTTGATTGAGTCAGTAGGCACTACCCACAGATTAGGATTACGCTGTTACTATTTTATTATTTCCCCATAGCATGAAGCTATGGTCTGTGGCCACCTTGCAACCAAATCATCGGGCCGCCCGCCAAAAGACATACAACTCAAAAACTCCTGTAAATAGTTTCCTGTAGTTTTCTCCGTAGGAACTAGTACGATACGAGTTTTTATTATGCCATCCACAATTGATGTCCAGCTCACATGGCGAACCAATTTTCTGATAACAACAGATTATATTACCAGTATCAATCTAAGGGCAATGGAAAGTGTTGTACAGATACAAAAAATGTCGGGGTTTGCCAGCCATCAAAGCTGAGACGCCATCCTACCTAGACTCATTTCGAACACTCAAAAAAAAGTAAAAAATGATGAAAGATCCCTAGATTACCTAAAAACAGAGTTTAAACGGCTTTTGTGTTATTTCTTTTTTAATTTAGTTTCATCGCCACTAACACAATTTTCCATAGACCATGAACTTTATCGATCTCCACCACGGTCCACGGTACCCTTTAGAAACTTCATTGCTATCAGTTTAGTGCTGAACTACACGTATTACAGAATAATCTGCAATAATAAAATTTCAAAAATTATTTTTTGTCTAAAGTAGGGCAACATTCGGATAGAGCTGAAAAGTATATTAGGTTGTTATTTCACAGGCCAATGAAGAGGCACCTACGAATATAACAAATATTTAACTTCCAAAACCCTGTACCCCAAACTACGTCAATTTTACCCTCCTCTAAAAAATATGGAAAACGACCAGAAATGTCCAAAGCGCGTAAAAATGAAGCTTGAGTTGTTTTTATATTTTTAGTTTCGTTTACTGCGTTTTCGTTTCTTTACTCAAGAAGCAGACATTTCAGCGCTTATTTTATGCCTTCTTTAGGGCTAAAATTTATATTAAGGCGAAAAATATATAAGTTGAAGTCTCGGTGATCATATAAATTGAAAAACGTTGAGTCTTAAATTTGACAATTCAGTCTTACAAACAAATTTGAAGTTTTTTACACATAAAGTTTACAATTAACATTTAAAGGGTTTTTACAGAATGCAAGCAAAACAATCAAAATAGGAAAATCGGTACATTGAATCTTTCATTCCATATCATTAAAATGGTAAATAACAATCAAGTGTACCGAGCACACGGAAACAAGTGAACATATCCCTTTAGGTCAAAAAACAAACAACATTCCAGAAATGGCTAAAAAAAATTCATAAATGACAAATACCGTTAGTCAATACACCTAATTTTGGTATCTTTGTTACATACATATTATTTTATAGATATACCAGGTTCAGTCATAAAGACAGACAAATATTTGATTGTGTTGTTTTATAATGGTTTGAGTTTAATGTAATTGGTAATCAGTAAATTATAAATCTGGCTCAGATCGAGAGTATCAGATTTCTTGTAGATGAAGAAGAAATATATGAGTTGTTTACATTTCTTTCAGGTCTCAATCAGTGCCGACACTTCGATGGTGCAGTTGCGTTATTATGTAGACATGAGTAATGATAAAAACGCAATTATCCATACAAAATATATACTATAATAATTCAGAAAGTGGTAGGAGATCAAAATAATCTCAAATACCAATTTGCAATTGATAAAAACAAAACAAATTGATCTATTTGTTGTATATTGATATCTGATTATACACAGACAATATACAGTTTTGACCACGCTAATGACCGGATAACGTCCCTAGCCAGCACAGCCAAAAATGCCGAAAAGGGATTACAATCGTCGGACTCGTTTGGCGTCTTGTGAAGGCATAAGGCATACTTTGTAGTATCGGCACTCGGTAGGATCACAAAAAATATAAACAACTCAAATATTTCTGACTTCATCTATAGCAAGCCCTGAGATGTAAATCATTTCGCTGATCAGTCGTTTCTTATAATTAATCTCACTGTCAAGTATAGTGACAGAATCGAATTTAAAATGATTATTATACTCGAAATGATGAGACGGCTGTATGATCCCTATCATTTTTATGAGTGTCTTAACATGATGACATATGGACTCATTTTTGTTGTACAGTGTATAATACTATTTTATTATTAAGAGATCTATATATTATGCTATATCAATAACTTAATATACTTAAAAAGAAATTTAAAGCATTGAACTCTTCGTTAAAAACTATTCACATACTTCAAACTTCAATGAGAACATACGAATCTTTTTTTTTTCGAAAAAAAAATTGTTAATCATTTACACAATTTACACGGTTAAATAAATATTAAATTAGAATAACTAAAATAATAAAAAGCAAAATCCATCAATACAGTACAGAGATTTATATCACTGTACTGTATTAAGAAACCAACCAATTTGAATGCGATATTCAATTTTCTGAGCCCACGGATTTGAGAGTTATCTCACTACCTAACCTAAAGCCAAGTCTATTTCAACTCTTTTGAAAGCTTTTGAGGCGCATTTGGAAACGTGCAAATATTTCTAAAACTGTTACAGGAAAATGTACGGAGTGATTGGTAAATTGGTGAAGGTGGCATGCTAATAAATTGAAAATTAATAATCCTATGTCCAATTCCTAATAGTTTCCGAAATAAATTTAATTTTAGTAATGTTTATTAAACTGTAGAACTGCAAACGAAAACCCTAATAAAACAAAATCTTATTGTCAGATTAAGAAATTTGGTGTAGTAGTCCCTAGAAAATATGCTATTTCGTCATTATGGACGAGAATAATGTGATCATTTATAAAAAATTTCCCAAGATTAAGTTACAAAAGAATGAATTTGAGTACAAAGCTTCAATAGCGCGTTTGGCAATAACTTGGCATGGGATTTCTAATTCTTGTTATTGGACTTGGATAATATGCTATTTTTTACTTTAGTGTCAACGGTATGGACTGCTATGGTCATTAGCCTAGTGTTCCGTGTAGACTTTGGCATGGTATCTCAAAATTGTATAATTTTAAAAGAAACATTTGTTGTTACTTAGAATATATTCGTCTTAAACAGTTGCTAGGTAATAAAACAGAACATGCAAATCATATTAGAAAGTATCTTGTATCCGTAGATTTTTAATCATGTACGTATGAGATATCCAAAACATGTTAAAACTATTAATTAAACACTAAGACATCGTAAATCATGTAGAACTAACTAGGACTAACATTTTCATCATTAAAAAATCAATTATTGGTTTCATGTTCACAGAACATTCCTTCGAAATGCAGTTAATGTGCATTTGGAAGATGTTCCGTTACAACTTAGACAACACATCATGGTATATCAGGACGATGGCTGCCCGGCGCATAGTCGTATAAGTGTACGGTAATCGTTGGATGCAGTAATTGCACTATATCCACATTGTTGGGTTCCCATGGCCAGCAAGATGTTTAGACTTAACACCGATGGACTTTTACGTCTGGGGACGTATCAAATCGTTGGTGTACGACCCTCTACGCGGCCGCGCTCAATCAACGAACAACCTTCAACGAGAATCGTCGAAATAGAGGCACATGTCGGGATGAGAGCTTCCATCAGAAATAGAGGTGGACAATTTGCACAAGATCTGCACCCATTAAATTGAAAAATGGTTTTTTCAACCACTCAGTTTTTTCCTAATTCGTTAATTCGATCTGTCTAATTTGCGATCTCTCAGGTTTTAGTTAGTAAATGTAACGTGATTTGCGAATCTGATTTGTACATAACTGAAGATCAACGGATAAAAGGTACTTTGTAACATGGCTTGCATGTTCTACGTGGTTATCTAGCGACATTTTGAAACAAATCCATTTTAAATTACAACTTTAATTTTTCTTTTAAAATTATACAAGTTTGTGATACTGTCCCAAAGAAGACTTTTTACTTTTTACGACTCGGCATGCTGTATTAGCACATTATTCAAGCACGAATAACAAAAACTAGAAATCTGATGACAAGTTTTCTATTCTCGAAAATCCATATGCTTCTAGGTCTGGGGCTTAAATGCAATCTTCTTGCCTGTGTTTAACACACTTCCAACAACTTCGTGGTACCAATGGATAACTAAAAAGATATGCATGTTTTTGCTGCAATGTCCAAGGTTAATTATAGAGTAACTTTTTAAGACTAATTTATTTTTTGGCAGTTGCTCATGGATTGACTTTTCAACACATAATAGTTTTTAGACTATCTCGAGAAGTTTTTGATACATGATCACTTTCTTTCAGTCTGCAATCGCGTATTAGCATATTTTCTAAGGACTAATACAAAAATTCCGAAAACTCGTAAACTCGACAATAATAGGGCTTGCATTTGTAGTTCTGTGTTTTAATAAAATAAAATAATAATAAAATTTAATATATCTTGGAAACTATTGGGGATTGGACATGGGATTATATTTATTAGCTAACCAGATCGACTCACCTCCTCAAAGAAATATATTGAATAACCAATTACCCTGCTATAATTTCTTCTTGAAGATAGTGTATCTTAAAAACACAATTAAACACTTTTTACTGGTAACTACATTAAGAAGTCTATCATTTTTACCCCTGTATTTATAACTTTTATTTGCTCATAAAAGTTACCCTGTGAACAGCTGTGTCAAATTTCTGGATCAAAGGGTGTCATGAGAAAAACCTTATTTTCCTGAACTAACAAAGAGGAGCAGTCTGTGATGTGTTTCGGGATATAATGTAGATATACATTTGAGAAAAGCATACTTCCAAGACCTTCAGTTATTCACACGAGGTGCCAGTCTTGTTTCAGCTTAACCTCTGTATGGTGTTAGAGAGAGAAGAGAATAATATCACGAAAATACGTTATACCAGTGGTGAACCCCGCGGCACTTGGGGAGAGGGGGAGGGGCGCAAGGCACTGTAGGGTCGTGTGCTGATGCAAGGTGGAAGGTGTATCTTGCGTTGATTTTTTTTGTTTTGCCAACGCGCTATCTTGAATATATAATTATTAGTATTGTTAGCCTGATATATTTTTTATATAGGCTAGTATAATTTTATGCTTTCTTATAGAAAATTTCTTATCAAGTTATGAGCATTTACAATCTCGGATAGCTATATTTATTTGAGCGACTGTTAACAACTAACTTTTGAGCATAGCGATTGCGATAGCACAATATAGGAATACTTGGATGATTTGATGCTTTGTTAGGAAATACAGGAACAGTAGTGATATATAATACACTGTGTTGATTGAATATCTGAATAAATATCGTTCATGACTAGTGTTAGTATAATAGGTACCTACAATTTATTTTTACAATACTTAATTGTAAGTATTCAGCTAGTTATCAAATATATTTTTTGTTGTAATATGCACCAGAAAATAGTTCAAAGGCAGATCAAATAATGTAATGCAGACTTTTTTATAGTGTTATTAGTGCTACAACGTGGCATAACCTAAATTCTTCAACATATTAAAAGCCTTTTACAGGCGCAAAGTGAGCAAGCGTAGTGGAAAGAGTATATAAGAAAGTCCAATAAATATTTTCTATCTAGTATGTATTTACATAAAAATGATTAATGTCCTAATGAAAACTAAATATCCATCTCGCCTATGCTTCTCAAAGAAAACGTCGATTGTCGGTCAGGATTTGATTGGAGTTTTAGGTGATTCAATTCACATTAGTTATACCATCAGGCGGGGGCAGTCCAGTTGGTCCAGACCCCCCCTCCCCCAAAACGTTATATAACAATCTCCCCCGCCCCGTCTAATGGTAAAGAATTATTTTTCCTCAAGTCTCAGTAAACTAAATCCTGGATATGAACCTGTATACGATACTTAATTTCATTCATGATTTTCGGAATTTAAAAAGCATTTACAAAACAAATACATTTTTCTTGTCCTCTTATATACAGGGTTATTCACGTTATTCGACACGGAGCATTATGAAATGGACGGGCTGCCGGGATTTATTTTCTGATATAGAAAATCTCTGGAACCGGGACCTGATCCACTGCCATCATTTTTTTGTTTGTAAACTCTGAGGCGTCGCCGTGTTGTCATTGAAATAAAAAATTATAATAAATCAAAAACTAACCTAACCTTTCTGATTTATCATCTCTACAGGGTTATTCACGTTATTCGACACAGATCATTATGGCTAAAGTATTTGACAAAAAAGAAAATAATAATTTCGGACGGATAGAGACCCATAAAGGCTACATTTTAAAAATATTTTCATGTTATACAGGGTGTCCCAAAAGCACGAAATGTATCAAAGTTATGTTTTTTTAAATGGAACACCCCCTATATTATTGCATATTCAGATTCCTTGGTGAATTCTATTGTGACATTATGTATCATACATGGGACTTAAAGCGAACCGTTTTCGGTATAAGTAGATGTCAGGAAAAAATTGAATATCGCAGAGATTATAAAATTTGGAGGGCTGTGACTTTGCCGTATTACTAAGCCTAAAATGCGCCAGCCTCGATGAGACTGTCAAAGTTAAATTACGTTTATGCTTGGAGAAATCGGTCGATTAATTAAGGAAACTTCGATCAGCGATAACTTGATCTTTTCAGATGGGAATGCCTAATTTTTTTATACGATTAAACGTAGAATTTGATAACCTTTCTAATGGTGTAAGGTGGTTAATATCAATCTCCGGTAGTTTTCATTTAATTTTAAATTTTCAAACAAATCGGCGTTTTTCAATTTTCCTACCTATAAGCAACGTAGCAGGCCATGAAATATAAACAAAAACCTGGTCAGGTAGAAGAAAACATCTAACTTAGCTGAAAAATACACACGAACTAGACTAAAGGGACAAGCTTATAAAAATTACTCACAACAAACAAGGTCTAACCAGAAACACCGGCGGTAACATATCTTTGGTCAAAGAGAAGCTGGAGTATGACAAAAATCGATTTTTTCACGGCCTACTAGCTACTGCAATGTTCTAGAGATTGGCAATTTCCAAAACCATTAAAAATTTTGACATAAAATGAAAACTACTAGATAATGTTGTAAGCAGTTTATGATTTTCATAATAAAATTTCACATTTAATGATATAAAAAATGGAGTCAAGTTGATTGACTCAGTACTTCCCACACATTACAATGATACCAGTTCATTATTTTCCCATAGCATGAAGCTATAGTCTGAAATTCCTTGCAACCAAATCATCGCTCATTTGCCCGCAAAAAAACACCCAACACAAAAACTCTGCTAAATAGTTTCTTGCGTCTCCCGCCTTAGGAACTAGGACGCCACAGTTTTGATTCTGCATGCAATGCGAAATGCTCAGGAGCCTACAAACCGTCTAAAAACGAAGTATGAGCTGTTTCTATATTTTTAGTTTTTTGATTATTGTTGCGCCGCCACTGACACGATTTTCTAGATACTGACGTGTTTACCAATCTCTCCGCAATAGTAATTCCTGTATCGAAATTTCATTAAAATCAATTCAATCATTTTCGCTTTACGCAATATACATAGAACGAAATTAAGCAACACTTGTATATGTAAACATCACAAAATTCTAAGTCCCATGGTTTCTGTAATAGACAGGCCAATGTTCAGATGAACTTAAAAAAAGAATATGCCGCTAGGTATTTTTTTTATTTCCATAGGTCAATGGACACGCTATTATGAATACAACAAATTTTTCATTTACAAAACGCCTAAAAACAAAGTTTGAGCTGTTTTTATATTTTTAGTTTTTTTATTATTGCTGCGCCGCCACTGACACGATTTTTCCAAAACATACGCGTTTTCCATCCTTGCCGCGGTAGTAATACTGTGTCAACGTTTGATTAAAATCCATTCAATAATTTTCGCGTTAAGCAATATAGAACGATCTAAAACAATACTCGTATGTATACGTCACAAATTCTAAGTCCCTTGGTTTCTATTATAAGCGAGGCAATGTTTGGATGGACCTAAAAGGGTGAATTATGCCACTAGGTCTCTCATTCACATATCATTTGACAGCCCATTATGAATACAACAAATTTTTCAGTTTTACAACCCCCCACCCCCCAACCACCCCAAATTCACCCCCACCCAAAAAAAAGTAGAAAATGATCAGGAACCCCTAAAACGCCTAAAAACGAAGTTTGAGGCATATTTGAAATTTTTCGTTTTTTGCTAATTACTCCGCCCCCCGTATAACGATTTTCAAAATTATAGAAACATTACCTACTACGACCCCACAGCATATCGCTGCCCAAATTTCATCAAAATCCATGCAGCGGTTACTGAGATTACGAGGGTAGAAAAACACGACAGGCAGACAGACAGACAGACAGACCGACAGACAGACCGACGGAAATGAGTGACGTGGATTTTCGTTATGTAGACATCATGAAACGCCCAAAAAGTGGATTATCTCAAAATCGAATATTTTCGCGATCACAATACTCCCCTCACCTATCGGTGTGGGAAGTAAAAAGTATGCATTCCGGTCAAAACTCAAGTCAAAGGTACCTCTGACTGGAGTTCTGAAAATTCTTCAGTACCTATCATCAAGATCGCAGAAAATGAAGAATGAATTAAAATTTGTTCAAATTATAAAACATAACTTAAATGGCAGAAAATTTAAATCTGATTTGTCAGTATTCCTTTTTTGCAGTATTGCTAATAGATATTGACAAATAGAAGGGCTCCAGTCAGAGGTATCGACTTCGACGCGAATTAGTACTCTTTTACACCATTACATATGATTGATAGTTGCGTGCTGGAGCAATAGTCGCTGGTCGTTTTTGTTTCATATCAGGCTTTTCAATTGTTTTGGAAATGTTTAACCTCTAGTAAATTGCGGTAGCCAATAGACTGGAAAAGATATCTTTTACTGCCATACTCCAGCTTCTCTTTGACCTTAGATATGTTATCGCAGTTGTTTCTAGGAGAGTTGATTTTTTTGTAAGGAATTTTTATAATCTTGTCCCCTTAGTCTAGTTAGCGTGTATTTTTCAGCTAAGTTAGTTGTTTTCTTCTACCTGAACAGGTTTTTGTTTATATTTCATGGCCTGCTACGTTGCTTATAGGTAGGAAAATAGAAAATCGCCGATTTGTTTGAAAATTTAAAATTAAATGAAAACTACCAGAGATCGATATTCATAACCTTATATCATTAGGAAGATTATCAAATACTACGTATAAAAAAAATTAGTCATTCCCATGTGAAAAAATCAAGTTATCGCTGATCGAAGTTTCCATAATTAATCGACCGATTTCTCCAAGCATAAACGTAATTTAAATTTGACAGTCTCATGAAAGCTGACGCATTTTATGCTTAGTAATACGGCACAGCCTTCCAAATTTTATAACCTCTGCGATATTCCATTTTTTCCTGATATCTACTTATACCGAAAATGGTGATTTACACCTAAACGGTTCACTTTAGGTCCCATGTATGATACATAAAGTCACATTAGAATTCACCAAGGAATCTGAATATGCAATAATATATGGGGTGTTCCATTTAAAAAAACATAACTTTGATAATTTTCGTGTTTTTGGGACACCCTGTATAACATGAAAATATTTTTAAAATGTAGCCTTTATGGGTCTCTATCCATCCGAAATTATCATTTTCTTTTTTATCATATACTTTAGCCATAATGCTCTGTGTCGAGTAACGTGAATAACCCTGTAGAGATGATAAATCAGAAAGGTTAGGTTAGTTTTTGATTTGTTATAATTTTTTATTTCAGTGACAACACGGCGACGCCTCAGAGTTTACAAACAAAAAAATAATGGCAGGGGATCAGGTCCCGGTTCCAGAGATTTTCTATATCAGAAAATAAATCCCGTCCATTTCATCAAAAATTTTGCAATTTTTAATATTATTGTGAGTTATACTTAAATGAAAAAAAAACAACCAAACAACCATTGTTGGTTTTATAGTGAAACTATGCATTACATTTGGAGAACTAACAAATTAAAATCTACGTTAGATAGACAAAGATAACACTATTTACACCAACGAATTCGAATCGACTTACACAAATGACTATATTAGACACGTTTGTACAAAATAGTACGTTCCTATTTCATTTACAGGCCACCAACTTTCAGTTATTATTTAACATACTAATACAGTTTTATAACATTTATTCTTTGTTTATTAAACTAAGACATCCGACAAAACCAATACTTCTGTTTAGGTCTTCTTGCCAGAGAAACACATATCAAGCAGCTACTACATCTGATGAAACTTTCATTGAGATCATGGTTACAAACAGCAAATATCCACTGGTTCATTTTTTTTTCTTTTTAATGATGGATTCTAGAGTATTCCATGCTTCATTTGTGAAATATCTTCGAATATAAAAAACGTTCACAAATGACTCTTCAATAATCTTGTTGTTGATAAGATCCGGTTTGTATATATCATTGTCCTGTATAAGAAAACTAGGTGAGGATATGTTGTCAACTTCATTTGTGTCTTGGATAATCCAGGACAATAACAGTTCTTCTTTTTTATTGTAATTAAATTTGATGAAAGGAATTTTTTTAATAGCTTTTCTTTTCTTGTGTATAACCATTAATTCGATGAAATATAATTGTTTATCGAATTATTACCTAGTCTTTCTGAAACTCTTTTTTTCCTTAATTTTTAGCTTTTGACCCCCTTGTATACAACAGTATTTGATGTAGTAATACTTTAAATTCACATTAGCTTTCTCTATAACATGTGGTACACGTTTTCGGGCAGAAGTACCTAAAAGTTCTATTATCTTTCATCCAGTATTCGGTTAATATTTGCTTTTTATGCACTTTATGAAATCTTTAAGTGGATTAAACTTATCTCCAAGTTTCATTTTCACCAGCAATAATAGTAAAAACCGAGGTTAAAACTAAAAACACCATTCACCAAAGACTGAAGGTAAACAGAGCATGAAGATAACCTCAAACTTCATATGTGGAAATGCCGGGTGCCGGGATTACTTTTCTAATGTAAAAAATGCCGGTTGCCGGGACCTGAAAATTACAATCAATATCCTGAATGCTGGGATTTCAAATTAAAATGTAATAAATTCCGGTTGTAATTTTCCTGCCCCGGCTGCCGGGACCTGATCCACTGCCAAAAATAATAATTTTATCTGTGTGATTCTTCCGTGTGTTCCCCCTTGCCACGCGGCACGGACTTGACCCTCGTTTCTACCTGGACCTACTCTTTGCCTGCACCCCGCACCCGCATCAATGTGATTTTTTATCATACCAACATACTGATATCCGGATTATATAGTCCAGGGAAGTGAGCAAATAAAGCACTATTTTATTATTTTCCCATAGCAAGAAGCTATGGTCTGAGATATTTGAGATAATTATGCAACCAAATCATCGGCCCGTCCGCTAAAAAACATACAACTCAGAAATTCTGGCAAATAGATTGCTGCAGCTCTCTCGTAGGAACAAGCACGACGCGAGTTTTTATCTCCAACAATATCAATCTAAGGCCAATGAAGAGTGTTGTACAGACTACAGATACAAAAAATGTCGGGGTTTCCCAATCACCCTATCCGAGACGTCATCCTACTTTGACCAGTTCTGAAGATTAAAAAAACAAAAATTGAAAATGAGGAGAGATCGCTAGATTACCCAAAAACAGAGTTTGAACGGCTTTGTATTGTTTCGTTTTTAATTTGGTTTTACCGTCACTAACACAATTTTCAAAAACCATAGAATTCATCGATCTACACAATGATCCACAGTTTAGGTTGAGAAATTTTATAGCTATCGGTATAGTGCAGAACTACACACAGAATTATCTAGAACAATTAAATAAAAAAATGTGTAAGGTAAAAAGTATATTATGTTTTTCCTTCACAGGGCAATGACGAGGCAACTACAAATTTAAAAAATGTTTCACTTTCAAAACCCTGTACCCCCCAGCTACCTCAACTTTATCTCCTCTAAAAATATAAAAAACGACCAGGAACCTCCAAAGCGCCTAAAAACGTTTGAGCTGTTTTTATATTTTTAGTTTTTTGATTATGCCTTTGCCACCACTGACATGATTTCTAAAAACCATACGCGGTTTCCATCCTAGCCACGGTAATAATACTGTGTCACTGAAATCAATTCACTAATCTCCAGCTTACACAATGCCGAATGATCTAAAGCAATACTCGTATGTATCAAGGATAAGGTCCTTGGTATGTATACATAAAATTTCCTTGGTTTCTGTAATAGGCAACGCGCTGTTCGGATGGATCTAAGAAAGCATACTATGTAGTTCTTTCTTTCACAGGTCAATGGAGGCTATTATGAATACAACAATTTTTTCAGTTTACAATCCACCACCCCCAACCATCTCGATTTCACCCCCCCCCCCCTTCAAAAAAAAAATTCAAAAATGATCAGAAACCCCTGAAACGCCTGAAAACGGGGTATGAGATATATTTGAAATTTAGAGTTTTTTGCTAATTTCCTAAATGAATGCAGCATTATCTACTACGACTCCTCAGCAAATCGCTACCCAAATTTCATCACGATCAATGATTACTGAGTAATCTCAGTAATCACGAGACTAGAAGAACGCCGACAGATAAACAGACAGACCGACCACCGACAGACACACCAGCAGACTGACAGATTATGTTGTGTAAGCGTATCATCTCATAATTGAACATCTTCGCGATCGCAATACTCGCCTCACCTATCGCTGTAGGAAGTAATATGTCAAATTTTCTCTTAAAGTGGTTACCAGTAAAAAGTGTTAACCTGTGTTTTTGAGACAAACTATCTTTAAAAAGATGCCTTAAGCTTTTAACTATAAAACGGCGAAGATTTCGAAAAATTAAGGAAACGTAATTTAACAATAATAATTGCAAAAATAATCTATGGTTATTTTGGTACAGAATACGTCGTTAGCAACCTTAACCAGAACCTTTTGATGATATACTCGCTGCAGTGCGCAACGAAATTTTCTTGTGGTGCATGTTATTTGGTTCAGACATGAACTGCGAATCTGTCTGGAGAAGCTCATTTCTTGAGAATAATCTATCCAGCGGTCCATTCTCAGTGCTGAGCTTATATAAGCCATCATCGTTACTTTCGACAACGATGGCTAATATATTCCGTGGGGTTAATCGACCTCTATCAACATCCGGTATCGAATCAAAACATTAGCCCCTTTTTTTAAAAGAGCAAATATTTTATTTGACTCGGTCAGCATTTTCGTGGCTTGAATTTTGATCATTTTATGCGATTCATCTCTCTCTCTTAATATCCTTTTGTTTCTTTGAGTTAGCTCATTCAAATTACTGCCAACTTCACCTTTTTCTAGAATACTACCACATTCACCATTACCAGACATGCTATTATATTATCATTGGGCGCAATTTCTGTGAACTCGTTTAGTCCTTTGTTTTGATCAGGGTCTTCATTCTCTGAATCCTCTTGGCAGGAATTTATACTAGTGCTTCCAATGTTATTAACATCTGTTAAGTTTGTTAAATCATCACCGTGCCCGTTTACCATCCTGTTTGTTATTTTTTCTAAGTATTCATTTTGCAATGTTTCAAGGACATCTTCTAATAGTAGTGTAGACCTGTTAGATGACTCTATGTAGAGTTTATTCAAACCATCCTCGAATTCTTTTCGAAACGTTAAGAATGGACAAAAAACAACTGTAGCAATTATGTTAGGTTATCCGATTTCACCGCTTTGTGGACATTTCTATTACCCATAACGCGAAAATGGTCGGGTGCTTCCGACCGCATTAGGAGTTTCGCATTGTGGGTCTTTGTAATTTACCCACAACGCGTTCTGCGCATACAAGGATTACTCAGAACGCGATGTGAGAAATTAGAGAAATCCACAACGCGTTCTGGGAATAAATTTCGGTCAGTGGCCGAATTCGGTTATTGAGTACGTACGAGTATACATCTTTCTTTTTTTTACTAAATTCTGATACTCTTTCTGGAGTCTTATGGAAATAAACGATGTATTAATTATGTCCATGCTATTTATCCATAACTTAATATGGAGTTCATTAAAAGCGATTCTTTTTTAACAAAAAACAAAAATAAAATATTTGAATGAATATTAGGTGAAAAGGTACACAAAAAATAAGAACTCTCATCGTATGCTTATTAATTTTGTTATCTTAATGTATTATTTATAACAACGCTTCGTTGAAAAATATTCGCATACTTCAAACTTCAATGAGAACATACGAAGAAATGGTTTTAGTTCGAAAAAGGAAATTATCAATCATTTACATGGTTGAATAGATATTAAATTATAATAATTAAAGAAAGAAAAATCAAAGTACATCAATGCAGCCCACAGATACATCTGAATGCGATATTTCATTTTCTGAGCCCACGGGTTTGAAGGTTATTCCAGCACCTACCCTAAAGCCAAGTTCACTTAAACTATACTTTGAAAGCTTTTGAGGGACATTTGGAAACGTGAAAATATTTTTGAAATTGTTACAGGAAAATATACAGGGTGATTGTAATGGTTAACTAGAAATATAAGCATGTTTCTACTGCTATGTGTGCATGGTTAATTATTTGGCAACTGTTTAAGATGAATTCATTGTTTGGTAATTTTAATCTTGGGAAGCTTTTGGTACATGATCACTTCCTTTTCGTCCATAATGACGAAACAGAATATTTTCTAAGGACTAATATACCAAATCTCTAAATTTGACAATAAGATTTTGTTTCATAATGATTTCCGTTTGCAGTCCTACATTATAATAAAAATCACTAAAATTCAATTTTTCATCATCATTTTATAATTTAAGGCATCTTCTTGAAGAGAGTTTGTCTTAAAAACACTTACAATTCAAGTTCGTCATGTTTACCCGTTTATTTATTTATAACTCTTATTTGCTCATAAATCCTGCGCAGTTTACTGCTGCTGGTTTACTTTTGTGGGTAAGTATGACCCAAAAAACTTGTCAAATTGGTCGATGAATGGGTGTCACGAAAAAAATCTTATTTTCCTGGACTAATCAAGAGGAACAGACCACTCGCCACTGTGATGTTTTTCGGAGAATATACATTTGAGAAAAGCATACTTCCAAGACATTCATCAGGTATTCACACGAGGTGGGCACCCCTGTTTCAGCATGCATGGTGTCATAAACGGATATTGGCATATTCCAGTGGCGAACGCGGGGGGGGGGGGCATAAGGCACTATAGAGTCGTGTGCCTATGAAGGGTGTATGGTGCGTCTCTGGTCGTCTTCAAGGTCAAACTGATTGTGTTTTACATCTGTGAATAAAACCATGCATTTTGTGACAGCATGCAGTGCTGCCAACACTGTTGCTGCCATGATTTCGCGCTATTCGCAAGATTATTTAATTCGCATTCTTGGTGGCCTTTTGACAGTAAAACTTAATTTGCATGATTGCGAATTTTTACTGAAAAAATGTTTAGTAATATACAGAGACGGGTATGCAGTATGCATGACATGCATCATATGATTTTTAAGGTTGGCACTACCGAATTTTACGTGAAACTTGACCACAGACTAGAGCAGGTTCAGTGAAGAAATCCATGAAGAAATGCATTGACTTAATTGACGTCAAATTCCTGCTTTACACTTATCAGGTTTGACCTCGAACTGAATCCACGAATTAAAACCATGGACTTTTTGTTGATGTAAAATGGGTATAAACTACTTGCTTCTTGCACTATTTACTGCGAAAAAGGCCTATCAAGTTGGAGCACAGCATACTAAACAACCAACAGAATATCTCTGAGGATTTCCTATATAAAAATGCTCCCTACAGAATTTGACCTTGACGGCGGATGGGTTTGAAATCTGGGTAGATATTCGAAAATAAAGAGTATGGATACTGGTATCATTTCGATATTTTTTGGCCAAGTATAGAGCTGAACACGCCAATGAAGGCGCTTTGGTTTGTACAAAGAATTTTGTGCAATTAAGTACACACCTCAATAATGATATAATTATTTTCGATACCGATAGTCCAACAAAAGTATCGATACCAGCTTTTAATCGCTAAAAAAGTACCGATGACAAAAATACTGGACAGAGTAATCTAAAATTTTTAAGTCATATTTTGCTTGTTATGTTTTAAGTTGCTATTCAAATAATATAAAAAAAATATCATACTTGACATTTTGCAAAAAAATGAAAAACTTCTTTTAATTGTGAATAAGAAACTTTATTCATAAAAATATAAGAAAGAGGTACGTTTTTGTACATGCACAAGGCTATCGTGTTTTGAAATGTACTGAAATTAATCTTAAAAACTGAATTCCAGAAACACCTTCTAGAAAGCAGTTCAAAATGGTATAAAATGTCGACAATAGGCTTGCATAAAATTTAACTCAAAAGCGTGCTGGCTGATTAGCTGTTATATATCCAAAAACTTAAATCGTCTCGATCGATCTGTAAAAATAGTGTCCGTACATATTTTATTTGTAGGTTATAATTATGTACTTACCTTAAGGCATCATTCGAGAATCTAAAAAAACTTTTTCTGCAATTACATTACTTATTTCTGCAATGTTTATCAGTACACACATTTCCAGCACATTTTTTATCATTATGAAAGATCAACTATCGACACCGCGTTCCTATGCATTTTGTTTCAGCAATGACCAAATACTAGCGTCGATCTTGCGTCAATGGTTTCCACCAACGATGTCAGTTGGACGTCGTTGGTTTCCACTGACGTTGTGCCTATTTTGACAGATACACACCCACAATGGCGGGATGCGGGTGTGATTGGCGCCAACCTGAGATATTTTGCTTATTGCTTAGTATGCTGTGGTTGGAATCCTGTGGCGACTGTGAGTCAGTCGAGTCGATTTTAGATTAGGGCCGTTATAACACGCGCATTTTGGTATTTTCAACTTCCAAACTTTGTTAGTAGTGCTATTTGATACATATACTACTGGCAAGTGAAATCCGAACACTGAGAAGAAAAGGGTTGCGGTTGACGAAATGCGGTAGGACTAAGTATTTGCTATAATAAGTTTATAAATAAATACAACAAATCAATGATGGGTGGGTCCTTCATGTTGACGAATGCACTCTTCTAGCATACGCGGCTTGTTCGGAATCTAGTTGTTGATACACTCTAGAGGTACAGCCTCCCAGCATGTTCCAGTTCGTCCAGCGTGGTTGGAGGATTGGGTAAATCGCCTACGTATCGTCCCATCCAATGCCATACTTTTTCAGTTGGCGATAAATCGGGTAATCGTGGAGGCTAGCGGACCCTGACCTCAACTTCCCGTAGGAACCTTATCGATACGCTTGCGACATGAGGACGTGCATTTTACCTTGCTGGAAGAAACACTCTCCGAGCCCTGGGCTTATGGAACGCCAATTGAATTTACAATCGACGCTTTAGAAATGTAATTTGATCCTTTAGAAACTACTGCTGAAATAGTCAGTTCATGCCTTATGGCGGATGTTTTGACGGCTCGTCCCGCTGCGTCAGTTTTGTTGGAGCCCAACCAGGGTTCATTTTAAATGTTGAAGTCACCCAATACAGTTGTTGTCCGCGAGTGAGCGGTAGAGGCAACAGATGCACTTGAGAAATGGTTTAAGGTCCAGCTTATAAGCCATATAAGATGTTCTTTCTACCAGATTCTAGAGCTGGATAGGTTGCTATGTACAAAGGCCAGTACTCCTTCAATTTTTTCTCAGCCATAGTATTCCCCGAGGACACCCTCCTTTTGGACATTCCGAATGAGAACACTTTTTATGCCCGGAAAAAAATTTTGTACATTGAGGGTCATCATTGTTGTTGCTACGAAATCTGAAGAAAAAGAGTAAGGAAAGGACAAAGATTAAATCTGACCAGAAACCTAAGTGAGGACATTTCACCTCAATAATATGCGTGGTATGGTGCTACCCTCCTTTCTGTTTTCTGGTTGATTGGAGGGGGTGTAATATCTGAACTTGCGTTGGCTATTGCTGTGTGACCATTCTATTCTATTTCCATCTTTCACGACTTGTTTAATTTGCTATATAAAGGCAAATAATTTATCTTCACTTAATATCCTATTTATATACTTCATAAAATTTACGTCTACAACCGGCAACAGCAGATTTTATTTCCCGCCTTAAAGGCGGTCGAGCATCGGGATTGGATAATCGCAGCAGATTATATTTAATGGCCCTTTTATACTTATGTTTTCTATCCCTTTCACTTCCCACACCGATAGGTGAGGAGAGTATTGTGATCGCGAACATTTTTAAACTCGACATGATAATGACGATCGCTAGTTGAGAGAACCACCCGCTTCCCTTTCTCATACCGCGCTGGTCAATTTACAATAGCCACTCAGTAGTGCCTTATCTGCGCTACTGGTATATACATTACATAATCACATTTAAGGTTCCTTTTTTAACAAGGGAACCGTAGCATAGAAGAATGACTAACAGACACGAATTTGCCTCTGATGGCCCTAGAAAGCAGTGTATGAGTTATACAATGAAAGGCATCGTTTGAAAGACTGGCTTTTACCTCTTCATCAAGAATTTCAGACTGGAATAATGCCGTGACAGCTTCTCAGTGTTTTATTTAAATCGCAAAGAGGAAAAAATGATAAGTCTTACATATAGGTCTTATATAAAATACAGGGTGTCCCACGACGATTAAGACAAGCAATATATCGGAACTGGGCAGTAGCAGGGAATTATGATTTTGGGGATGTAAATTAGAGCAAATATAGTATCTTTTCTTATTATTGTGTCACCCAATGAGGTACTTGTTTTTGGTCACGTGACGTACGATTCAAAATTTTTAATAGGACACCCTGTATATTTGTGACTTTTTGTGTTCCTCCCGATAAAACAATTCCAATAAACTAGCATACTTGGGGTCTAAAGTAATTAATTCGAGAGCTACAGGTACTTAAAGGACTGTACCACTACCATTATGAAACACTTCCAAAGTAATTTAACTGTAGGGGTACATGCTATAATCAATGGTAGTGGTCCCATCCTTTAAGTACCTGTAGCTCTTGAATTATTCACTTTAGACCCCAAGTGTGCTAGTTTGTTGGAATTATTTTATCGGGAGGAACACAAAAAGTCACAGATATACAGGGTGTCCCATTAAAAATTTTGAATCTGACGTCATGTGACCAAAAACAAATACCTCATTGGGTGACGCAATAATGAGAAAAGATGCCAGATTTGCTCTAATTTACACCCCAAAAATGATAATTCCCTACTACTGCCCAGTTCCAATATATTGCTTGTCTTAATCGTCGTGGGACACTCTGTATACATATAGCCCGATGTTTTTATTGTATCGTAAAAATTGGAAAAATCAAATTTTGAGCGTAATTTTCAAAACAACTTAATACTAATATATACTTTTGAAAAGCTTGAATTATTTCCAATTGACTTCAATAATAATATACAGGGTGTTCTATTTAAAAAAAATATATGTTTACTCCATAATTAAGAAATATGGTTATAGTAAGAAAAAATCAAGCTACACCACTGGATTCTACTAAAACAAATCTATAAAACCCTTTCTTAAACTTTTCAATAAAATAAAAGACAACCGAGATACGAGGGTGGTCCCAAAATCGATAATTTTCGATTTCACCCTGTATCTCAAAAACCAAGAGGGCCATGATAATTTTGTTGACGGCATCTTCAGTTTCACAAAAGAGTAGCATACTGTCGCGAAAACCGCAACTCTCTATCTTCAAAAAGAACCGAGATACCCCGTAAAAGTGCCCAAAATGGGACACCCTGTACAACCGGCCCTAAGAGGTTCTATTTCAAGGCTGTCGAAGATCTGTCAAAATCGTTAATTTCCATTAAAGTACATCTCAAATGAAAGAAAAAAAAAGAATCTAAAGAAAGTCAAAAGCCTATATAGAATTTTGACAATCTTACCAACAGACAGACAGACCAAAAGACAGACTGACAGACAGACCGACGGATATTCAGATAAAATTGCGGTATTGCAATACATCAACTGTTGCCCTTTTAAATTAAGGAAATAATTAAAATGGTAAATAATAAATTACGTGCATGCATTTGAGAGTACAAAGCTCCGGCAGGTGACAGAAAGTGCACTCAGCACTAACAAACGTATCTTTAAACAATGACAGAGCGACCAAAAATATAGACCTACAGAAGGCCTGGAACTGATTAATTGTGAATAATAACTAACATGCAAGGTACATTTAGGTATATATAGGTCCTGCAGATGGCAGAAGGTATGTACCAGAGATGCAACCTTATGTACACTTTATGCACTCAACATTAGCAAATGTGTAGAGAACAACGGAAGAGCAACCAAAAAGATACAAGTCCTGGAACTAATTAATAGAGAATAATAACCCACATGCAATGTACATTTGGGTGTATATAAGTCCAGGAGGTGACAGAGGGCATATACTAGAAAATCAACCCTATGTATACTTTATGTACTCAACACTAGCAAATGTACAGGGTATGTACGAATGTCTCGGAACTACCCCTTACGTATATATATATATATATATATATATATATATTTATTTTAAAACTTATATAATAATAAGTTTAGTGGAACTCATGAGATGTACTCATAGCTCTATTTTTCCTTTTTATTTTACTATTTTTCTGTAAATAGTTGATGTATGCTAAATAAACGTCTATACTACTACTACTATTAATTGCAGATCGGGACAGAATACTATTGTTAACAAAATAAACTCATAATAGGAAACGGAAATGCACTAAAAGAATGAATATAACGACTTTGCGAAATTAAATCATATAAATAATAAGATAGTCGAGAGTTACATATACCTCATATGTAGGCAACCCGTACAGCTCGGGATAGTAGTACCGGTTGCTAGCATTGAAGAAGCGGCACTATCGCTTTTTATAGGCCAGCTAGGCTAGGAAGCTAATACCAAAAGTATTATAACTCGTGATAGACAAGGACAAGTGGTTCGTTTAATAGCATAAGGCAAAGCATAAGGGAGGAACATATTATATTTACCTGTCAACCGAATATTATTCTAGAAGGATGGATCTATAAAAGAGTCGCAGACGACGTGTGACGAAATTAACAAAAATTTCGTTACACATCCCTTCCGCCAGGAAAAAATTCGAGAAGGCATTCGAGAATTTTCAAACTAGAAGATGCTAAACTGCAGATGAAGGTACTAATTGATCGGAAACTGGAAAACACCACACTATGAGGACAAAGAAAATGACTAATAACCTTGCAAGAGCTATACATAAGCATTATGACTATCGACACTAACCTAAGTACAACTAAAGTGAGAAGGTCAATAATATTCACCGAAAATAACCTAAAATAGCTTAACCTAAATACCACAGAGGATAAACTGGAGAGATCCTGTCATATATAAGAAATTTAGATCAGACGAGGAGTCTGAATGTATACACATTTTGTGAAATCGTCGCAAATAAACAGATCTTCACAAAGCCAAGTTAATAAAAACATGATGTACTTCCCAAGAGGAAGAAGTGGAAACGGACATAAATCCCCGAAGGTGATTTACACAGTGATGTTGTGTGTCCATGAGTAACCTGTTGAAACGGAAAATTAATGTTTTTATATGAGCCCATTAAACCTGCTTTAGGCAGATTAGAAACTTTACAACTAGCACAAGTCTTACAATTCTTAATATATCTGTATACATCTTAATGAAGGAATGGCCAATAATACAGTTCTGATATACGAGAAATGCGAGGGTTGCTCTATACCTCCGTCAATCCACCAGTACGCAGACAGCTGTTTCACGCTTATTAGCGATCATCAGTGCGCCATAGGTCGATTGACGGAAATAGAGAACATCAATTTTTCCATGTTTAATAAATATGTGAAAGATGTGCGAGCAGACAGAAGAAATTCTGCCGGTGCGCCATCTAGTACCCGAAGGTAACGGCAACCAAAGAGAAACGCTACTAGCAGCAGTAAACTCTTTGGTGGAACGACAAGGCTCGTTCGCTTTTGCCACTAGAGGCACGGATTTTGACGCAAGCAGCGTAAAGCCGATATACGAGGGTTGCTCTATACCTCCGTCAATCCACCAGTACGCAGACAGCTGTCTGCTCATACGAGAAATGGTCTTAGAAACGCCTAAATGAGCAGCAGTTTCATTATCATGATACACTTTCAATACTTCTTTACGATGTGCACGAGGCACCACAATCTTCCAGTCTGTTAAATCACCCACTATAGGATCTTTACTTAAAATATGTTTATACAAAATGCCATTTTCTACCTTATAATAAGGATAATTATCAGGCTTTTCTTGAACATTCTTAACCATCTTAGTGTACCACCCATCACGTTTTACTGTATCTAAATTAAGGACTGCTACTGACCGAGATAAGGCATCAGCTACTACATTTTGCGATCCTTTTCTATATACTATTGTAAAATCAAATTGAGAAAGTTTGACTGCCCAACGGGCTACTCTACCACTAGGATTATTCATGTTGTTTAACCAGATCAATGAAGCATGATCAGTTATGACGGTAAAATGTGTGCCCTCATCTCAATGTATCCCTTAAACTTTTCAATGGCAACAATAATGCTGTACAGCTCTATTTCAGTTACGGTGTATTTCCTCTGACACTTATTCAGGGTCTTACTAGCATATGCTATGGGATGCTCTATGCCATCAGTTTTCTGATATAGTACCGGTTAGCTCAGTCTGTAGAACATGAGACTCTTAATCTCAGGATCGCGGGTTCGTGCCCCACGTTGGGCGCCAAATTGTATAATGTTAGACTGAAGGTCCAACTAGGTTGAGACCTTCAAGCCAGCAAAAACTGGGGTGCCTTTGGGCTGCTCAGTTTTCTTACGGTGGGTCGTGAATCCTTGGCAACTTACTCTTTTCTTTTTGTAAGAGATGTCAGGCAAAATCACTAACTTTTAGCGCGAGGTTACTCTAAAGAAACGGGCGCCAGGAGTTTTCACCTCCAAACTCCAAGGGGGTCAGTGAAATTACCCAACCTCTCCAGAAACACTGAAGGGATGGGTGCAGAAAATATACTAAGAAGTAAACAGTAACAAAGTATATTGGTCTTACAATGTAAAAAAATAAATAGTGAGTTGTAATATAAATATATAGTTTCTACAAGGGAACGACTGCTGCCTTAGAACGATACAACCTGGCTTGCTCGGCTGAAGTTGACAGTCCTAAGTCGGCTTGCGGGCTCCTTCTGGCAGCTCCTTCAGAGGGTCCCTTTTGCTGACTGGCAGCCTCTTCAGGTTCCTTAGGCCAGACCACTTCTGCTTGAGCTCTTCCTTTTTAGGCTGAAAGGTCCCTGGGTCTGGCTCGGCCACCACTTCAAGCCGCCGTCATGCAAAGTATCGAAGAAAAGAAGGATTAGTATGTGGACCCTCTATAGTGAAACCCCAGGGTATTGCGGGGGGAATACTACAGCACCGGATGAAAACCGGGTGGAAGTACAAGTCTTTCAACAGGTTGCCCCGCTGATAGGGGCTGGCATGGCATGTTTGGTTTCTTTCTGCTCAAGCATCAGTGCCTGAGGAATACTACAGCACCGGATGGAAACCGGGTGGAAGTACAAGTCTCCCAACAGGTAGCTCTGCTGATAGGGGCCGACATGAGGGGTCTGTGTAGCGCAAATTACTTGTCTTTCTTTGCTCAAGCCTCAGTGTCAAAAGGAATACTTCAGCACCGGAAAATTACCGGGTGGGAGTACAAGTCTCGCCAACAGGCTACTCATGGACACACAACATCACTGTGTAAATCACCTTCGGGGATTTATGTCCAACTGGCAGCGCTGATAATATCAGTGGCAAGCCTTATTAAGGATTTATGTCCGTTTCCGCTTCTTTCTCTTGGGAAGTACATTTCGTTTTTCTTGACTTGGCTTTGCGAAGATCTGTTTATTTGAGATGATTTCACAAAAGGTGGATACATTCAGACACCTCGTCTGATCTAAATTTCTGATATATGCCAGGATCTCTCCAGTCTATCTTCTGTGGTATTTAGGTTAAGCTTTTTTAGGTTATTTTCGGTTAATATTATTGACCTTCTCACTTTAGTTGTACTTAGGTTAGTGTCGATTATCATAATGCTTATATATAGCACTTGCAAGGTTATTAGTCATCTTCTTTGTCCTGATACTGTGGTGTTTTCCAGTTTCCGATCAATTAGTACCTTCATCTGCAGTTTAGCATCTTCTAGTTTGAAAATTCTCGGATGCCTTCTCGAATTTTTTCCTGGTGGGAGGGATGTGTAACGAAATTTTTGTCAATTTCGTCGTCTGCGGCTCTTTTATAGATCCATCCTTCTAGAATAATATTCGGTTGACAGGTAAATATAATATGTTCCTCCCTTATGCTTTGCCTTATGCTATTAAACGAACCACTTGTCCTTGCCTATCACGAGTTATAATACTTTTGGTATTAGCTTCCTAGCCTAGCTGGCCTATAAAAAGCGATAGTGCGCTTCTTCAATGCTAGCAACCGGTACTACTATCCCGAGCTGTACGGGTTGCCTACATATGAGGTATATGTAACTCTCGACTATCTTGTTATTTATATGATTTAATTTCGCAAAGTCGTTATATTCATTCTTTTAGTGCATTTCCGTTTCCTATTATGAGTTTATTTTGTTAACAATAGTAATTCTGTCCCGATCTGCAATTAAGACTGTAGTTACTTTGAGAGTTTGGGTTGGCAGTAGTGACATCACAGCCCCCTCTACCCCAATTTTTTTGTGAACAGGCTGGCAATAAAAATGCTGCAGCCTCTAATTTCAGCCTATTCCTACTCCTCTCTCGACGCAGTCTCGGCAAACTTCTTCTGATTAAGGTCAGGTTGGTGTATCGTTAGGTTCCGCCATTTTGGTAGCGTCACTTTGTAGCGAGTTTTCATGAAATAAGTTTCAATTTCATTACCGTGGGGGTTAACTTTGAAGTTTATTCACTCTCCTTCTGCGAGAGTTCTATTTGAAGTGCCTAACTCTATAACACGGGCAATTATTTGTGAAGATTCCGCCATTTTTGAGATTTTGTTTAGTATAGTTGCTGCGTTATTACAACCAGCGGCTGTTTCGTGTTTTTCTAGCATTTTGCCGTGGTATCGAACCTTTAGTGTATAGAATCGATATCATTGATTCTAGTTTCATTTTCTAGTTAGGTTGTGAATGCCGTACTGTTTTATATGTATTTTCAGCTCCAGTGCGTGCATCCGCTTCCCTAAGGAACTGGCTTGGTGCTGATGTCGATATAAGCGTGTACACCCTTTTTCCACCCTATTTCTGGACCCTGGAAGGATTCACAGGAGTGTGACTGCAAGCTGTTCCTGCTACTTTGGCTATAGAGGGTACGTAAAATTTGCTTATTTCATATTTGATCGCCATTTTGGCAGTTATTGAGGTATTTTACGTACTTTCGCATCTAGAGTTTTTAGTCACTTCCAAGTGTGACCTTCATTCAGTTTTTTTTTTGTTCAGTACATTTTGAGAGAGAGAGAGAAGCACACCTTTTTTTTGGTATAATTCTGTGTAAAAATTGCTTATTTTCTTGTTTCCGCCATTTTAGGCAGCTAATGGGCATTTTTGCATAGATGTCTAACCTTATTCAGTTTTTGTCCTTTGTACATTTTTGAGAGAGAGAGAGAGAAGCACCTTTCTTTATTTTTGGTAAAGTCTTTGGTAGTTTTGAGTGTGCCCACACACACATTCTGCAAATTGGAGCTGTAATTTTGCTGTACTGATTTAACAATTTTCCATCTTTTGCAACCGATACAGTACACTGAAATACATATTTTAGTCATTTCTGTGAGACTTTGAACGTACTCATAGAGTATAGATAGATTTTGTTTCTTTTGAGTTATTATTTTAACATTGAGTATATTTATTGAGATTTAGTCGCTAGTATCTTGCAACTACTACTGATATAGTTTTCAATTTTTTGGATTTTGTGATATTTGATTTTCTTTGGTCATTTTATAAAGAGTGGGCTTGATAATTTTCTTTTGATTGCATTACCTTTCAAGATTCTAAAATTTTTGGAGCACTTATAAATCTAGAGCCAGCAGCAACTTAATAGAATCATAGCCTTGTTTTTTTAGAATCGATTAAATTGCTTTGAACTTGTCTTCAACTGTCTTGCTCACTTCAAGATCTTAGTTAAGTTTTATTTTAAGCATTAGACTTGAAAGGACTATCAGGTATCTAGGTTAGGTGATACTTTATTGTCACTCTATTTTAAGATTATATTTTTACATATGCATACTACGTTCCAAAATCCCATCAAAGACCTCGATTTGCTCTGTAGCGTTTCAGTATTCACTCAACATCAAACTGTCAACAAAAATCTGTGTTCCATTATTGCATTTCCGAGGCCATGGATGTCATCGTTTTGCTCGGAAATCAAATTGAGATTTTAGCGATCTTTGTATCAAGACTGTCAAAAGATATTTTTCACTTGACAGCTAACAACTTAGCATAGCCTCTTCTGCTTTATTTATATGCTTTTGCTTTCCCTTTATTTTTATCTATGGTCTAGAAGTAAATACAATGGAAAACGGAGTTCAATATGTTTTGGATGAAAATAATCAAATTATTACCGAAACTGACAAAGTTTTAGTTGTAAAAGAAGGTGGGTACTTCATGAGAAAGGAATTTTATTGTTATAGAGAACAGCTAGCAGCACTATGCAGTTTTTATGATATAATGGTGCAGTGCTCATACATTCTTATATTTTCAATATTTGAATCCATTTGAATGTCCTTTCAGTTTCACCACAAAGTATTTTCACAAAAGCAAAACAGCCTCAGGGCTCAGATGGTAAAAACTGTGACTGAAACTAGTCACTCACTCTGACTCTGAGGTTATGTGATATGTCAAAATTGTCAAAAAAAGATCTTTGCCGATTCATAAATATTCCAACCTCCCTAACATCTGGAATCACGTGACTATCCTCGAACATTCATCTGCTCACTCGATAGATGGGATTTTGGAACGTAGTAGCAGATTCATTTGTGAACCACTGTTGATTGTTACCTGCTATAGTTTTGGTGCTTAACTTTTAAGGGGGAAACTTCATAGATTTATTTGTGAATCATTATTGAAAATTATTTGCTATAGCTTTGTGCTTAACTTTTAAGGGAAAATTTTAGTATAGAGTTTAAGCATTTGTATCTTTATTAGGGGATTTTTAATTTTTAAATAGATATTGTATCGAACTAAGTTTATTGGGGGCTTTTGATTGTACAATTCCGAGGCCAAGTGGTACACCTGAGCTTGCCTAACGATTTACATGGGATTTTACTATAGAGGGTCCACATACTAATCCTTCTTTTCTTCGATATTTTGCATGACGGCGGCTTGAAGTGGTGGCCGAGCCAGACCCAGAGACCTTTCAGCCTAAAAAGGGAGAGCTCAAGCAGGAGTGGTCTGGCCTAAGGAACTTGAAGAGGCTGCCAGTCAGCAAAGCGGACCCTCTGAAGGAGCTGTCAGAAGGAGCCCGCAAGCCGACCTAGGACTGTCAACTTCAGCCGAGCAAGCCAGGTTGTATCGTTTTAAGCCAGCAGTCATTCCCTTGCAGAAACTATATATTTATATTACAACTTACTACTTTTTTTTTATATTGTAAGACCAATATACTTTGTTACTGTTAACTTCTTAGTATATTTTCTGCACTTATCCCTTCAGTGTTTCTGGAAAGGTTGGGTAATTTCACTGACTTCCTTGGAGTTTGGAGGTGAAAACTCCTGTCGCCCTTTTCTTATAGTTATTGGGACTTTAGACTAACATCGCGTTAAAAGTCAGTGATTTTGCCTGACATCTCTTACAGAAAGAAAAGAGTAACTTGCCAAGGATTCACGACCCACCGTAAGAAAACTGAGCAGCCCAAAGGCACCCCAGTTTTTGCTAGCCTGAAGGTCTCAACCTAGTTGGACTTTCAATCTAGCATTACACTATAGTACGCCTCAACAAGTTCCGACCTCTATTTGCACTTAATTGGACGTCGCTTTAGGGCCACGTTTAGGTCGAAGTCGGATAAATGCTTCTTGGGTGCTGAGGAGAACATCGTCTTTAAGGAGGAGGAAAAGCGGACCTCGGATAACTTCGCAGGCTCTGGCCGGACTACATTGTGAGTCTGCTAGTAATGGTTATTGGATCCCTAGGTGGCATGAGGGATACGCTGCTCTTTGCACTGCGTAAAATGCCGGTGTGCCGTGCGGCGGCGCACATCTTAGCCGCCAGAATGCAGAAAGCAGTCATCCATGGGTCCTTTCGTCTGCTTAGGATGCACGATTCGCGGACCCAGTGATTACTCACCTCACCTCCTGGGTAATGAAAAAGCAGCCCGGTGTGTCGGAGCCCGGTTTGCACCTTTTTCGTTTTTGTTTTGTTATATATAATATAATTTATTTCATTGAGCTTTGAGACGACCTTCGTTCTTTGATGACTTGGAGGATTCAGCAAGAGCTGGTATATCCTCAGCGGTCGTAGATTTATCTTGCTTCTTGCGTTTTTCAGAAGCTACAGAAATAGAGGTCGAAGCTGAGTCGGAGCGAACTCTTCTTGAACAAGTGTTCGGGGGTAGTAATGGAGGACCAAGTCCATTAGGTTTCATTACCGAAGATGCAACAGCATTTCCTATAGCGGTTTCAATATGTGGGATTGATGAGGTTATATCTTTTACAGCGACTTCCGGCACTTTAGACGTAGCAGTTGCGTATGATGTATTTTGTTTCGTAGTATTAACGAAAGCTTTTCTTTTGGCCTCAACATAACTTATTCGTTCGATTAATTTGACCTTCTGTATTGTTGTTACTGTTTTATAACTCGGGCATTCTCTATAGGCTGCGAAATGTGACCCGCAACAGTTGACGCAGTTTTTGGATCCTGGCAAGGCACGGTAGGCACACCATCATGCAGTAGGCTACCACATGGACAGGTTTTCTTTTGTACAGCTTGAGGCGGCATGTCCAAAAGGTTAACAACTAAAGCACCTCGTGGGAGAGGGTATAGGGTCTAACTCTTGGGTCTAACTATGAGCCTGTGATATGCTACTTTGATTTCATTAGGTAGTATGGTCTTAGCAAATGTGATTACATGGTTCGGAGTATCTACAAGTTCATTATTCTTTCTTGACTTTAGCCTTCTTACTTCTACCACACCTTCTGTCTTAAGCTCATCACGAATCCCTTCGACTATTGCAAGTAAGAAATATCTGCAAAAGATTATTCTTTTAGAGTAATTAAGACTTCTATGAGGTTCGACAGTGACATCCATTTTACCAAATCTCTTTGTTCCGAATGAACGTCTAGCTTGGGATGTTGATTTTGTTTCAACTAGCAGTCCTTCCTTAAATTTTCTCAAAGATTTTACTTCTCCTAGAATGCTGTACATTGCTTTTGAAATTACAAACGAGTTCACATTGACAAAATTTCCATCATTTCTCTTAACAAGGAGGAACCGTGGTTAATCTCCCACCATTTCCACGCCTGTTGAAGGACTTGAAAGTGCTTCTCCAGCACTACCCGTTTTTTGGAGGACAGGCGCCTCACGTGATTTTTGTGTTTGGAATGTATTCATTTCTGTCCCACGAGTAAGCTCTGAAATAATCTCCACCGTGGCAGAGCAGGCTTACCATGGAGCGGCTATAATTACAACCGGAGGACGCCAGGTATCCGGAGGTAGCCGTTAGCGACTCACTCATGTAGAGTCATACACTAGGCATGGGACTTTGGAACAGGATCTGTTCCTTTTGAAACAGGTTTCTGTTTGGAACAGGCTGGAACAGGTATTACTCAATGCGTTTTCCTGTTTCGACGGAACAGCGTAGCATCAAGGAACAGCGCACGAGCGCAGTGATGAACTGATCCGTGCCAATAGTCGTCTGTTCCTCTTTCTGTTCCTGTTCCAGCTACACGTTGTTCCACGCTGCTTGCCATTAGCCTGCCCGAGATTGCCGATACAAAACAACTCGGAAATTTTTAATAACAGGTTGAAGAGCAGGACATTTCCTGTCTTACCACATGCAATTCGTGTATGTAGCGCTAAAATTTTCGACAGAATAGGCCATTTTGTATTATGACTTCTTTATCACAGTGCCATGTGTTCACGCAGTTGTAACGCCATATCTTGATTACCTATCAAGCGATTCACGACTTTTTGGACTCATTTCATAGGGGAATGATAGGGTATATCAACTAAGGTAAAAAAATACAATCCGATAATTTCTAAGGCTAAAAAAATTCACCAAACTGAATTTTTTTTTTGTAATGCACTTGTTTTGGTTACTTGCAAATAATTTGAAACAAGCCGTATTAGTGCCTATTTATCGAGACAGTTCAATGTTCAGCAGGATGTTTCCTGTCTAACCACATGTAATTGGTGTATGTAGCACGAAAATTTTCGACAGAATAGGCCTTTCTGTATTATGACTTCTGTATCACAGCGCCATGTGTTCACGCAGTCGTTACGCCGTATCTTGATTACTTATCGAGCAATTCACAAGTTTTTTGACCCATTTTACAGGGGAATGACTGGGCATATCAACTAAGGCAAAAAATAATATCCGACAATTTCTAAGGGAACAAAAGTCCACCAAACTTAAAAAAAAAATTGTAATGCACTTGTTTTGGTTACTTGCAAATAATTTGGAAAAAAAACCACATTTGTGCCTATTTATAAACACAGTTTAATACACACAGTTAATCAAGATGTTTCCTGTCTAACGACATGGAATTTGTTTATGTAGCACTAAAATCCTCGACGAAATAGGCTTTTTTATTACGACAATTTTGAAGTTAACAAGAATTTGGTATGCACATTGTCTTTACTGGACTTCGGTACAGATTATTACTTATATGCAATTTTTATGAACGAATGTGATTATTTAGTATTTAAATTAATCAACGAAATTTTCAAAATGTCCGCCATTTTTATTTAGGCACGCTTGACTTCTGAAACTAACGCTCTGGGTTACTCGACGCTAAGCTAAGCTCCAGTCTGTTTTCTTTGATTTCCAAGTGATTCCAACATATCTCATTTCAATTAGTTGCCTTTCAGTCATTTGACTGAATACTAAATAAATAATACTAAAAATAAAAATAATAAAATTTGTTCATGTAAATTGCATTTAAGTAATAATCTGTACCGAAGTCCAATAAAGACAATGACCAAATTCTCGTTTATTTCAAAATTAGTCGTAATAAAAAAGCCTATTTCGTCGATGATTTTAGTGCTACATAAACAAATTGCGTATCGTTAGACAGGAAACATCTTGATAAAAATTAAACTGTCTTTATAAATAGGCACTAATAAGGCTTTTTTCCAAATTATTTGCAAGTAACCGAAACAAGAGCATTACAATTTTTTTTTAGTTTGGTGGATTTTTTTAGCCTTAGAAATTGTCGTATATTATTTGTTTGCCTCACTTGATATGCCTAGTTATTCCCCTATAAAATGGGTCAAAAAACTTTTGAATTGCTCGATAAATAATCAAGATATGGCATTACAACTGCGTGAACACATGGCGCTGTCATACAGAAGTCATAATACAAAAAGGCCTATTCTGTCGAAAATGTTCGTGCTACATACACGAGTTGCATATGGTTAGACAGGAAACATCCTGCTAAACATTAAACTGTCTTAATAAACAGGTACTAATACGGCTTTTTTTCAAATTATTTGTAAGTAACCTAAATAAGTGCATTTCAAAAATTTTTTTTTCAGTTTGGTGAATTTTTTAGCCTTAAAAATTGTCAGGTATTATCTTTTTTTGCTTTAGTTGATATGCCCAGTCATTCTCCTATAAAATGAGTCCAAAATATCGTGAATCGGTCGATAAATAATCAAGCTATGGCTCTACAACAGCGCGAACCCATGGAGTCGTGATACAGAAATTGAAAATGTGATAAAAAATTAATCAAAAGGTTGACCTCTTTTTTTCGCATTTTTTCTCGATAATTTTAATTGTATTTTCATACCTCAAAGTTTGTCGACATGATGGTGGAACACATTGTATACATAAATAATTTCCGTGCTACACAATTCAAAAAATTATTCGATTTTAAAAATCAAATTGTGTACTTGTATTTGCAGCAGAAAAGCGAAAAAACAATATTTTGCTTATATTTCTTCACTAAGGATATGTATTGTTCATGGATACTAAAAATACAGTGTAAATTATTTTTTCAGACTACATAAAAATAACATTTACATCCTTTGAGCTTTATAGGAAGCTTAGTTTTACAGGAAATCGTCAAACCGTATTTACCCGTCTAGGGACGATTCAGCGTCGAGCATTTAACTGTAAAATAATTAAATTTTCTCAAGTAAGGATTACATAATACTAGTTTTGTTTACAAGGAATCTAACGTTCAAAATGTTCCCATGCGATTTAGAAACAGCTGTAATTCTGGTATACACCTCATAACTACCCGGCTGCGAATAGTCCCACTGCGTCAGTTGGGCATTGCGTGCCAGAACTCCTACACTTAGCACATTAAAGGCTTTATATTTATAGTTATTAAGTTAGAATCGATGTGCGTTGCCCGCTAAAAAAGGTAATTTTGTGCGTTCGTGACGTTTTATTTTTAACGGGAGCCTCGTTAACTAGTTTGCAATTTTATTATCTCATAAAAATTGCGTAACCAACTATTTTGCACTGTGCATGGCTGCTTGCATACGATTAATATACGGTTACGTAAATCTATGACTGCTTATCATATATCGACATTGACATATCGGAAAAAAAGAATGTAGTTGTATGATCTTGATCCTGTACCTACCTATTTAGAACGTGCGAATACATCGGTATAAGACAAATAACCAAAGTAACCCAAACAGGTATCTAAACTTCTAAAATAATTGCATTATGCTGGAGTCTATAGCGATCTATTCAAATACATGTGGTGAAATAATTACCTTATACTGGGGATACGTCAAAAAGTGCCGAATTACTGTAGATCTAAAATGTTCATTCTTTGATTTTGGTTCTTAGTATGACAGCACCCCGTAAGTGCAACCAACGGAATGCCTGAAAAAATGTTCATAGCCATATTTAATTCGAGTAATAAAAGAAATATTCAAAAAACTCCATTGTAGAGATTCCCAAGTAAAATCAGTGAATTTAAAAATCTATTCATAATTCAAATTAAAGATATTTAATGCAATTTTTTATAAACATTTTAATTGATAAAATATAATTTTCACTCGGTAATCAGATCAATGAAGGTGGAATTTACTTGCAATCCTCTACAGAGATTACAGAGATTTTTTTGTATTTTACTTCTCACACCGATAGGTGAGGGGAGTAATGTGATCGCGAAAATTTTCGATTTTGAGATAACACGCTTTTTGGGCGTTTTATGATGTCTACATAACGAAAATCTATGTCACTCATTTCCGTCGGTCTGTCGGTCTGTCGGTCTGTCGGTCTGTCGGTCTGTCGGTCTGTCGGTCTGTCGGTCTGTCGGTCTGTCGGTCTGTCGGTCTGTCGGTCTGTCTGTCTGTGCGCGTTTTTCTAGCCTCGTAATCTCAGTAACTGCTGCATGGATTGTGATGAAATTTGGGCAGCGCTATGCTGGTGGGTCGTAGTAGGTAATGTTCTTTTAATTTTGAAAATCGGTGCAGGGCGGCGAAGTAATTAGAAAAAAACAAAAAAAATTAAATATTCCTCAAACTTCGTTTTTAGGTGTTTTAGGGGTTCCTGATCGTTTTCTACTTTTTTTTTTGGGTCGGGGTGAAATTGAGGTGGTGGTTGTTGTACTCATAATAGGCTATCCATTGACCTGTAAAAGAAAGACGCAGTGGTTTGCACCAGTCATAGTTAAACCTTTGGCTTAACTAATTAAAGCTTAACTTTAATTAAGGCTTAAAGTTGTGTGTCTTTGCACCGGTCATGATTAACTTTAATTATGAGTTAACTTTTTCTTACAGGGAAATTTAACGAATTTCAGATTTTACGTTGGCGATCATGTCGTATTTTTGATGTTCTGTGATGGAAATGAAGGTTCATGTCACTGTCGTTGATGTCTGTCAAACATTATCTTTCAAGTTCAACTGAGGCTATTTGTTTTGATTAAGAAATTTCGGATTCATTTTAGTATTTTTAGTTTCATTTTCGTTAATTAATAACCCAGTAATCTGAATTTCTTCAAATATGGTTTTAACTCGAGAAATTAAAGACGAAATAGAAAATGCCGTACTACAGGCATTGAATAAAACTTTACAAACCAGAGAAATCATAAAAACAATAACTGACAATGTTTCCGAAGCAGTAATCAAAAAACTGGAAACGAAACTAGCTCAGGTGGAAAAAACAGTGGCGTCTCTTAAATCCGATTACGAAACTAAATTCAAATTGATGGATACTCGCATTAAGGAAATGGAACAGAAGCTATTGGAAACAGATCATGAAATGGGCCAAGTGGATCAAATGAACCGGTCTATGAACTTACGCATATTTAATCTGAAAGAAACCGATAAAGAAGATACCAGAGCCAGAGTTATTGAAATTTTAAACACCAAACTCAGTGTGAACTTGATGATGCAGGATATTGGTGCATGCTACCGGGTTGGAAAGATGGTTAAAGGAAATGTTAGGAGTATTTACCTAAAGCTGAAAACGTTGGAGATGAAGCAGAATATTTACTCAAAGAACAAGATGCTTAAAGGAACAGGTATCGTGATTAAGGAGGATCTCACTAAAGAAAAGATGGACTTAGTGAACATACTTACTGAGTCACTTAATTTTAGAAATGTGTGGACCGTAAATGGGATTATCTATGTTTTTCATGAAAATAACATCCAAAAAATAAGAAATAGAAGTGAATGTAATTCATTTATAAGTCGCTTATAAGATATGGATGTGTACTTTAAGTCTGCATGCGTGTGAACTTTCTTATAAATATCCTTTCCTTCCGTAATTTACAATTTGTTATACGTGCATCTTATTGTTTCTTTTAGTTTTAAGTTTCTTCTTTCTCTTCGACTGCACCGTTGACTGTGGGTATTTATAAGATTTTGAGGTTTTTTTTCGCATAATTTTGTTCTTGGAGGGAATAGAAGCGGCAAATACAGGCACAACTGAGTCTAGTGCCGCCCTGTTTCCTCCCAGAATAGAGAGTAATGGAAATAATTTAAATAGAAATGATATACTTCGTTTTTAAAACCTTTCTTTACTGTAAATTCTGCTATTACTAGATTTTAGGAGCGGGTTTGTATCACACAATTTGCATAATGTTAGACTTTCTTGACATTCTGGACAGAAATCTGGAAATTGAAACCAGAGAATTAAATAACATAGCGGAGTTCTTACAATGTACGGAGAAAGCAAGGCTGGAGACAGGAATTGGTATTATGCATTTTAATATTCGAGGATTAAATAAACACTTTGATGAACTATTACTCCATCTTGAAACAGGTAAGGAATTTCTTGACATTATTATCTTATCGGAAACCAGGAATATTGATGATATAAATAAATTTCAAATTCCGAATTACACTGGTTATTATAATGAATCTATTAGAAATATTTGTGATGGCACTGTTATCTATGTGAAAGATACTATCTCTCCAACAGTTAATATTGTTCAAATAAATACCAATAAATTTCTTAGAATCAACTTTAACATTGAATATTTAAATAATAGTAATAAAATAGGTTTAACGGGATACTACAGACCCCCATCCTTTAACACTTTGGAATACCTGGGAGACTTAGCGCAGTACTTACAGCAAATAGATCTAGTAGATCTGGAAATTTTTTCGGGAGATATGAACATAGACTTGTTAAATGATGAACCACCGGAAACTAGCAGTTACCTTGATATACTCAATTCACACGGTTTTGCCTCATATATAAACAAAGCTACAAGGGTAACAGCAACATCCAAATCTGATATTGATCACATTTTTGTTAGAAAGAAGCGCATTATCGAAAACAAAGTTGATATAGATCCTATAGTTTTTCATACTGACTTATCAGACCATTATTCACCATTTCTTTTTATAGCTTTTGGAGAAAACTTGAAAAGAGGTGAGATCGAAAATGTAAATTGTTTTAAAGTTATTGAATATGATAAATTAAAAAGTCAGATCAGTAGGGAAAGATGGGTTGAAGTTTTAAAATGTAATGACTCACAAGAAGCGTACAACATATTTTTTGATGGTCTAGATGCATATACTCAAAGATGTACTAAGATGAAAGTAATAACAAAAAAGAACAGAAAATTAAAACCATGGATCTCTTCAGGCCTGATTACCTCTATTCATAAAAGAGGTATTCTTAAGAAAAATTTAACAAAGCATTTTAATCCAGACCTGCATATAGAATATAAAGAATACCGAAATAAATTACAGATGCTCATAAAAAAAGCTAAATCCACTTACTATAAAAACCAGATAGATATGGCTAGAGGGAATTGTAAAAAAATATGGGATACTGTAAATGACCTTACAGGAAATAAAAACAAAACCGTACAAGTGAAAAATACAGATATCATTGGGAAAGAGGGACAGGTAGTTTCTAATAGTGTTGAGAAAGCAAATCTGTTCAACGAATACTTTTTAAATATAGGGATTGACTGTCAAACAAATAAGCAAAATCTACCTGTTCACTTTATGATGGATAGTTCAATCAAATCATCAATTTTTTTGGAACCGACAACGGAGAGCGAACTGGTTGTATATATATCGAATTTAAAAAATAAATGTTCATCTGGTCTCGACGGTATTAGCACAGAACTTATAAAGCAGATTCATAACTTTATTTTACGTCCGTTAGTTCATATAATAAATCTTAGTCTTACAAGTAGTAAAATACCTATACAGTGGAAGGAATCCATAGTTACCCCTGTTTACAAAAGTGGAGATAAGACGAAGCTAACAAATTATCGGCCTATATCTGTTATCAATAATTTTGCCAAGCTATTTGAACAAGTCATCAAAAAAAGATTAAACGCTTTTTTGGAAAAGCATAAAATAATAACGGAGAGCCAGTTTGGTTTCACGAAAAATCAAAGTACTGAAGACGCGATCCTAAAGCTAATGGAACCTATAGTTGATGCCTTAGATAAGTCAAAAAAATGGAGTCAAGTTGATTGACTCAGTACTTCCCACACATTACGGTGATACCAGTTTATTATTTTCCCATAGCATAAAGATTTAGTCTGAGATCCCCTTGCAACAAAATCATCGCCAGTACCCCCCCCCCCCCAAAATTATTGTCATATGCCGCTAGGTCTTTCCTGCACAGGTCAATGAACAGCCTATTATCAATAATACAAACTTTTGTATTGAATTTCACCTCTTCAGCTGTGGCAGTTTTGGAAAAATTTTAGGCGTTCCGGTACCGTTTACTGAAAAAGCGGTGTTGCCGTATCTCATTAATTAATACAAACAAAATTTTGAAATTGTGAGATCTTACTAAATTCGACATGCGCAATTCATTGCAATAAAAATAAGTAGAGGATTCTATTTCAAATAAATTAAAATCGGGGATACTTGTTTAAAAATTTGGGAAAATAATTTATAACTTGGCAACGTCGAAAACGCGAAAAAAAATATTACAAGGCGAGATAGAGTATTTGTAGATATTTCGATTTAAAATAAAAAACACAGGGTGTTCCATTTAAAAAAACAAAGTAAAACGACCTTTAAGTTGCCGGAATTTAAAATTCTGCCAAAAACACCCTGTAGATACAAATTGCTGGTAGCATCCAGAATACTATCCGCTTAATATTCAAGTAACTCGCTGTGTAATATTATTGAGAAAAGTTAAAGGAACATATCAATTTGGACGTATTACTTGCGACCTTGCAAATGCGGAAATTAATAGAAAATAAATTATAACTTGGCAACGTCGCAACCGATTCCAAAAATATTTTAGGGTTGAATAGAGATCAATGATGGACACTAGGAGAATTTGAGAGAAAGTTATAGTTCCTTATAAAAAAATCAAATTGATCTCTATCCTACTTTCCCGCAACACCCTGTATATTTCAAAATATTTTTAGAATATGCGTCTCAAGTAACCAAATAACTTTTGTATTTGAGATTTTCTTCTATCAGCTATACCTTGCGAGATATCGAAGAATTACACACTAAATGGACAGCCTGTATACATCGGAAAAAATTCTAAGTCCTTTAGTTTCTGTAATAGGCATAAGGCAATGTTCGGATAGACCTAAAAAAGTTATTTATGTCACTAGGTCTTCCTTCACAGGTCAGTGGGTAGTCTATTACGAATAAAACAAATTTTTCAATTTTACAACCCCCCACCCCCCAACCACCCCAATTTCACCCTCACCCAAAAAAAAGTATAAAATGATCAGGGACCCCTAAAACGCCTAAAAACGAAGTTTCAGCAATATTTAATTTTTTTTGTTTTTTGCTAATTACTCCGCCGCCTATGGACCGATTTTCAAAATTATAGGAACATTGCCTACTACGACCCCACAGCATACCGCTGCCCAAATTTCATCACAATCCATGCAGCGGTTACTGAGATTACGAGGCTAGAAAAAAGCGACAGACAGACAGACAGACCGACAGACAGACAGACAGACCGACGGAAATGAGTGACGTGGTTTTTCGTTATGTAGACATCATAAAACGCCCAAAAAGCGTATTATCTCAAAATCGAAAATTTTCGCGATCACAATACTCCCCTCACCTATCGGTGTGGGAAGTAAAAGTGTGCAGCTGTGTTTCTGGACTTGGCTAAGGCTTTTGATAGAATATGTCATCAAAAGTTATTAGTCAAGTTATCTAACTATGGTATCAGGGGTGTAGCTCTGAATCTATTACAAGATTACCTAACAGATAGGGTACAATGCGTCAAAATAGGAGATAGGGTCAGCTCAAAGAACATCATAAAAGCTGGAGTACCGCAAGGTACCGTTTTGGGGCCAATACTATTTTTAATCTACATGAACAGCATAACAAACATTATGAACTTTGAAGGTAAATTAATATGTTACGCAGATGATACGGCAGTTGTTATTATAGGATCTGATTGGGAGGAAGTGCGCAAGAGCTTAGAAGCATGTCTAGTAAAACTTAAACAATGGTTGGATGCAAATTTACTCAAGCTAAACGTAAGCAAGACCAAATACATGCTTTTTTCACCAACTGTAGCGAACCAACCTAATATGAGCATTAGATTACATACTAGTTCTTGTAAGCGAAATTATTGTAACTGCGAAATATTGCAAAAAGAGGCTATCATTAAATATTTGGGTATCAATATTGATCAACACATTAGGTGGACAGATCATATCAATTATGTAAATAAGCGTGTGAGGGTTCTAATAAGCAAATTTTACAGTCTTAGAGATATATGTTCAAGAAAAGTTTTAATCATGATGTATAATGCACTTGTAGCTTCTGTTTTAAAATACTGCATTACGATCTGGGGTGGCACTTTTACAACAACATTGCAAAATCTACAAAGAGCCCAAAACATTTTAATAAAAATCATTTTTAATAAACACAAACTATTTCCCACAGATTTACTTTACAAAGAAACTAATTTTTTCAGTATAAAGTTTATTTATGTATATCAGTGTCTCACAAAAATGTACCTCAAGCAAAGAAGCTTCAAGAAATTAAGCACAGTATCTAGAGCAGCAGCTAATTTAAATCTGAGTATAGATATTTTTAAAAAAACACTTACACAAAAAACTTTTTTTTATCATGGACCTAAGTTTTTCAACGTACTCCCAGCAGATCTAAAACGTGTAAATAAATTCAAGGAATTTAAATACAAAGTTAAGGAATTCATAACTGAGAATCAGGATAAGTTTAGTTCTTAAAAGATTGTCTTAGCAGCACCCGCCTCCAGCCTTGTCTTCCCCACTTGCAGAATTTCTGTAGGTATAATGTTTCAAAGGTATTCGTTAATTATAATGTTCAGACATTTAAGAGGATTTTTACGCACGTAGGTATAACATTGGAAATTGTGTATTTTAGAACAAATAAATAAATAATAAATTATCGTAAATATCCAACTCACAGAATATAACAACAGTGGTAAAAGTAAATCCTTGAAGTAAATGCTCTTCTTTAGGCAAGATTTTGTCTATGAAATAGTTGATTGCAGTGACCCAACATTTGGTGGATTTTGGGTGTCTTAATTTTAGATTCTCTTGTATAGGAGTGGCTACAGAAGACATCAGAGTAATAACATTTATGCCGGATCTGTTTGTGGTAAGTAAAAATATAGAGAAATGTCCAAAGTGCTGAGGTCAACTAAAGACATCTTTATTATACATTTATAGTGTTAAACTAGCAAAATGTCCATTCATAGATAATCATTACAATTTTTATATGTATTGTAACATACTGTATATTATGGTATTCGTGTATTTGTATTACTTGTCATTGGTTGTCAAACATGATGTAAAGTCAAAGTGCTAGGTTAGATCTTTTGAAGTGTAAACGTCATCGAATCGTCTAGAGTTTTCGAGAATGACGGATGGATTCTAGAAATGTCATCGAATCCTCTAGATGGTTCGATGAAGTATATATAAGGCTACGGGTAGCGTAGTTGAGTCAGTTGAGTTGAGATCTAGTTGAGATAAGGTTAAGAGATATTGTATTAAGTTCTGCAGTAAAACGGTGAAAGTTACGTCGAGTTTGATTCCCTGGGTGAAGAAAAAGAGGCCGTCGTGACAATTGGTGTCGGAAGTGTGGGATTATCCATCGAATCAAGCCAGGAAAAGGAAAGAAGAAGTGAGTACAGCGTCAATTAATGCCAGTTACTAGACCTATGGCCTCCGAAATGAGTGCATTGATGGCTATGATACAAGAAATGAAGGCAGATATGAGAAACAGCTTCGAAAAGAGTGAAGAAAAGTTGAAGCAGCACCAGGACAAGCAAGCAGCTGTTATGCAAGCGACCGCCATGAACCTGGAAGAAAAGTTAAAGCACCACCAAGAGGGTCAGGCAGCCGTTATGCAAGCAACTGTCGTGAACCTGGAAGAAAAGCTAAAGAAACATCAAGACGAGGCAGTCGCAGATTTGAAGAGCGGACAGGAACTTGTGATGGCTAGGCTGGAGGAACAGAAGCAAGTGGTAAACCAGGCGTTAGAGGATCAAGACCAACGTATTAGTGCAATAGAGACGGAGCTACAGCAGGTGAAAGATCAGGTCAAAGAAATGGTCAGAGAGGAGCTGCGAGAGTTTAATGCAGGTGAGCGTTGTTTAACAGCTGTACCACCCGCTTTTCCTGATAGACACAGTGGCGTAGTAGCAAAGCCCTATCCGTACAATGGCAAAACGTCCTGGGACATTTATTATATGCAATTTGAAAATATCGCACGTATGAATAACTGGTCAAATGAAGAAAAAGCTTGTGTGCTGACATCCATGCTAAGAGACTCTGCCGCAGCTATTTTGGAAAATCTCTGCGCATCAGACCTACGTGACTATGATAAGATAACATCTGCACTAAAGTTACGCTTTGGAGATGCACACTCAACAGAGCTGTTGCATGGCCAGTTGCATAACCGGACACAACAAGCGAAGGAAGATTTAACCACATTTGCATACGAAGTCCAAAGCTTAGCTAAACGAGCATTCGTCAGCAGTCCCATCGAGACACAGGAATACGTCGCTGCTCGCCAGTTTGTTGAAGGCATTGCAGACGCGGAAGTTCAACGAATGGTAAAACTATCCAGTCAAGATGCTGTGATCAAGGCTTTGCAAATTGAAGCTGACATAAAAGCCATGCGAATGACAAGGAGGGTGCGCGCTGTCGAGCAAGATACTGAAGCAGAAGTCAGGGCCACACCGTTTATTTCAGGAAGAAGAGGTGCTAGCTTCCAAAGAAACCCAGTTCGCACAAGCCTAGAAGGAGCTGAAAAGTTTACATGCTGGAAATGTGGACAGAAGGGGCATCTTAGGGTAGGCTGCCGCACCCAGACTGCTAAGATACAAGCGGATGTAGAAAAAGCGGATGAATATGCGAACAAAATGAAATCTATGCAAGACACGATAAACTCAATGAAGGAGCAGTTTGACAGAGACATAAAGAATTTAGTAAAGAAGAATGAAGAAAGTATTGCCAAACTTCAACAACAACACGGAGTAGCCATGAGGGAACTTAGAGCAGACAGGGATAGGATGAAGCAGTTGCTTGCCTCTCAGGAAAGGAGAAGTATGCATATTAAAAGCAAGTTTGAAACGAATAGAAGGAATCTGCTAAAGAAGGACGAACAACACGAAATAGCCTTGAGGAAGCTCAATAAAGAAGTCTCTGCTTTGAAGGGCGAAATCAAGAGATTGAAAGCTTTGAATCAGTTGAAGAAATCAGAGAGGGAATACGACCAAGTTGAAGATGAAAATGCAATGCTCAAACAGAAGATAAATCAGATGGAGGCTGAGTATGCATTCTGTAAAAAGAACTTGAACAAAGCGAATGACAAAGCCAAAAGGGTCGGTATCAAGAAGAATGAGTTGAGAGAAAGGTTGGCGCAGCTTGAAGCAGAAAACAAGAAGCTGAGAACAGATTTGAGCGCCGAGGTCGATGATGCGAAAAAGCGAAAGGAAGATTTGTCTAAAGCAACAGAAGTTGATAGTAAAACTAAACAGCGACTGATGAATTTGGAAAATGAGAATGCTCGACTGAAAAAAGAGCTGGAAAACGCATTGACTGAAGTAGAGTATGGTAGTTCCAAGATGAAGCATATGAAGAATGAAAACAGTAACGTGGAGCAGAAGACTACACAGCTGGAAATTGAGATCGATAAGAAGAAGAGAGAACTGAGTAAGGTTACTGGGGATACAAAGAAGGGTGTGTCCGCAATATTAGCGAAGCCATTTTACGATGTAAAGTTAGAACAGAGATTGGCACAACTGAGGAAAGAAAACCCGAGGATAGGAGCAGAGTTTGGCGCTGCACTCAAGGACGCATCATGGGGTTTGGACCAGACCACGCAACTCAAAAGCGAGAATGTTAAGCAAAAGAACAGGATTGTGCAGGTGGAAGATGAACTCAGCAGGCTCATAGAGGAAGTGGAGAATAGCCTGAGTGATGGGAAGAAGGAAGTGTCGAGAGGTGACAGTCGTCAAGGCGAAAAGGTGCAACTGAAGAAAATGATAACAGAGCTAGGAAAAGAGAATCCTGCTGGAGCTGAAAATGAGAATCGCAAGTTGGGCAAAGAATATCGCAGTTACGAGATGATTTGGTATGGTCTTGCAACAGACGACGGAAGGAAGGGTAGATGTCCGAAGCTACAACGCCATGAGGAGGAACCCTACGTGGTGATGAAGCGCCTCAACGACGTAGTCTACAGGTTATGTACGGAAAGTGGAAAACCGAAGGTCGACTATGCTGATGTCTGTGGTGATACAAGAATCGAAGTTGTTCGTCGAGGACGCCGAACGCTAGGGGGGGAAGAATGTAACATACTGTATATTATGGTATTCGTGTATTTGTATTACTTGTCATTGGTTGTCAAACATGATGTAAAGTCAAAGTGCTAGGTTAGATCTTTTGAAGTGTAAACGTCATTGAATCGTCTAGTTTTCGAGAATGACGGATGGATTCTAGAAATGTCATCGAATCCTCTAGATGGTTCGATGAAGTATAATATATATAAGGCTACGGGTAGTTGAGTCAGTTGAGTTGAGATCTAGTTGAGATAAGGTTAAGAGATATTGTATTAAGTTCTGCAGTAAAACGGTGAAAGTTACGTCGAGTTTGATTCCCTGGGTGAAGAAAAAGAGGCCGTCGTGACAGTATATATAGATGGTTTCAAGGAATGAAACAATTAAAACAGTAATCTTTTGGCATAACCTTAAGATGAGTTTCCGGAACAAGTGATATAATATGCAACGAACAATATACATATTATGACTATCAACTTCTCTATTAAAACAGATCTGTGATATATGCACTACTACAAAATACTTTCTTTTATCATTGCAGGTGTGGAGAAAGAATTATTCAGGTTGCCAAGTATTTGAGAAAGAAGAGGCAGTCCGATACCATGAGGCGAAGAGCACATAATGTTATGCATTTAGAGCTTCATTGTGATTGCTTTATAGAAAGTAAATACTAATATGTTCCACATACTGTGTAAATTAATAGAACCAATAAATGCATATGTTATCCATATATTGTAATTATATCTGTTAATAAAGGTGGAGAAAAAAAATCTCTTTCTTATAACTTCTCATATAACAAAATCTAGAATATTTCATAGTATCAGTAGCTAATATGTGATATAAAATGGTTGAGGTTATGGTCGTATCCTCAGTTCCCCACGACTTGATATTGAATCCAAGTGATCTATTTTGATTCATAATTGCTTATAGGATATAGAAATAATTTTATAAAATATATTTCACAAACTAACCAAACTTATTTCTGTGGTGATCTGTCAGAATATGTTAAACCCACAACTGTCAAAAGTTAAGCCAAGAAACGTCAAAGTTAAACCCTACTTTGCCTTTGGCTTAAAGTTAATTATGAGTTTGACGCTAACTACAACCGGTGCAAAGCAATTCGTACTTTAATTAAGGCTTAACTTTAATTACAACTTTAACTATGACTGGTGCAAACCACTGCTGTGACATAATACCCTTTTTTAGGCCCATCCGAACATTGCTTTGCCTATTTCAGAAACCAAGGGACAGAATTTGTGATGTATACAGACATACGAGTACTGTTTTAGATCGTTCTATACTGCGTAACGCGAAAATTATTCAATTGATTTTAACGAAATTTTGACACAGTATTACTATCGCGGCGAGGATGGAAAACGTGTATGTTTTGGAAAAATCGTATCAGTGGCGGCGCAGCAATAATAAAAAACTAAAACTCTAAACACAGCTCAAACCTTGTTTTTAGGCGTTTTAGGGGCCTGGTCATTTTTTATGTTTTTTGTGGGGGGGGGCGGTGAAATTGGGGTGGTTGGGGATGGGTGATTGTAAAACTGAACGATTTGTTGTATTCATAATAGTTTGTCCATTGACATATGGAAGAAATACGTACCTGCGTATTTTTCCTTGCCTATTACAAAAACCAAGGGACTAATTAGAGTTTTGTGATGTAAACATATACGAGTATTGCTTAATTTCGTTCTACAGGGTGTAACTTTCAAGGATGTCCACACCTATATTACCGTGTAGATCTTGCTGAGCTGATCATAAGCAACATGGGTCCGGAAACGAACCGTGTCGGAGATAGCGCTACCGGAAGTAGTCCTTGCTGACGCCTGAAGTTAGGCAACTAATTCGACGCGGTCTCCGGATCTCAATCCCCTGGATTTTTTCCTGTGGGGTCACCTGGAAGCACTTGTCTACCAAGGGGGTGCATCGAACACAGCAGAAGAGCTGATTGCACGCATCATTGCAGCAGCTGGAGACGTCAGGGAGCAGCCACAGGTAATCAACGCTGCCACTGCATCGGTCATCCATCGAGCCAGATTGTGCGAGCAAGAAGGCGATGGCTACGTGGAGCCTCTCCTTCACTGATTTTTGACTGATCTCGGTGTTTTTTGTTGTTGTTTTTTTTGCAATGTTTTTTTTTTGTTTTGTTTGTTTGGTTTACTTTTGACATTTTGGCCATGACGATTAAATGTTGACGAGCCGAATCTGTCTTAGGAGCTGATCCGTAACCCCCTCTGCCAATTACGAGGCGTTGAATGAATTGCCTAACTTCAAGCGTCAGCAAGGATAACTTTCGGTAGCGTTATCTCCGTAACGGTTCGTTTTTGGACCCATGTTGCTTATCGAAAAATGATCAGCTCAGCGAGATCTACATGGTGGTATAGGTGTGGACATCCTTAAAAGTTACACCCTGTATGTATATTGCGTAAAGCAAAAATTATCAGATTGATTTTAAAGAAATTTCGACACAGAATTGACTATCGCGGCGAGAGTCGAAAACGCGCCAGTGTCTGAAAAATGGTGTCAGTGGCGGCGCAACAGTAATTAAAAAACCAAAAATATAAAAACAGCTCATACTTCGCTTTTAGGCGGTTTAGAGGCTCCTGATCGTTTTGCATCGTTCAGTTGAAGCATGCAGAATGAAAACTGTGGCGTCCTAGCTTCTAAGGAGGGAGACGCAGGAAACTATTTACGAGAGTTTTTGTGTTGGATGTTTTTTTGCGGGAGGGTGGGCGATGATTTGGTTGCAAGGGGATTTCAGACTATAGCTTCAGCTATAATAGCAATGGGAAAACAAAATAAAATGAAATCATTAATATGTGTGGGAAGTACTGAGTCAATCAACTTGTCTCCATTTTTTGTTTTATAAGTCAAAATAAATATAGCTATGAACATGTTTACAGGCAACCCTGTTTGTGCACATAAAGAATATGAATTAAAAGAACTAATAATCTGCGAAGCAGTTTTCCCGCATTATTGCGCGAACTGGGCAGCGTATTTTTAATTTCACCTCAGCCCTAGCGCCTCAAGGCATACCTTCGGATTTTCCGTTGTGTGTGCAGCTGCCTTGAGGATTTGAAATAAGGGCTTCATGTTCAGCCAGTAAAGAAGGAAGTACCAATGCATGTGAGTCGTTTCAAACCACTTCAACGTTACATTTTATGGACTCATCTAAATATATTTGTATTTTTAAAAGAACTAAAAAGTGTTCAAACACAAGCTTGTATTGAACTAAATAGTGTTCAATGAATTTGTGGTTCTTGGGTTTTTAGGCCGGCGTCGTTTAGCGTTAAACCTTGACGTTTCGCCACCAGGAGTGGATGGCACCTTCAGAAGCTATTTCACTTCGGCGACTTCCAAAATACTGACGGCTGGTAGATCTGCATCTGTATTTATACCTGCTAATGGTGACGTGGCCCAACCAGGTATCGTAGGTAGCCCCGCCCCTTCGCGATATGGTAGTGTCTTCAGGTCCTTTAGGATGGGTATCCATGTCCGGTTGACTTTCTGTGTTTCTTCTTTCCTATTGAAATTATTATGATGTCTTTGTATTTCGATGGCTTCTCTTTGAAGTCTGGCATGGTATGAAGACGTTGCGGCAAGAACCTGAGTTTCTTCAAACTTGATCCTCTGACTTCCCTCCTTAATCGCATGTTCGGCTACCGCTGATTTGTCCGTATGGCCTAGTCGACAGCTAGCCTTATGTTCTGCAATTCTTGAGTTTATAGATCGCTTCGTTGTTCCTATGTATACACTCCCACATGTGCATGGTATACGATATACCCCCGGTGTTGTGAGTGGGTCTCTTTTATCCTTCACCGTTCTCAAATATTCCTGTATCTTTCTTGTGGGCTTGTAGATGGTCTTGACGTTTTCCTTTCGTAACATTTTTCCTATTCTGTCTGTTATTCCAGGCACATAGGGTAGAAAAGCTTTTGCTATCGGTTTAGGTTCTGATTTTGCCCTATTTCTTATCATTGTTCTTGTTATTTCCTTTTCTGTGTAACCATTTGCCTTAAGAGCATTCTTTACACAGTATAAATAGTGCTCATTTCTAAAACAAAATAAGAAGTACTTATATTAAGAATTTAATTAACCTTTATAAAAAATATTTCTAGGATCGCTTTTGTTACAACTGAATTATAAAATGTAACAAAAAATATTATTTTTAAATTATTTTTATGCTTTTATTAGAACAAATTCCATTACAATTATTACAGTCAGTTTTAGTTAATTGTTCACACACGGAATAAGACTGTACCGTGAATATTATTATAATACAAACATTGTGATGTATGAAAATTTTAGAGATTTTTGCGGATACGTCCCGAACTGGTTCGGAACTAGTTCGGATAAAAAGGCGCATGCACAGTATGAATACGGGCGTGCGTGGTATGTAAATCCTTATGTAGACTGATTATGTGATTAAAACTGTATCAGTCTGAATCAAGATTTACAGACTAGTTCGGCACGTATGTATCCGCGAAAATGTCTATTGAATTAGGTTCCCCCATTTCGCGTTCAATCGTAATTTGTAATATACTATTTTATTTAAATCCATGCGCCCAATTTGTGCATAGAATTATAAGACCATGCTAGAATTCCAGGTTTTGCGCCCAATTGGCATGGGCGCGCGGTTATAAGACTAATTTAAATAAAATGATGACCACAGTTATCTCTAAATACGATTCCAAAAAATATTTTTATTTTTAATTTTTTTTATTTCTATATTTTCTCCAGATAGTGGAACTGGTTAGGATGAGATATTTAGCTGAATTTCTTCAGGAGGCACATTGCTGCAGAGTAAGTACCAGTAATTCTTGTCCACAAACGGTGTTATCGCAATTATTAAATAGATAAAAAAGCCAGCTCTGCGTGGTGAATGACCAAGATCGGGTAACCAACCCCCGGTGACGGAAATCATCATAAAGGGCAAATAGACAGCATCTGACCCGGAGCGGGCAGCTGCCTGGACGACGATAAGGCTACAAAAACGGTAAACGAGACAGTCAAGAATAGGAACCAGGCGATCCGGCGCCAGTCCTTGGCATATAGCGTAACCATGACCCATCCCTCAGCGATTACAGTAGGGCGAAGCTGCGGAACGTCGGTTGAGCTTCATGGCCAAGCCTTCATAGGTCGGCCCGCGAGATGACCCATCTATAAAAAACCGACAGCGAAGTCGTTAAAACTTTTGGAGCACCTGGCCCACCCCATCATATTAAGTCCCTTCTCCCCGGAACGGGCGCCACCCCGGTGGAGTGACAATTACTTTGTCCCATTATCGTGGGTGCAAAATGGAAAAATCGAACCTTAAAGTTGTAGAGAAAGAGAGGGAAGAAGTGGGCGTTGAAGCGCAAAGAGAGGGAGAACGTGCGGAGAGCGACAAACAGACGCAATCAAAAGTACCTGCATAGCAACACAGACGATCCCGATATCGGAGAGAAAAATGGAGGAAGAGGAGCAAGAGAGAAGTCAAGTTGCAAATATCCACAAGGTTGTAAATGTGGGAACTTGTTTTGATGACTTGAAAACCATCTTGGATACACCGTGGCCCGAAGGAGCTTACAGGAAGACAAAGACAAGGGAAGGAAATCCATTTGACGGCGTGAAAAGGAAGGATTTGGCTCTAATGCTAAACCCAAAGTCTAAGGGAAACAAAGGCATTATCAAGGAGGCCATGGAAAAGTGTCCCGAGATCAGGGAAATGGTGGAGGAAAGGTGTGCGTAAGGAACTCTGGAATTTATAGTCAGTGAAACCAGAACAAGCCGAAAAAATTACGTACATTTCACCTCTTACCATCGATGAGGAAGGCATTAACGATCTATAAAGCACATACAACATACTAAATATATTGAAGGACAAAATTGAAGAAAATCGGTTGAGTAGGATTTCACTTGTAACACCGGACGGACTGGACTGGAAAGACAAATCCTCTCATCGTAAGGTAAGAGGGCCTCAGGCAACAAGTGTAATAGTTAAGGCAAGGGGAAGAAATTATGCGGATCTTCTAGAGGAAGTTAAGAATAAACTAGACGTTAACAAAATGGGCATCAAGATCAATAATCTAAGAAAAACTGCTAAGGGAGACCTTCTTGGGCTTGGCAATAAAGCTATGACAGGCAGTCTGGGTAATGCCCTTGAAGACCAGCTAGACAATACTGAAGTTATTGTGAGGGGAGAAGGAACAATACTACATATTACGCATATAGATGCAGCGGCCTCTCACGAAAACATCTTATCTGCATTCCAAAAAGCCTTTGGATCGGATAAATGTCAGACAACTGTTGGCAATCTTGTAACGGTTCACCCGTTTTCAAAATTATTTTTATATTATTTACTTGGCTACCACATACAAATAGTTTACAACTTCCATTTTTAGCAACTACTTCCTCATTATACTAGTACATTTTTATAACCATTTTGCTTCTCACCTCTACCTTTTTCCCATGTCTACTTCCTTGAGCTGCAAATATTATTAATTATACACACTGCGCAAGTGCGCCAAATTTTGGGAAAATCTAATGAGTGGGGGGGGTATGCTCTCTCTCTCTTTACCGAGGTTAGCTTCTAGATAAAATGTAATGGTTCATTCCTTTTGCTTTCTGAACTCATACAGTTAACAGCTAATGTAATTATGTCTCTCTAAGACAATCTTTTGTGTGTGTGCCATTATGTCTTAATCAAGGTAACGATAACGATTTGATTGCCATGGTTTCCCATATTTTCATTGCTTCTGCATATTTATTTTACAGCTATGTGTAGGAATGTGATTTTTCCGATTTATACATTTTTTTTTTCATGAACATGTGATGGCGAACGTTTTAATCTTTAAATATCAAGTCAATCATACACTGTATATTTATTAATTATCTAACAAAAGCGTCGCTGACCACTATTCTTTGTTTCTAGCCATATATTTTTGTGTTACGATGCCTTATCTTGTGTGTATTTAATGTTTCACATTTTTTTTATGACATTCCTTACGTAAAAATACCTAGCACTCACATTTGCTAACTGAGAACGCAATGAAAAGATCTGTTGGACATTTTTGTAATTTTGTTTTACAAGGCGTGAGGAAAAAGTTTGTAAATTTTTGAACATACTTTGTACATTTATTTTATTTATCACTATATATCTGAAAAGATCCGGTAGGACTGAAAATACAAAGCATTTAAGAATCTTTTTTTTAACTATTGTTCTATCTATTCGCTCTGGTATATATCTATTTTTTTTTAATCTTTACCATGTGAACATTTGAAAGTTATCTGCTTTTTGGCTTTTTAATTCCCCCATGCTACCTCATAGATTTGTTTCTGAAGTATATGAATGCAATTTATCAAAATGTAAGAACGCATGAAGATCCATACTTCAGAAACAGATCGTGAAGTCCTGTGAAGTTCTCCACAAGGTGCTCTTTCACAGGAAGACCTAACCTTTTTTGTCGGGGTGGCACAATGAAGACCACCTTTTTTGTCGGGGTGCCACCATGAAGAACACCTTTTGTCGAGGTGCCACCACCAAAGCCACCTTCTTTTTCTCGGGGTGCCAAAATGAAGACAACTTTTCTTTGGAAGCACCACACCTCTTCCATGCCACCACCTGAACTCCTTCCGAAGAAGCCAGCCCTCTGGAGCACCACCTTCTTTTCAGAAGGGCACTACCTGGACTTCCTTCTGAAGCTAAGTGTTCTTTTAAAAAAAAAAAAATGTACTGCATTCATATATATACTAAAATAAATCTTTATTAAACCATTGTTGTCCTATTTTTCATTTCTTGGCGGCTAACTAGACTCACGCACTCACGCACACACGCACGCACCTACATACCCTAGTCTCATGCAAACCAATTGAGCTGCTGGTTCCTATGAGTAATAATAATGAAAGTGTTGGCTGGATAAAATCCACAAGGAACGGCAATTATGCAGTTACTGTGACTGCACCAAAGCCCGAGGCGGAAGCTTTAATTAAAATGTAGAAAAATTAGAATCGGATTGATAAATTGTCGAATAAGAGAAAGAGTTCCAGTCTCAAGATGCCTGAACATTGGACACTTTACGAGCAAATATGTGGGCCCAGATCTCTCTAACCATTGCTACAACTGTGGTCAGACAGGACATAATGCAAAGGACTGCCAGAGCCCCATATTTTGTACTAATTGCTAGGTGCAGGGACACAGGGTAGAATTTGATATATCTAAACATCGAACGGGTTCGGCAGGCATCATCCAATATTGAGAACAATACGGAGTAAACTTTTAGTGGAGTTTCAAGGTTCTTCTCCAAAATATGTGATATTGGAATGACTCGAAAGAGGACAACTGAAAGCAAGTGACCGGTCTACTAGCGGAACAAAAATATTTCGGAACTTCGGCAAAAATGTATTCGATGCAGGAGAGAGTGTTCACGAGATCAGTAAAGAGATTGGGCCCATTAGAAAGCCAAATGCGTTGGGATGAGTGGAAGCAAGCTAAAAAACCCGTATAGAATGCAATAAAAGCAGCCAAAAAAAAAACGAGCTCGAAAAGGCTATGTAAACTGTGATATCTGGGGAGATGGATATAACTGTGATATTTAATTGTGACATAAGCTGTGTTAATAAGGATCCCATAGTCTTTACTTTGAAAGACCTTCATGACGCTTACCTAAATATGAAATGCGGCAAAGCTTCTGACCCAGAGTACGTACACCCTGAAATTCTTAAACTAGTGCACAAGAGAATTAGAGGTGAAACGAGTTACCTGTAAGGAAGTTTAATCCTCAATTATACGAGAGAGTCCCGTCCGAAGGGATCACCCTGTAGTATATGCTTTAGTCCTTCGTTTGTCGTCCTTGTTTACAGAAAAACTAGTTCCACCTCCCCACCATCCTCTGAGACCCATTGTGCCAGATCATTATGTTTCTACTCAGATCGTGCACTTTGGGCTTGGGGAGGGCGGGTGTGATCTCTTTGGACGGGGTTCTCTCGTATAATTGAGGATTTAACTTCCTTACAGGTAAGTAAGTTCAATAAGTAATTACACTTCGAGAGCCCCGCCTTCAAGATCACCCTGTAGATGTTTAGAAGATCGTTTGACGAGTATAATTCGAATGAAAAAGAAAAAACAAGTCTGGAAATTGTTCAGCCTTGACGTTTTTTTATTTATAATTCAATTATTTTTAATTTTTTTCAATGTACACGTACCCATGTAATGTGTGAAGTTTTAGTTTAGTAGTATCACAATTCGTTATTCATTTTTTATTATCAGTGATTTTGAAAAATATAAATCGTCAGGCATATGGGTCTATTATAAAACGTAACAAAAACTTTAACCTATCATTTTACCCTGCGCTATGTCTAAGGTTTCAACGTTTTCGAGCCTTCCCTAAAAGCAGCGGAAGTGGAGGCTGGGCCAGTGTTCTGTGCCTCTGTGCTTTAAATACAGATGTGTCCCAACTCCCAGCTTTAAAACTTCTTGGATACAGTTTGTGGTGTGGCTGGGTGGTGATGTTGTTTGGACGTAATTAAAAGTCATTTCTCTTAAAGTTCTGGTAAAGTCAACATGCTATTTTAAGTAGATGCAGTATAAGGCTCTTCCACAGACGATGAGGTTTCCTGTAAGGTGAAACTAATAGTGATTTATCGTTAAAAAATGGTGCAATTTTCTATTTGTAGGCTTTCCAATACTGAAAACCAAAGTTCTTTTTCCCATAACAGGTAGACTGCGATTCCGTGTGCCTTCTCAGCTATTATTTCTTTTTTAAACCCTCGGTAGAAGCGAGAAATGCTTTGAGAAACATTCCCAGTTAACACATCTATAGCAGAAGATTGAGGATCAAGGTGCCAAGAGCAAACACTGGACCATTTTTTGTCCTGATTGGAAGCAAATAAATCGATTTGGATAGTGGCAAAACCAATAATATTTTTGAAAAGCGGTTTGGTGGATGCTGTATTCCGATTCTATTGGTACCTATTTAACTTGAAGACGGTACTGACGTTTTCATGTGAAAGACTAGAGCTAGCTTAATGCAAGTCATTATTTTTAAAATACAAATTAATGACCGCAATAGCACTATTAATTTTGGTGTTCAGGCTTTTTAATGTCGGCCCACCTGTGTGAAATGGCTGCACGTGCTGACAATAGGATGACAATGAACCTGGTAACAAAATCTTTAATTTTTATAGTATTTTTGTTCCTTGTTGATTTTCTAAGATTTTTCTAGTGGTACGGACATATTATTAGTACTCGTACTAAATTATAAACTTTTCTCCTTTCTTTTGTCATAAAGAACCTTAGGGATGCAGGAAGTTGCATCGAATAATTAACATTATTATAGCAGCTTGATTTGAGAATTAAACATATTCTGGGTGAAATACAGAAGGAAACCTCAGTGAACTTGAATGGCTCTTAATATGTTTAAAAAATTTCTTGGAAATGGATGGCGCAGTGGGAAACCCAAAGGAATGAAAGTGAATTCATATGTATATGTTTTAGCTTTTAAGAAATTACAATATTTCCTATGCATGCGTGTAAGAAATAGTAAGCGTCTTGTCGATATTGGCCATATATCAATCCTTGGATATCATTTTTTGGCGGAACGAAAATCTTCTAATTTAGGTTAGGTTGGCAGCTAAGACAGATGTCGAGCATCTCAAGATTCAAGGTGAATCTTCACTTTCCGTTGGTTTCTTTTTTCAAATTTTTTTACTGAGGTTTTGCTTTTGTTGTTGGATTACCTTTGAAGGCATTTCGATTTGCGGTATGACGTGGATGGCTCCCTCTTCCTTTTTTCACCCAGTTTCGTTCCCTTCCCCTGACAAATTTTATATGTCCAGGAGAAATTTGTCTTAACCGTGATGCGATGCTAATAGCGCTTTCACTTAACCAGCACTAAGTTGCGGTACGATGGGTTGAGACCTGGGCTGCAGCAGCAGTCTATTATGTGTTCGCATTGATAAGACAGGGGGATATAACACTTAGCCTCATAATATAGATAGGTGTTTCCTTAGCTGAAATTGTCTACTAGCAGCAAAAATCACAATGTAGGGGTGTTACCTGGGCAATGGGCATGAACAAATAGTATTTTTCTACAGTCTCACTAGTAATTAGCCTTAAAGGTTCTGTTAGCGCGTGTTCTTAACAGTGTTATCATTGCTTTGGACAGCAAAACACAAACAGGTAATAACACAACAAATAAGTATGTTTTTGTAATAGTAATACTTTCATAAAAATGTATCTCCTGTTATTAAGACACAAAAATTAAAACACTATTTTCCTCCACGTTTGTGGCACGATATCAATTTAATGATTGACTCTTGATCCAACATTAATATTGACCAAAGATTCCATCCTTTCTGTTTTCTGTATTTGTTTTGAAACCCCATGCAATGCGAACTGGGTGTTTACTCAGATGTGTTCAAATCGTTAGTGTTAATACCTGTGCTTTTCGAATCACTGTCAACTGAAAGGAGACAAAATTTGCGGACTTAAGAAAGCCATATTTAGTTTGTCTTCAATGTGCGTGAACGAGATTTCACCACACAACGTGATGAATAGAAATTCTTAACCATATATTACTCATATCTAAGTGCTTCCCTGGCAGGACCATTCCTTATCATTATTTTTTTTTGACTCCAAAGAAAATTGAAACCAGATATTACTCATGTTCCCATATTCCTGATGCTTGCCATTTTACTCATGATTGTAGAAACTAGTCGCATTTACGGTCCCCTTCAGCTGCTCTTGGTTGTAGACATTGGTGGGCCCCATTTAGCTGTTGTTTGAGTGTCTCAATCAGATTTTACTATAATTGTAGAAACTGGTGAGCCCCCTTTAGCTGCTGTTTGAGTGTCTTAATCAGATTTTACTCATGATTGTAGAAACTGGTGAATCCCACTCAGCTGCTGCTTGTATGTCTCAATCAGATGTAACCGCTCACCCGTTTTCAAAATTATTTTTACATTATTTACTTGGCTATCACACACAAATAATTTATAACCTCAATTTTTAGCAACTATCTCCTCATTATACTACTAACGTGTTCATAATTGTCCCATTGTACCACTTCATATATCTTCTTTCTCCCATCTCCACTATTCCTTTTCACCCGGTATATTAATCTGCGCATACCTGATAAGTGGGGATATGCTATCTCTCTCTCTACCGATGTTAGCTTCTAGATGAAGCTATATGGTTCTTTCCTTTCGATTTTTAAACCTCGAGCAGTAAATACCTAAAACAGCTATGTCTCTCTAAGACAATTTTTGGTGTGTGTGAGTGTGTACAATTATGTTGTAACCGAGGTAAGGAACTTATATTCCCAATGCAAAATCATAATGATTTGATTGCTATGGTTTCGCATACCTTTATTGCTTCTGCTTTAATTTTACAGCTATGTGTTGGAATGTGATTTTTCCGATTTGTAAGCTTTTTTCTATGAACATGTGATGGCGAACGTTTTAATATTTGAATATCAAGTTAATCATGCACTGTATATTTATTAATTATCAAACAAAAGAACATCGTTCTTTGTTTACAGCCATATATTTTTGTGTTAAAATGCCTTATTTTATGTATATTTTATGTTTCGTATTTTTTTTACAACATTCCTTACGTTAAAATACCTAGCAGTCAGATGTGCTAATAAAGAACGCAGTGGAAAGATCTGTTGAACATTTGTGTGATTTCGTTTTATGAGGGATGAGAAAAAAGTTGTAGATTCTCGAATATATTTTATATTTTTTTATTTATCACTATATATCTGAAAAGATCTGGTAGGACTGTAAATACAAACCATTTATAAAAATCATTTTTTTATTAACTATCTGTTCGCTCTTGTATATATCTTTTTTTTACTTTTACCATGTGAACATATGAAAGTTGTCTGCTTTTTGGCTTTCTATATGCCCATGCTACTTCATAGATTTGTTTCTGAAGTATATGAACGCAGTTTATCAAAATGTAAGAACACGTGAAGATCCATACTTCAGAAATAAATCGTGAAGTCCTGTGAAGTTCGCTACAAGGTGCTAATACCAGCCATAACTCATTCACAGGAAACCACCCTTCTCCGGGGCACCACCCTTCTTTATGGTGCCATCATCAACACTTCTCCAGGGTACCAGCCTTCTTTGGGGTGCCATCATCAATACTTCTCCGGGGTACCATCCTTCTTTGGGGTCCCAACACCACCACTTCTGCGAACACTTCTTTGAAGACTTCTTCGAAGGGCAACACTACTTTTTTGGAAGATTACCAAGACTTCTTTGGGTTGCTACTACAACTTCTTCCCCTACTTTGGTGTGCCACCACCACTTCTTCTGGGCACCACTTTCTCTTCTAAAGGGCACCACAACAACTACTTCATGGACTTCCCACCGAAGCAAAGTTCTTGTTTAAAAAAGATATATATTGTATATATAGGGATGTACTGCATTCGTATACTGAAATAAATCTTTGTTGAACCCGAGGTTAAACCATTGTTGTCCTATTTTCATTTCTTGAATTTGATTGAGCACCTGGTTGCTATGGACAATATGTTGGTTGGTGGCTCATCACCAATCAGCATTTACTGTTACACACACATTTACAGGGTGATCTCGAGGACGGGGTTCTCAAACTATAATCCTGTGTATACACTAGCAGTGTATAACAGTCTAGCAGAAAACAAAGGATTCCCGGTTGAGTGGAAGCTGACCAGACTAATCCTGCCAGAGAAGGTGGATAAGTCTTTGAATAATCCTGAGGCGTATAGACCAATAAGTCTCCTAGATGTCGGAGGCAAGTTGTTTGAGTACTTAATACGTGAAAAATTGCATCAAGAAATAGATAGTACGGGTGGATTCTCAGATTTCCAGTATGGCTTTAGAAAAGGACGTCAAACACTAGATGCTATAAAAAAGTAATGAGCATTGCAGGAACAGCAGCAGTATGCCTTATCCGTCGACGAAAGCTTTGTGCTATAATTACCTTGGATGTCAAAAATGCATTCAATGGTGCTTCCTGGCAAGTGATCCTAAATAAGCTGGAGGAAAGAGGCATAAACCGAAATCTTTTGCACCCTATTGCTTCCTATGTATCAAACAGGAGAATAATTTTAGAGGCTGATGGTCGAACAGAAAACTGGGAAATTACTAGCGGAGTTCTTTAGGGTTCTGTACTGGGTCTAACTTTTGTGGAACGTTATGTATGATGACCTACTGCGCTCCAAAATGCCGGATGCAATTATCTTAATTGGTTTCGCAGATGATATCCCCATGGTAGTGATAGGGAGGTCAGAAGAACAATTGATGGGCATTGCCAATACCGGACTACAGCGAATAGTGCATTGGATGAACAGGAAGCGGTTATGTCTTGCACCACAGAAGACAGAAGCTGTCCTTTTAACTACAAAAAGGAAAATTGCACCTATTCAGTTTAAGATACAAGATATCGTGATCAAACCAGTCAAAGCGGTGAAGTATCTGTGGCTGGCTTGACTGTCAGTTAACTTTTGCTGAACATATCACAAGGATGATGAGTAAATCTAAAAGGACTGTGACAGCTCTGTCACGTCTAAACAAATGTCGATCTTCGAAAAGGAGGGCACTAAGCAGCGTCGTCCACTCAATACTCCTGTATGTGCACCTGTCTGGGAGGCTGTAACGCATAACAAAAAATGGAGTTAAGTTGATTGTATCAGTACTTCCCACATATAATGATGACACCATTTTATTATTTCCTATTTCATGAAACTATAGTCTGAAATCCCCCTGCAACTAAATCATCGCCCACCCGCCCGCAAAAGCAACATCCAACACAAAAACCCTCGTGAATAGTTTCTTGCGTCTCCCTCCTTAGAAACTAGGACGCTACAGTTTTTTCCTGCATGCTTCAACTGGACGATGCGAAATGATTAAGAGCCTCCAACCCGTCTAAAAACAAAGTTTGAGCTGATTTTATATTTTTGGTTTTTTGATTATTGCTGTGCCGCCACTGACACGGTTTTTCAAAAACAGAGTCGTTTTCCACTCTCGCCGTGGTAATGAATTCTGTGTCAAAATTTTATTAAAATCAATTCAATGATTTTCGCCTTACGCAATATACATAGAACGAAATAAAGTACAGTTCACAAAATTGGCTTCTGTAATGGGCAAGCCAATGTTCGGATGGCCCTAAAAAAGTGTAATATGCCGCTAGGTATTTCTTCTACAGGTTAATGGACAGACTGTTATGTATACCAAAAAATTTTCAGTTTTACAACCCCCCACCCCTCAACCGCCCCGATTTCGCCCCACTCAAAGAAAATTGAAAATGATCAGAAACCCCTAAAACGCCTAAAAACAAAGTTTTTTTATTATTGCCGCGCCGCCTCTAACCCGATTTTGCCAAAACATACGCGTTTTCCATCCTCACCGCGGTAGTAATAATGTGTCAAAATTTCATTAAAATCTATTGAACAATTTTCGCGTTACGCGGTATCGAACGATTTAAAACAATACTCGTACGTATACATCACAAATTCTAAGTCGCGTGGTTTCTATAATAAGCATGCAATGTTTGGTTGGACCTCATGCCGCTAGGTTTTTCATTCACATATCAATGGATAGCCCATTACGAATACAACATATTTTTCAGTTTTATAACCCCCCACCCCCACCCAAGAAAAAGTAGAAAATGACCAGGAATTCCTAAAACGCCTAAAAACAAAGTTTGAGGCATATTTGAAATTTTTTGATTTTTGCTAATTACTCCGCCCCCCGTATAACGATTTTCAAAATTATAGGAACATTACCTACTACGACCCGCTCAGCACATCGCTGCCCAAATTTCATCACAATCCATGCAGCGGTTACTGAGATTACGAGGCTAAGAAGAAGCGACAGACAGACAGACAGACCGACGGAAATGACTAGCATGCAACGCACCATGTCCATGAGAATATGTAGGATGATTTCGGGAGATGCTGTGATAGTAATTGCGGGCGTTCCACCGATTGATTTACAAATAAAAGAACGAGCCTATATGGTGGATCTCTTTGAAGTACGGCCAGAACGACCAGAGGAACTCTTATGGACTAATGACAGAAGGCATGGGACAGAGGGATATATGGTAGATGGACATATTCCTTGATCCCCAAAATTGATGAGTGGCACAATAGGCCCTCCGGAGACTACTTTCTGACCCAGACGTTCTCGGGATACGGTTGTTTTAGGAAGTATTTGTTCCTGAGATATAGAGCTGTATCCAGTAACTGCGACTACTGTGGTCTAGAAGACGTCACTCAACACACTTTGTTGGAGTGTCCTAGATGAGAGAACTGCCCCAGCCAGTTTTCGAGTACAACTGGGAAAGTATCCAACAGCGCAAATATGATGACATGTCTCTTAAGCTCACTACACACAGAAAAATCTGTCGTTCTGTCAAAGACATACGCTTGGATTCAATGGGACGTTACACTCAGCATTCCTCAAATACAGCGATGTTTTATCCAATGGGAAGTGTATAGTTGGTAACGAATTATATCGTATTGTCAATTCAACTACAAGATGTCATTGGATTCCAATGAATAATTCAATCGCAGCCTGTCGTTGAATCGAATCTGTGTTTGGTAATTGATTCCAAACTACTTTCTTTTCCTTGGACCAACAGATTTTATTGCGAGGAGAGCTGATTGATTCGTTTGGATGTTTAATTGTGTGATTTTGTATGAAGTTATGAGGAGCATGATATAAGAATTAGACATAAGCCTGCACCAGTTGTTGCATTATTACCTGAAATATAACTGCCTAACTAATCTAAATACCTCAAATGTGGGTGTTAGCTCTTCTAAGTCCCAATTTCTCAGTAGGTCCTCCATTTGATATATAACTGGTCACATTTAAATCACACAATTGCTGATGCAATACGCAAAACCACGAGATGACACAATACGGCTAACACCGAAACAACACAACGGAACAACCTCGTCCATGTTGACGGGTTCGCGGCCATAGTAACACTGAAATGATCCCCCTGTTTTTAATTTTACCTTCATTGGCTCGGGACATCAGTCCCGCCAAATACTGATTATAGTTCAGCGAACGACAAGGGCCATTGAAACAAAATTAACTTTTATAAGATGAATTATCGCTGTTGCAGTAATAACTTTTGTACATTGAATAGATTGTATGCTTTGCTTAAATGAAACATAAGGTAAATTTCGAAAACAAAGGGGTGTTTTGATTGCATTATATGTCAATACTGGTATTAGAAGGATTATACATATCGTTAGAACGAATGTAAAATTATTTTGAATTTATTGGCGTAAAGTAGAGCCCAGAGATATACCATTTGTGTACGTTTTGCGCTATATAAAAACTGCATACCATCTCTTAGTACAGTTCATCATTTGGAATAGATACAGTTTTGATAATATTCAATGGTTACCATTATTTTACTTTCGTACTCGTAACCAATTCATGGAATGTGCTTTTAACCAATTTTCTAACAAAACACAACCTTTTAGAATGGTGAAAATGAAACACTAAGTTGTATTTGAACGTAAATCTGTCGGATGACGTTCACGATGTATATTTTGACTGAACTATGATAAGACCGACACATTCCAGGATTATTAGCGACTCGATCGATGAAGAGGACCGGACTTAGTCAAATTGTTTGGGCAGGTATTGCTACCGCTAGCAACGCCAATCTGCTTTTACTTTTGTGCGTCACTTTTCTGTCTGAATCGGACGTTTTCTTCTGAAGTGTGACAGCTAGAGTATGTTTCGGCCTTGGGAAGATAATGGGATTTCACAGCGATGTGAATTACCCTGCAGCAGTGAAGCTACGTCGGCGGTTTGTCATTACGGTGGTGAAAGTAGTGACTATAGTACGGACACTGATAATGAATTTGAACAAAGGGAGGTGGAGGTAGACCAATTAAAACCTCACAAAAGGTCACATCTTAGCGCAGATGCAAAACAAATAGTACTAAATGATAATGAACTAACGAACGATCCAGAGAATGAAAATAAGGGGAGTATGATCAAAAAGACGTCACTTCTAACACACGTTCCATATCCAACAGTATGTGAAATTTTGAGAAAGGGGCCACAAAAGAGGAAGCGTAGGTTTGATGCTGCTGTTTCAAAAGAACTAGATCCCACGATCACAAAATTATTGAGGAATATTGTGTACGAAAAGTACAAAATTAATGAACTGCCCACAATCGAATCCATTCAAAGGCAATTGGCTAGAATGGGGTAACAGTATCCAAGGAGTACGTTGCAGCGATAGATTAGGAAGATTGGGTTTAGGTACAGAACTGTGAACAAACGAATGGCTATAATGGAAAGTGCAAGGATTGTGGGATGGCGGCACGATTACTTGCATAAGATAGAGCAATACCGGAACGAGGGGAGGTCAGTGTACTACCTTGACGAGTCCTGGTATGATACCCATAATACCGCTAAAAAGGGATGGACCGACGGTACAAAGAAGTGTTAGCTAAAAGGCGTTCCACCAAATAAAGGATCCCGTATAGTTATCTTACACTGCGGATCATCTGACGGCTAGGTCGAAAACGCACTCAAAATTATGTGGAAAGATAATTGAAGACTGCAATATAGACTACCACAAAAACATGGACTCGGGAATATTTGAGCAATGGTTTGAGTATAGCCTTATTTCCAATTTAAAGCTATTTAGCGTCATCGTAATGGACAACGCAAGCTATCACTCCAGACAAAGGTGCAAAATTCCGAATTCAACGTTATCGAAGGCGGAAATACAAGATTTTCTCATAAAACAGGATTTGTACTTTGAAGAAACTTGCAAAAAAAAAGTGAATGATTGATCCTCCACACTGAACAGTTTGAGAAACAATATGTCATAGAAAGCATAGCTAAAAAGTATGGTCATGATGTCTTCAGGTTGCCTCCCTATTTTTGCATTTTCAGTCCTATAGAATTAATTTGGGGGCAACTAAAACAACGAATCGAACGTTAAAATTGAGTGTAGAAAGGAATAATTTACCATATGGTTTATACGGTTATATTGAAATGTCTCTACCATATATTTATCAACAAATAATAAAGTTTCAAACATCTTGTTCAACCAACTGATGTATGAGCACTTTATTGGATGGAATAAACATTTTCGTTGTTGCCCACTCCAACGAATTCGAACGCCCAGTCCGACCCCGTTCCCTTTCTCTGTCGGCAGTTTTTGCGGAGATCCTCACCTTGTAAACAAATGGTATATCTCTGGGCTTTACTATACCTGTGATTACTTCGAATATAAGGGTTGAATTCTTTCAATGACATGGATTTGAAACAACTGATGTAAGTATATTTAAAGTGATGGAAAAACATCTATATACTAACAATTAATTGGAAACGCAACAGTATTTTTTTCTGTGTAGAGCCTTAGAATTAGGCGTATATTACAATCCGACACATTATAGAGAACAAAGAAAAGGAGTCACGATGAGCCTTTCCGAATACCTATTGTAGTTTGGATAAGGGTTAGAGCTGTAACAGCAGTAGAGACTACCTTCCTGTAGCGAAGTAATGCGCAAGCGGATTTCAGTAGATTTTTAGCAGCATTACTATAAAGTTTCTTGGGGTGTCCGCACTCCCTGGATCCTCCTAAATACATGCCTGCATTAGGACGAGATATTTTGTTGAATTTTGTCAGGAGACAAATTTTTGCAGGACAGCTAACATAGGCGTAGTTAAGTACGTGAATCTGGGGGGAGGGGGCTTAAGTCCCCGCCTAGATACAATAAACATAAACCCTTGTGGGGGCGGGTTAGAATATCTCTCATCGTATATCCTGCGTATCGTAAAAGGCGACTAAAAGGAACCGAACTACTGTCGGTATAAACAGTAACGTCTTCTCAACCAACAGCTTTGGGTAGACGAGTTGAGAAGAGTCTTCTTGTCCTTGGGGTGAGGAATTGCCCCTAAAGGCGGATGAACCAGTAGATACCATCTGGTCAACGGCAACTACCGTCGGTATAAATAGTAACCTCTTCTCAACCAACAGCTTTGGGTGGACAAGTTGAGAAGAGTCTTCTTGTTCTTGGGGTGACGAATTGCCCCTAAAGGCGGATAGACCAGTAGATACTATGTGGTCAACGGCATGAGGATGCAGAAAGCAAAAAGGGGAAACTACTGCATTAAAGATCTTAAAGATGTCCCTAGATAAATTTGTAAAATGAGTAAATGCATTTTACGAGTTCACAACATGTCTGTTAAGACATTGTGACTATGATGATGATGATGATGATGATGAGATACAATAAACTTAACAGAACCCTTTATTTATGGATTTGGGGGGGGGGGGGGGCTAATTCCATTCATGGGGAGCTAAGCCCCCAAGCAACCACCTAACAACGCCTATGATACTTCTTGTTTACAAACGGTGTCTCTCATTGTCATTAAATAGATCAAAATTGAATGGACAATAACAATCATCATTCCATTCAGTCCCGTAAAAGTAGAGTATTGTTGCTATTTCTTCAACAACGACCTATTCGAACGTATATCCTTGTTTGAACGACAATTTTTGCGATTTCTCACCACGGCAGCGCGCAGATCTGATTAAAATACAATGTTTACGTTGTCATGTCACACATTGAGATGCAATGTCGCTTCGAACACGCCGCACTTTGTCCGTGTCTCTCTATTTTAATGCATCTAATTCGAAATATTTCAGCCTTATAGGGAAAAGCGCATTGCAAGAAAAACGTTGAATTTATGTGCACGTTGTTGAATGCGCCTTCTACTCTAGGCCTATGCGAAATCGTATTACCGCAAGACATAGCTACCAATTTACAATAATATCGGAAATTCTGCGCGATCCTACTACACCATAAACGTATAATCATTTTTAGAAGTATTTGCTGATCTGATCAGGTTATAAGCCAGTCAATTTATAAATCAGATTCGTTTTTGTAGATTTGCGGATTGATAAGAATGCCTTTCTCCAAAAATTATCAGCCAATGGAAGTATATAATGTGTTACTAGTTAAGCTCATAGATCTATATTTTATCAAACTCAACGTTAGAATGAAAGCTTTCCTGCAGGGTCTTAAGTTTAAAATCGTAAAATCTGTAAAATAACTACTGTGTGTTTAAACGCATTTTGTTTCTCTTATATTTGTCTTTTACTCTCGATAAAGTCTGTATTTTTTTAAATTGTGTGGTGAAACTAAATTAAAAAAAAGGAACAGTATAATATAAAGGCCACTCAAACTATGTTTTTGGGAACGTTAAGGTTTTTTGCTTTTTTTGGAGTATTGAAAATGAGCTGAGGTAGGATGGGGTCTCGGATAGGGTAGTTGGGAAGCCCCGGAACACGATTGACACTAGTAATATGACCTGTTTTTAAATATTGAAAAACCGGCATGCCATGCGATTAAAGACGGGTTCTCACGATTCCGTTTCGCTGAATCAGTTTGACTGATTCAGTATTACTGAAAGCGACGTCTGTTCACACTGTTCAGTTTTCATGAATCAGTTTAACCTATTTAGCATTAATAAAAGTAACGTTTGCATTCATATTTCGATAGTGATTCAGTCAAACTGAATGAAAAGTGGGACTGGCTTTCAGTTTGACTGAAAGCACAAACCCACTGATCAGTTTCACTGAAAAGGTGATCACACGTTCATTATCTGTTCAGTATCACTGAATCAATCAAACTGATTCAGCGAAACTGAATCGTGAGAACCCGTCTCCAAGTTCATACGGAGAGAGATGTTAGAAATTATTTACGAGAGTTTTTGTGTTAGTTGTTTTTTTGCGGGCGGGTGGGCGATGCTTTAGTTGCAAGGGAATCTCAGACTATAACTTCATGCTATGGGAAAATAATAAACTGGTATCACCGTAATGTGTGGGAAGTACTGAGTCAATCAACTTGCCTCCATTTTTTTATTCAGGTCACTTTAGGCACTCATCAGGATAGAACCTGGTTGTTACGCGACTCATTAAGAACACAAGAGCATAGCATATCATCTGAATTTTCCAATAATAACCTGTAGATTTGAGAAAGAGTATTACCATTTTTATGTTTTGTGGTATAGATAAACAATCCTTCAGATTTTCTGCAAAGTTAGAGGAGTGGCGAAGATCCTCAGTTTCGCGACACTCAAGTAACATGTGAGTTATTGTCAAACACGCATGGCACATATTGCTGGAGGACCGCGACCAAGTAGTAAGTGTGAGTAAGTTATATAAAAATCTCCCGCTCTGAGATGATGTAGACGAACCCTGCGATGGATATGGTACAACAGCTTGGATGGAATTTCATTGTATTAGTACCCAAAAGGATGATAGAAAAATGATAAAGTTTTTGAAAATTGTGCCAATTACGCGGACTAATCTTCAAACCCAAAAACGTTAAAACTTTTCACATCATATTTTAAGATATCTTAGAAATGCTAAGCAAAGTTCGGGCACATCGTCTTAAGTTTAGCATTCGGCACATAGTAGATGGTAATCTGTTCAGGCATATAACATCTGATTATCCCGGGTTACAGCCCGTTCACACAATGCGGTCAAATCACCGTTTCGGTAAATTTTTCACACAATAAGCCTACGGAACGCGTACGGAAATTTCATCGTTTCAGTGGCGTGTTGTCACCGAAAACCGAATAGTTGATCCGGGAATAAAACCTAATCGGTGGTAAGCACCCAAATGAGACATTTGACTTAAAATAAGACGAATTCACAGTTTTGTGTTAAGCAATCTACGCCTCCTTCGACGATATCAATACAAAATTATAAACGTATTTACGTACATTGGCAAGGAGCGGGATTAACAGGGGAGGTAATTACACTACAGGAAATACAAGCAACACACCGTTGCGATGAGAACGCAGCCGTCCTGTGAAATTATCGTGTTTCCCTGCGGTCCGCACTGTTTCCGCGGTCATCCCTGGCAGCTAAACCGAACCACCGTACATTAACAAAGACAAGTAGGGTCACTCGCCGTGCCGAGGGGTTCTCTTCGTGCAGTCTCGTTTACTTACAGGGAATCGGACTGTGCGATATTGTCGACGTCAACGGTCGACATTCACTTTACTTATAGATCCGACCGATTGTATCCCGTGCACCGTGTCGCGTGTTAGGTGGCGTTAGGTGGACTGACCCTGTAAACCACAGCTGTTAGCATTCGGCTACTGCTCGAGATCAGCGGGCACCAGAATTCGCCAGCTTGCGTAGTATACGAGAGCAGAGTTGGAAAGGCAACATTGGGAGAGGGGCTTAGAGTGACCCTACTTGTCTACGTTAATGTACGGTGACCAAACTAACCTCACTTATTTTGAATGCATATTCATGTTCGCCGCGGCAATGCTTGTGCTTCTTATAAAGTACCTAAGTATCGGCCTACGGACGAGATGGTGTAGCACCCCAAACAGAGTCGTTCTTGATAGACGATCATAACGGAGCTCATCGGGCAATTGCCGATGTTCATCCTAGTAGTGACGGACTACTTAAGCAGATTTATCTCATTGTTTCCTCTTGGAAACACTAATGTTTGAGGTTCTCAAGACCATAATTTGCAACACTGGGCCGCAATCTACCTCTATACAGTTTTACTCACAGAGTTAACAGCCCTAGAGGGAGCCTAATTTGAATATTGGCCAGCCAACATCTATAGCGCTATTGCCACTCTTCTTCGTCTGCTTCCAGTTTCTTCAAAATCTGGCAGTTTCTGCAGTTTGAACACAAAGTATTCATCTGGGTATTTAACTATACATTCCAATATACTTGCAATGTAACTGATTTACGTGAAGATAATTTGTATTGATTTAATGAAATCTCCAAAATGGTAAATTTCATAGCGGAATGTCGCAATAACTTCTAATATGTCGTAAATCTGGCAACCTACAATCGGCGTGCCCTTAAGCTGTCATGTGGCTGTCATTGTAGTTATGGTTATTGCGTGTGTCGAGATTTTTGTGATTTTAGTGTATATTTGACTAACTGTGTGACTATTTGTGGTGTGAATTAAATTATTTCTGAACAATATTGTCATAATTGCATGATGAGACAACATAAAAAGTGCACAGTTTGCTGTAATAGCGACGAATCGGTGAACACTTCTTATCATAAGTGAGTATAGGTTTTGTTTTAGCTTTCAGTAGCGTAATATATGGGGATAACTGGGAACAAAAGTAACTTCACTCCAATTTGAAGAATAATAATGGTTGCTTAATTGTGCACTCATTACATTCATGTCAATCAACATGAATTTTCCAAATTCCATTTTTTAAACTATTTGAGGACGTGAAATGCAAAAATGTATGCCACATTTACTTACAGAAAATCTATCTATGATAATTTTTTAGAACTGGATATTACCTAATGCAATTATTATATTTTATTGCTGAAGTAAAAACGCGATGCAGTCATTCCAACAGGCTACCTTTCAGAACATTGTTAGATATGTTTTGAAAAACACTTCATGGTAATAATAAATTATCAACTGTTACAATGAAATTATAATAAGAGTAACTCTCTAAGTATACGCTAAATACTAATACAACTTATTGGTATCAGTTTGTAACAGCACAGTAATAATTGAATCTATTAATGAATATCCAATTTTAATATAAAGTCGCATGCCACTGGTAATGCCCTCAAGCTGTCAAAATTTCCGTTACATGTTGGCTGGTCAGCGACCTGTGCATTTTGTTGTTTACACTCCTTCTATAAGATGTTAACTCTGTGGTTTTACTATTTGGCTAGGTCTTACCAATGTCAGATCAAATTTACCGCCACGTATCATCCGAGAGTGATAAGAGCAGGAATGGAGCATTTAGGGTAATACATAAAGATGCTTGAGGGGTGTAAGGGGTAGTGATGCGCAAAATACAGCCTCTCCTGCCTCATGTCAACCTAACCTGCTCGAGTAGTGATCCCCATCACTCGGTGTACCATGCTCAGACTAGCGAGGCTATGACGACTGAGGGACTACTGGTAAAAGTAACCCCCCATCCACTGTTTATGCTTAGATGGGGTTAGGTAGAGTTCCAGTATCTAAATGTTGTCCATATTTCTCAGGTAAAAATTGGAAAATTAGGGGTTCAAAGTATGGTTCACCCCCCTTTACACCTCCGACCTTGCTCCTTGTGAGTTCCATTTGTTTCCTGAAGTCAAGAAAGAATTGACTGGTCGAAGATTTGGGTCGGACTTAGAGTATATGCATACAGAAATCTATGACCAGGGGATAAAGCAATGAGGTAAGTGTAAGGAATCGAGAGTGCTGTGAAGGGCTGCCGTTTAAGATTTTTAAATAAATATTTCATATTTATACTATAGTTCCAATCCCGTTTTTCTTTGATACATCTTCGTATTGTTTCCACGTTTACGATTTGATCCGCATGTGAATTTCTCCATTTAAATGTGCACCAGAAGAAAAATGTCGACGGCCGCTGGGACTCGAAGCCGCGACCTCCAGATGAGTACTCCAGCGCTCTCGTCAATTGACCTACGGTCGCCACACTACTGTGTGATAATCGAAAATTGACCAGCGCGGCATGGGGAAGGGTAGCAGGAGGTTCCTTCAGATAGCGATCGTCATTATCATGTTGAGTTTAAAAAATGGAGTCAAGTTGATTGACTCAGTACTTCCCACACATAACAGTTCCAACCAAATCATCGCCCGCCTGTCGTCAAAAAACATCCAACACAAAAACTAGTAAATAGTTTCCTAAATCTCTCCGTAGGAACTAAAAACGACACAATTCAGCTTCAACTGGACGAAACGAAACAATCAAGAACCCCCAAATTGCTTAAAAACGAAGTTTGAGCTGTTTTTATATTTTTAGATTTTTATTATTGCTGCGCCGCCACTGACACGATTTTTGAAACCATACGCATTTTTCATCCTTGCCGCGGTAATAATACTGTGTCTAAATTTCATTAAAATTAATTCCATAATTTCCATGTTGCTAAATTCAGAACGACCTGAATCAATACCTACCCCTACCAATACCAAATCCCTTGATTTCTGTAACAGCCAAGGCAATGTTCGGATGGACCTAACAAACGTCTATTATGCCGCTAGGTCTTTCTTTCACAGGTCAATGGACGCTATTATAAATGGAATAAATTTTTGAGTTTTACAACCCCCCACCCCCTAACCACCCCAATTTCACCCCCACCCAAAAAAAGTAAAAAATGATCAGAAACCCCTAAAACGCCGAAAAACAAAGTTTGAGCTATTTTTACATTTTTAGTTTTTCTATTATTGCCGCGCCGCCACTGACACGATTTTTCCAAAACATGCGCGCTTTCCATCCTCGCCATGGCAGTAATACTGTGTTAAAATTTCATTAAAATCCATTCGATAATTTTGGCGTTACGCAATAAAGAACGATCTAAAACTAAAACAACACTCGGATGTATACATCACAAATTATTCTAAGTCCCTTGGTTTCTATTATAAGCAAGGAAATTTTCGGATGGACCTAAAAAATTGTATTAATGGCGGTAGGTTTTTCATTCACAGGTCATTAGAGAGCCCATTATGAATACAACAAATTTTTCAGTATTGCAACCCCCCAACCCCCAACCACCCCAAATTCACCCCCACCCAAAAAAAAGTAGAAAATGATCAGGAACCCCTAAAACGCCTAAAAACGAAGTTTGAGGCGTATTTGAAATTTTTCGTTTTTTGCTAATTACTCCGCCCCCCGTATAACGATTTTCAAAATTATAGGAACATTACCTACTACGACCCCACAGCATAACGCTGCCCAAATTTCATCACAATCCATGTAGCGGTTACTGAGATTACGAGGGTAGAAAAACGCGACAGACAGACAGACAGACAGACAGACAGACAGACCGACAGACAGACCGACAGACAGACCGACAGACAGACAGACCGACAGACAGACCGACGGAAATGAGTGACGTGGATTTTCGTTATGTACACATCATAAAACGCCCAAAAAACGTATTATCTCAAAATCGAAAATTTTCGCGATCACAATACTCCCCTCACCTATCGGTGTGGGAAGTAAAAAGGAGAGAAAGCATAAGTATAGCAGGGACATTAAATATCGTCTGTTGGGATTATCCAATCTCAATGCAATAAAATCTGCTGTTGTCGGTTGTAGTTATATTTTATGAAGCAGTTCGGGTATTGAGTGGATATAAATTATTTGACGTTTCCTTTATACATATATCAAATAAAACTAGTCGTAAAAGATGGACATAGGATAGAACTGTTAAGAGTTATGGCAACGTCCCAGATAGCAAAGATACGTGAAAATGTCATACTCTACAGGTCACTGACTGACGTTACAAATGACGTAAATATGACTTAAAAATGACCTCCTCGTACGTACGTTAATTTTACGTCTCTGGTTATGTAAAATTCACGTCCTAACAAACGTCACTATCACATGATATTTTATAAATAATTTTGCTGCTCTTCTAAAAATAAAATATTGGTTTCATCAGTAACAGCTTTATTTTTATTCAATTCTATTAAACAAATCACAAAGTTGAATATAATAAAACATTGGTATACAATACACAACTTCTGTATCTCGTAATTAATACTTCCTGAAATGTCCACTCGAACATAAGCCATTTTATATGCAGCAAAGCCAGTTTTTCTACAAAATAAAAAATAAATACTCGTTAAAGTCCATTCTGTATAGTTGCACATGAAATATTTGAATTATGAATCAGTCATCATTAGTCGTCAGAATAAAATTGTCAAAAGACTGATGTTTAAAAGTTGTTCATGGAACTATCTCTATATGGAGAATAAACCTACTTGATTTAATTACATTGAACTAGCAGAACTTCAAGTAGAAAAAGACGAAGTGTCAAGATAATCACGAGATAACCATCACTGTTCATAAGCCAAAGCAGAGGGTTGGGATAATGAAGTAGGTTATTTAAGCGTTGTGGGAAAAACAAAGTATTCGGCAGCGGGGTGGCAGACACCATGGAACGACACGAAAAAAAGTGCCCACAAAACAGGATAGCAGCAGCATGGGGGCAAGGCAGTCAATTGCGCATGCGCACAGAACGTGTTATCAAGCGACAGCCAGCAGCTGTTGATCTGACAAATGGATGGAGATTTGAATTTGAACTCATGACAAGAGTGTTTTATGTTTTGCTTGAATCCTCGCAATATTTAGAAAAAATGTAAAATGTATAACTGAAATCTTTGTTAGAACGTACTTTTGGAGTGACACTTCGGGAGAAAAAGATAGAGAAAAGTATTTTTTCAATGTTGAGCTGAATATAGATATGACGCATATACACATTAAAAAACAGACTTTTAAAAATATATAGGAGTCTAAAGCTATGAGATATAGCAATATTTCAAACGAGTACATTAAACTGTCAAAATATGTAGAATGATAAAATATTAACTTAACAAACATGTCAATATCACGATGTGTTCGATACGTTAGTTAAACGTCACTTAGTAGACGACATTTTTTCGTCAGTTTCTGGTCTGCTGACGTCTTTTGACGAGCTATCACTAGATAATAGATAACAATAATTTGACATGCGTCTGCTACATGGGGTCCTTACTTCTTGCACCGGATTCTTTTTGCTGGTCAATATACGTTGGTCACACAGTGATCAAGTCCGAAAGCGCCAAATAGATATGGGGGTGTGGGCGGTTGGTGGTACCAGAAGGCGGCGGTAGGGAGTAGTGAGTTTTAGACTCCATATCCTTTCATCAGGACAGTCTGTCTTTTATACGTATGTATCCGCAGACTTTTGCAAAAAAGGGATCAGGTTATGTCATGTCCCTTTTGAACCATCTTCTCTTCAATTTCCTAGACATTTGGAGATCTTTTGTGATTTCTCTGCGCTGGCGAAAACAAGAGTTATACCGTTTTGAGATTTGTGCATTTCATGGTACACAAAAAAGCGCTTTGACTGTGTGATTGTCACATTTCTTGAGAGAGGTCATTCTTATCTTGAATGCGATAAGGCTTAATTAACTAGAAAAGTGAAATTGATCCACAGCAATGGATGGAAGTTTTTTGAAATTCTCGATGCAAACCACGCTCATTAGATGTTGTGGAATGCAAGCAGGACATTTTTTCGCCTGGACAGATTTTCTGGCGTCGAGCTACAAAAAGAAGTGCTCAGTTTCCACAAGACTCCTGAAAAAATTCCGTGTAACCCGTAAGCACCCACCAACAAGTAGTAAGAGAAGACTATAATGGAGCGAGATAAAGCTTTATTATTGCGGAGACCAATTTACTTTGGAACTATTGTATGACCTGTTGCACCTGCAGCTGCAACATCTGGAAAATTTCGTTCCTGAAGAGCATTAAAATTACTACTTATAGTTACCAATCATAGATACCAATAGGAGTGATGATTAATTTTATGTAAATTCAATTATTTTCTAGATGAAAAGATCTGACCGAAAACTGCAAGATATTTACTTTCTTTGCAGGGAATATAACTTCTCAGAACAGAAGAAACTGCTGCTCACACGTTAATGGCAGCCTTTCGTTTTGACACTTAAAATACGTCCGCAAGAACAACTAACGAGCAAGGGACATAATGGTTACTTTGTTGTCTAAAAATAAGCTAAAAAAATTTAGTTTGGACTCTTATCGTTCTTCCATTACTTTTTGTGTAGTTACAGTTTTAGCAATTTTTTGATAATTGATTGATAAAGAATTGTTTTGGGTTGGTGTGGTTTAGGCCTGTACTACACGGGAAGGTAAAACGCCGCGGTTTCCCCGCTAGCAACCGCTTGCTCCAATAAAACTATGCTATTCAAATGAGGCCGACTACACGGGCGTGTTAGCCGCGCCGCCTGCCGGTATCAGGAAGCGGTTCATGCGACTGCCTGAACCGCTAGCGTTTTGTAGGTCATCGGACTCCACGTGGCGAGAACAAGCTTTTTTACCGCCTCTATGAGTGTAGCTCCCTACAAAAGCGTTTTGCAATAAGGCATAATGTTTGACACTAAGTTCATCTTCAAAATTGATACTACATTTTGATACTAAATGCAAGACTTCGGCATACCGATGTGAGCAGCGAAAACGCCGCGTTTAACCACCCGTGAAGTATGAGCCCGCGTTGTGGCCGCTGTGTTACCGCCGCGTTTTGACGGTCGCGTCAAGAAATTTGGGAGCGGTTGCTAGCGGCGAAACTGCAGTGTTTTACCTGTTCGTCAAGTACAGGCCTTACATTATCAAATTGATATTGAATCGTCTAGTTATGCCAAATAGTTCATTTCTTCCACACTATACCTTCTAATGGGAGATTATCAAACGTTATAAATGATTTATCTTAAAACTCACTAAAAGTGACTTTGTCGATCGTTTTTCCCTTGTACCGTTTATTTATCTACAGGGTGGCCTGAAAAGAATGGACGCCGGTAATATTCTCGGTAACCAAATGTCGAGAACCACCGCGATTTTATCGATGCCAGAAATCACTGTAAACACATGATTCACAGCAGCAAGGAGGATCACAACCAAAAAATTAAGAACAAGCTCTTCTCATGCCCCAGTTTGTCCAGAACATTCTGGTCTGTAGCTGAGGCTGTTACTCAGAACTTTTCCTATTCGGCGATACCACCCTTGACCAGAGAGGATAAGTCTATCGCTTCTACTGCAAAAGAAAAAGCAGACATGTTAGGGAAGTTTTTCGCAGCCAACTCTACTGTAGACTTACAAGAAAGTTCTCCGACTACCACCAGAAACGTGAACTCGCGAACGGCAGAGGTCAAATTTTAACATTGAGATCCACCAAAAGCTAAACACAAAGAAAGCTACTGGTCCTGACCAAATTCCTGCCATTGTCCTTAATCGCTGTATCGCTGAGCTTGCACCTATTCTTTGCAAGCTCTTCAAACTATCGTATCAGCAAGACGTGTTTCCCTCTTCATGGAAGATTGGCTACATGCAACCCATCCCTAAGAAAGGCAAAAAAAACCGACCAATTATAGACCTGTCGCTCTTGCCAGCATCATGTCTAAGGTTATGGAGACTGTCATTAACATACAACATACAAGAATAACATCATAAATGATCGCCAGTATGGCTTCCGTAAGCACAGGTCTACAGGTGACCTCCTTGCCTACGTCACTCACTTGTGGAACAGAGCAATAGAAAATCATGGCGAATCCCGTGTTGTTGCACTTGACATATCGAAAGCCTTCGACAGAGTGCGGTATGAGGGACTTCTGGTCAAGCTCGCTGCTTATGGACTACCACCTGGCCTGCGCCAGTGGCTTAATAGCTTTTTAAACGACCGATCTCTGTTTGTTGTAGTCGAAGGCTGTTCGTCAGACGTATTTCCAATAAACGCCGGTATTCCTCAGGGATCTGTCCTATATCCTACACTAGCTACTGGAAATAACATCCAATCCAATCTACAGCTTCGCAGACGACAGCACATTAATACCGTGCATGAAACCAGGCAAGCCACTATCATTCCAGGATACGGTACATTGGCGATAGCAGCATGCCTCACAGATAAACGCGGATATCAAAACAATTGTTGAGTGGGGATTAGCAAATAAAGTACAGTTCAACGTATTAAAAACTCAGACAACAACACTTACAAAGAAGTCTCACGTTGGCTCACCAACTATGGAAATGGAGGGTCACCCGATAGTCGAGTCACCTTCCGTTAAGCTTTTGGGGATCAACATAAACAATAACATGTCCTGGCATGACCACGTCCGTCGTCAGTATTGTTAAAACGGTATCCCAGAAGCTTGGAGTCTTGTTCCGCTATTGGAGGTTGTACACACCGGGGCAACTACTGCTGCTCTACAAGGCACAGATCCGACCATCGATCGCTGGAGTATTGCTCCCATGTGTGGGGATGCGCTCCAAAGCACTCTCTAAAGCTTCTGGGCACTATCCAGAGAGCAATTAGACTGATCGGTACGCCTTACCTCACAAAGGACCTCCACAGCCTGGAACATCGAAGAAGGGTGGCTGACCTATCACTTTCTACAGATTCTATTACGGAAGATGTTCGAGTGAGCTCTCCCAGATAATAACACCAAAGGCTGTTCGAATGAGGAACACTAGAGAGGCTCTGCGAGTTCATCCTTACCAGGTCGAACCAGTCTCCTCCAGCTTTCCTTATTTTGGAAAACTTCGACGCTGTGGAATGAGCTACCGGGGATTTTTTTCCCGACGGCTACAACCTGCAGAGTTTCAAATCTAACGTGCACCAATACTTATCCTCTCACAGCGCTTCTACAGCGCCATAGGCTTTCAGACTTTGCGAGAGGCTGACCATAAAAAAAAGAGAAATCGCTGGAAAGTATTTGCAAGCCTCGCAAGTAGCCGCTAGGGGGCGTAACTATTACGATCAATCAGAAAAACGGCTTTTTCTCGAAAAATATGCAAATAAAGGTATATTATAAATTCTACCGTCATGTAGACTGGACAATTTTCGATTTCTTTGTTAATATTTTTTTCCTCTATCTTATAAGATGTAGTGGTCGGCGAATGTCAAAAATGTTTTTATTTAAATGGCCATAGCTTTGGTATAAATTGACAAGGCTAAACAAGCTATAGGTTTCGTTTGAAACAGCTGTTCTTACCTAATAATCTGTTACATAAAAGCTAACCAAGTTCATCTTAACTTAAGAGCTACAGGGCGGTATTTGACATCATAACAACTATTGCGTATTATATCGAAAATTTTAAATGGTACGATATATTTCTTTTGACATAGGTATATAGAGGACGAAATTCTTAAAAAGGCACAAGACTCAAGTTCCTAGCTATTTTCAAACCGAAGATATAACTAAATACAAGTATTATAACAAGTATGCAGTGAGTTTCAGAAATAATCGCTGCCCTATAGTGATACAGCCTCCGTCACAACGTTTTGGTAATCACTCCTTAGGTAATACTCAAGAAAAGCTTCTAGAAATTATGAAGTAACCGCCAGGTGGCCAATAAGATCTGTATTAAGTTTTCATAATAATGGAACTATTGAAACGAACAAATAAAAATAAATTACAGTATAAAGTTCATTTTTATTTCAATTATCATCAAACGTCAATTTGAGCTAACCACAAAGTTTTATATGAACTCAACAAGCAAAGATAGTAAGGAAAAATCAAAGTGGATAGATCTAAAAAATTAAGGCCAATTAACAGCAAAATAAAGCAAAACAACGTGGTATAATAACAAAGTTAACAGATAAAGTACATAAAACTAACCCACACGCGTATACTATACCTATTTTCAGTGTTGCTCTAGATGCTTAAACTGGCAGGATTATCTACCCGTGAATGGATGCATAAGTGCATCTAAAACCATGGACGCCATCGAACATCTAAGGCAACACTGACAATAGGTATGGTATGCGCATATTAATTAGGTTTATGCCTTTTTTGTTTGTTATCTTTGTTGTTATACCATCTTATTTTGATTTATTTTGCTAATTTTGTTAATTGATCCTAATTTTCAAGATCCATACTTATTGATATTTTCTTACTATATCTTGGCTTGTGGAGTTCATATCATACATTGTGCTCAGCTCAAGTTTACGTTTAATAATAATAAATATAATAATAAATTTGATATTGTAATTTATTTTTATTTGTTTCTTCTAAAAGTTCCATTACTACAAACATTGAATACAGCACCTATTGACGCCTACTACGCCACCTGTAGGTTATTTCGGAAAGTCAAAATATAATTTCTAGTGATTTTACTTGAGTATTATCTATAGAATGATTACTGAAACGTTGTGATGGAGGATATACTCGTATTCATATAGGGCAGCAATGGGCCTATACCACATTTTTGGTTTATTGGCTTAAACGAACCCTGACACCACGTAGATGCAATAAATAGTTTTACAAAATTTTATGTATCGTATTTATAACCGAAAAAATTGCTCTAAGTATTGAATTTTTTGAATCCATACACTTCCCGCCCAGGTCGTGACGTCACCTGTAGGGGACCAATCAGAGCTCACTGGTACAAAACAATAGCATCCGCTCGTAGTCATCAGACCACGAAAGGACGCTTCTCATTGGTTCTCTACATAAAGGACGCTTCTCATTGGTCCCCTACAGGTGAAGTCATCATCGGCTATTTCAAATTACAGTACAATTTTCTTTTTAGTGTCATTCTCATTTGGATCAAGTTTTCTGCTGACTTTTTACAGTAAACTTTCCTATGTATCATCAAAAATAATACCGCAGTAAATAAATTGATCAATTTGAGATCACGGTATAGGCCCATGATACTACGACACTGACAGATATGATCATTTGGCGGACAGATTTCGAATCGGTTTGCGCATGACGTCACCGTGTGACAAAAGTGTACAAGCACATGGCGCCAAAGCATTGATTTTTGAAAGTTTTATTTCGTTTCCTGTTATATCTGTCTTAGATATTTAATATTCATACAAAATGAAAATAGCTCATGTACGGTATAATATAAACGATACAATATATTGCTCTGTATCTGAATAAAAAATTGGTGAAATAGTTATACAGAGAATTGATATTAATCGACGCCTGACCCGTTTGCAGTAGTTCCGAGCGTTCTGAATTTCAGATACAAAAATTTGAATCTATGTACTCAAAAAAAATTTACATTGTGGAAAGCGAACAGAGCCAAAGCGGTCTTGACGTATTTTTCTGAAATCTTATATAAGAGGTTGATTGGTGTGCCTAGTGAAACCATCTTTTTGTGGGAAAATTTCTCGGGTAGGGGGGGGAATATTTATATACTCCATTCAGGAGCCTTTGATTACCGTTCTTTTTTTATATATAGATTATGATGTTGGGTCACCAGCTCTTCAAGCCAATTTGCATATGTATTTACAAATCTCTTAATAAAAGGTAGACAAGAAATAAATAACATGATTTTGTCATTAGAGGTTTTTAAAAATCATGAACAAGCATAATGGCATTATGTTTATGGCGAATGAATATTGACTTTTTTCTGCTAATGATTGGTGGAAAAATACATTACCAAATTTTCTTATTTTTTATATATTCAAATATATGTCACAACCGCGTATATGTTAAACATAAAATAAAAACGTATAACAATACAACAATACAATATCTTTCTGGGCATTATATTTAGCTAGTACAGGTGAATTCTCGTATACTAAAGATTCCTAGTAATAACAGGTTTTTCTGCAATTTTTTTCAAAATGTTTTCACACGGGGTATCTGTTTAATAATATGTTTGAATTAAAAAGTTTGATCCACTTGCAGTGATGGTTTCTGATGGCCTGGGTATAGGGCACATTATTTGTTGCTCTCTTGTGTTGTAGTTAGGTATTGATTCTGTATATATGAGTCTATGGGGAAATATATTTTGGACAGACAATAAGAACTGAAAAAGGGGTGAATAAGAGCATCTAGAACCAGCCTTTCCCTATATGAACAAAAATGAAATATCAAAATACGTTCTGCAACCGGTAAATCTCCAACCATCTTTTAGCGCATTTTTATTTTATGTAGCTTTTTTTTTATTCCAAACGTGAAAGGCGCTAGGAAAGCTGGATACACCGTCGCAGGACTCTGTATACTTATTACTTTATACAATTTTGAATTTCAGTTTTCTAATATTCGAGGTCTCTCTAATTTGCCTATCAAGAAATCGTATTCTGAAATACATTTTGCATCTAGAAAACAAGCTAATCTTTGCTTCATCAGTCACATACACATTCTCTGATAATTTGCTTAAATTCGCAAGATAGTTTTTTTTTCAATTATCAAGGCGTTTCCATTATAGTTGGAAAATATATGGCCGAGCTCATTACATTTTGCCAAGAACTCATCTGTATGTTTTTGTAGTCCACCTTCTGTTAAATGGTTGACCCAACTTAGAGAAGTATCTGTGCAATCTGGGATATAACCCAGTTTCTTCTTATTTTTCAACTTAAATGCAATGAAACCTGCCAAATTTTCCAAACCATCCCAAGTGGCGGTCGTGTGACGAATAGTTTTTACTTTTTTATTATTAGATCCCACAACCACACAGTAAACCATTGTTCAAATATGTGTTAAACTCCAGAATCGCAAATAATTAATGTTTTATCAAACTTTACTACGGTAAACTCAAGAAAATAAACTGAAAATGTTCGGCTGTAATCTGTAACTAAACGAGTAAACAGACCCCGTTTGTCACACGCTGACGTCACAGGTGGAAGCGAGACGGAAGACATCATGCGCGTGAGCATACCTTCTAAAGTCGTAGTATCATGGCATGATACTACGACACTGACAGATATGATCACTTGGCGGACAGATTTCGAACCGGTCTGCGCATGACGTCACCGTGTGACAAAAGTGTACAAGCACATGGCGCCAAAGCATTGATTTTTGAAAGTTTTATTTAGTTTCCTGTTATATCTGTCTTAGATATTTAATATTCATACAAAATGAAAATAGCTCATGCACAGTATAATATAAACGGTACATATTGCTCTGTATCTGAATAAAAAATTGGTGAAATAGTTATACAGAGAATTGATATTAATCGACGCCTGACCCGTTTGCAGTAGTTCCGAGCGTTCTGAATTTCAGATACAAAAATTCGAATCTATGTACTCAAAAAAAATTTACATTGTGGAAAGAGAACAGAGCCAGAGCGGTCTGGATGTATTTTTCTGAAGTCTCGTATAAGAGGTTGATTGGAGTGCCTAGTGAAACCATCTTTTTGTGGGAAAATTTCTCGGGCAGGGGGTGGAATTTTTATATACTCCATTCAGGAGCGTTTGATTACCGTTCTTATTTTTTATATATAGATTATGATGTTGCGTCACCAGCTCTTCAAGCCAATTTCCATATGTATTTACTGTATAATTCTCTTAATATAAGGTAGACAAGAAATAAATAACATGATTTTGTCATTAGAGGTTTTTAAAAATCATGAAGAAGCATAATGGCATTATGTCTATGGCGAATGAATATTGACTTTTTTCTGCTAATGATTGGTGGAAAAATACATTACCAAATTTTCTTATTTTTTATTTATTCAAATACATGTCACAACCGCGTATATGTTAAACATAAAATAAAAACATATCACAATACAACAATACAATATCTTTCTGGGCATTGTATTTAGCTAGTACAGGTGAATTCTCGTATACTAAAGATTACTAGTAATAACAGGTTTTTCCTCAATTTTTTTCAAAATGTTTTCACACGATGTATCTGTTTAATAATATGTTTGAATTAAAAAGTTGGATCCACTTGTAGTGATGGTTTCTCATGGCCTGGGTATAGGGCACATTATTTGTTGCTCTCTTGTGTTGTAGTTAGGTATTGATTCTGTATATATGAATCTATGGGGAGATATATTTTGGACAGACAAAAAGAACTGACAAAGGGGTGAATAAGAGCATATAGAACTAGCCTTTCTCTATATGAACTAAAAATGAAATATCAAAATACGTTCTGCAATCTGTAAATCTCCAACCATCTTTTAGCGCATTTTTATTTTATGTAGCTTTTTTCTATTCCAAATAGGAAAGGCGCTAGGAAAGCTGGATACACCGTCGCAGCACCCTGTATACTTATTACTTTATACTGTTTTACAATGTTAGTGAATTTTAGTTTTCTAATATTCGAGGTCTCTCTAATTCTCCTATCAACAATTCGTATTCTGAAATACATTTTGCATCTAGAAAGCAAGCTCATCTTTGCTTCATCAGTCACATGTACATTCTCTGATAATTTGTTTAAATTCGCAAGATAGTTTTTTTTCAATTTTCAAAGCGTTTCCATTATAGTTGGAAAATATATGGCCGAGCTCATTACATTTTGCCAAGAACTCATCTGTATGTTTTTGTAGTCCACCTTCTGTTAAATGGTTGACCCAACTGAGAGAAGTATCTGTGCAATCTGGGATATACCCAGTTTCTCCTTATTTTTCAACTTAAATGCAATGAAACCTGCCAAATTTTCCAAACCATCCCAAGTAGCGGTGGTGTGACGAATAGTTTTTACTTTTTCATTATTACATCCCACAACCACACAGTAAACCATTGTTCAAATATGTGTTAAACTCCAGAATCGCAAATAATTAATGTTTTATCAAACTTTACTACGGTAAACGAGTAAACTCAAGAAAATAAACTGAAAACGTTCGGCTATAACCTGTAACTAAACGAGTAAACAAACCCCGTTTGTCACACGCTGACGTCACAGGTGGAAGCGAGACGGAAGACATCATGCGCGTGAGCATACCTTCTAAAGTCGTAGTATCATGGTATCATGGTATAGGCCCATTGTTTCTGAAGCTCACATTACACTTGTCGTAATACTTGTTTTATTGATATCTCCGGTTTGAACAGAGCTAGAAAGTTGAGTGTTGCACTGGCTTTTTGAGAATTTCGTCCTCTATATACCTATGTTCAAAAACATGTACCATACTGTACTGTGTAAGGCTTTCGCGGCCATCGTCCAATGAATTTAACTGTAGCATCACTTTACATATACGAGGTTTCTGTTTATATTTTCAAAAACAGGAACCTGTATTAATACAAGATATAGGGAGAATTATCATATTCCTACTCCCAATTTGGAATTAACAAAATCCTCACCTAATTACAAAGGTCTGGAAGTATTTAATAAATTGCCTTCCTTTGTACGAGAATGCAAATCTCTGGTTGCTTTCTAAAAGCTCTTGAAGAAGTGGCTGATCGAAAAATGTTTTCATACTATTCAGGAGCTCATATTAGGTCCCTGAATGTATAGTTTTTATGCTCTGTAAAATTATATACACCTTCGTGTTCTGTTTGTACCTTTTACTTTAAAATCCTAGTTTTGTCTCTTTTTTTTGTATATGATTTTATTTAAAATCTATTTTTAACTGTTGTTGATTCATGACAATTCCTATACATCTGTGTATGTCTAGAGGAAGTAAATAAATAAATAAAAAAAATTTGTGGTTCTTGGGTTTTCAGACCGGCGCAGCGCCGGCGTCGTTTAGCGACTGAAGTCAGTATTTTGGAAGTCGTCGAAGTGAAATAGCTTCTGAAGATGCCATCCACTCGTGGTGGCAGAATGTCAAGCTTTAACGCTAAACGACACCGGCCTAAAAACCCAAGAACCACAAATTCATATATCATAATTTTTTCCTAGTAATGCATAATAATTGTTATGTCGAATACCGCTCTGTAGCTGTAGCTACGCAGTCAAGATAAACTTGAATCATTTTTATATAACGGGTGCAGGAGACTGATGACTTCCTCACCTTAAACCAACTCATCAATGAAACCTCTGCAAGCGATAATAATATCAAACAGACCAATGTTGTACATACCCTCAGAAAGAACTTCAAATTTGGATGTTGGAACGTCCGCACAATGATGGAAGCCTCACGTTTGGCACAGGTAGCAAATGAAATGAACAATTACAGACTAGATTTCATTGGTATCAGCGAGACAAGATGGAAAGGCGTCGGTGAGCTAGTAACCAGTAATGAAGAACTGTTTTTATATTCGGGAAAGTCACTAGATGAGCCTCACGAAAGCGGCGTAGGTATATTAATGAATAAAAATACAAGAAAATGCCTGCTAGAATGGTCTGCAGTATCAGATAGGATAATAACGGCACGATTTAACACCAAACACAGAAAATTCACCATAGTACAGTGCTATGCGCCTACAAATCAAGCAGCAACAGAACAGAAAAAGGAATTCTACAACAAACTCACAACAGTATTGAGCAAGATAAGAAAGGCAGACGTGGTAGTCCTATATAATGGGGGATTTTAAACCCAAAGTAGGAAGAAACAACATAAATATGGAACACATTATGGGCAAGCATGGACTTGGCGATATGAACAACAACGGCGAGATGTTCACGGAATTATGCTCCAGTTTTGACCTGGTAATTGGAGGGACATTATTTCCGCACAAGGACATCCATAAGGCAACATTGTACTCTCCCGACGGCATCACTAGGAACCAGATTGATCATATAGCTATTAAGAGAACGCGGAAAAGAGCATTACTAGATGTCAGATGTTTTCGTGGTGCAGATGTGGCCAGCGACCACCAGCTGCTTGTCGGAAGCATCAGAATGAGACTCTCTAAATGTGTGCAAAGGTTTACAAATAGGCCCAAATACAACGCAGAATGACTGAAAGACCCAAGCACCCAAAACACATTCGAGCAAAAACTGGCAACTAGAGCAGCAGACTTTGAAAAAACAGAAAGGATGGAATGGAAGAAATACCAAGAAACTATCCTGGAAGTCGCAGAAGAAGTTATAGGACGGAAGGAACACACGAGGAAGGAATGGACGACACCTGGAAATTAATTGCAGAAAGAAGGAAGAAAAAACAAGAAATAATGAACAACCCACAGCTAGGACATAAAACACTAGACAGCGATTACAAGAAGCTGAACAACGCCGTCAAACGGTGTGCCAGGAAGGACAAGCGTCAGTGGGCAGACAAACTAGCTCAAGCAGCAGAACGAGCTGCCTTAGAAGGCAACACCAAAAACTTATACTCCATCACGAAATCTTTGATTGGCAATAGAACAAAAATTCAGGCCACATTAAAAGGAAAAAATGGGCAAATAATAACTGATTCGAATGAACAGCTAAAGCGATGGAGTAAGTACATAACGGAGACTACATCCCTAGCTTCACAACATGACTGTGCAGAAGAAGGAGACTACAATCCACCACTGAACACAGCACTCGAGGTGGACACATCAACCCCAAGATTGGATGAAATTAGGAAGGCTATTGGGCTCCTTAAGTCAGGTAAATCACCAGGTCCAGATAATGTGCCACCCGAGTTACTAAAAGCCAGTATCGATCCCATTTCAACTGTTTTGCTTCCCACAATAACAGCAATGTGGCAAGAAGAAGAAATACCCGAAGACTGGAAAGAAGGACTGATTATCAACTTGCCAAAAAAAAGAGACCTCACGGAATGCAGGAATTGGAGAGGTATAACTCTGCTAAACACGGTGTATAAAATACTAGCGATAATAGTACTGGAACGATTGAAACCCTACATAGAGAATACTTTGAGAATTGAACAAGTCGGCTTCCGCCCAGGTAAATCTTGCATCGACCAAATAAATACATTGAGAATTATAATAGAGCAGTCGTATGAGTGGAACTCCCCGCTGCATTTAGTGTTCGTTGATTTTGAAAAGGCTTTGGACACAGTAATACGTACAAGTGTATGGGAATGCATGATACAGAAAGGCGTACCCCAGAAGATTATAAACATCGTGAAAGAGCTATACAAGGATGCCACAAGCCAGGTTCTTCACAAGGGACATAAAGGTGAAAGAATTAGTATCAAGCATGGTGTGAAGCAGGGATGTGTACTTTCGCCTTTGCTATTTAACATAGTGCTAGACTGCTTAATGAGAAAGGTATGTGATGGCCGAGGAGGCATTAGATGGGGACTGATGGAAAGCCTTCAAGATCTGGATTACGCAGATGACATCTGCCTAATATCGCACAATATCCAAGACACGAAAAGAAAGGTTGAAGTCCTTAAAACAGAGGCAGCAAAAATGGGACTAAGAGTAAATGTGAAGAAGACCAAAGAAATGCGGATTAATATAGCCAACCACGAACCTCTTCTGCTCTACAACGAAGTGATAGAAAGAGTCGACTACTTTGAATATCTAGGCAGCATAGTTAATAACACAGGAGGGACAGATCAAGATATTCAGCAGCGTCTACTAAAAGCAAGAAGAGCATCTGGGTCCCTTAACAAAGTCTGGAAATCTACCACGTACTCAATCAGAACTAAATTGCGCATTTTCAATAGTAACGTGAAATCAGTGTTATTGTATGGATGCGAAACATGGAAAAGCACAAAAGCCAATGAGCAAAAACTCCATTAATAGATGTCTAAGGAGGGTCCTACGGATTTTTTGGCCAAGGACAATCTCGAACGAGGACTTGTGGAAAATACCAGGGTTTAAGAAAGTAGGGACGGAAATCAGACAGAGAAGGTGGAATTGGATAGGTCACATTCTGCGAAGAGGAACGGAAGAATCTGTAGCTAGAATGGCGTTAGACTGGAACCCCCAGGGCAGCAGACACATAGGAAGACCAAGGGTGACCTGGAGAATAACGGTTACAGATGAGGCAAGAAGAATGGGCAAGACATGGAGAGAGATAAAAGCGCTTGCAAAGAATAGATCAGACTGGCGTCAGTTTGTAGAGGCCCTATGTTCCTTAATGGAATGATGGGACTATATATATATATTTTTATATAAGATATTATTAGGTAAGAACAGCTCTTTTAAACGAGACCGAGCTTGTTTAAATCCGTTATCTTATCCCAAAGTTACGGCCATTTAAATAATTTTTTTTTAAATTACTCCACCACTATATCTTACAGGATAAAGCAAAAACCGATTAACAAAAAAAAAAAAATGGAATTTATAGTATACCTTCATTTCCATATTTTTGAGAAAAAGTCGTTTTTCTGATTGATCGTATCAGTTGCGCCCTCCTAGTAGTCACTAGCGGAATTTGAAAATATTTTCCAGATATTTCTCTCAGCCGATTCACCTAATAATATATTTTGCTCGCAGTTATATGATTAACGTTACCGAGATATTGCTGGCGTCCATTCTTATTAGGCCACCATGTACAGGGTGTCCCATTTTGGGAACTTTTACGGGATATCTCGGTTATTTTTGAAGTTAGAGAGTTGCGGTTTTCGCGACAGTGTGCTCCTTTTTTGTGAAACTGAAGATGCCGTCTACAAAATTTTCATGGCCCTCTGGTTTTGGAGATACAGGCTTGAAATCGAAAACTATCGATTTTGAGACCACAATCGTATATCGGTTGTCCTTTATCTTATTAAAAAGTTTGAAAAAGTGTCTCATAGAACTGTTTCTGTAAAATCCAGTGGTGTAGTTTGATGTTTTCTTGCTCTAACCATTTTTCAGTTGGGAAGCAAACATATATATTTTTAAATGGAACAGTCTGTATATTATTTTTTACGTCAATCGGAAATAATTTAATGTATTGTAACATACTGTATATTATGGTATTCGTGTATTTGTATTAGTTGTCATTGATTGTCATACATGATGTAAAGTCAAAGTGCTAGGTTAGATCTTTTGAAGTGTAAACGTCATCGAATCGTCTAGAGTTTTCGAGAATGACGGATGGATTCCAGAAATGTCATCGAATGCTCTAGATGGTTCGATGAAGTATAGATAAGGTGCTACGGGTAGCGTAGGAGTCAGTCGAGTTGAGTTGTACTTGAGATAAGGTTAAGAGATATTGTATCGAGTTGTGAAGTAAAACGGTGAAAGTTACGTCGAGTTTGATTCCCTGGGTGAAGAAAAAAGAGGCCGTCGTGACAATTGGTGCCAGAAGTGTGGGATTATTCATCGAATCAAGCCAGGAAAAGGAAAGAAGAAGTGAGTACAGTGTCCATTAATGCCAGTAACCAGAGCTATGGCATCCGAAATGAATGCATTGATGGCTATGCTACAAGAAATGGGAAACAGATTAGAACAGAGTGCAGCGGAAACGAGAGCTAGCTTAGAACGAAGTGCAGCCGAAACGAGAACAGATATGCAAGCAACAGTCGTGAACCTAGAAGAAAAGCTAAAGCAACACCAGGACGAGGCAGTCGCAGATTTGAAGAGTGGACAGGAACTTGTGATGACTAGGCTAGAGGATCAGAAGCAAGCGGTAAGCCAGGCACTAGAAACTCAAGACCAACGCATTAGTGCAATAGAGACACAGTTCGCGACATCACAAAAGCAGGTGGAAGAGCTAGTGACATCACAGAAGCACGTGGAGGAACAGCTACAGCAGATGAAAGATCAGGTCAAAGAAATGGTCAGAGAGGAGCTGCGAGAGTTTAGTGCAGGTGAGCGTAATTTAACACCTGAACCACCCGTTTTTCCTGATAGACACAGTGGCGTAGTAGCAAAGCCCTATCCATATAATGGCAAAACATCATGGGACATTTATTATATGCAATTTGAAAACATCGCACGTATGAATAACTGGTCAAATGAAGAAAAAGCTTGTGTGCTGACATCCATGCTTAGAGACTCTGCCGCAGCTAGCTTGGAAAATCTCTGCTCATCAGATCTACGTGACTATGATAAGATAACATCTGCACTAAGGTTACGCTTTGGAGATGCGCACTTAACAGAGCTGCTACATGGTCAACTGCACAACCGGACACAGCAAGCCAAGGAGGATCTGACCACGTTTGCATATGAAGTCCAAAGCTTAGCGAAACGGGCATTCGTCAACAGCCCCGTCGAAACACAGGAATACGTTGCTGCTCGTCAGTTTGTCGAAGGCATTGCAGACGCGGAAGTTCAACGAATGGTAAAACTATCCAGTCCCATAAATTTACAAGATGCTGTGATCAAGGCTTTGCAAATTGAAGCTGACATAAAAGCCATGCGAATGACAAGGAGGGTGCGCGCTGTCGAGCAAGATACAGAAGCAGAAGTCAGGGCCACACCGTTTATTTCAGGAAGAAGAGGTGCTAGCTTCCAAAGAGACCCGGTTCGCACAAGCCTAGAAGGAGCTGAAAAGTTTACATGCTGGAGATGTGGACAGAAGGGGCATCTTAGGATAGGCTGCCGCACCCAGGCTGATAAGATACAAGCGGATGTAGAAAAAGCAGATGAATATGCGAACAAAATGAAATCTGTGCAAGACACGATAAACTCAATGAAGGAACAGTTTGACAGAGACATAAAGAATTTAGTAAAGAAGAATGAAGAAAGTATTGCCAAGCTTCAACAACAACACGGAGTAGCCATGAGGGAACTTAGAGCAGACAGGGATAGGATGAAGCAGTTGCTTGCCTCTCAGGAAAGGAGAAGTATGCATATTAAAAGCAAGTTTGAAACGAATAGAAAGAATCTGCTGAAGAAGGACGAACAACACGAAATAGCCTTGAGGAAGCTCAATAAAGAAGTTTCTGCTTTGAAGGGCGAAATCAAGAGATTGAAAGCTTTGAATCAGTTGAAGAAAGCAGAGAGGGAATGCGACCAAGTTAAAGACGAAAATGCAATGCTCAAACAGAAGATAAATCAGATGGAGGTTGAGTATGCATTCTGTAAAAAGAACTTGAACAACGCGATTGATAAAGCCAAAAGGGTCGGTATCAAGAAGAATGAGTTGAGAGAAAGGTTGGCGCAGCTTGAAGCAGAAAACAAGAAGCTTAGAACAGATTTGAGCGCCGAGGTCGATGATGCGAAAAAGCGAAAGGAAGATTTGTCTAAAGCAAGAGAAGTTGATAGTAAGACTAAACAGCGACTGGTGATTTTGAAAAACGAGAATTCTCGACTGAAAGAGGAGCTGGAAAACGCATTGGCTGAAGCAGAGTACGGTAGCTCCAGTATGAAGCATATGGAGAATAGAAACAGTAACGGGAAGCAGAAGATTACTCAGCTGGAAGTTGAGATCGATAAGAAGAAGAGAGAACTGAATAAGGTCACTGAAGATACAAAGAAGGGTGTGTCCGCAGTATTAGCGAAGCCATTTTACGATGCAGAGTTAGAAAAGAGATTGGCGCAACTGAAGAAAGAAAACCCGAAGATAGGAGCAGCGCTTGGCGCTGCACTCAAGGACTCATGGGATTTTGAACAGACCACGCAACTCAGAAGCGAGAATGTTAAGCAAAAGAACAGGATTGCGCAGGAGGAAGACGAACTCAGCAGGTTCAGAGAGGAAGTGGAGAATAGCCTGAGTAATGGGAAGAAGGAAGTGTCGAGAGGTGACAGTCGTCAAGGCAAAAAGGTGCAACTGAGGAGAATGACAACAGAGCTAGGAAAAGAGAATTCTGCTGGAGCTGAAAATGAGAATCGCAAGTTGGGCAAAGAATATCACAGTTACGAGGTGATCTGGTATGGTCTTGCAACACACGACGCAAGGAAGGGTAGATGTCCGAAGCTACAACGCCATGGGGAGGGACCCTACGTGGTGATGAAGCGCCTCAACGACGTAGTCTACAGGTTATGTACGGAAAGTGGAAAACCGAAGGTGGACTATGCTGATGTCTGTGGTGATACAAGAATCGAAGTTGTTCGTCGAGGACGCCGAACGCTAAGGTGGGAAGAATGTAACATACTGTATATTATGGTATTCGTGTATTTGTATTAGTTGTCATTGATTGTCATACATGATGTAAAGTCAAAGTGCTAGGTTAGATCTTTTGAAGTGTAAACGTCATCGAATCGTCTAGAGTTTTCGAGAATGACGGATGGATTCTAGAAATGTCATCGAATGCTCTAGATGGTTCGATGAAGTATAGATAAGGTGCTACGGGTAGCGTAGGAGTCAGTCGAGTTGAGTTGTACTTGAGATAAGGTTAAGAGATATTGTATCGAGTTGTGAAGTAAAACGGTGAAAGTTACGTCGAGTTTGATTCCCTGAGTGAAGAAAAAGAGGCCGTCGTGACAGTATATTAGTATGACTATTTTCTGAAAACTAAGCTCAAAATTCCATTTTTTACTTTATTTGTAGCAGTAGGCCATGACTAATCTATTAAAAATAATATCCAAATAGACAGTTATTATATATATAATATATTATATACAAGATACTCAATACTTTTAAGCTCAATTATTTAATTGTATTTCATACGCTACTAACTACTATTAGTGATAATGTTCAGTAAATATCACTTATTGTATTACATTACTTAAAACCAAACAATATTGTATCTGAAGAATAATTAACACACCATTAAATTTGAATTTGAATCAAAATAAAAACTAAAAACATCGAGGAGCTTTTAGAGATGTTAGTTGAAGTTGGAGACTATTTTCTAGAATGCAAATCTGGCACAATTCCTTATCCTTTTAATGGCTATTAAAATAATTATTGGTCTCCTTCATGTTATGGCGATTAAAAATTCCCAAGCTTGGATCCTTTGCAAATGTTGAAGTTTCTTAAACTTGTATGGATGGTAATTGTATTTTTTTAGAATAATTTCTGCAGTTGATTTTTGTACCCCTACAGCTTCTTCCTTGTGCTTACAAGATGATAAATGCGTTGCTTCTATGTAACCTAATACGTTTGTTTCCCTTTGCTCCTTATTCTCATTGAAATAAGTTTTGGGACGTGGTAGAATAAAGGATACGTACCTAACTATATTTATTTTTAGACGAGCAAATATATCTGAAAACGGTTGCTGCCTGGCTGTTTGGGTATCTAAGCTGCCATTATGATAGAAAATTGACAATATTTAAAATGAAAACACAGAAAGAACAGCATATTGGTCCAATCGAGCCAGGATTTGTCGAATTTTCGTCAGTTGGCAAAGATCGGTCGGTCGGGTCGTACTATCTTTTGCGTAGAACAACGCAAAACCTATAGTTCGGTGCAACAGAAGATCACAAATAATTGTTGTGGGGCAAGTAATTATTTCTCGTTCCTTACATTGCCTACTCCAAATCCTAAGTCCCGTATTTTCCCGAGAAATAAAAAATATACAGTCCACTTATGATCACCATTGCCTGACGCCATCTTGATAAGAACAAAAATTTTGCTGTTATATTTCTGGACAGGGTATTTTATCAAGGGGGTAAAATATTCTCAGGAATCGGCTAAAACATATTGGTATTTGATAAAATATGATTAAAAGCTGACAGTCTCGAAAGTTTCTTACAGATTTGTTTTTTGTTTTTGATAGACGACTCATAGCCCACTATCTACTCAATATTATAATAACACACTATCCATCATTTTAAAAAACGTATTTTGATTCTGTTGTTTCGATTTTGTAGAGTAATAACTGCTTAGATGCTTATTATTTATAGTGCTTAACTATGGCCTACTGCTACAAATAAAGTAAAAATTGGAAAAATCAAATTTCGAGCCTAATTTTCAAAACAACTTGATACCAATATATTTTTGAAAAGCTCGAGTTATTTCCGATTGACTTCAAAAATAATATATAGGGTGTTCCATTTAAGAAAATATATGTTTGCTTCATAACTGAAAAATGGTTAGCGTAAGAAAAAATCAAACTACACCACTGGATACAGAAAAAGTTCTATAAGATCCTTTTTTAAACTTTTCAATAAAGTAAAAGACAACTGAGATACGAGGGTGGTCCCAAAATCAAAAGTTTTCGATTTCATTCTGTATCTCAAGAACCAAGAGGACCATGATAATTTTGTTGACGGCATCTTTAGTTTCACAAAAAAGTAGCATACTGTGGCGAAAACCGCAACTCTCTATCTTCTAAAATAACCGAGATACCCCGTAAAAGTGCCCAAAATTGGACACCCTGTACAATGGACATGTGCAATATCTCGGTAACCATTAATCATATAACTTTGAGCAAAAAATATTATGGTAAGTCGGCTAAGGGAAATCGCTGGAAATTATTTTCAAATTCCGCAAGTGGCCGCTAGGGGCGCAACAGTTACGATCAATCAGATAAACGGCTTTTTCTCAAAAAATATGCAACTTAAGGTATTTCATAAATTCAACCATCATGTAGGCAGAATAATTTTTGATTTTTTTGTTAACAGTATTTTGCTCTATCTTATGAGATGTAGTAGTGGGAGAACGTCAAAGGGGTTTTTCTTTAAATGGCCATAACTTTGGTATAAGTTAACAGAATTAAACAACCTAGGTCTCTTTGAAAGAGCTGTTCTTACATAATAATCTGTTCTATAAAAATTATTTAAGTCTATTTGACTTAGTAGCTACAGGGCGGAATTCGGCATCATAACAATTATAACGCATTAGTACGAAACTTTCAAATAGTATGCCATATCTATTTTTATGCAAGTATATAGAGAACGAAATTCTAATAATTCACAACAAATGAGACTGTAATACTATCGACAACGATGTAATCAACGGAAAAAGACGGGTGTGATGAAGAATGCGAGAAATGCGAAGCAGAAAGAAAAAAGTTGAGGCTACTTATGCTAACAAACTGTAGTGATCTAAATATCGGAAACTACAAGAGAATTAAGGAAAAAAATGAAAGAATTATGCAGAAAAAAGAAGCGATAATATAATGAAAACGTCGTAAGGGAAATAGAAGAAGAGAGGGAAGCTTAGAGATAAGGAGATTAGATATTTCTAAGGACGAAATTCTTAAAAAGTCTGTGTAAGATTCAACTTTCTATCTATTCTCAAACATAATATATCAATAAAACGAGTATTATGACAAGTGTGAGTGAGATTAAGAAACAATTGCAACAATGTAGCCTCCGTCACATCGTTTTAGTAATCATTCTAAGTATAGATAATACGCAAGTAAAATCACTAGAAATCATATTTTGAGTTTCTAAAATAAACAGGGTTTTCGAAAGATAATAATAGATAGCGAAACATGGAGGTGGAATCGAGCAGAAGGAAAACTTCGGAAAATGGGGAATTAAGTGAAAAGCGAAAGACATAAGCTAACGATAACGAACTTTTTGCAATGGAAAGGTATATGAGTGAACAAACAAAATTAACCGTAAAAAAATATATAAAAAAGAAATAAAAATAGGCACATGGAACGTCAGGGGCACTTTGCAGGGAGGCGTTAAAAAATCTTACAGAAGTAATGGCAAAGTATGATCTGGACTGCTGACGCTGGAAGAAACAAAACAATATTATATATATTTCCTGTTTGAAAATAGTTAAGAAGTCAAGTCCTGCACTGACTTTTTGAGAATTTTGTCCTCTATATATTTATGTTAAAAGCGATATAGCATACCATTAGAACTTTTGTAATAATGCGTAATATTTGTTATGATGGCAAATACCGCCCTATAGCCTTAAATCAACTTGGATAATTTTTATATAACGGATTATTAGGCAAGAATAGCTCTTCCAAACCAGACGTAGCTTGTTTAATTCCGTTAACCAAAGTTATGGCCATTTATATAAAGACTTTTTGGACATTCATCCGCCTCTACATCTCACAAGATAGAGCAAAAAAATCTAAAATTGTCGTGTATGCATGATGATAGGGTTTAGAATATACCTTCACCTGCATGTTTTTTGAGAAAAAGCGGTTTTCTGATTGACCGTAACAGTTGCGCCCCCTAGCGGCCACGGCGGAATTTCCAGCGATTTCTCTTAGCCGATTTACTATAAACATTTTTTCTCGAAGTGATATGATTAACGGTTATCGCGATATTGCCGGGGTCCATTCTTATTACATACATACACGTACATACCTTCATCCCTCATATCTAATAATCATAGCTTCCATATTCTTTGAGCGCTTACATTCATGTAGTATCACTATATCTAGCTATAGGAATAGCTATCAGAGAGCCGCTACAATGAATGGGCATTTATTTTTCATGACAACTATAACAACCGCTATAATTATTTTCAGAATACAAATATTTTATTCTCTTCTCATCTATAAACTATATGTTCTTATATGACAAGAGATGGATAAACACTTTAACAAACAGTCACCGGTTATAATTATAGTTAACGTGACTTAATTACGCGCTGATAAACCGACCGTAAACCCCTGAACGCCTGAACTATTAACCATTTTTGAGGATTCCACGTCTCTTCTTGTTTAGCGGTTCTCACATTGTTCTCTTCTTGGTACTTAGGGATACTCTGATAAAAAGATTAGTTACAAATCGTGACAGCAAGTGGAGTAGAAAGTTGCTTGGGAAACAAAGGAAGCTCACAGTTAATTGAGATAATAAACGAGGTACCGTATTGGTATAGATTCCTTTTAAACTAAGTAGTCACAGATAGTTCACATTTCAATAGTACGATCCAGGTTATGCAGGTTTCGTATAAAGTGCAGATTAAAAATATCTAAAATAGTGGACAAAAATAATTATGTTAAAATATCTTACGGATGTAATTTTACATTATACACCATAAAGAGGCCTGTCTGCCTGCCTGTTTCCTTGTCTGCCGGTTTGTCTGTCTGTCGTCATTCTTTTACCCTTGTAATCTCAGCAAAATAGAAAAGGAATGACCTTAATAACCAATAAGCAGACTATCGAGATAAAGGAATGCGAGAAAAAGCGTGCAAAAATCATAAGATCAAACAAACTTACCTAAGTGATGTTCGATCTGGATTATATTACGGCCTCGCTGGAGCAAATAAAGAAGTCTGTAGTACCCCCGCTTCCGCGCCACTGGACCACAATTTTTGAAGAATTTGGTAGTACTCTGCCTGCCGGCGGTGCCTGGTTCCTTATCGCTCAGAACTGCCAGTCGTTTTTAAAGTTGTTGTTGCAAGAAGGGGTTATAAGTTTGTGTATCTTCCAATTTATAGGGAAGGGAGGGACTTTATTTGCTCCAGCGAGGCCGTAATATAATCCAGATCGAACATCACTTAGGTAAGTTTGTTTGATCTTATGATTATATTACGGCCTCGCTTCCGCAAATAAAGAAGTCTGTAGATGTTTAAAGTAATTTGCAACAACAAATGAGGTCAAAATATTATATTTATGCATGACCTAGTAACAACAATTTAGTATCTTATCAAAAATAAGCCTGCTTCCCAGAATTCCCAGAACACCCAGAAATAAATACATAACATTACAACTAAGTAGAAAACACAACCTTTGCAAACTGCTCATTGTCAACTAAAGGCCGGTTATAGAAGTTTGCGAACGTTCTGGAATTGTGAGACCAACCCGCCGCTAAACGGATGGCTTCAAAACTAACACCTGCTCTTGCTGCAGAGGAGGTGGACGCATGCCTTGTACTTTGCGGCTTGAATATTGACATGTCCAGCCCACTTCTTTCTAACATGTCTTTGATCCATCTGCTAATTGTAGGAGTAGATGCTTTTCGATGCGGTTTTTTGAAAGTAATAAAAAGCCAATCACACGAGTTTCTCAAACCTTTGGTGACGTTCAAGTATCTAATGAGAGTGCTTGCTACACATATCTGAGGTTCGTCATTAAAGAATGGCAAATTTAATATGGGCTGTGATCTGTTGATTGAAGATGTTTTTATGCGGTCTGAAATCTTGATTAAGACTTTTTGGGGTTGAATTGAAATGTTACTAACTTTAATCAATGCTAATGTTTGTAACCTTTGACCGGTAGCTAAGGCCAACAAAACTGCAAGTTTCTTACTCAAAGTTTCGAGGGACAGGGTTTCCGTATTAAGCGTCTTCACAAGAGATAACACTATCTGTGGATCCCAAATATTTTCATATCTCGCCTTTGGTGGTCTTTTACCAAAGACACCTCTGAAAAAGCGCTTCATTCGAAAATCCTGTCCTAAGTCTGGCCCTGCGATCTGAGATATAGCCGATCTATAAGAATTGAGAGTACCATAGGTAGCTCCTCTATTGAAGTGAAATGTTAAAAATTCCAGAACGTTCTCAACAGTTACTTGGTATGGGTTAATGTCTTTGCCTACGCAAAATGTCCACCATAGGCGAAGGCCCCCATTATATTGTTTCAAGGTCACATCGGTGATCGAAGCCAAACATATGTCCAATGCCTCTAAGGGCACTCTCCCTTATAATAGCGCCTCCCTGACGACTTCCCTGCTACCAGGGTAAGATTTCTCCACAATGGGTGGGGGACTCCGCTAAATGAAAGTAAATGCACGTTAGGAGTAAAAATTAAGGGATCTCCTATCAATAAGGTCTTGAATATAGGATACCAAGGCTGTGAACACCACTGAGGTACAACAATGATGCCTTCAGCCTTGTCCTTGATTATTTTTTGTAATACTTTTAATATTAGTGAAAAGGGCGGGAATGCATAAAAGGCCATTCCCTGCCAATGTAAGGTGAAGGCATCGACGTTGTAAGCCTCTGGATCTCTAAGCCAAGATATAAAAATTTCACATTTTTTGTTGATACGACTTGCAAATAAGTCAATTTTTGGGACGCCAAACTTATCAACAATTTTTGAAAAGGCGAACTCTGAGAGGGACCATTCAGTTTCCATATGGACCTGACGAGAAGCCCTATCAGCGTCTACATTTGTTGTCGAGTTAATATATGATGCAAAAATGATTATTTGTTTCTCCTCGCAGTAGTTCCAGATTTTTCGCGCTAATCTGTTCAGATTTGTGAACTTAACACTGCCAAATCTGTTAATAGTGGATACTGCAGTGGTGTTATCGATTCTACATAAAACATGGCAATTAGAGAGATTTTTGCTAAAACATTTTAAGGCAAAAAGAGCCGCTAATAGTTCTAGTTCATTAATATGCTTATGTTTTTCTCTAGTTGACCAGAACCCAAAAATAGTCTCGCTGTCACAATGTGCTCCCCAACCCGATTTTGAAGCATCAGAAAATATTTCAATAGCAAATTTTTCATGGTGAATATAATTATATGATAGGTCTATGTGGGCAAGCCACCATGAAAAATCAGGCGACAAATGTGGAGCAATATTCATCTTGGCATCATAGTTACCATTAACTCGATTAAGTGCTTTGAGTTTTTCACGTTCAAATAATTTAATGTACAAAAACCCATATCGAATGGCTGGGGCTGCTGAGACCAAATTGCCAATAAATTTTGAAAACTCTCTTATCACACATGCTTTTTTTGTGGAAAATTGTTGTATCAGTTTTTTCAACTTAGCCCGCTTTTTTTGAGGTAATGATATAGTCATATTACTTGAATTATATTGAAACCCAAGAAATTTGCAAATTCGATCTGGATTAAGAGCACTCTTTTTATAGTTTATAAGAAACCCTAGGTGTTCTAATAGCCTGATAGTTTCCCGTGTATTGAGTGCACATTCTTTGCGTGTTTTTCCAAGAAGTAAAAAATCATCCAAATAATTAACAGAGAGAAACCCATTTTTTCTCAGATGATATATAACTGGTCTTAAAATTTTTGTGAATATCTGTGGAGCGCAGGACAACCCAAATGGTAAGCAGTTATATTCATAAATTGAGCCCTTAAAACGAAATCTCAGGTACTTTTTATGTCTATTATGTATTGGCACTAAATAATAGGCGTCTTGCAAATCAATGTTCTGCATATAACAGTTGGGTGTAATGACCTGAGAAACGGTCTTGTGAGTTTCTAATTTAAAATGAGAAGTCCTTAAAAACTCATTGAAGGACTTCAGATTAATAACTAATCTGTGAGATCCATCTGGTTTTGGTATAATGAAAACATTTGATATAAACTGATCTTTATCGGGTTTTACCAGCGATAACACTCCCTCCTGTAGCAATTTTTTAATCATGTTATCAATAACGCCACATTCTTTTTGTGACCTTTCTGGCTCTACAGGAGGTATTATTTGTACGGGTTTTTCAATAAGAGGAATTTTAAGACCATTTATGTAAGATATCACCTTGCTATGGAAACCAAGGTCCTTCCACCTTTGGGAAAACAAACTTAGCCTGCCGCACGGCTTACTAACCCCTAATATAGGCGTCGTCTCTCGACGCTGCTGCTGTGACGATGAGTTGAATATGCACGATGATTCTTGGTCCTTTTGTGAGTGTTGTTTGGTTGTGCGTTGTTCGGTAGTGGAGTGCGTCTCTGGAACCTGCGACCCATCTGCTGCACCCCTTTTGCAAATGGGTGACGAAAGTTTCCCTGTTTTGAAGTAGAGGCTAAGGTGGAACTCGGCTGCCTATTTTTCTTGACCTTCAGTTGCTCACCCGACTTCTCAAGTTTTTTAGCAGCCTCTATTGTGTTTTCTAACCCTGTACCGAATAACCACTCCGAGATAGTAGTATTCTGTAGGGTTTCCTTGAGATCCTTATTCAAATTTAATAGCAGAAGTTCTCTTCGTGAAACTGATTCATGATGAAAAACGTCACAAAGCAGGCGTAAGGCGTCATTGGAAGTCTCTATGTATCTAAGGTTATCCTCCCCACCCTTTTTAGCCAAGTCGGATGTAAATTGGACTAAGGCGGAAATGACCGCTGCAATCTGTTCCTGTAGTGTGGATAAGCGATTATCTCGTTTTAGAGTGTTTTCTTGAATGGCAACTTTCACCTCAGGGTTCAGTTTGGGAGGTACAATCGCCTTCATATTCTCTGGAGGAAGGTATTTTTTAATGAGATCCACCCTTGCCTCCTCCTTCAGCCCACTTAGCAAAACCTTCTCATAGCGTGGAACCAACTCCTCCAGAATTGGTTCAGAAAAACACTCTTCTGGAAGCTCTGCGTCGCCAAGTATTGAATTAATATTCACTGTTTCGGGTACCAAGTTATCTGTAACAACCAAGAATTTACTTTTACCATTTTACCACTCTAGGTTTGCTACAAATATTTTGCAATAAGCAGCTGATGTCGTACCTGCGTCACTCTAGACTGAGGTCAACTACAATAAAACATTTTTACCACTCTAGGCAAAAGTTTAGTAAAACATGGTCACTCTAGACACATGAGTATATCGATGGTGCTGTAAGACCATTGTGAGACACTCGGCATAAGACATTTTACCACTCTAGGTAAAAAGTTTAGTAAAACATTGTCACTCTAGACACGTGATTATGTCGGTGCTCTGAGCCACTCTAGGCTCTAGGCACATCACACGATAAATTAATTCCTCTGATGAAAATGATGTTGTACCTACCAGTGCCGCCAGTATTTGAGTGAGCATCTGTAGGTGCCCTCGACTCATCTTCATATGACGAGAAATCATCGGAATCCACAATGTCACTATGGGATGCATTATCACTTGCTGAATAATCTGATGAATGGACCGGTGAACGACGACGTCGCTTTTGTCTTTGTTCTATCACATTTAACCGCTGCATCACTGATTCTAACATTATCTTGATTTCCGCACCATCCACTTTCTCCGAACTTCTCGATCTTTTCTTGCCTCGAACCTTTTCCCCGGACATTTTTCACGAGGTTGAGCAATATGTAAACAACGCGAAACGTGTGGCATATATGGCACAAAAACGAAGACTGGCAGTTCTGAGCGATAAGGAACCAGGCACCGCCGGCAGGCAGAGTACTACCAAATTCTTCAAAAATTGTGGTCCAGTGGCGCGGAAGCGGGGGTACTACAGACTTCTTTATTTGCGGAAGCGAGGCCGTAATATAATCGGAAAATAAAAGATAGCAAATTGTTAATCGGTACATGGAATGTGAGAGGAACTTACACAGCAGGAGCCCTTAGACAAGTAGTCAGAGAAGGTAGACAGTATAAGATGGACATTGTTGCCCTACAAGAGAAAAAACAATCAGCATCAAATATTGTAGATATAGATAGTATGATTTTATTTGAAAGTGGTGGAAGAGACCATAGGATGGGAGTGGGATTTCTCGTAGAAAAATGGAGTCAAGTTGATTGACTCAGTACTTCCCACACATTACTGTGATATCAATTTATTATTTTCCCATAGCATGAAGCTTTAGTCTGAGATCCCTTGCAACCAAATCATCGGCAGCCTTCCCTCCCCGAAAATTGTCTTATGCCGCTAAGTCTTTCCTTCAGAGGTCAATGGACAGCCTAAAACATCTAAAAACGAAGTTTGGGTTGTTTTCATACTTTTAGTTTTTTGATTATTGCTATATACGCTGCCACTTACACGATATTTAACAAACATACGCGTTTTGCATCCTCACCACGGTAATAATACTGTGTCAAAATTTAATTAGAATCAATTTAATAGTGTCCACGTTACAAAACACAAAAAGATCTAAAGCAATAAATACTCGTATGTATGTATACAGAAAATTCTAAGTCCCTTAGTTTCCGTAATACGCTAGGCAATGTTCGGATGGACCTAAAAAGTTGATTTACGTCGCTAGGTCTTCCTTCACAGGTTAGTGGACAGCCTATTATGAATACAAGAAATTTCTCAGTTTTTCAACTTCCCACCCCCTACCCACCCCAATTTCACCCCACCCAAAAAAAAAACGCAGAAAATGATCAGGAACCTCTAAAACGCTTAAAAACGAAGTTTGAGCTGTTTTTACATTTTTACTTTCTTTCATTATTTCTGCGCCGCCATTGGCACGATTTATAAAAACCATACGCGTTTTCCATCCTTGTCATGGTAGTAATACTGTGTCAAAATTTCATTAACATCAATTCAACAGTTTCCTTGTAACACAATATAGAAGGATCTAAAGCAATACTCTCGTATGTTTCCACCAGAAAAAATTCTAAGTCCTTTGGTTTCTGTAATAGGCAAGGCAATGTTCGGATGGACCTAAAAAAGTTATTTATGTTGCTAGGTCTTCCTTCATGGGTCAGTGGACAGTCTATTATGAAAGCAACAAGTTTTTCAATTTTACAACCCCCCACCCCCCAACCACCCCAATTTCACCCCCACCCAAAAAAAAGTAAAAAATGATCAGGATCCTCTAAAACGCCTAAAAACGAAGTTTGAGGAATATTTAATTTTTTTTGTTTTTTGCTAATTACTCCGCCGCCCCTGCACCGATTTTCAAAATTATAAGAACATTACCTACTACGACCCCCCAGCATATCGCTGCCCAAATTTCATCACAATCCATGCAGCGGTTACTGAGATTACGAGGACACAAAAACGCGTACAGACAGACCGACAGACAGACAGACCGACAGACCGACAGACAGACAGACCGACGGAAATGAGTGACGTGGATTTTCGTTATGTAGACATCATGAAACGCCCAAAAAGTGTATTATCTCAAAATCGAAAATTTTCGCGATCACAATACTCCCCTCACCTATCGGTGTGGGAAGTAAAAAACAATTAAAAAGAGCGTGATGAAATTCAGTCCCCTCACAGACCGAATATGTTCTATAAGATTGAGAGGAAAAGATAGAAATATTACTATTATTAATATTCCCCCCTCCTCGGAAGATAAACAGGAGGACGAAAAAGAACTGTATTATGAGATGTTGGCGAACGAGTATGAAAAAATACTGAAACGTGACATAAAAATTGTATTTGGGGATTGCAATGCTCTGATAGGGAAGGAGATTATATATAGAACAATAATAGGGATTCACAGTAAACATGACTTGTCGAATGTCAATGGGCAGCGATTGATTATTTTTGCAGCAGAACGGGATATGGTAATAAGGAGCACACAAATTCAAAGAAAGGAAATTTATAAAGGAATCTGGAAACCCCCCAACCGAAGAGTAATAAATCAAATAGATCATGTGCTAATAGAAAGAAAACACCTGCACAAAATTACAAATGTAGGAAGTAAGAACCCATTAGAGATTTCTGGGAATTTTAAGAAGAACGTAAAGAGAAAAAGGAAATCTGATATAGAAAAATTAAAGGTGTTAAGAATAAGAGATCAGTACCAACAAGCTATAAATAAAAGATTAGAGAAAACATGCCGTGTAGAAGAAATCGGTGATATGTGGAGGCAGCTAAAACAACAAATGAGATTGTGATACTATCAACAACGATGCAATCAAAGGGAAGAGACTGGTATGATGAAGAATGCGAGAAATGTCAAGCAGAAAAAAAGAATTTAGGGTTAGTTATGCTAACAAACGGTAGTAATCTAAATGTCGAAAATTACAAAAGAAGTAAGGAAAAAAATGAAAGAATTATGCAGAAAAAAGAAGCGAAAATATAATAACAACATCGTAAGGGAAATAGAAGAAGAGGAGGAAGTTTAGAAATAAGGAGATTAGGACTTTCTACCAAGAAGCACAGAAAATGGGGAGATGATATTGTAGTATGCAAATATTTTTGAAAAACAAAGATGGAACGTTAATAGCAGACAAATACGCAATACCAGAAACGTGGAAAGATCACTTTGCTAATCTGTTGAATGAGGAAGAGATAGAAAATCAAGAAACTCAATTAGTGAGAGATGGTGACGCAGATAGTCTGGAAGTTCCTACATATGAATAAATAGATATCATATTACAAAATATGAGGAACAATGGAAGCCCTGGAGAAAGCAATATAACAGCAGAAATGTTAAAAGTTGGAGAAGAAAAGCTTAGAAGAAAGATCCACGAAATGATGAGAGAAATATGGCTAAAAGAACAAATGCCGGTAGACTGATGAAATGCTTTAATATGTAAAATATACAATGTGTTCCACCATCGTGTCGACAAACTACGAGGTATGAAAATACAATTAAAGTTATCGAGAAAAAAATGCGGAAAAAAAGGGGTCAACCTTTTAATTAATTTTTTATTACATTTAAAATTTCTGTATCACGACTCCGTGGGCTCACGCAGTTGTAGCACCATAGCTTGATTATATATCGACCGATTCACGACATTTTGGACTCATTTTATAGGAGAATGACTGAGCATATCAAATAAAGCAAAAAAAGATAATACCTGACAATTTCTAAGGCTAAACAAATTCACCAAACTGAATTTTTTTTTGAAGTGCACTTCTTTGGGTTACTTACAAATAATTTGAAAAAATCCGTATTAGTGCCTATTTATGAAGACATTTTAATGTTTAGCAGGATGTTTTCTGTCTTACCACATGCAATTTCTGTATATAACGCTAAAATTTTCGACAGAATAGGCCTTTTTGTATTATGACTTCTGTATCACAGCGCCATGTGTTCACGCAGTTGTAATGCCATATCTTGATCATCCATCGAGCAATTCACGACTTTTTGGACTCGTTTTATAGGGAAATGACTGGGTATATCAATTGAGGTAAAAAATACAATATCTAACAATTTCTTAGGCTAGAAAAATTCACCAACCCGAAATATTTTTTTTTTAATGCACATCTTTGGGTTACCTACAAATAATTTGAAAAAATCCGTATTAGTGCATTAGTGCCTATTTATGAAAACATTTTAATGTTTAGCAGGATGTTTCCTGTCTTACCACATGCAATTCGTGTGTGTAGCACTAAAATTATCGACAGAATAGGCCTTTTTTTATTATGACTTCTGTATCACAGCGCCATGTGTTCACGCAGTTGTAACGCCATGTCTTGATTATCCATCGAGAAATTCACGACTTTTTTGACTCACTTTATAGGTAAATTACTGCGTATATCAATTAAGGTGAAAAAATACAATATCTGACAATTTCTAAGGCTAAAAAAATTCACCAAACTGAAAAAAAAATTTTTGTAATGCACTTGTTTTGGTTACTTTACATGAACAAATGTGATTATTTAGTATTTAAATTAATCAACGAAATTTTCAAAATGTCCGCCATTTTCATTTAGGCACGCTTGACTTCTGAAACTAACGCTCTGGGTTACTCGACGCTAAGCTACGCTCCAGTCTGTTTTCTTTGATTTCCAAGTGATTCCAACATATCTCATTTCAATGAGTTGCCTTTCAGTCATTTGGCGGAATGCTAATTAAGATAATACTACAAATAGAAATAATAAAATTTGTTCATGTAAGTTGCATTTAAGTAATAATCTGTACCGAAGTCCAATAAAGACCAGACTCTCGTTTATTTCAAAATTAGTCGTAATAAAAAAGCCTATTTCGTCGATGATTTTAGTGCTACATGAACAAATTGCGTGTTGTTAGACAGGAAACATCCTGATAAACATTAAACTGTATTTACAAATAGGCACTAATATGGCTTTTTTCCAAATTATTTGCAAGTAACCAAAACAAGTGCATTACAATTTTTTTTAAGGTTGTTGGATTTTTTAGCCTTAGAAATTGTTGGATATAATTTTTTTGCCCTACTTGATATGCCCAGTCATTCCCCTATAAAATGGGTCCAAAACTTGTGAATCGCTCGATAAATAATCAAGATATGGCGTTACAACTGCGTGAACACATGGCGCTGTGATACAGAAGTCATAATACAAAAAGGCCTATTCTGTCGAAAGTTTTCGCGCTACATACACAAATTGCATGTGGTTAGACAGGAAACATGCTGCTGAACATTAAACTGTCTTAATAAATAGGCACTAATACGGCTTTTTTTCAAATTATTTTCAAGTAACCAAAACAAGTGCATTACAAAAAAAAATTCAGTTTGGTGAATTTTTTAGCCTTAGAAATTTTCAGATATTGTATTTTTTTGCCTTAGTTGATATACCCAGTCATTCTCCTATAAAATGAGTTCAAAAAGTCGTGAATCGCTTGATAGATAATCAAGATATGGTGTTACAACTGCGTGAACACATGGCGCTGTGATACAGAAGTCATAATACAAAAAGACCTATTCTGTCGAAAATTTTAGTGCTACATACACGTGTAACAATAAAAATGTTGCCTGGTCATGAACCACCAGCCAACGCTTTTATTTCTCATAGCAACCAGCAGCTCAGTAGTTTTGCATGAGACTAGGGTATGTAGGTGCGTGCGTGAATGCGTGAGTCTAGTTAGCCGCCAAGAAATGAAAAATAGGACAACAATGGTTTAGTAAAGATTTATTTCAGAATATATATGACTGCAGTACATTCTATTTTTTTTAAGCAAGTACTCATCTCGGAGGGAAGTCCTGGTAGTGCCCTTCTGAAAAGAAGGTGGTGCTCCAGAGAAGGCTGGCTTCTTCAGAAGGAGCTCAGGTGGTGCTCCAAAGGTGTCTTGATGTTGGCACCCCGAAAAAAGGTGTCTTCATGTCGGCACCCCTAGAAAAAAGGTTAGGTCTTCATGGTGGCACCCCGTCAAAAGGTGGTTTCGAACTGTTACACACGAATTGCATGTGGTAAGACAGGAAACATCCTGCTAAATGTTAAAATGTGTATTTAATAACGAACACCAATGTTTAGCATATGTATATGACTTAACACTAGTAGCAGAAACAAAGAAAGAACTAGAGAAAATTACGGCAAGAATAGCTGCAGAAGCAAGGAGATTTGGGATGGAGATAAATAAAAGTAAGACAAAATATGTATGTATATGGTCATGGGACATACGGAAAAATTTTCCGATGATCAACCGAACCTAACTTTATGGCCAACAACATGAAATATACTTCTGAAAGGACTATGGAATTTATGTACCTAGGGGTAATCATAGAGCAAAAGGGACAGGAGAAACAAGAAATTCAGGCAAAGATCATCAAAGGAAACCAGAAGTATGGAGCCCTGAAAAATCTAATGAAATCCAAATATGTATCCCAAAAGACCAAAGGGAGAATTTATATAAGACCAACAGCGACATATACTTGTGAGACGTGGACTATGAACAAAGAGGAGGAAGAAAAAATTATAAGATGGGAGAGAAAAAATGTTGACAGCTATTTGTGGATGCGTAAGGACAAACGAGGGATGGAGGAGAAGAACAAACCAGGAACTGGAAGACATGAATGAGAACCCAATGTTACAGCAGTCATCAAAGCGCAGATAATAAGGTGGCTGGGACATGTGGATAGGCTGAATGGGATGAGAATGGCAAAACTAGTTCTCTACCGGAGACCAATAGAAAAAAAGGAAGGGTAGACCAAGGGAGAGATGGTTGAAAAAGACAGAAGCTGATTTAAGGAAAATTAATATTAAACACTGGAAAAAGAAGACGACAGACAGAAATAGGTGACGTGGAGTAGTGCAGGATATACTCAGAAATAGGCAGCGAAAGTATCCAAAAACAATTTTAAGTTATATAAATTTTAGTGCTATAAGATCGGACTGTACTCATTTCTGCCCTAGGCTTTCATTGCCTGTTGTACAAACTAATAATAATAATAATAATAATTTTGGAGGGACATTTACGAACAACCCAAACCTCTCTTAGCAGACACTCCGGCCTTGGCGCAGTTCGAGTCCGTTTGTAGGAGGACTCCTAACTTGAATGTACTGCGTCACCCGATAAACACGGAAGAAATTCTTGACGCCTTACGAGGCGCAAAGAATTTTGCAGCTCCTGGCCCGGATGGCATAAACACCTACTGGTGGAAAAAATTCTCCAGTTGCCACCGGCATTTAGCTAGAGTTTTTAACTCGTGGCTAAATCAGGAGCAGCCAATTCCGGCTTGGTTTGTCGAGGGTCGAACCGTGCTTCTCCCGAAGACCGGAGATTTGTCTGATCCCAAAAACTACAGGCCAATAGCATGTCTGAACGCGTGTTACAAGCTCTTCACCAGAATCTTGTACATGCGTATCCTGCAAGCTGTGAATCCTGTATTTCTCGACGTGTATGAACAGAGAAGGTCAAAGAAAGGAGTAGCTGGCTGCAAGGAGAACCTGTTGATTGACCGATGTGTCACGCAGGACTCTGTGCAGTACAAGCGAAACCTTTCTATGGCCTGGATTGACTATCGCAAGGCATTCGACAGCACGTCTCATGACCTCATTGTGCGGCTGTTGGAATGTCTTTCGGTGGATAATCAGATAGTGGGATGCATCAAACAACTGATGCCACTCTGGAAGACCCGGTTTACCATAACATCAGGTGAAACTCGGGTTCAGACAGAGTTGGTGTCATTGAAAAGAGGTGTCTTCCAAGGAGACTCCTTGAGTCCCTTGCTCTTTTGCATCTCACTTTTGCCTCTGTCCATAGCGCTGAGAAATACTAAAGGATACAGCTGGGGCACGCCCAATAACCGGAGGCACAAGGTCACCCATCTGTTTTATATGGATGACCTAAAACTTTATGCCTCCGGCCAACGCGAACTACAACAATCGCTGAGGGTGGTGCAGGAGTACAGTCATGCTATCGGAATGGAGTTCGGGACAGACAAATGTGCATTGGTTCATCTCAAGAAAGGACGAAGCGGAGATAGTGGAGATGAGGAACAGCTCGTTGATGGGAGCATCTTGCGACAACTGCATGCCGGGGATACTTATACCTACCTTGGAGTGGCGCAGCGTCATGTCCAAGAGGCAGCATTGGTTAAAGAGTGTCTCCGCCGCAAGTATTTGCACCGACTCCGGCAGATCTGGTCGTCAGAACTATCCGGCAAGAACAAAGTCTCTGCCACAAACATGCTTGCGGTCCCATTGTTATTATACACCTTTGGTGCTATACACTGGAAAGTGAACGAGCCAAAGGAAATCGACACGAAGACCCGCAAAAGGATGAATATGGAGAGAAGCCTGCATCCTAAGTCCTCTGTCCCGCGAATATACCTCCCGCGACACCTGGGAGGGCGTGGACTATTGAGTTTGGAGCGTCTGCACAACAGAGTAGTACTGGCCACTGCCTGCTATGTAACGAACAGCACCGATCCCCTGATCCGCTTTGTGCGAGAGCACGAGAATGCGGGAAAAGGAGCCTTTCTTTTTAGCGCAGCGAAACGAGCAGCCGAGAAGCTCAGCCTCACATTCGACTTCAAGCGGAGGTGTCAGCAGTCCATTACGGAACTTGCTCCCGCAGAATTAAAATCCCACCTTAAAACTGCCGAAGTCGACTTCTTTTTAAGACTTCATAAAGATAAGCCAATGCATGGAATCTTCTACAAACATCTGGAAGAGCATGGCTTGTCTGAGCAGTTGACCTTCTCTTTCCTAAGGTCTAGTGGGTTGAAGTCGGAGACTGAGGGCTTTATAATGGCTTGCCAAGACGATGTCTTCAACACCTTGGTGTACCGTAAAAGTGTTATGGGTGTAGATGTACCCGACACCCTTTGTAGAGCTTGCCGACAGGCGCCAGAGACGCTTATGCATCTCTTGTCGGCGTGTAAGACGTACGCTGGGACAGCTTACGTCCATCGGCACAACGCGGCTCTACGAGTGCTCTACTATCATTTGAGGCACTCATACGGTATCGATGAGACACCGGTGCTGCCATACGCTCCAAGGGACATAGAGTCCGTTGTGGAGAACGAGAGATGCCGGATTTACTGGAACTACTCGTTCCCCACGCTCGAGCTTGTACAGGCAAACAAGCCCGACACAGTCCTTCTCGACCACCAACAGAAGACGATGTTCGTTATTGAGTTTTCGGCGCCTGCCGAGGTGAACATCGTCTCTAAGGAGGAGGAAAAGCGGACCAAATATCAGGAGTTGCTCGGATAACTTCGCAGGCTCTGGCCAGACTACACTGTAAGTCTGCTGGTTATGGTCATTGGATCCCTAGGTGGAATGAGGAATACGCTGCTCTCTGCACTGCGCAAAATACCGGTGTGCCGTGCGGCGGCGCACATCTTAGCCGCCAGAATGCAGAAGGCAGTCATCCTTGGGTCCCTTCGCCTACTTAGGGCGCACGATTCGCGGACCCAGTGATTGCTCACCTCACGGTGTGAGGAGTAGTCATTGGGTAATGGAACAGCAGCCCGGTGTGTCGGAGCCCGGGCTGCACTTTTTTGTTTTGAACATAATATAATCAAGAGTTTAAAGACCGCCTTATTAGACTGTTAAAAACGAAACTAAATTCTAGAAATCTTACAAAAGCTATTAACACATTTGCTATACCAATCCTAACATATTCATTTAGCATTATCAAGTGGTCGCACACTAACATAGAAAACATCCATATACTCATCCGAACAGAACTCACAAAACACAGAATGTCACATCCCAAAGCATGCAAGGAAAGGCTTACCATAGACAGAAAACAAGGGGGCAGAGGAATTATAGATATACAGTCACTTCATGCAAAACAAATAAAATCACTCAGACATTTTTTCCACAGTAAACAAACAAACTTGCATAAAGCAATAGTAAAAGCAGACAAAAACTACACACCACTCGCCCTTTCTTGTCCAGACCACGCAGCAGACGCACACAACCACATACAAGCACAACAAGAAAAAATAAACACCTGGTCGCAGAACGCACTCCACGGCAAACGTAGATACCGTGTTACACAAGACCACATTGATGAAAAGCAGTCATACACCTGGCTGCAGGATGGCCAGCTCTTTCCGGAAACGGAAGGTTTTGTGCTTGCTATCCAGGACCAAGTGATTGCGACACGAAATTACAGGAAGTACATAATGAAAGATCCATCCATCTCTGATGACAATTGCACAAAATACCACCAACAGAAGGAAACAATAGAACACATAACTAGTGGATGCAAAACTCTCGCTGGAACTGAGTATACAGCCAGACATAACTCTGCAGCCAAAGTCATACACCAAGCACTAGCCACAACAAACAAGCTAATTGAAAACAAACACAGATCCATATTATAACTACACACCGACCTCAGTACTAGCGAACAATCAATTCAAACTATACTGGGACATTGAAATACATAAAGATAAAACCATCCCAGCAAACAGGCTAGATATAGTTTTCCAGTCAAAGACAGACAAAGTGACCTACTTAATAGATATTGCGATTCCCAATGATATGAACATCCAAAACACCTACGCTGGGAAGATACCTAAATACACCGATCTCGCCATAGAAATAAAACGACTATGGAAACAAAACAAAGTTGTCATTGTCCCCCTCATTATGTCGGTCTCAGGCCTTACTCCAAGTACATTTACGCCACACCTGCAACAATTGGGCCTGGATGAAAAGTTACATAAAACCTTCCAAAAGTCTGTAATCCTCAAGACCTGTAGCATTGTACGGTCCTTCCTGAACTCAGAATAATAATAGGTCAGGTACTGACTTGGCACAGCCCGTCAATACTTGTTACTACCGCAACCATGCGAGAAAAAATGAGACATGCATAATTATCTCAGCAACCTGTGCATCAGCAATTCGTGGCGTGATATGCTGTGGAGACGTACTGCCGTTATAATTTGAAATTAGGTGTAATGGTGTTATACCACTTAGAAAAAATTACACATTTCTAGATCCGCTTCAAGCTTGGATGTTAGGTATCTGTGGGGTTCCTAGTGGTTTTCTACTTCGTATAAAAGGAGGTGAGATTGGTGTGTGGAAAGGGTGAGAGGTATCTTCAATAGTTTTTGTATACATAAAGGACCTTCTATTTGTATCTCCACGCAACGGTAGTGCAGTTTACTGCCGATATTCGAAAGAATAGAAATCTACTCGGAGACGCTTTCGAATCGGCGCGTTGTTCTTTCTAGTCGATTATTTGCATATAAACGAACATCCCGGTGTACGAATCAATTTGATTTTATTACAACTAGGTGCACCTCAACAGAACAACTTTTGGTATCGATTTTACAATGATAATACAACGGATATAATTTAACACTTTTTGTTCATTCATACGCTATTGACCTACATGGCACATGGCACCTCTAAAAAGCTCTAGACTGTATATTCGGACAGTTCGCCTCAAAAACCGTTCATGAAAAGTGTCATTTTGTCACTTCAAGCGTCATTTCTCGGGTCGGTGGTTCAATTAGCTTTTGGCCATATACAAGGCGTGAACATTATTGGAGCAAAATAATGACCTTGGTGATATTCTGTTGTGTTTGAAGGCATGTGTGGTCATCTTGCCTATTGACTTTAATACATTGAAATATGTTACCATCGATAATCCTGTAACCTGTCACTGGAAAGTACTATATTGGTTGTAATGAAATTATGCATACGTTGTACAAATCATGAAAGAGAAGGCAAAATAGTCATCAAAAATCGCCCAAAATTTATTTTAGATGTCCCCGATCATTATTTGTATAATTTTCTTGAAATGTCATCATAAACCAGACCAAACCTAAAACAATTTTTTATCAATCAATCATCAAAAAAATTGCTAAACCTGTAACTACACAAAAAGTAATGGAAAAACGATAAGAGTCCAAACTCGATTTTTTCAGCTTATTTTTAGACAACAAAGTAACCATTATGCCCTTGCTCGTTAGTTGTTCTTGCGGACATATATTCAGTCCAAAACGAAAGGCTGCCATTATTAAGGTGTGAGCAAGAGTTTCTTCTGTTCTGAGAAGTTATATTCCCTGCAAAGAAAGCAAATATCTTGCAGTTTTCGGTCAGATCTTTTCATCTAGAAAATCATTAAATTTACATAAAATTAATCATCAGTCTTATTGGTATCTATGATCCGTAACTCTAAGTTGTAGTTTTGATGCTCTTCAGCAACGAACTTTTCTAGATGTTGCAGCTGCAGGTGTTTTAGGTGTTTTTCATTGGGTATCGGAAAAGCCTGTTCATATAACAGTTCCAAAGTAAATTGGGCTCCGCAATAATAAAGTTTTATCTCGCTCCATTATAGTTTCCCCTCACTACCTACTATTGTTGGTGGGTGTTTACGGGTTACACGAAACTCTCTCAGGGATCTTGTGGAAACTTAGCACTTCTTTTTGTAGCTCGACGCCAGAACGTCCGTCCAGGTGAAAAAATGTCCTGCTTGCATTCCACAACATCGAATGAGCGTGGTTTGCATCGAGAACTTCAGAAAGCTTCCATCCACTTCACTTCAATTTCACTTTTCTGGTTAATTAAGCCAAAGTCCTTATCGCATTGAAGATAAGAATGACCTCTCTTAAGAAATGTGACAATCACACAGTCAAAGCGCTTTTTTGTGTACCATGAAATGCAAAAATCTCAAAACGGTATAACTCTTGTTTTCTCCAGCGCAGAAATCACGGTAGGGAAATTGAAAAATACCGATTTGATTGAAATCTCGAAATTAAAAGAAAACTACCAGAGATTGATATTCACAACATGATATCGTTAGAAAGCCTATCAAATTGCACATTTGATCGTATAAAAGGATTAAGCATTCCCATTTGAAAAAATCAATTTACCACCGATTGAAGTTTCCTTAATTAATCTGACGATTTCTCTAAGTAAAAATGTAATTAAAAATTGATCGCCTAACCTAAGCTGACGCATTCCTTGCTCACGGATGACAAGGCAAAGTCACAGCCCCCTAAGTTTTACAATCGCTGCGGAATTAGAATCTTTTCTGTTATCTACTTTTACCAAAAATTGTGATTTGCACCTAAACGGTTCCTATGTGTGACACATAAAGTCACACTAAAATTCATCCGGGAATCTAAATAAGTAATAACATACAGGGTGTTCCATTCAAAAAAATATAACTTTGACATGTCACGCTTTTATTAGGCAACCTGTATAAAAGTCATTATTTTCAAAATATAGTCCAATTCGACCTGCACAACTCGCTAAGTTGATTTTTCGAAAAGTGATATTGGCAAGTCACAAGAGTCCGAGGCGTTGGACTTGGCTACATACGTATATTGTTGTGAAACTATGTACATTCCAAAATGAAGACCTCTTTATCAAAAAAATAATATCCATGCGAAGATGTCTGCAGTTTTAAGTTACATTTGTAGTAGATTTGACAATGATGAGCTTTCTGAGAATTAATGCGATGAACAGACGAAAAGGTTAGAAAATCTTGTTGTAATCTGTTGCAAAGTTGCAAAGATATACTACCGCAGTTGTTTCTGGTAAGAGTTGATTTGTTATAAGGAATTTGTATAATCTTGTCTCTTTATTTTATTTCATCTATACCTTTCTGCTGAATTAATTATTTGTTCCATCTTAACAAGCTTTTGTTTATATTTCACGGCCTGCTAGGTTGCTTATAGGTACTAAAATGAGAATCGCTGATTTGAATGAAAATTTGAAATTAAATGAAAGTTACCAGAGACGGATATTAGCAGTCATACAATTTTACATTCGATCATATAAAAAAATTAGGCATTCTCATTTGAACAAGTCAACTTATCTTTGATTGAAGTTTCTTTAATTAAACAATCGATTTCTCCAAATACAAAAAATACAAGTTTTACCTTTTTACCTGAGCTGACGCACGTGTTTAGTAACATGGCAAAGTCTCAGCCTACTAAGTTTTACGAGTATAATCGCTACACTAGAGTTGACTCAGGAATCAAAATATGCATAGGGCATAGCTTTGATATGTCACACTTTTGATAAATACGCCTGATAATCCTATGACTTGGAAACTGCCAACTTGACAGCAGTACATTTTTTTATAATTCAGTAGTGGAGGATCCCTTAATGATTACGTTAAGTGCAGCAAGTACTGTTTTTGTTATTCATGATCTGAGGTGGTATTTTGTGTCATTTTATGGTATTACGTGGGAACCAAAAGAAAAAATATATGTTATACAAGTTTATCAAACTTATTTTGACGCATCATCTCTAAATGGCAAACAACTGTTTTGCCTCAACCTCAGTTGGTTATTCCATCCGATTCAGTACTATACTTTATCTCAACAATATTTACTATTCGTATACAATACGGCCACGAAACGAACGAAAGTATAGCTAAATTAAACACAGACTACAGAGTGTAGCGAACTACGGTTGAGTGACACTTGTCGTATTTGTACCTGAGGCGTGCCAAACGATAGTTCCCAATATACATCGAATCATAGAATGACAGCTATTTCTATTTTTCTGATTTCTGCGCCGCATACAGCTCTATTTTCGAAGTGCATTCGAGCACGATGCTATTTAAACGACACTGTGTTTGTTTTGAGACTGTCATTAATTTCGTCTAGTATGTAGAGACTGTTGGTTATTTTCAACACTAATGGCGGAAGTTTGGTAGATGGCTTTGGATTCACAAGATGATTAGGAGAAATAAGCACTGAAGCATTTTAGTTTCTTTTTATTTTTACTCTGTGATGTTATTTCAGCACTTGACTTATATATTGTTTGTATAGAGTAAGATTTAAGTGAAAAATATACTTTTTTAAATTGGGTTGCATCCACCCGGCAGGGTTATTAGCGGTACACGGTTCTGCCATAACACAAAAAGTTAAAAGATGTAGGTATATTGAGTTGTATAAATGAGAGATCTTGAGAAAACGCACAGTCGATATAGTTTGTGGTTAAACAAGCCTTAATGTAGTCTTTCATTTATGACAACATTCTATGGCTAGCATTCAGTGGGTACTGTACCAAAACACGTTCCACAGAAAGGGCGGTGTCGCAGAATGGGCAATTTAGTGGTTCCTCCCTATCGCACATGTGTCTGTTTCTTTTCAAGTGAAGTTCTGTTCTCTTACTGATCATTGCTAATACGACGTGTAGCTTAGTAGATATAATTCGTCACTGCTTGTCGGAGTGGTCCAATAGACCTTTGCTCTTAGTTGCTGTCGTACTGGTCGATCGGTCTGTCAGGTCTGGTTACCTGAGACAAGACAAAGTCAGGGAAAAGCAAGGGAAGGAAAGGAAAGGAAGGAAGAAGAAGAGCAAGGAGGAGGAAGTTCGTCGGTTCGAGGGTATAGCTTGACATACACACAGAAAAATCTGTCGCTTCGTCAAAGACTTACGCTTTGATTCAATGGGACGTTACACTCAGCATTTCTCAAACACAGCGATGGTTTATCCAAAGGGAAGTTGGTAAATGGTAACGAATTATATCGTATTGTCAATTCAACTACAAGATAACATTGGATTCATGAATGATTCAACCGCAGCCTGACGTTGAATTGAACCTGTGTTTTATAATTGATTCTAAACTGCTTTCTTTTCCTTGGACCAACACATTTTATTGCGAGGATTTGGACGTTTAGTGGTGTGATTTTGTATGAAGTTATAAGGAACATGATATAAGAATTAGACATAAGCCTGCACCAGTTGTTTCATTTCTGCCTGAAATATAACTATGGCTATGACTAATCTAAATACCTACATTCAAATGTGAGTATTAGCTCTTCTACGCATCAATTTCTCAGTAGGTTCTCCATTTAATATATAACTGGACACATTTAAATCACACAACTCCTGCTGCGCTGCTATGCCATAAGCGAAACCACGATATGACACAATACGGAAAACAACGAAACAACCTCATCCGGTTTGCACAGATAACACTAAGATGATCCTCCTCTTCTTTCTTTTTACGTCCATTGAATCGGGACATCAGTCCCGCCGAATACTGATTATAGTTAGCGAACAACAAGGGCCATTGAATTCGATATATGATGTTGTTGGTACGGATACTACTCACCAATTTCTCTAAGAGCATAGATAATGTTTTGAAAGCATGGGTTACTGTTCGTGAAATAGTTACCTTTCGAACCAGAATTAATTTTTATCAGATGAATTATCACGAACTGGTGTTGCAGGAATAATTTTTGTACATGGAATAGATTGTATGCCTTGCTTAAATGAAACATGGGGTAAATTTCGAAAACAAAAGGTTGCTTTGATTGCATTATATATCAATACCAATATTGCAAGGATTATACATGTCATTAGAACGAATATAAAGCTATTTTGAATTTATTGGCGTACATGTGATTACTTCAAATATAAGGAATAAATTCTTTCAATGACATGGAATTGAAACAACTGTAAATAAATTCAAAGCCATGGAAAAACATCCAAATACTAACAATTAATTGAAAACGCAACAGTATTTTTTCTGTGTAGTCGATTTGATTTCGGTAATTTTCAGGTTAAGCCAAAAGGGTTGATTTTGGGATTCATATCTAAAAGGGCAAACATTTAATAGTTCCCAAAACTGCTCGATTTTATTTTGGTCACAGTGCAAGTCGCGGCCTTCTGTCTGTGCTTGCTAACTTGCTCGAGTATTAATCCACTGACTCGCGCAACAGAAGGTTGCTGTACGATTCCGCTTCGTTAAGCGTCGTTGCGCCTGTTGTTTAATGTAATGCCTCAAGTAAAGGATGTCCAAGTCCATGTGAAGGGTATCGTCAGAAACATACCATGGGGCGCTAGTAATTGCTCTATACCTGCTCTATACCTCCGTCAATCCACCAGTACGCAGACAGCTGTTTCACGCTTATTAGCGATCATCAGTGCGCCACAGGTCGATTGACGGAAGTAGAGAGCATCAATTTTTCCATGTTTAATAAACATGTGAAAGATGTGCGAGTAAGACAGAAGGAATTCTGGCGGTGCGCCATCTAGCAGCAGTAAACTCTCCTTGGTGGAACGACAAGGCTCGTTCGCTTTTTGCCACTAGGATAGAGCAACCCTCGTATATCGGCTTTACGCTGCTTGCGTCAAAATCCGCGCCTCTAGTGGCAAAAAGCGAACGAGCCTTGTCGTTCCACCAAGGAGAGTTTACTGCTGCTAGGAGCGTTTCTCTCTTTGGTTGCCGTCACCTTCGGGTACTAGATGGCGCACCGGCAGAATTCCTTCTGTATTACTCGCACATCTTTCACATGTTTATTAAACATGGAAAAATTGATGCTCTCTACTTCCGTCAATCGACCTATGGCGCACTGATGATCGCTAATAAGCGTGAAACAGCTGTCTGCGTACTGGTGGATTGACGGAGGTATAGAGCAACCCTCGAGTCTCGATATTCTTTCTGGAGTACCTCAGGGTTCCATATTTGGCTCATTTGTATATATTATATATACTACCGATATACTAGAGTCCATGCATAATTTAAGTATTCAAGCCTATGCTGCCGATAGTCAATTATTCTGCAGCTTCAAGACTAGCGAAGCTCACAGGATAGCAATGACGGTTAACGATGGACCTAACCAAATTAAAATTATGCCATCATGTCATAGGACCAAGGTATTATTCTTCGGTAATAAAAATAATAGGAACATTTTAATAAATAACAATGGTACTTCAGATGGATGGCACTCCTCTTCGCATTGGTAAGTTAGCTCGTAATCTTGGACTGACTATGGATAGTGATTTGCGCTTTGAACAACATCTACAAAATTTCATCGGTAAAGCTTACGCGTCCCTAAGAGTAATTTATGCTAGTCGACATTTTGTCAACTTAAAGACTCGGAGGATGTTATGTGATGCTCTTGTGTTAAGTCATTTAAACTACTGTGATTTTATTTACGGAAACTGTTTAACATGAATCAACAAGAAACGAATACAAAGAGTTCAAAACAGTTGCTGTGGGTTAATTCATGGTATAAGAAGATATGATCACATTTCTCATAAAATAACAGACACTAGTTGGCTGAATATGCAGAAGACTGCACCACCTAGGCGTGTTTACCCATAAGCTTATGCATAATCTCCATCTTCCAACTTTTGTGAATAAACTCATTCCTCGTTTCAAAGTACATCCCAGAAATATACGAGCTGAAAACAAATTAACCATGCATGCATTGAATTAGTGCATATACCAGAAGTGTTTCTTGTATGATGCTATTCATCTAACAAACTTCCTTCAGGAAACATTTAGAGCCTTGAATATCAACAAGTTTAAATACAAGTTTAAGCATTACCTGATGTCTAGGCAAAATTAGGTTTATATAGTATATTTGTCTGTGTATATAATTATATATGCGCATAAAAGTGTATTTATGTGTGTATGTATATAAAGTTTTAATACCTTTGCATTTTTCGCTCTATGTTTACTTTTAGTTGTGATATATATCTTCTCTTTTCGTCTAAAAAAAGGAGGGGAGAATACTAAACCAAAAAAAGGGCTCTCGGTTATAGAATAAGTCACAGTTAATCATCTTTTCTTCTTGTATGTGTATGTGCGTCACAGTATACAATATATTTCGCTCTTAGGTTGCTTTGTGTCTATTATGTTTGCAACAACTAGAATAGCTCAAGCTTCGCCATCAGTTTATTATGTAAAATTCTAGTAATTGTTGATTTTTGTTCAATAAGAGACTATTTATTATTATTATTTATTGTACTGTTCAACTATTTTGTATGCTTCAAATGAAGCAATACTTTTAAAATTGTAAAATAAAGCAAGGAGAATAATTTTAGATAAACGAAAGCTCTCTTTTACTTTATTGGTACCACTTTGAAAGTATTCAAGATAAGATTGAAAAAGTATTTCTTGGATATACAAAATTTAACGTGATGTAATCTTATAAAACGAATGTATGTTCTTATAGCGAATTGAGTTAGTTTGTAGCATTCTTGGTAACATTTTATTGTAGTAGTTATATGATAAATACATCTATACTACTACTAACCTCTAACTGACTATGAAATGGAACCATATAAAGTTTTAAAATGTACAAATATATCCCTTATAAACAAGAATAATTGAAAATTTCATTTGGAATAATTTTTTGCAGCCAGCCCAACTTAATAGTCAACTAACAAAGTTAGTTGTTTCTGAATAATATTATCAGCAACGTACGATGTATCAGTATACGATTTTCAAGGGTGCATCAATAAATCAGCAGCACTGAGTGCACTTTCAGATTGAATATATTGCCAGAACAAAATAATTAAACCAACCCAACCACTACACAGTTTGGTTTTGGGCTTACTGAAAATATTTTGAATTTATATTATATTTATTTATATTTGAATTTCATCTCTAGCACAATAAAAGGGTAGTGTAAAAATTGTTTTGCAATCAATTTAACACATCCGACTATGAAAACTATGATATATAAAAAATGGTAACTTCATAGGTACTATGACTTCAAAGCGAGTGTTCAGGAAAGTCTCTTACTCAAGCCATGGCAAAACTTGTATAAATACAAAAATATTTAGGATTCTCCAATATGTTAAATGTTTTCTACAATGTATAACAGAACACTTCTTTTTGACTCAGCTGTATCAAAAAAAAATGTTTCACTTTTGTCCAATAGTGTAGTTCATATTGTCAATAATTATTATCTGGAATTGGGTTAATTGAAGATACCTAACTCTGACTGTTATAATCAACTGACCTGTATGTCTTCTGCCAAATATGTCATATGTCCTTGAAAAAAATGTCCAATTACAAATCTGTATGATTATATTTCAACTATTTCAACTCCAACAATATAATAGTTCCTCTTAGATAATCAGGATTTCGGACAGGGTTACAGCACAACTGCACAACAGCTGTTGACAAAAAACTACGGTAACAGCGATGTCGTTAGATTTTACAAAAATCCGTGGATACTCTAATCCATCTACTCTCAGTTTCAAAGTACAAGTATTATGGTTTTGCCCAAAAACCTTTAACATCACCGTAACAACATATTTAAGAGATCGATATCACAAAGTGTATGCATAATAAACAACATTCAATATTTTATCATATTACTTGAGGAGCAACACAAGTATCTGTGGATACTTGTTATTTCAATTTCATAATATACTTCAGATTTAGAAATAGTTTTAAATTTTAGACGATGAGACATTCACGTAACATGTCAATAGCTTGATTACGCTGTTATGCTACACTCCGTGTACTGTATGCAAATAAAAGTATTTTGGATAAAAAACATGAGGAACACAACCGGCATACATAAGCATATACTATACACCGCAGGGAGCACACCTCCTCGTTGGCTGACTCAAGGACAATCCTTTAAAATTTGGAACTTATATTACAGAACGTCGCGTACCGTCCATCGTTGCATGACCTCGAGAGGATCACAACCGGCAAAGTTCTGGTAGTACTGTCGCGTCGCCGTCGCGTCGATCGCGCATCCCTCACGTATTTTAAATGGCCTTCAAGGAGGATCACAACCGGCATCCATCAGCAAAGCATGAGCAAATAGTAAAAGTCAGCAAGGAGCGCAGACTGATATACAGCAACTTAAACTGCATTTATTCCATACCGGAAAAACTATTTCTACCTATATCAATAATAATAATGTCTTTATTCTCCCAAGAGCATAATTATAAACGTTGTAATGGAGTATTAAATGAGAACAGTGAGAGAATCTCAAGGAGGGGCTCACATTTCGGTGCTATTCCACCCACTTAAACTTAACGCGAAACATGTCTTGTCCAACAATAGTGTCCATGTTTTTATCATCGGTTAATGAACTTAACGCTATTCAAGAAGAGTTACATCTTTTGAGGTTAACTGGCTTGCAACTGATCGTGGAAGATATTTTATCCAACAATAGCGTCAATTGGGTCCACTCTTATTTACGTTATTTATCAACGCTCTGCCTATCTGCCTTTCTCATTCCATCGGACTGTTTTTTACAGATGATTTTAAACTTTTTAAAACAATAGCTTCTCCACAGAGCTGCCTTTTGCTACAAAAAGATATAAATACCATTATTTGCTAGCTAAAGATAAGAAAATGTCAGTAAACGTCAAAAAATGTTTCGCTATGACCTTCACACAGAGCACAACTACAACATTAATGAGGTAGTCCTAGAGCGCAAACGTGAAATAAAAGACCTAGGAGTTACCTTTCAGAGGGGCATGAGGTCCAATTTCCATTATATCGAAATAGTAAGTATATATCTGAAATTGTTAGCCCTACCTCACACTTTGACCTTCTTTCAAAATTGTTGGAACAGATATTGCAGCCCTATGAGACATGTAGGGTTCTTGGAAATATATAAGATACGCTAGTCATCACCTATTGCTACCTGTAAAAAGCGGTTTTTTATATTTCATAAATTCATTGTATTTCAGACTACTGCCTTACCTCTATCTTAAACCCATATGTAATGATGCAGTAATAATCCTCAGACATTCAAGAAAAAATCAGTAGTTGAACAAGCTGCAATATTGCAAAGCCAATGGCAACAATTGTGACATACAAATATAAATTTAAAATTTTCCATCATGGTTTTCCACAAAATCAATAGAACCACAAAACGAGATCTCCAGATTTAAATGTTCTTCTTCTTCTTCTATCCTTATAGTTTCTGCCATTAAAATTAAAATTTTAATATTAGACGTGGTGTAAAACATAAAACAGTCCCGTTCCAACCTTGTCACCTGTTACTTAAGCCGTTAGCCAGCTCTTAAGTATTACGTGACTTTGGCCCGGTTGTAGCTTTATTAAGGGCCATTTGCACCGCTGACTCTTAAATCTGCAGTTTAGCTGTGGTGTACCTTAGAGTTAATCTGAACCTTAGATTAAAGCGGTTTGCTGGGGTTCCTTTTAACATAGTCTTAACTAAGCGAGCTTACAATTTGGCATCGCCGGAATTCTTGGGAATTTTAATTTGTACTTCTGAAATTTGACTTTTATGGTTGGTCCTATGCCGCAGGTCCAGCTATGTTTTGTGATCCCGTCCACCCTACAGTCTCGCAATCTATATGTTTTGTGTTCGCAGTTTGCAAGACGCAAAGTCGTTGATTGCAGGGCTCCGATGAATAACTGTATTAACTGTCTTCCCAAAAATCATTGCATTAAGTATTTGAACAAAAAATGGAGGACAAAGATAAGAAAAGGGGGCCAAATTACACAGTAAAAGAGAAAGCAACTCTAAAATGTGCATGGCAGTGAGCTTCGTCGCTCTGAATCTGAAAAAATTAATTCATCCAGCATATTGAAATGATTCAGTCGTTCTTTAATTTGCCTAGGGATCCCTGAAATAATTAAATTCACTTCCACCCACTCGTCATCATCATATATTATTAAATGATTTCTGAATAAATGCATTTTTGAACTTTGCATTGCGTATATAGAAAAGAAATAAGCTGGAAGCTGTCAGCTTTTCAGGTTATATCACTAAGTATCACCTTAAGCCAAAGAAATCTTCGGCTTAGTTTGATGACACTCTAAATAAGGCTTAAAACAGATTTTGTGGACCGTGCAAACGAATTTGACAGTTTAAGTGTTACTTAAAGTTAAGGTTCCCCTAAGTGTAACCGGTGCAAACGGGCCTCAATCTAAGCTTAGCTAAGCTCATTATTAAAATCGACACCCATTGTATAAACGCCAGCTCAATTAAATCTGGTTGATAATGGAATGGTACCAATGAAGCAATACGTAGTGTCATAATCATCTAAAAAATAACCTTTTTTGGATGGGGAGTCTCATGGCGGCATTCAGCCAGCCGAGTCGATTTTAGGTTCAGGCATTTCAGTATTATCAATGTTTAATCTTTTTTAATCGTGACATTTCATACAAATTCTTAAACCGTCGATAGAGTGTAATACGCGATATTCATCTTTTCATGTGAATACGATGATACTTTTGAGCTTTGAATAAGGAGAAGCATAAGTGACGATATATTTTGGACTGTAACATGGCCAAGAGCCGTACTGTGCTGGTTGATTGTGCTAACGCGCAGTAGCCATAAGGATAAAAGAAAGAAATGGAAAGAACCTTTTTGGGGTTAGTCACTTGTGACAGTTTGTGTCAAATTTACGGCCGATTCTGTCTCTGTTTTTCTATTTGCTTTCTTTGTTACATTAGACACAAATCTATCCAAAAATATAATCTAATAAACTGATAAGCAATGTGAAAGTTACTGCTTGACAGCTTGACGCATCGTCATTTGTATTTGAACCACAGCTAAACTAGGGGTAAGCTCGTATTAAGCTTGGAGCGGGGGGCTAAGCCAGCATCCCAAGAAACATTTTTAGTTTTTTCATAGCTTACAAGAGGCTGATATCGAGAACTTCATTAAGGCAATAATATAACCTTCTCACAGCCGGGACGGCCCACACTTAACAAATTTGTCACGGCTTTCGTTAAAGCTAGTCTTAAAACCACAAGTACTTGAATAAGTCTCTGTTAGGTTTCGGATAAACTCATTCTTATGTTCTTAAAAAATTATCAAATCCTTTAAGGCTTTAAGTCTTCATACGTGAGGACCTGATATAACTGTTTTATCTCAAGATTGCTTTCATGTAGAATTGTAGATATTTTGGTAGACAAACGAAGTATAAAGATACGCTGGGTTTGTATACATTTTATCAGTGCTCTATCACGAAAACGGAAAGCCTTTTTATATGGACATTTACAGCATGGAATATTGTAGGTGTATACTGTATACACCATCTATTACTATTGTGCCAGTCCGGCTCTGTCCGCCATCTCGCGTTAAGACACGAGATATAGAAAAGCGACTTCTTGATCCCTGCTTGATGGCCGCGAGCTGTCTAGAAGGCAAGGAAACTATTCGCGATGACGACTAGTCGAAGCGAAGGAGAAATATAAATTAGTGTAGTGACTCAGTGACTGTAAATAAATTAGACTGTTAAGTATTCGGTTAGGCGTAGTATATACAGTTCGTGTAAATAAATAGTTGAATCTGTACCAAGTGTTTTACTGCCCAATTAAACTAAAGACTGGTAACAGTGGTGTCAGAAGTGGGATTGACTGATTGATTGGGCAACGTGGAACGGTCGCGGTCGGTTAAGTGAATAAACTGCCAAAATGGTGAAATTCCGTGAACTGAAGGTTGCAGACTTAAGGAGAGAGCTTGAGGAACGTGGTGCCGATAGCAGCGGGCTGAAGGCTGTTCTCCAGGATCGACTCCTGCAAATAATAGTTGAAGAGGTCGAGGATTCAGATACCTTCGAATTCGAATTACCTGAATTCGAGTGGGCCAAGAAGCTCGAATCAAAAATTTAAACAATCTCCAAATAGTCGGAATCTGCCCTGAAGATGGAGATTACTGCTTTAAAAAAAGACATCGAAGAAATAATCGGAACCAGAATCGACATCTTAGAATCGAAAAAAGAAGAGCAACGGGGGGTTTTCAAGAGGGGATTGGAAGAACAAAAAGGAGATCTGCGAGACAACATCCGACGCCTGGACTCAGAGATGGACAAGTTGCGAATGGAGCTTCAGGCTGCAAGCGTAACCACACTAAGTGACCTGAAGGCAGGAGATTCGGGTAAATCGGGTGGAAAGCAAAATGGCTAATGTCTATCTAACTAATACTCGAGAATAGAGTATAGCAAAACTAATGAGAAGCAATAGCCGGTGGTGGCGTATTTTATCTTCTTTTGATATTGCCGCCGCCATTTTAGATAACCTTGAATGCTCTCGTTTGACGCTGAAACAACATATAATACTGATGACAATCGTAGTATGGCAGCTTGAAACGACATGAATACGGACACCAGACACTTTATGTTAGATTACGGGCCGATTTTATCAACAGGCGCATTTTAACAAAGGCTTTGACCAATCAGAGCAGCCCGTTCAAGAACATGCATCTGTCAAAGTACTCTGAAAACTATTGATTTCTTTTGAAGTTTACCTCATTAAGGTTAAAAATGACATGCTTTATATACAATCGACCATTATGAACCATCTAGTACCTTTCCAGTCTGATTTTCCATCCTAAATGGGCGAAAAATTGCATTTTCTTGTTTAACAAAAAGTTTAACAATTGTTAATTTCAACCAATCAGAATCCGCAAAAACTCTAGATTTGATCGCTGGTTTTTTCTTCTGCTAAATGATGATGACAAAAAATTAGGGTTTTGAATAATTATTTTTGTGATAAATGGAGAGATGCAATATAACTTTTACAACACAACTGTTTTTGTTTCCTTTTTTTCGCAATAATTCAAAAGTTATATCAAAATAAAAATGGGTTTTTGAATCAAGAACCGAAAACACACTGACGGCTCCCGAACCCGTGTGACGTACTTCGTGAAAATGCTTGTAACAGTTGTAACTAAAATGTATATTTGTTGCAACCACCGACGATTTGCAACATAGGCGATGAAAGAAGTTCGCAGCTCGAGACGAAGTCAACGATCAAAATAAATATCTTGTTGAATGTTTGAAATTAGATCACAGATCCCAGTAATGAAGTACCTAAGCAAATATGTTCTGAGGCGATTTTTCTCTAGCATGCTGGGTGGCCGGCGTAGTGGCCGACATCGTATGACTTGGTATCGCTGGTGGTCTTGGTTCGAGACCCAGCCCGTGCAACTACTTTTTTTTATTTTTTTTATCCAAAATATTCATTGGAATGCTTTTTACTCATGTTATAATTTTTTTGTACCATCTACATAAATGTTTTTTTGAATCAAATGTTATTAGATGTTTTACTAGTACAACAAGAATTACGAATAATTTTACTGTTTTGGAATAATTCCATTTCGATACCGCTATCAGAGCAATTGGCGATTGATATTGACAGATAAACTTCACTTCCACTGACTGAATTCTCCACCGTCTGCTCCACCGCCTCCGGTACTTAGCTTTTGCAATATGTCAAGTAGAATGTCTAATAAAATTTGATTCAAAAACATTTTTATGTCGATGATACAAAAAAATGTGTGTAACATGAGTAAAAAGCACATCAATGAATATTTTGGATAAATAAAAATAAAAAAAAATAGTTGCACGGGCTGGGTCTCGAACCAAGACCACCAGCGATACCAAGTCATACGATGTCGGCCACTATGCCACTCGGCCACCCAGCATGCTAGAGAAAAAATCGCCTCAGAACATATTTGTTTAGGTACTTTATTACTGGGATTTGTGATCTAATTTCAAACATTCAAAAAGATATTTATTTCGATCGTAGACTTCGTCTCGAGCTGCAAACTTCATTCGTCGCCTATGTTGCAACAAATATACACTTGTTACAACAATAGTTTTGTTATAAAGCTCATATACGATATGATGAAAAGTGTCATCCAGCTTTGACGTTTTGTTTTCAATATTCTTCTTCTTTAAGTGCCGTCTCCTGTCGGAGGTTGGAAATCATCAATGCTATTTTTACTTTATTTCCCGCTGCTCGAAATAGTTCTATGGAACTGCATTGATACCACTCCCTTAAATTTCGCAGCCATGATATTCTCCTTCTGCCGACGCTCCTTTTTCCTTTTATTTTACCCTGCATTATAATTTGTAACAAACGATATCGTTCTCCCCTCATTATATGTCCTAAATACAGCAGTTTTTTAATTTTTATATTTTTAACAATTTCGCAACTTTTTTCAATATTGATAAAATACTATTGGACGATATTTATTAACCTAGCCCGCAATAACCAATAGAAAGCTTTTGCTAAATAACATCCAATAGAAAAGCTTTGTTAAATTCTTTGTTAAATATGCATGTTGATAAAATCGGCCCTAAGTTAATCTAACGATTAGGTTGAAAGTGGGCGGGGCAATTACTGCACTGTGATCCTATTGTGTCTGTTGTGACTCACACCTATTTAGAGTTTACCGTACAATCCACACCTCTTGACGAAGACGATGGTTGTGTTGGGTGAAACTTCAGTCAGTAGGTTCCAGTTGGATGAATCCAAAAGTCTAAAACCTAGCTCTTTTCAGTACTAGACAGAAGCACAGGAATTGATTCGTCTTCCACAGCTTTCACATAGCAAAATCGACAGCCCGTTGGTTGTTGTAGACCTAACTTCCGCCTGTGACCTGACTAAATGGTACGATATGAACACCTTCGTGTGTGGTAGCCCTGGTGTATATCGCCAGTGCAGGAGTGCTTTCCTCTCTGCCCAATCTAAGATGGTTCTCTTAGCGGTGCTTTTCGCAATCCCTGCGAGTGGTTCTGGTCCTATGAAAACAGATTCGGTTCCTTCTCTTGTGAGTGTGCAACACATTACCTTCCACTCTGCTGTAACCTGGAATCCAAACCGAAGCTACATTGTTCCAAGTTCCAAGTTCGTTGAGGAGATGTATGCAGTTCCACACGGGTCTTGAGTCTCCCTGTTTGGAGCTCAGTGCTTTTAGGGCAACTTGGCTATCTGAAAAGATTTTTTTAGATTTGTTTGTCAGAGGTCTTTTATTCAGCTCCCTGATTCCCAACTGTATGGCTATCACTTCTGCTCTTCCATTCACCCCTTCTTGGGAAAAAGACGTTGTAGGATCTCTCCGTATGCGCTTGGGCAGCCATAGAGTCCGAGACTATTCAGAGTAAACTACAAAAAGAAACATTTAGTGCGTGATAAGGGTTGTCAAACTAAGAAAGAATTTTAACATAGCTGGCTAAGCACTATGCAGCTATGATGATCGACTGGAACTGGCAACTTGCAGCAGCATATTAGGCGCCTGTGCATACAGGATTCAAATTATGCTGTCGCTTCTTCTTCATATTCAAAATGCCTATCCTAACATCTGGACTTCTTTCTGTTCGAGCTTACTCTTCCTTTTCTCATTTCTCTCTAGCCTGACTTGGTTTCTGCGTAACCTGACCGATAGCATGACAAACTGACTAACTATGCCATGCGGGCAATAGGTCTCCGTCTCCAGACCGCCTTGATAGCTAAGGGCGAGCACCCAGAGAGTACAGTCCTTTTTGGACGTCCTGAGAAGAGTGGCATTCTAGTTAGTACTTCGCGTACGTAAGCTGTGATAGTTCAGTGGTTGTCAGCTGATAAACGTCGCCAAGAGGACAGCTAGGTTTGCATCCTCTGCTACATCCGTAAGTGGTGTTGTGCGGTCATTCATTGGATAGTCTCATTGCAAATGCTACTGATTGGCACAATAGTGATCTGTGGTGTAGTGGATGTATTTTATTATGAATTTCCATACAAATTAACATGGTGGATTTTGCATTATGAAACAAGAGAAGACTTCATGTGGTTGAATTTAAGTGAATAATTTCTTATACTACTTTTTATACATAGTAAAAACACCTATTAATATTTTTAGATTAAAACTTGTCGTTGCATAGAAGTTGTCTGTGATAAGCAACCTGAAAAAATATCGGATGTGTGCCAAGAGGCATAGGAATCAGCTTTATCCTTTTTATACTTTTGTGGACAATTCGCATTTTGAGGTTAATGTTACCATTGAATACAGAAGTCATTTTGAAATTTGAAGATGTACTGAAGGATAAAGAGGTGGTGGCATCTTTTATCCTCCTTTGATATTGCCGCCGCCATTTTAGATAACCTTGAATGCTCTCGTTTGACGCTGAAACAGCATATAATACTGATGACAATCGTAGTATGGCAGCTTGAAACGACATGAATACGGACACCAGACACTTTATGTTAGATTAAGGGCCGATTTTGTCAACAGGCGCATTTTAACACAGGCTTTGACCAATCAGAGCAGCCCGTTCAAGAACATGCATCTGTCAAAGTACTCTGAAAACTATTGATTTCTTTTGAAGTTTACCTCATTAAGGTTAAAAATGACATGCGTTATATACAATCGACCATTATGAACCATCTAGTATCTTTCCAGTCTGATTTTCCATCCTAAATGGGCGAAAAATTGCATTTTCTTGTTTAACAAAAAGTTTAACAATTGTTAATTTCAACCAATCAGAATCCGCAAAAACTGTAGATTTGATCGCTGGTTTTTTTCTGCTAAATGATGATGACAAAAAATTAGGGTTTTGAATAATTATTTTTGTGATAAATGGAGAGATGAAATATAACTTTTACAACACAACTGTTTTTGTTTCCTTTTTTTTCGCAATAATTCAAAAGTTATATCAAAATAAAAATGGGTTTTTGAATCAAGAACCGAAAACACACTGACGGCTCCCGAACCCGTGTGACGTACTTCGTGAAAATGCTTGTAACAGTTGTAACTAAAAAGTATATTTGTTGCAACCACCGACGATTTGCAACATAGGCGATGAAAGAAGATTGCAGCTCAAGACGAAGTCAACGATCGAAATAAATATCTTTTTGAATGTTTGAAATTAGATCACAGATCCCAGTAATGAAGTACCTAAACAAATATGTTCTGAGGCGATTTTTCTCTAGCATGCTGGGTGGCCGGCATAGTGGCCGACATCGTATGACTTGGTATCGCTGGTGGTCTTGGTTCGAGACCCAGCCCGTGCAACTACTTTTTTTTTTTATTTTTTTTATCCAAAATATTCATTGGAATGCTTTTTACGCACATCTTTCACATGTTTATTAAACATGGAAAAATTGATGCTCTCTACTTCCGTCAATCGACCTATGGCGCACTGATGATCGCTAATAAGCGTGAAACAGCTGTCTGCGTACTGGTGGATTGACGGAGGTATAGAGCAACCCTCGCCTATTTCTTTCAGCTGGAAATATTATTATATTGTAACATACTGTATATTATGGTATTCTGTATTTGTATTAGTTGTCATTGGTTGTCATACATGATGTAAAGTCAAAGTGCTAGGTTAGATCTTTTGAAGTGTAAACGTCATCGAATCGTCTAGAGTTTTCGAGAATGACGGATGGATTCTAGAAATGTCATCGAATGCTCTAGATGGTTCGATGAAGAATATATAAGGAGCTACGGGTAGCGTAGGAGTTCAGTTGAGCTGAGTTCTAGTTGAGATAAAGTTAAGAGATATTGTACTGAGTTGTGAAGTAAAACGGTGAGAGTTACGTCGAGTTTGATTCCCTGGGCGAAGAAAAAGAGGCCGACGTGACAATTGGTGTCAGAAGTGGGATTATCCATCGAATCAGGCCAGGAAAAGGAAAGAAGAAGTGAGTACAGCGTCAGTTCATGCCAGTTACAAGAGCTGTGGCGTCCGAAATGAGTGCATTGATGGCTATGTACAAGAAATGAGAACCAGCTTGGACAACCAGGCAGCCGTTACGCAAGCAACCGTCGTGAATCTAGAAGAAAAGCTAAAGCAACACCAGGACGAGGCAGTCGCAGATTTGAAGAGTGGACAGGAACTTGTGATGACTAGGGAGGAGCAGAAGCAAGCGGCAAGCCAGGCACTAGAAACTCAAGACCAACGCATTAGTGCAATAGAGACACAGTTCGCGACATCACAAAAGCAGGTGGAAGAGCTAGTGACATCACAGAAGCACGTGGAGGAACAGCTACAGCAGGTGAAAGATCAGGTCAAAGAAATGGTCAGAGAGGAGCTGCGAGAGTTTAGTGCAGGTGAGCGTAATTTAACAGCTGAACCACCCGTTCTTCCTGATAGACACAGTGGCGTAGTAGCAAAGCCCTATCCATATAATGGCAAAACATCATGGGACATTTATTATATGCAATTTGAAAACATCGCACGTATGAATAACTGGTCAAATGAAGAAAAAGCTTGTGTGCTGACATCCATGCTTAGAGACTCTGCCGCAGCTATTTTGGAAAATCTCTGCTCATCAGATCTACGTGACCATGATAAGATAAAATCTGCACTAAAGTTACGCTTTGGAGATGCACACTTAACAGAGCTGTTGCATGACCAGTTGCATAACCGGACACAACAACCCACGGAAGATTTAACCACATTTGCATACGAAGTCCAAAGCTTAGCTAAACGAGCATTCGTCAGCAGTCCCGTCGAGACACAGGAATACGTTGCTGCTCGTCAGTTTGTAGAAGGCATTGCGGACCTGGACGTTCAGCGAATCGTGAGACTATCTAGACCCAGAACCTTACCAGATGCTTTGGTCAAAGCTCTAGAAATTGAAGCTGCTACAAAAGCCACGCGAATGACACGGAGGGTGCGCTCTGTAGAACAAGGTGATGAAGTAGAAATCAGGGCCACATCGTTCGTTCCAAGAGGAAGAGGCGGTACCTTCCAGAGAAACCCAGTTCATAGAAATCTAGGAGGAGCTGAGAAGTTTGCGTGCTGGAGATGTGGGCAGAAGGGGCACCTTACAGTAGGCTGCCGGATACAGGTCGGTAAGATGCAGGTGAGTGTAGAAAAAGCAGATGAATATGCAAGCAAAATGAATTCTATGCAAGGCACGATAAACTCAATGAAGAAGCAGTTTGATAGAGACATGAAGAATTTGCTGAAGAAGAACGAGGAAACTATCGCTAAGCTTCAAGGACAACACAGAGTAGCCATGAAGGAACTTACAGCAGACCGGGATAGGCTAAAGCAGTTGCTTGACTCTCAGAAACGAGAGTGTATGGGTATTAGGAGCAAGTTTGAAAAGGACAAAAATAATCTGTTGAAGAAGAGTGACCAACACGAGGCAGCCTTGAGAAAGCTCAACGTAAAACGCGACAGAGAAATTTGTGCTTTGAAAAATGAAATCAAGAGATTGAAGGATTTGGATCAGCTGAAGAAAGCGGAGGATAGATGTGACCAAGTTAAGGACGAAAATGCAAGGCTCAAACAGAAGATTACCCAGCTGGAGGCTGAGAACGCATCGTTAAAGGAATACCTAGACCACGCGATTGTGCAGGCCAGAAAGACCGCGGTCAAGGAAGACGAGTCAAGGTTGAGAGAAAGGTTAGTGCATCATGAAGCAGAAATCAAGAAGATGAAATCAGATATGACAGATACGCTTGATAGTTTGAGAAAGGTCATGGAAGACTTGTATAAAGCAAAAGATGTTGACAATTAGATGAGAGAGCAACTGGCGAATTTGGAAGATGAGAACGTTCGAATGGAAAAGGAGCTGGAAGACGCTTTGGCTGCAGCAAAGGCTGATAGTTCTGGGATGAAACAATTAAAGTACGGACATAATAAGATAAAGCATAAGATTGCGCAGATGGAAAGCGAGTGATAGTGATAGGCTAAAGAATAATCCGAACAAAGTCATTGAAAATGCAAACAAAGGTGTATACGAAATATCAGCGATGCAAAACGACGATGTAGATTTGAAGCAGATACTGGCGCAGCTGGAGAGAGAAAACTCGAAGGTAGGGACCAAGCTTAACGTTGCGCTCAAGGACGTGTCATGGGGCTCTGATCAAGCCGCGCAACTCAGGAGCGAGAATGGTAAGCAGAAGATCAGGATTACGAAACTGGAAGACAAACTCAGCAGACTCACTAAGGAACTGGAGAGCAACCTGAGTGACGAGAAGGGAGTGTCGAGAGTGGACAACCGGCAAGACAGAAAGGTGCAACTGAAGAGAATGATAACAGAGCTAGGAAAAGAGAATCCTGCTGGAGCTGAAAATGAGAATCGCAAGTTGGGCAAAGAATATCGCAGTTACGAGGCTGTAACGAAATTTTTGTTAATTTCGTTACACGTCGTCTGTGACTCCTTTTATAGATCAATTCTCACAGAATGATATCCTAGTGACAGGTAGATATGTGTTCCACGCTTGTGCCTTGCCGTTACGCTATTAAAAGAACCACTTTTCCGCGCCTATTTTTTTTGTTCTCTAGCCTGACTGGACTATATCTGGTTCTAATGCGCAGACGCGACCAGGAGGCGTCACCTTGTCGTGGATTGTGAGATGTGTGTGCAATGTGGGTTGCCTACCTGCGGGCAGGTTGGATTAAGGTACTAACTTGTTATTTATAGAATTTAGCCTTGCAAAGTTATTAGTTTCATTCTTTTAGTGCATTTTTCGTTCCCTATTATGAGTTTATTTTGTTAATAATAGTAATTCTGTCCTGAGTTCCAACTAAGACTATAGTTACTTTGAGGTTGGGTCGGTAGTGAGCCGTTGGCGGCGCTGCCTAACCAGGGGCCTGCTGTGATTGGTCAGTTGGCTATTAAAATTCGTGAACTCTCGAGAAGCCTCCGTGGTTTCCGACGAAAAATCATAAATAGAAGTGTTCCTCTCTTTGGCGTCTCTCTAGCTCTACGGCGTCTCTTGTACGTTAGTTTCTGCGGCTGCTTCTGGTCTCTCAACATCACAGGTTGGTTCTGTCCTTTTTGGCCTTCCGCCATCTTTAATCCATGAGTGACTTGCCAGTTTCAATTTGTCGTGTGGGTCAACTTTGAAGTTTATTTACTCTCTTTCCGCGAGGTTTTATTTGAAGTACCTAACACGGCAATTATTTGTGGAATTCCGCTATTTCGACATTTTAGTTTGACTGCCATTGTTTCGCAGTGATTTCGTATTTTTCGCTAGCATACCGTTGATATCGAAACTTTAGTATCTAAAATCGATATTGTTGATTTGATTGAGTTCATTTTCGAGTTAGGTTGTGAACGCCATACTGTGTTATACCTATGTGTTTTCAGCTCAAGATGTGCATCTGCTACCTAAAGGAACCAACCTGGTATTGATGTCGATCTAAGAAAATACAAGCCCCTTTTTCCACCTGCTTCTGAGACCTTGGAAGGACACACAGAGCGTGACTGCAAGCTGTTCCCGCTACTTTGGATATAGAGGGTACGTAAATATTGCTTATTTCAATTTGAACGCCATTAAGGCAGTTGTCGAGCTATTTTACGTACTTTCGTATCTAGAGTTTGTAGTCACCTCCAAGTGTGACCTTCAGTCCGCTTTTTCTTTGTTTTTTTATGTTGTTGCTCATTTGTACTTTTTGAGAGAGAGAGAGAGAGAGCACACCTTTTTTTATTTGGTAGAGTCTGTGTAAAAATTGCTTCGTTATTGTTTCCGCCATTTTGGGCAGCTAATGCGAGCACTTTTGCATAGGTGTCGCCTTCTTCATTTTTCTTTGTACCTCGTACAATTTTTAGAGAGAGAGAAAAGCACCTGTCTTTATTTTGGTATAATTTTGATAATTTTTGAGTGTGCTGACACACACATTTTGCAAATTTTTGAGCTGTAGTTTTGCTGTACGATTTTGACAATTTTCCATATTTACAACCGATACAGCCTACCGAAGTACATCTATGTGAGACTGAACATACTCATAGATTTTTGTTTCCTTTGGAGCTATAATTTTAATATTGAGAGTATTTATTGAAGTATAGTTGCTCGCACCTTGCAACTACTGTGCATATAGTTTCAATTTTCTGGATTACTTGTGATATTTGATTTTGAGACATTTTAGTAAACATTTGTGGGCTTGATAATTTTTTTTTTGTGGTTGTATTACCTTTCAAGATTCTAACTTTCTGGAGCACGAGAGCCAGCAGAAGCTTAATAGAATCATAGCCTTGATTTCCTCTTAAATCAATTAAACTGCTTTGAACTTAAGTGAACTATAGCCTTGCTCACTTCAAGACTCATATTTTTAAGTTTCGTTTTAAGTGTTAGACTTGAAAGGCCTATCAAGTATCTAGGTTAGGTGATACTTTGTGGTTACGATATTGGTCCTTTATTTTAAGATTATATTTTAATTATATATGCAGATTTAATTGTGAACCATTGTGGGGAGATATCTGCTATAACTTGGTGTATAATTTTTAAGAAATTTTAGTATAGAATTTAAGCAGTTTGTAAGGGATCTTTTTATTAAATTTAAGCAGATATAGTTTCAGCTAAATTGTTAAATTTAAACAGATATTGTTTCAACTAAATTGTTGAGGAGGGGGCTTTTAATTGTTCTATTCAAAGCCAAGTAGTACGCCTGAGCTTGCATAACCTCCTACATCCTGGGGTTTTGCCATAGAGGGTCCAGACTCTAATCCTTCTTTTTTCTATACTTTGCATGACGGCGGCCGGAAGTGGTGGCCGAGCCAGACCCAGATATCCCTCAGCCTAAAAGGGGGAAGTCTAAGAGTAGGGGTCAGGGCCAAAGGAACCTGAAGAGGCTGCCAGTCATCAGAGGGGACCCTCTGAAGGAGCGGTTAGAAGGAGCCCACAAGCCGACCCAGGAGGAGAGGACAACCTCGTTGAGCAAGCCAGGTTGTATCGCTCACTTAAGCCAGCAGTCCCTGTTTATTATTGTAAATAAGTCATCACTCACTATTCACCATTCAAATAGTTTATATTTAACCACCAATATACTTGTTATTGTTTAATTCTCTTTGGAATATTTTTTCTGAACCCATCCCTTCAGTGTTTCTGGAGAGGTTGGGCAATTTCACTAACTTCCTTGGAGTTTGGAGGTGAAAACTCCTGGCGCCCTTTTTCTTGAGTTTTTGTTGAACCTTAGAGTAATCTCGCGATAAAAGTTAGTGATTTTGCCTGACATCTCTTGATAAGAGGAAAAGAATAAGTTGCCAAGGATCCACAACCCACCGTAAGTAAACTGAGCAGCCCAAAGGCACCCCAGTTTAGCTAGATTGGAGGTCTTAACTTAGTTGAACTTTCAATCTAGATTTACACAATTTGGCGCCCAACGTGGGGCACGATTTGGCGATTTGTTCTTTTCTTTCTTCGAGGCCTGAAGAGAGGTGTAGAGTGAACTTTTGAAGTGAGTTGACTAGAGTCAGTTTTTATAGTTTGCCTTTATTCAAAATTTTATTAAATTTTGCTGCAGTTATTTTGCCAATATTTTGAATAACTATTAAACTTTTGAATTTATTTTGATATTTTGACATTTAGATTTTCTCCTGACAGTATCACCTTTGAGAACTATTTATTGCGTTCAAGACTTTATCTTGCCTACATTTTTGAATATATCTTGATGATTGATTCCGATTGATTGCCTACATCTTTGAGTATATAGCTACTGATTATTGATTTTTATTGATTGCCTACATTTTGAGTATTTTTGACTTACCGAATATTTTCTGATTATTACCCATTTATCTAGCTGATTTTGACTATTTTGAGTTATTGAATATCTTTGATTATTGACCATTTATCTTATTGACTGCTGTGAGCAGTATATCTTTTGTCGACTTTTGATTACTGATTGATTTAGATTTTGATTCCCAAAATGGACGCAGGTCATTTATTGAGTGCGGAACTAGACTATGAACTCCGTGTGAGAGGTATACAACCATCTGGTAGTATGGATGACAAACGAAAGGTACTGAGAGGGTTGTTCAGTCAAGAACGAGCTCACAGATCTTTCATTGAGTCATTTATAGTTCAGCCTCATGATGACGATGTGGATGCAATCAAAACGTCATTGACCGATTTAGAGCAAAAGATAGCAGCCTTTGTCAGTGCTACTGGTAGTTCTGAACACAAGAGGCTTGTATCTCGTTTGACCCATGTTTCTGGTAGGATCAATCGCTTAAGAACTGATGATGAAAGTCAGGAAGCCATGAAGCAACGTTTGCTTCTGCTTCTTTTAAAATTGGAAGCTGAGCTAGATGAAAAGGTTGCACCTGCAACTAGCACTCCAGTGGAGAGAATGCCTCCAGCTCCAATTTTCTCAAACCCCAAGCCGGTGTTACCATATAAGTGGAATTTGTGTTTTAAAGGGACTTCAAATGAGTCCGTTGTCTCCTTTTTAGAAAAGGTTGAGTCCATGAGACTATCCCGCTGTGTACAGAAAAATGAACTATTCCTTTCAGCTGGTGATCTATTCAAGGATTAAGCTTGGATTTGGTTTAATGTTAATAGATCTAGGTTTTCAGACTGGGACAGTTTGGTTGCTAAGTTGAAGGAAGATTTCTTGCCTTATCAGTATCAGGAGGACCTGATGCAGGAGATCAATAATAGAACTCAAGGTTCTGATGAACGAGTCTCTTTATATATTTGTGCTATGGAGGGGTTATTTAACCGTCTCCCTGAAAAACCTGATGAGAAGACCATAGTCAACAAAATCAGGCGCAATCTCTTGCCATTTTACGTAGCCCAACTAGCCCTTCATGACATGAATACAGTGTCAGAGCTGACAACTCTGTGCAAAAAGCTAGAGGAGTCTAGAAGTTGGTCCAATAGGTATAAACCTCCTATTCCTAGTAACTCTAGTTTCTTAGAACCAGACTTAGCCTGCCCTTCAACATCTAGGGGTTATCCCAGAGAAAACAGAAGGATATTTAACAGTAAGTCCTTGGGTGTTTCTTCTATATCTAAGGACGAGTGTTGGAATTGTCATCAAACTGGACATAGGTATTCCAAATGTTCAAGTCCTAGAACAAGATTTTGTTTTGGTTGTGGATCACAAGGCGTGATTAAGACCAAGTGTCAAAAGTGTTCGGGAAACGGGCAGGGTGGTTCCGCAAGACTGGACAACGCAACCACCCCAATTCAAGGTCCAGTGCAGACCGAAGCTCCGACTCAGTCGCCTTCAAACAGACGAAAAAAGTCCCAGAAAGGAGAGCCAAAACAGAAGTAGAGTTTGTTCCTCCTGTAGAGAATCCGAACCCTTGTACCTTATTGGAAGACCCATGTAAGAAGGTCTGTCCCATGTTTGTGTCCAAACCTGGTGATGAAAGACCATATCTAGAAGTCCAAATCTCAGGTGAGACTTTTATAGCTCTTGCTGACTCTGGCAGCAGTGTTTCAATTTTGGGAAACTCTGGTTTTGCCTTGCTTGAAAAATGGAATGTGAATCTTTCTTTAGATTATTCTCTGCAAGTGACAACTGCAGATGGTGTCCCACAGGCTACTATTGGAAAATTTACTGTACCCATCACTCTTGGTAACATGACAAGGGATGTACAAATTTGGGTAATTCCGTCTATTAATTATAGTCTTGTTTTGGGTATTGATTTCTTAAAAGCTTTCAGAGTTCATGCCAATTTCCCAGATAATCAGTATCAGATGTCAGTTTGTGTGGTGAACACTATTTGTCCTGCTGAAAATCTGAATTCCCAACAGAAGGCCAAACTTTCAAAAGTGATTGACCTATTTAACTCAATTGGCCCTACTGACAGAATTGGAAGAACTCACCTTCTGACCCATCACATTGATACTGGTCAAGCCAAACCAATTAGGCAAAGACAATACCCTTTGTCACCAGCAATGCAGAAACATCTTGACAAGGAAATCGATCAGATGTTAAAGCAGGGTCTTATTCAGAGATCAAATTCCGAGTGGTGTAGTCCACTTTGGCTTGTGAAAAAAGCTTCTGGAGAGTATAGAATCTGTTTTGACGGACGCAAGCTTAACTCTGTGACTTGTAAAGATGCATATCCTATGCCCCTCATTGACTCAGTGATTAATAAGTTGAGAGATGCTAGATTCTTGTCATCAATTGACTTAAAATCTGCATTCTTTCAAATTCCTTTAGATGAGAAATCAAGACCGAAAACTGCTTTTGCTGTTAGAGGACGAGGACTTTTTGAATTTTGTGTCATGCCCTTTGGTTTATCATGTTCCGCTCAGAGCATGTGTCGTTTGATGGACATGGTTATTGGTCCAGTATTAGAACCTTATGTTTTCTATTACCTTGATGACATTGTAATTGCTACACCAGATTTTGATTTGCATTTAGACATTTTGAGAAAACTTTTTGAAAGATTGAAACAGGCTGGTCTTACAGTTAACTTTGAAAAATGTGAATTTTGCAGACCCTCATTGAAATTTCTTGGTTTTGTTGTTGATGAGAAAGGCCTTCGTACAGATGAATCTAAAGTATCTGCTATTGTTGATTATCCAGTCCCTAAGACCACCACCCAAGTTAGACGTTTGATCGGTTTAGTTGGCTACTACCGACGCTTTCTAAAAAATTTTGCCTCAATCTGTAGTCCCATTTCTGACCTTTTGAAAGGACGAAAAAAGGGTCAAAGCATTGAATGGACAGAGGAAGCTGATCGTGCATTTGCTCAGATCAAGGAGAGCCTAACAACTGCTCCAGTCCTAGCTTCACCTGACTTTTCAAAGCCTTTTATTTTATATTGTGATGCTTCAGATACCGGAGTTGGTTCTGTATTATATCAGGAAACTGATGGCATAGAGCATCCTATAGCCTATGCTAGCAAGACCCTGAATAAGTGTCAGAGGAAGTATACCGTTACCGAAAAAGAGCTGTACAGCATTATTGTTGCCATTGAAAAGTTTAGGGGATACATTGAGGGCACACATTTTACTGTAATAACTGATCATGCTTCACTGATTTGGTTAAACAATATGAATAACCCTAGTGGCAGACTAGCCCGTTGGGCAGTTAAACTTTCTCAGTTTGATTTTACAATAGTCCATAGAAAGGGATCCCAGAATGTAGTAGCTGATGCCTTATCTCGATCAGTAGCAGTTCTTAACTTGGATACAGTAAAACTTGATGGGTGGTACACTAAAATGATTCAGAACGTCCAAGAAAAGCCTGATGATTATCCTTCTTATAAGGTAGAAAATGGCATTTTGTATAAACATATATTTAGTAGAGATCCTCTAGTGAGTAATTTAACAGACTGGAAGATTGTGGTGCCTCGAGCACATCGTAAAGAAGTAATTAAAATGTATCATGATAATGAGACCGCTGCTCATTTAGGTGTTTCTAAGACCATTTCTCGTATATCAGAACTGTATTATTGGCCATTTCTTCATAAGGATGTATATAGATATATTAAGAATTGTAAGACTTGTGCTAGTTGTAAAGTTTCTAATCTGCCTAAAGCAGGATTAATGGGCTCATATAAAAATATTAATTTTCCGTTTCAATTGGTCAGTTGTGATCTTTTAGGTCCTTATCCTAGATCTAAAAGTGGGAATCAATATCTTTTTGTGGTCATAGATTGGTTTACCAAATTCACTTTAGTTCAGCCCCTTCGTAAAGCTACAGTCCAGCACATTAATAGGTTTTTAGAGAATAATGTTTTCCTTATATTTGGTGTGCCTCAGATTATAGTATGTGACAATGGACCTCAGTTTAGGAGTAAAGATTTCAAAAACCTTATGGAGGAATATAAAGTTCAGAAAATATGGTATAATGCCAGGTATCATGCACAAATTAACCATACAGAGCGTCAAAATAGAGTTATTATCACAGCCATTAGGTCATATATTAAGGAAGATCAGAAAACTTGGGATCAGTCTATTTTCAAAATTGCTCAGGCTTTGCGTTTAGCAAAATATGATGTGACTGGGTATTCCCCAGCTTTCTTAACTTTCGCTAGAAATGTTCCTGTTTCAGGAGACTACTTTGGAAAGATTTCTGATAATGCCAGGAACATTGTTGAAATTTCTGACAAGAATGCCAGGTTAGATGATGTTCAGGGGATGACGGAAATTTTTTCGAAAGTTCGAGAACGAATCAAAAAGGCTTACCTTCGCAATGCTGAAACTTATAACCTAAGGCGTAGGCCCGCCCAATTTTCTGAGGGTGAAAAGGTTTGGAAGGTTAATTATGTGTTATCTAAGGCCGCAGATCATTTTAACGCTAAATTGTCCCCCAAATATGTTCCTTGTATTGTTAATAAGGTTTTGTCCCCTTTGGTATATAATTTGGTGGACAAGTATGGTAACGACTTGGGCAACTGGCATGTCAAGGATCTTAAAAAGGATGATACAGGACTGGATTCTGATGATGATCCAGACCCAGTTCCAGACTTGGAACCAGCCTCTGAACTAGAGTCTGAAGCCAGTGATGATGGGGGTTAATTGCCACGTCTTTAAGGACATTGCCCTGCTGATAGGGGCTGGCATGGTATGTTTGTGGGGAAAAGGAGTACTTCTTTCTGCTCAAGCATCAGTGCCTGAGGAATGCTACAGCACCGGAAAATTACCGGGTGGGAGTACAAGTCTTCCGACAGGCTACTTATGGACGAAACAACATCTTTGTCTAATCACCTTAGGTGATTTACGTCCAAACAGCATTGCTGATAGCATCAGTATGCAAGAGTGTCGTTAGGGATTGTTATTGTCTGGTACTTATGGTTATCTTTCCTTTTATAGGATGTATAGATTAGGTTTAGGTTCTTTTGTTGTAGATATGACTAGTCATAGCGTGAAATGTGACTTGTCATTTTGCTGGATAATGTTATTACTATTTCGTTTTCCCTGATGACTCATTTGCTTATTTGAGTGCATTTACCGATTTTGTCGTTTTGTATATTAGTTCCCGGATTTGACATTTTAGTTATTAGGTATAGTGTCCTGAATGTGAATAGGCACTTTGTATATTAGTTCCCGGATTTGACAGTTTAGTATAGTGACCTGAAGTGAATAGGCACTTTTGTTTTTTTTTTTGGCCATTTTTGCAGTGGGTGCTGGTGAGTTCCGAAGCAACAGCTTTCAGTAGTGATGGGCTCTGGAAGGATAAGTGTTGGGGGGTGACAGTCGGTAGTCAATGTTCTCACTGGAGACTTGGCGCAGGCTTGCTGTCACTACTGCATTCTATCTCAGCTCCTTTGTCCAGGTTGTAGCGGAAGATTGCCAGCAACATTGTTGGTCTGAGACCACGTCATTGTCTGTGGAGACAGGTTTTGGTTAGTACCCTACAGACTCTCTTTAAACCTGTTCTCTTTTTAGTCTGGTGGATACTATAATTCACTTACTTGTAGTCAAACTACAAGAGTTTTTTTTTGTTTTTTTTTGCTGTCATGATCTTGAAACCAAAGAACCCTTGGTTGGTGCGTTGTTTCCGTCGAGTCCCTGCGCCAGTAGACGACTGGTGGCAAGGTGGAACCAAGCCTACGGCGCTGATTTAAGATCTTTTAGCGAAATGGTTTGTTCCAATTGGGTAGTGACTCGAGGGTGGTGACTCTCCTCCCCTGGTCTATTTGACTGGAGAGATCCGCTGTGGTATTTAGGTTAGGATATTTTAGGTTATTTTGGGTTAATATTATTGACATTCTCACCTTAGTTGTACTTGGGTTAGTGTCGGTTGTCATAATGCTTATGTATAACCTTTGCAAGGTTTGTCAGTCATTTTCTTTTGTGCTCGTACTGTGGTATTCTCTAATTTCAGGTTGATTAGTACCTTCCTCTGTAGTTTAGCATCAGTTAGTTGGAAATTCTCGAATGGCTTCTCGAATTTTTCCTGGTGGGAGGGATGTGTAACGAAATTTTTGTTAATTTCGTTACACGTCGTCTGTGACTCCTTTTATAGATCAATTCTCACAGAATGATATCCTAGTGACAGGTAGATATGTGTTCCACGCTTGTGCCTTGCCGTTACGCTATTAAAAGAACCACTTTTCCGCGCCTATTTTTTTTGTTCTCTAGCCTGACTGGACTATATCTGGTTCTAATGCGCAGACGCGACCAGGAGGCGTCACCTTGTCGTGGATTGTGAGATGTGTGTGCAATGTGGGTTGCCTATCTGCGGGCAGGTTGGATTAAGGTACTAACTTGTTATTTATAGAATTTAGCCTTGCAAAGTTATTAGTTTCATTCTTTTAGTGCATTTTTCGTTCCCTATTATGAGTTTATTTTGTTAATAATAGTAATTCTGTCCTGAGTTCCAACTAAGACTATAGTTACTTTGAGGTTGGGTCGGTAGTGAGCCGTTGGCGGCGCTGCCTAACCAGGGGCCTGCTGTGATTGGTCAGTTGGCTATTAAAATTCGTGAACTCTCGAGAAGCCTCCGTGGTTTCCGACGAAAAATCATAAATAGAAGTGTTCCTCTCTTTGGCGTCTCTCTAGCTCTACGGCGTCTCTTGTACGTTAGTTTCTGCGGCTGCTTCTGGTCTCTCAACATCACAGGTTGGTTCTGTCCTTTTTGGCCTTCCGCCATCTTTAATCCATGAGTGACTTGCCAGTTTAATTTGTCGTGTGGGTCAACTTTGAAGTTTATTTACTCTCTTTCCGCGAGGTTTTATTTGAAGTACCTAACACGGCAATTATTTGTGGAATTCCGCTATTTCGACATTTTAGTTTGACTGCCATTGTTTCGCAGTGATTTCGTATTTTTCGCTAGCATACCGTTGATATCGAAACTTTAGTATCTAAAATCGATATTGTTGATTTGATTGAGTTCATCTTCGAGTTAGGTTGTGAACGCCATACTGTGTTATACCTATGTGTTTTCAGCTCAAGATGTGCATCTGCTACCTAAAGGAACCAACCTGGTATTGATGTCGATCTAAGAAAATACAAGCCCCTTTTTCCACCTGCTTCTGAGACCTTGGAAGGACACACAGAGCGTGACTGCAAGCTGTTCCCGCTACTTTGGATATAGAGGGTACGTAAATATTGCTTATTTCAATTTGAACGCCATTAAGGCAGTTGTCGAGCTATTTTACGTACTTTCGTATCTAGAGTTTGTAGTCACCTCCAAGTGTGACCTTCAGTCCGCTTTTTCTTTGTTTTTTTATGTTGTTGCTCATTTGTACTTTTTGAGAGAGAGAGAGAGAGCACACCTTTTTTTATTTGGTAGAGTCTGTGTAAAAATTGCTTCGTTATTGTTTCCGCCATTTTGGGCAGCTAATGCGAGCACTTTTGCATAGGTGTCGCCTTCTTCAGTTTTCTTTGTACCTCGTACAATTTTTAGAGAGAGAGAAAAGCACCTGTCTTTATTTTGGTATAATTTTGATAATTTTTGAGTGTGCTGACACACACATTTTGCAAATTTTTGAGCTGTAGTTTTGCTGTACGATTTTGACAATTTTCCATATTTACAACCGATACAGCCTACCGAAGTACATCTATGTGAGACTGAACATACTCATAGATTTTTGTTTCCTTTGGAGCTATAATTTTAATATTGAGAGTATTTATTGAAGTATAGTTGCTCGCACCTTGCAACTACTGTGCATATAGTTTCAATTTTCTGGATTACTTGTGATATTTGATTTTGAGACATTTTAGTAAACATTTGTGGGCTTGATAATTTTTTTTTGTGGTTGTATTACCTTTCAAGATTCTAACTTTCTGGAGCACGAGAGCCAGCAGAAGCTTAATAGAATCATAGCCTTGATTTCCTCTTAAATCAATTAAACTGCTTTGAACTTAAGTGAACTATAGCCTTGCTCACTTCAAGACTCATATTTTTAAGTTTCGTTTTAAGTGTTAGACTTGAAAGGCCTATCAAGTATCTAGGTTAGGTGATACTTTGTGGTTACGATATTGGTCCTTTATTTTAAGATTATATTTTAATTATATATGCAGATTTAATTGTGAACCATTGTGGGGAGATATCTGCTATAACTTGGTGTATAATTTTTAAGAAATTTTAGTATAGAATTTAAGCAGTTTGTAAGGGATCTTTTTATTAAATTTAAGCAGATATAGTTTCAGCTAAATTGTTAAATTTAAACAGATATTGTTTCAACTAAATTGTTGAGGAGGGGGCTTTTAATTGTTCTATTCAAAGCCAAGTAGTACGCCTGAGCTTGCATAACCTCCTACATCCTGGGGTTTTGCCATAGAGGGTCCAGACTCTAATCCTTCTTTTTTCTATACTTTGCATGACGGCGGCCGGAAGTGGTGGCCGAGCCAGACCCAGATATCCCTCAGCCTAAAAGGGGGAAGTCTAAGAGTAGGGGTCAGGGCCAAAGGAACCTGAAGAGGCTGCCAGTCATCAGAGGGGACCCTCTGAAGGAGCGGTTAGAAGGAGCCCACAAGCCGACCCAGGAGGAGAGGACAACCTCGTTGAGCAAGCCAGGTTGTATCGCTCACTTAAGCCAGCAGTCCCTGTTTATTATTGTAAATAAGTCATCACTCACTTTCACCATTCAAATAGTTTATATTTAACCACCAATATACTTGTTATTGTTTAATTCTCTTTGGAATATTTTTTCTGAACTCATCCCTTCAGTGTTTCTGGAGAGGTTGGGCAATTTCACTAACTTCCTTGGAGTTTGGAGGTGAAAACTCCTGGCGCCCTTTTTCTTGAGTTTTTGTTGAACCTTAGAGTAATCTCGCGATAAAAGTTAGTGATTTTGCCTGACATCTCTTGATAAGAGGAAAAGAATAAGTTGCCAAGGATCCACAACCCACCGTAAGTAAACTGAGCAGCCCAAAGGCACCCCAGTTTAGCTAGATTGGAGGTCTTAACTTAGTTGAACTTTCAATCTAGATTTACAAGGCGATCTGGTATGGTCCTGCAACAGAGGACGGAAGGAAGGGTAGATGTCCAAACCTACAACGTCATGGGTACAGTTCTAAAAACACACAAAATGGGCGGAGGATGATGGAAACAGTTCTGGGACGGTGATAGTACCGTAATTTGGAATATCCCTCAACAGCTGTTTGACGTATAACTGATCTATCCGGATCCAGATCAGTGTTTCCGTAAAGGCCTTTCGAGAATGACGGATGGATTCTAGAAATGTCATCGAATGCTCTAGATGGTTCGATGAAGTGTATATAAAGTGCTACGGGTAGCGTAGGAGTTCAGTTGAGCTGAGTTCTAGTTGAGATAAAGTTAAGAGATATTGTACTGAGTTGTGAAGTAAAACTGTGAAAGTTACGTTGAGTTTGATTCCCTGGGTGAAGAAAAAGAGGCCGTCGTGACAATATTATACAAAGTGCGCAAGTGCGCACATATTTTGGGAAAATCCAATGACTGGGGGAGTGTTCTCTCTCTCTCTCTGGCAATCTCACCTTTTACATCGAGACACGTACCTCTTCCCCTTTTCACTTCTGAACTCGATCAGTCAACATCCCAAATAGTTATGTCTCTCTTAGACAATTTTTGTATTCCCAATGCAAAATCATAGTGATTTGATTGCTATGGTTTCGCATATTTTTATTGCTCCTGCTTTTATTTTACAGCTATATGTAGGAACGCGATTTTCCGATTTATACATTTTTTTCCATGAACATGTGATGGCGAACATTTTAATCTTTAAATATCAAGTCAATCATGCACTGTATATTTATTAATTATCTAACAAAAGGGTTGCTGAACATCATTCTTTGTTTCTAGCCATATATTTTTGTGATACGATGCCTTATCTTGTGTGTATTTAATGTTTCACATTTTTTTTATAACATTCCTTACGTAAAAATATCTAGCAGTCAGATTTGCTAACTAAGAACGCAATGAAAAGATCTGTTGGACCTCTGTGTGATTTCGTTTTACGAGGGATGAGGAAAAAGTGGTAATTTTAGAACATATTCTATATATTTCTTTTATCACTATGTATCTGAGAAGATCCGGTAGGAGTGAAAACACAAAGCATTTATTAATTTTTTTTCACTATTGTTCTATCTGTTCCTTCTTGTAAATATATGTAATTTTTTTTAATCTTTACCATGTGAATATTTGGAAGTTATCTGCTTTATGGCTTTTTAAATATACCCATGCTTAGATTTGTTTTTGAAGTATATGAACGCATTTTTTCAAAATGTAAGAACGCATGAAGGTCCATACTTCAGAAACAGATCGTGAAGTCCTGTGAGGTTCTCTGCAAGGTGCTAATACCAGCTGTAACTCATTCACAGGAAACCACCCTTCTTTGGAGGGGCTCTGCACTTCTTTGGGGTTCCATGAACACTTCTTTGGAGGGCCACCACCTTCTCTGGAGGGGCTCTGCACTTCTTTGGGGTTCCATGACTACTTCTTTGAAGGGGCACCACACTTCTTTGGAGGGGCACCACCGAAACTCCTTTTGAAGAAAGCCAGCCTTCTTTGGAGTGCCACCATGTGAACACTACTACTTCTCCGGGGCATCACCCTTCTTTGGGATGCGGATGTAACACCTTCTTTGGAGCACCAGATTCTCTTCGGAAGGGTACCACGAGAACTACTCCCTGGACTTCCCTTTGAAGCTAAGTTCTTGTTTAAAAAAAAGTAGATAGAATACAAATGTGCTGCATTGATATATACTGAAATAAATCTTTATTAAACCATTGTTGTCCTGTTTTCATTTCTTGGCGGCTAGCTAGACTCACGCACGCACGCACGCACTCACAGGCCCTTATTTCATGCAACCCAATTGAGCTGCTTGTTGCTATGGGCAATATGTTAGTTGGTGGTTCATCCCCAATCAGCGCATTTATTGTTAAATATTAAAATTAGATAAAAAGGCTTGGTCTGTGCTCATACGAATCCTTTTTACTTCCCACACCGATAGGTGAGGGGAGTATTGTGATCGCGAAAATTTTCGATTTCACTTTATAGGCGTTTTATGATGTCTACATAACGAAAATCCACGTCACTCATTTCCGTAGGTCTGTCTGTCGGTCTGTCTGCAGGCCTGTCTGTCGGTCTGTCTGTCGGTCTGTCTGTCGGCCTGTCTGTGGGTCTATCTGTCGGTCTGTCTGTCGGTCTGTCTGTCGGCCTGTCTGTCGGTCTGTCTGTCGGTCTGTCTGTCGGTCTGTCTGTCTGTCGGTCTGTCTGTCGGTCTGTCTGTCGGTCTGTCTGTCGGTCTGTCTGTCGGTCTGTCTGTCGGTTTGTCTGTGGGTCTGTCTGTCGGTCTGTCTGTCGGTGTGTCTGTCGGTCTGTCTGTCGGTCTGTCTGTCGGTCTGTCTGTCGGTCTGTCTGTCGGTCTGTCTGTCGGTCTGTCTGTCGGTCTGTCTGTCGGCCTGTCTGTCGGTATGTCTGTCGGTATGTCTGTCGGTCTGTCTGTCGGTCTGTCTGTCGGTCGGTCTGTCGGTCCGTCTGTCGGTCTGTCTGTCGGTATGTCTGTCGGTCTGTCTGTCGGTCTGTCTGTCGGTCTGTCTGTCGGTCTGTCTGTCGGTCTGTCTGTCGGTCTGTCTGTCGGTCTGTCGGTCGGTCTGTCTGTCGGTCTGTCTGTCGGTCTGTCTGTCGGTCTGTCTGTCGGTCTGTCTGTCGGTCTGTCTGTCGGTCTGTCTGTCGGTCTGTCTGTCGGTCTGTCTGTCGGTCTGTCTGTCGGTCTGTCTGTCGGTCTGTCTGTCGGTCTGTCTGTCGGTCTGTCTGTCGGTCTGTCTGTCGGTCTGTCTGTCGCTCTGTCTGTCGGTCTGTCTGTCGGTCTGTCTGTCGGTCTGTCTGTCGGTCTGTCTGTCGGTCTGTCTGTCGGTCTGTCTGTCGGTCTGTCTGCCGGTCTGTCTGTCGGCCTGTCTGTCGGTCTGTCTGTCGGTCTGTCTGTCGGTCTGTCTGTCGGTCTGTCTGTCGGTCTGTCTGTCGGTCTGTCTGTCGGTCTGTCTGTCGGTCTGTCTGTCGGTCTGTCTGTCGGTCTGTCTGTCGGTCTGTCTGTCGGTCTGTCTGTCGGTCTGTCTGTCGGTCTGTCTGTCGGTCTGTCTGTCGGTCTGTCTGTCGGTCTGTCTGTCGGTCTGTCTGTCGGTCTGTCTGTCGGTCTGTCTGTCGGTCTGTCTGTCGGTCTGTCTGTCGGTCTGTCTGTCGGTCTGTCTGTCGGTCTGTCTGTCGGTCTGTCTGTCGGTCTGTCTGTCGGTCTGTCTGTCGGTCTGTCTGTCGGTCTGTCGGTCTGTCGGCCTGTCTGTCGGTCTGTCTGTCGGTCTGTCTGTCGCCCTGTCTGTGGGTCTATCTGTCGGTCTGTCTGTCGGTCTGTCTGTCGGTCTGTCTGTCGGCCTGACTGTCGGTCTGTCTGTCGGTCTGTCTGTCGGTCTGTCTGTCGGCCTGTCTGCCGGTCTGTCTGTCGATCTGTCTGTCGTTCTGTCTGTCGGTCTGTCTGTCGGTCTGTCTGTCGGTCTGTCTGTCGGTCTGTCTGTCGGTCTGTCTGTCGGTCTGTCTGTCTGTCTGCGCTGCATGGATTGTGATGAAATTTGTACAGCGATATGCTGTGGGGTCGTAGTAGGTAATGTTGCTATATATTCAAAATCGGTGCATGGGAGGCGGAGTAATTAGCAAAAAAACAAAAAAAAATAAATATTGCTCAAACTTCGTCAACTTGGAATTTTTCTGGTGTAAACTTACGAGTATTGCTTTAGATCGTTCTATATTGTGTAACAAGGAAACGGTTGAATTGATTTTAATGGAATTTTGACACAGTATTACCACCGCGGCGTGGATGGAAAATGTGTGTGGTTTTTACAAATCGTGCCAGTGGCGGCGCAGAAATAATAACAAAACTAAAAATTCAAAAACAGTTCAAATTTCGTTTTTAAGCATTTTAGAGATTCCTGATCATTTTCTGTGTTCTTCTGGGTGGAGGTGAAAGTGGGGTAGTTGGGGGGTGGGGTTGAAAAACTGAAAAGTTTGTTGTATTTATGATAGGCTGTCCAGTAACCTGTGAAGGAAGACCTAACGACATAAATCACCTATTTAGGTCCATCCGAACATTGCCTAGCCCATTACCGAAACTAAGGGAATTTTCTGTATACATACGAGTATTAATTGCTTTAGATCGTTTGGTTTTTTGTAACGTGGAAACTATTAAATTGATTCTAATGAAATTCTGACACAGCATTATTACCGTGGTGAGGATGTAAAACGCGTCGTGTCAGTGGCAGCGTAGCTATAATCAAAAAACTAAAAATATGAAAACAGCTCAAACCTCGTTTTTAGATGTTAGATGAAATTGGGGTGGTTGGGGGGTGGTGGGTTGTAAAACTGAAAAGCCTGTAGTATTGATAACAGGCTGTCCATTGACCTGTGAAGAAACGACATAAGGGCATAAGACAATTTTATGGGGAGGGCTACCGATGATTTGCTTGCAAGAAGACCTCAGACTAAAGCTGCATGCTATGGGAAAATAATAAACTGGTATCACAGTAATGTATGGGAAATACCGAGTCAATCAACTTGACTTCATTTTTTGATTTCATATGCATGCAACTATAGAATTTTTAAGTGAATATTACGTTTTTTCGACTCAACATTTTTGTTCAGTTGCGTTGATTCCAGTTTGAACAAACGCAAGTATAGGACCAAATTTTTTTCTTAGAGAAAAAGGCGAATAGCATAAAATGTCCATTGCCTCGAAACTACGTCAAACGCACATACGACCATTTTGATTAGGAGAGCAATATAGGTGTTGGGGTGAAATTACGCCTACCAAAGGATATAGTGTATTCTTGCTATCACTACTAGTAGACTAATTTTATAATTGCTTAATAAATGGATTATTAGTTGTTGAATTAAATATTCAAACATAACATTAAATTGCGATATCTTTTTCCTTCTGCTTGTTAACCTTGCTTCATTGTCTCTATCCGAACGTGTGGCATTTTGCATTAAAGATGGAAAACTGGTAATAATAAAAACATATCTGATGTCATGCCACACGTTCTTGTTTATCTATAAATTTGTTATTGGATGCATCCAGAATATTTTATACTACGATTCAGCGGCTCCATTTCCTTAGATCGAATATCTGAGTCACTTTATTTAACTTGATAAAAAGTCTTGTAGTGAGCACCTTATTTTTTCGTTAAGCGTTTCTATCTTTCTATATAAAGAGTTCTGCTCTGCAGTAATCGATAGAATATAAATATGTTTCCTATTGAAATCTCTCAAGAGAAAGCTACCCCCTGTTTCCTTGCAGGCAAAAGTGGCCAACTGGTGATTGCAATTCGGATGTTGCGCAACTAATGGTTGTGTCACTTTTCTTAGACTTACCCTTTCCTGGTATCTTACATAATTACTTTTGTCACTTACAGCTAGCTGTTATATAACTCCAGTCTTATCGTTCAGTACCTACTTTGACATTTGAAACTTCTATCCACCTTGATATATTTTCCAGAGGAATCTCCTAGCTATGTTTTATGTAACGATACTCCAAACTCTCACAAAAAGTATTATTTTGATGATGAGAATGAACTAAAGAATGTGGAACGTGTCGAATTTCGGTTTCGTTTTTAGCAACGGCAAAGCATTTTGATAGCTCAAAGTAACTAGAAGTATTGGAATTAAAGTGAAATCTGTTAAAACATATTGTCATGGAGCCCGCTTTTCCTTCACCCGTGGAATTAAACTGGACGTACTTTTCACGTTTTTACTTCACAATTGAATACAGAATCACTTTACAACTTCTCTCAACTACAACTACTCCTACTACGTTACTCGTGCCGCCTTACTAATATACTCCATTGAACCATTTCTAGCGAACTCGAGACATTCTTTGTATTTATTTATTTAATTGACTTTGAATGTTTCTCATTTCATTCATTCATTCATTCATTCATTTATTTGTACTGCACAATACAAATATTGCCACCTCGAAGGCTATGCCTTGTGTGAGGTATTGGCATTGAAATATACACTAAAATTTTGCCTAACCTAATTTCACTGCTGTCTCTCTTTGGACTGTTATATTTGTTCGCCTTTCAATGATTTGTTTCTCCTTCTTCTCCTTGACCTTCTATGGATCCATTCTCAGCAGCAGCAGCAGAACATTCTCTTCTATATTTTTTTTCATGATTTCGTAATTTGAACGTGAAATTTGGATGGGATGTCTACAACTTACTGTAATGAAGAAACACAAGCAATCAGGATGAGGAGATTGTTTTTGCATGAAAAACAGGAACTTTGAACCTATCCAGTAATACAATAGATGTGGATTGTTGAAAAATTCATGGAGGCTTGACAAAAGTGAAAAATTGTTTAAAAAAATACTTTGTTAGTATTTTTTAATACCACAGCCATCGATATAGCGTCATTTTGTTGGCATTTTGTTGTATCAATATTGAAAATAATTAGTCAGTAGCATTTTTGCTGATCCCCAGGTATTTGAGAAGACGATAGTAGAGGTGGTAAACTATAAAATTGACCAGATAACAGCGTGCCCAATTCCTAATAGTTTCCCAGAAAAATTGAATTTTTGGTGATTTTCATCAAAATGCAGACCTCCAAACGAAGACCCTAATAAAGCAGAATTTTATTGCCAAATGTGCAATATATGGAGACAATAAAATTTGTGATTGTGTGATTGTTACTGAAATCAGAATTTTGTCACATATTAAGTCGAAGAACGCTATCAAAAAGTTCTGTAACACTTTTTCTCCTAGGAGAGTAACGTTTGTCATATCACTGTTATGTTCAATTTTTTAAATAAAACATTTCGGCGTGAAAAAATTACGAAATTTAGGAGGACATCGCTACCTATCACCGATCGCGAAGCAGAGTTTTCACCCCCCCCCCCCCCACTCCTCGAGCGGCAACCCCCCGAGGTCGCAAACTCTGCAAGGGGTCAATGTCTACCATCCCACCAAATTTCATTTCTTAACGACCTTTTGCGCTCAAAAGCCTTTTTATAGGACAACGATTGACTAATATTGGTAGTAGGTAGCGACGTAGTCCTAAATATTGTATTATTTTAATCCCAGTTTCGAAAACTGAAGGTAATAGTGATATGAGAAATATTATTCTCTTAGGAGGAAAAGTTTTTACAGAACTTTTTGATAGCGTTCTCGGACTTAATACGTGATAAAATTCCGATTTTAGTAACAATCACAAACCACCCCCAACTTTGGGGCACTGTGGAATTGGTGGCACACGAAAAATGTAAATTGTGAAGAACTTTATTGTCTCCATAATTATCAGAATTAGTTAATTTGATAATTTCTCTTCTATGACTCATAAATATAATCACATTCGTTGACAGAAACGGTTTACTAACATTTTGGTTATTTCTGAGGTAAAGACTGTGGTAGGATATAATTTGGAATATGATTATTTCAAATTGCTTTACACAGATGGCCAAAATTTAGTATATATAGTTCATTTCATGGTGATAGGCCGTGAAGCGCAATTTATCCAAGAATCAATCACACGATGTTTCACAAATTATATTACTATAAAAAATGACAGACAAAATAAGTACAGTCCAATTCGACCTACATACACTCGCATAGTTATCTTCCCGAACAGAGATATCGTTTCGCCACAAGAATCCGAGGCGTGAGCTTGAGTCACCCTGTATACATTTGAGGATCACTGAAAGATCAGACATGATTTGCAGTCAACTTCTTGCTCTGTTTATATGCATTGCTCTGAATTTCCATTATTTAGGATGGCCAATAGTTGCAGTACGCTTATAAAATCAGCGCTTTCCAATGCACATTTCGGGTATGCATTGTAACGATTGGTCGTTACTCTCGTAAACATTTGCCCTATTCGCATAGATTTCTTAATCTTTTCCACGTGCAAGGGAGAAAAACAAGACGTTTTTTTTTGCAAGAGAGCGCAGTTGAAGTCCTAGACATGCCCAGTGTGAGAATTAAGAAGGAGGTGTGTTTACGATGTGTTTTGTTTCGAACAGTGACAACTTCGAACATTCTCCACGGGATTCTCCATGACTTTGTCTGGTCTCTGACAGAACGATCGGCCGACACGACGGCAACTAAGAGCAAAGGTCCACATAGGACAGCTCTGACTAACAATGACGAATTGTAACTTCGAACGTAATGATGTTGACTGGTCGGTATTTAGAATCACAGATAATACCCCTTTAGAACTTCATGTCAAATAGAAGTGCTGTCTTTAATAGATAATCAAGTGATACGTGATGCCTTGATCTATAATAATTAGACATTTTAATTCAAAGAGCACCATAAAAATTGTTCATTGAAGTAGTAAATACATCCAGAGGCGACGTCAGCCGGGAGGTAGGTAAGCGTTCAAGTATAGATTTCGATACAACGCTGATTTTAGTAATCTTTAGAGATGAGTGTCACTCGCAACGATACATGGAAGGATGCATGGTTACTGAGCAACAAATCTAGAAGTTCCAAGTTAGAATTATGAAGCGTAATATCTATAAAAATATTACACACATTTGTCTTCAAAGGCAATATTTGCATAATTATGTAAGTATAAAATATCTACTTCACCACCACACCAAATGATCAGTCAAACAAACTTATTATCTCAAACCTAGGGTATGGGAAAAAAGACTGTTTCAAATTAAGATAACACCTTGTATAATCTAGGTATGCTTTTAGTATCATTCCATCCTATTTTCACGTTCTACCTTGTATTGATATTGCCAACTCATCACCTGTATGGTTCACCGAAGATTCCTCCCGCATACTATCCCTTTCAAATTCCAGTTCGCAAGGCCTGACTAAAGCAGCTTATTACATTACGAATGCAGGATTTAAGCGGTACCGCTGCATAAAAGTACGACCTTGGCGGCTCCATATCTCTCTCGGCGGGGAAGTGCCCGAGCTTGTGAACTCTCTCGTAAGAGCAAGAACTAATTATGGCTTGCGAAGGCGGGTCTTCGAGCAATTGCTGTGTAATGTAGTACCCGAGTCATTCTGTAATTTGATGTAACATCATTTCACGGCGATCAGCCGGCAGCGGTACCGCAGCGCTGCATAGGAACTGTTGATACGATGATAAACTGCTACTACCATCACTGACACACGGACGTGCTCAACTTCGATTAACTAAGAGCATTGATTGCCGTATTAGCTGAAATTGAAGGTAAAGGTTACTGAAATATTGAATGAGGAACTGTTTCTTTTGATCTGATTCCAAAATGATACGGCGTTTATTTACGTACCTACCTACCGTAAAAAGGTAAGGTTACCTAGCAACCGATAGATCAGTAAGATTAACAAGAAATTATTATGAGGGGTAGTTGGATTCCCATGTAGTATTAGTTGTAGTAGTGTTGTATGAAGTATGACAAAGAAAATACAAATACAAAGCCAGTTTAAATTGGTAGGTGATAAACAAGGGAGCTATGACGTCGAAGAGGGAGAACCTGGCTGTCTCCCAGGAAGATGTGCTATATTTCCTCTGGGATACGGCGATCTTTATAAAAATTATCAGGAAATGAGAAAGCCTCAGCAAAAGTATAATCAGGAAATGTCCCATCGGGAATAGTAGCGTCAGGAAAGCGTGTGCCTCTTTAGAAGATAACCACTGCAACTTTTATATTGAAGGAACAGGACGATGCGACATAGACAGAAAATGGATTTATTGCTAAAGATGAGAACGGATAAATAGAACTAATTTTCAAAATAGGTGAACCGTTACAATAGTTTGTGGCATGTCATAGAGGCCTAATCCTACAATATATTATGGAAGCAAAGCAGTTGGAAGTTCTTAAAACCCGTTTTTTACTTTAAAACGTACGGTTGTGTATCGACAGTCGTACTGTCTACACGTGTGTTTGGCACCTTTAAGGATCTGCACCTAAGATAAGTAGATAGCTCTAATTATAATTTTCACTTTACGTCACGATTTCATTGTTGATTACTGTATTATTATTTTCATCACATTCCATCGATAAAATATGGATAAAAGCCGGGCGGCCGTGAGCCGCCCGACAATGTTTCTTTTTGCACACAAGAGGAGGAATCCTGCATGAATGACATAAATTGATCCAATTTTGAAAATAAATATAATAATAAAAACCGAGGACCATCTTTTATGTTCGTGGAATACATTAATAAAAATATTGGAAGGCTATTTCCCATGAAAATCGGTTACTTTCTATTAAGTGACGATACCTCCAAAAAAAATATTATTGATATAAGATCAGTAGGGGCGAGCAGGGTAAAAGTTATGTTCAAGGACTATGAATTAAGTAGCTAATTCTCTAATTGGGCATGATGTAACTAAAAAAAATTAGTTGATAGTATATATACCAGCCTTTTACAATAATCGAAAATACCTTATTAGACGGATGAATACTTTCTTTTCCGTTGAATATTTTAAAAAATAATATCTGCGAAGGTAGGAAAATATTTATATATCGAAAGAATGAAAAGAAGGGTCTCTGGAGATAATGAAGGTGAATACAAATATGTTGATCGTCATTTGGTAATTGCCTCTTTTGAAGGAAATGTCATTCCTGATAAATTAAAAAGTAATTTAACGACTTTTCAAGTTGAACCGTTTATTCTCCCTGTAGTGCAATGCTACAAATGATTACTTTACGGTCATACATCCAAATTATGCAAATAAAAATATAAGCGTTGTCAAAAGTGCACTGATATGCACAGAAATGACATTCGGTACTCACCTTCCGATAAATTCTGCATCAATTGCCAAAATAATGAGCATAACACCACTTTTAAAATATGTCCTTCCTTTGTTCTTAAAACAAAAAACCATCAAGAGAGAAATGGGTTTTCGTAATATCTCCTTGAAGGAAGCAAAAAAATAGATAATCCTTCGTATGCTAAAGTCACAACCAACAACTTATTTTGCATTTTAAATAATACAGAAAACTTCCCTCCTCCTGAACCACCTACATCACAACAATATAATGTACCAGCATAGGTATATCCTATACATAAATCAAAACCACCTCCTACAACAACATCAAAAAGGCTTGACTCCACCGGGCCAAAAAAAATCAACACCAATTATCCCTAACCCACATAAAGATGATTTCAAACTATACGAAAAAACTACGAACATATAATTAATTTCATTGTTTCTCAATTTATGCCTAAATTAATAGAAGATGTGCAGTGTTGCTCAACCATAGACCCTTTAAACTGAATCAAAACTTCAGTGCTAACATTAAAAATGCGCTGTCATCTTGTGTGACTTGAACTTGTGTTTAGTCTCTGTTTATAAACCACCTAAATTTAACGTTAGTGTCAGAGACTGGGAAAATTAATTCTCACAGTTCAAAAATAACACTATTATCTGTGGAGACTTCAATAGTCACCACACAGTGTGGGGATGAACCAATAATCAAAGTTGTGGCACACGACTCGTTGAAGCTTTGAACAATACTTATTTCATGGTATTAAATGATTGATTTCCTACCAAAATGACCAGGCCCTCGGAAAATAAATCTGCTGTTGACGTGTCGCTTACACCCCCCAATATAACCTGAAATTTGAAATGGTCGGTTTCGTCACTTCTGAATAATTTTAGAATATCACACATGACTCACGTTCCTCAAAGCCTTGTACCTTTTACTAAATGGGATGATGTTTCTGCAAACTGGTCCTTATTTGTAAAGCTTATTGAAGATCATCGCCACAATGACATTAAAGAAACATCTCTTAATAATCTTATTAGTATCACAAGCGATGCAGCCTCTCTCTCTCGATCAAAATCAATCACCCAATTTGTATTAAAGCTTCCCATCCTATCTGGTACTCATTACCACAAGGCTGTCTTTAAAAGAAAGGAGACATTTAAAAAAGACTGAAGAAATCTGTCTAACTGGGACAATTATTTGAACTACAAAAATATGGAATCCCAAACCAAATTCCTTTTCAGAAGTGAGACTACGAGCAGCTGGAAATTTTTTTTTTCAATACTATGGATAAAAATACCCCTATCAAGGACATTTGGCGTTACACCAGAAAAATTTGTAACAAAAGATATGACTTCAATATGACCATATTTACAGACACTGCAGAAGCATTGTTAGACTACCTGGCCTTCTGTTCAGTTAGAAACCATATCAAAGTCGGGGTTCATCAAAAAAACACAATTTTCCCAAGCATCCATTCATTTTAGCAGAGTTGGAGTCTGCTTTATCAGCCCATCGGGGCTCTTCTCCTGGCATTGACAGTATAACCCATTGCATCATTGAAAACCTGCCCTTAATTACAAAAACAGCATTACTCGCAATATTTAACAAATGGTGGAAGGATGATGGCGTGTTGGATGAACTTAAAGAAACAATCGTGACGATAAAGATCCAGACATGCCCTCCTCCTACCGTCTCATTTCACTTATGTCGTATATTACAAAAACTTTTGAAAGAATCATAAAGGCTAGGCTAGAGTGAAATTAGAAAGTAAATCTAAACCTCCCCGAACGCATTATGGAAGAGGTCAGGGAACAATTCATATGTCGCTTGTCTGATCAGAGATTTTAAATTTGTTTATTATACCGTAGTTCTGAATATTCTTACCTAAAATCTAATTTACTTAGACATTGATCCGCAAAATTCCTGCAGCATAGTAAATTTGTTCATAGATCTAAGGGCGGTCTTTAATGGATTACCTCAAGGGGCGGTCCTATCATATTTTGAGTACTTATACTTACTTATACTTATGGCATACATCGTATTCGACGTAGAAGCCAAATGTATAAAATATGTGGATGATTTCTGCTTTTACACCATATAGAATAGCTACGAGCAATGCGTAAAATCCCTCAAACATATCGTTATAATGGTTTTGTGAACAGCTTTCATAATGTTACCAGAAAACCAGCCATAGTGATTTTCACTGGGCATAGACTTCAGATCCTGAGAAGATCAAACTAAGTACCTTCTAATTACCCATAAAAATAGAATATAAATATTTAGGGGTTGTTTTAGACCACAAGTTGCATTGGGGAAGTCATATAAGTCATATATGTAGTAAATCTGAGACGGCGTTAACATAATATTGAAATGCGTTACAAAAACCAAATGGGAAGCTGACCCTAAAACAGCATTAATGTTCTACCATGCTTTCATAAGGTCTATTCTGGATTACGGCTGCATTCTGTATGGTGGAGCAGCAAACACCCACTTAAATAAAGTTAACAGAATACAGTACAGTACCATAAGAATTTGTATGTCACCTATCCCAGCCATCCTAGCATTTGAATTTTCGGAAACTATGGGCAGATCAACCGTTATTTTCCCAACATATAGCGACACCTCTTTTGTCAATCAACATATCCTGAAATATAAAACGTTTGTAAAATTTTTCACAGATGGTTCGAAAACTGCGAGTGGTACTGGTTTTGCGATTTACATACTAAATAACAAATCCAGTACTCAAAAATGAATAAGAATGTTTTTCTCGGTATACTCAGCTGAAATTTGCAATTGACAATGGTCTAGAATGGTTACTTCAGCAAGATACGAACAACAATCCAATAATTCTGAGACTACAAGTCTGCCCTTGAAGCTCTGGCTCACTCATCGTCCTAAGCTATAACAAAATCTACTGCTACTTGCAACATAGAAAAACACTTTGTAAGTTACAAACAAACAACGAGACAGTGATTTTAATCTTGGTTAAAGGTCATGCAGCCATTTTGGGAAACACCAAAGCCGATTATTCAGTAAAAGAAGCTACATATTTAACAAGCTACAACAACCAATCTCAATTTGCATGCATGCATGCATGCTTTTTATCTGAACTAGTCCCGAACCAGTTCGAGACGTATCAGCGAAAATCTCTTAATATCTGCTCCTGGAAACGCTTTAACTGATTTAATAGCATTCCTGTATCTTTCTGTTACGAAAATGTAGGCTACCTGGTTTCTGACTACCTTACTATCAGTATCTTGTGGGGATTTCCAAGTATATAATCTTCTATTTGGCAGTTGATAAGACGTGTTAGTTACTATCATGTTTTTCACGTGACCAAATTGTATGAATCTGTCTCCTTTGTCATTTCTCTGTCCTAGTATATATTCTCCTACATGTTTCCCGCATCGCCCTTTTCCAATTTTTGCGTTGAAATCACCAATTACCACTTCGACATCTCGCGACTAAAAGTAACAGTTATGGGGTTATTTCGAGTTGGAGTAATAAAACAATATCTTTGCCAAATTCTGGTTTTTGTCAGAGTTGGCCATGGATGCTAAGCTAGTTATATTTGCTAAATAATTGAAATTAATATTTTAGTTTTGATTCAGTTTCAATTCGCTATTACAGTTGGCAATTAACAAATTGAAAAGCACATGTCAATTACAGAAATTATCTGAAAATAAAACTACAGAATCTTTAACAAGACTATATTAGTTATTACAATTAGGTTTATGTGTGAACGTATCAAAACCGAGAAAATAGATTATAGCTAACCATGTAAAAGTGATCGACTCTTGGCTTATGAACCGAAGACTTTTCTAGCGGGAGCTACAAATGTTTAATTGATTTCCTGTTACGACCTCCTGTTAGTTCTTTCATTCCTGTCCTTTGAGTCCCCAGCTCCATAACTGTTACATTTAGGTATAGGGAATGCTTAATGAAAGTGGAAGTATTTTGTAATAACTTTCTGACGATGCTTTAAAATAAATGGTGTTCCATTTAAAATAACAAAGAAAATTATGGTCGCGAGTTTTCGTTCATCCTGTATACAAAATCAAATATAGCAGAAACTTGATAATTTTAGACAAATCTAGACAATGAAGCAATTCTTCTAGCATTAAGAATCAAGCTTCCAGTTATCGATCTTTTCAGATAAAGGACGATGAATTCATTGAGGTTTTCACATACAAGTTGTGAAGTGGCCAGATCTCTGGAATTACCATGTATAACCTAATAAAACCCTATATTTCCGGAATAGGGAAAGCGAGCACAATTCAAATTTGGGATAACCTATCGTGTGTATCATTTGAAAGACGCAAATTTGGTATGCCGTGACTTTATAAATAACCCTGTATATCATGAAATAATTTAAAAATGTAGACCTTAGCTTTATATACAACTTTTTTTCGAAAGCTTTTTTTTGTGTACATTGCAGTAGCCAGTAGGCTATGAAAAATATCCATTTCTGTCGTACTCCAGCTTTTCTCTGACCTCAGATATGTTACCGCCGTTGTTTCTGGTTAAAGTTGATTTGAGGTAAGCAATTTCTATAATCTTGTCTCTTTAGTCTAGTTCGTCTAAATGATTCTGCTAGATAGTTGTTTTCCTCTATATGAACAGGCTTTTGTTCTCTACGATCGATATTCAATTTTTCTCTGATATCTACTTATACCGAAAATGATGATTTACACCTAAACGGTTTGCTTTAAGTTCTATGTGTGATACATAAAGTAACACTAAAATTCACCAAGGAATCTGAATATGCAATAATATATAGGGTATTTTCTATTCAAAAAAATATAACTTTGATACGTTTCGTGTTTTGGGGACACCCTGTATAATATGAAAGTACTTTTAAAATGTCGCCTTAATGGGTCCCTATCCATTCGAAATGATTATTTTGTTTTTCATCAAATACTTTCGCCATAATGCTTAGTGTCGAATAACGTGAATAACCCAGTATGCATTTATACATTCCGTACATGTATACAGCACTTAGCACAATCCCATTGGTTAGATTTGAATCTTGAACCAATCAAACTCTGAGTGCCATGCGTGAGTATGGAATGTAAATGAGTGCTATATGCACTTACGGAATGTAGTACTTAATGCGGCTGAAAATTTACAAACGGAAAAGCGATTTAAGCGACAACCATTTTGTTAACTATATATTAAACTGTAGTAAACTTTATTACAAATTAATTTATAGTATGGTGTATAATTTTTGTCCTTTTTTACGAACTGTTAAATGTAATAGTTGCAAACATCTGGTGTATTAAGTTATTAAGTTTCAGTGGGCAAAGAAAGCATACATTAGTTATAACATTAAGGACATTGAAGAATAATTATAACAAAACAAAAAGGGACGTTATTTAAAATCAGTGGGATGAACCATATTTAATTGCATTGGGTTTATTTGTTTTAATATTTTGGGATAGATTATGTCTTTTCGGCCTCAGTCATTAGGTTTGATCTATATTTTCCAGGACTCGGTTCAAAATATTTATTAGTAGGTAACTTTGCCTCAACATGCATGGCGATTTCAGACCACCACCCTGTCGCGCTGTAATCGCAAAAATTAAAGCAGAGTCTAGCCATAGCCATACGTTTGACATGTGCATAACTATATTACATTCCGTAAGTACATATGGCACTGATTTACATTTCGTACACACGTACGGCACTCGAACTGCTGCTAGGTGCTGTATACATGTACGGAATGCATTTATACATTCCGTACATGTATATAGCACCTAGCACAGTCCCATTGGTCAGATTTGAATTTTGAACCAATCAAATTTTGAGTGCCAGAAGCGAGTGTGGAATGTAAATGAGTGCTATATGCACTTACGGAATATAGTAATTGATGCGGCTGAAAATTTACAAAAAGGAAAGCGATTTAAGCATAAACCATTTCTAACTATATATTAAACTGTAGTAAACTTTATTACAAATTAATTTATAGTATGGTGTTTAATTTTTGTCCTTTTTTAGGAAATGTTAAATGTACCTAATAATTGCAAACATACATTACTCACAAGATTAAAGACATTAAATGATATAACAAAACAAAAAAGAACGTTAAATAAAATCATAAAATCAACAACCATGTTTAATAGCATTGGGTTTTATTAGTTTTAATATTCTGGAATAGATTACGTTTTTCTTTCGGGCTCAGTCAATGGGTTTGATCTATATTTTCCAGGACTCAGTTCAAAATATTTATAATTAGCAGGTAGCTCTGCCTCAGCACGCATGGCGATTTCAAAGCATAGTCATACGTTTGACATGCGCATAGCTATATTACATTCCGTAAGTGCATAAGGCACTAATTTACAATTCATACTCGCGTATGGCACTCAAAGTTTAGCTCATAACAATATTTAATTCCGTAAGTGCATATGGCACTGATTTACATTTCGTACACACATACGGCACTCGAAGTTTGATTGGTTGAAAATTCAAATCTGACCAACGAGATTGTGCTAGGTGCTGTATACATGTACGGAATGTATAAATCGAGGGGTGAACACATAACCTAAAAAGTGTACACCTACATCCCCCTTTTTAAGCAAATCCCCTACATCCTAACTAAATCCTTGGAAATCCTTGGTACCTCCTGATAAATCCCTCTACATCACTGTAAATCCCCGGACATCCAGGTAAATCCTCAGTAAATCCCCCTGGATTTCAAAAAATCCTTTGTAATTCCTTGTACATCCTGCCCTGTTGGTAATGGATAATAACAAAACCATCATAGAAAACATATATTTCCTATTCTATATAGTGATAATAATACTGAACAAGAAGTGAAGTAAAGATTACAGCAAATAAACTTAACAGAAATCTTATCATTAGTCAGTCATGGAAAGGCTCTTTTATTTTATAGAACAATAAAACTGAAAAAAAACATGACAGAAAATAAACTGCAAAAACATTGACATGAGTCAGACATGTAGTATGCGATAAGGTATGAAACATACCGTTATTTAATGAAAAGTCGCTTCTTCTCTACCCTCAATAAGCAGAAGTATTCTTGATTCTTACTCAAATTGATTGTGTTGAAATGTACTGGTCCATAAAAAACGAATTTTTCATCAACATCTGTACTATCATCTTTTTTTGACCAGGAAAGCGTCAGTTTGTTTTTCTTTTGCTTGAGAAACCTAAATATACAAGTTTGCCCCATCCCGTTGAAACAATATGTACGGTTGTTTACCGCCAGAGGAATATTGTCCAGGATACCTTCAATATGGTTATTCAAGAACTGGTAATATCTTTCTGCATCTAAAGCACCTTCATAAATTGCTGGTCTGATAATCCTTATTCCCAAAATTTCACACTTGCAAAAATAAATTTCAGCTGACCAAAAAACAGTGTTCGGAAAATCACGATTTTCGTCACACATTTTTGTCAGCCACTAGCAAAGAATCATTCTGCGCTGTTCATCACCAGGTACAAAACTATGACAAATTCGGAATCTAAATGGCCTGTAACGTTCTTTGTGAAGTATTCTTTGAGCATCTGATCTAGGAACATTCTGCTCTGTTTTGATTGACCTTCTGTTTGTTCTGGATTGTGTTTCTTTACCCTATGAAACACTGGTTTTTGAAAGGCACCATATTACTTTAAGTTTGTGATAAGTCTTTTGGAAATAGATCTTGACGATCGGTTGACGTGGCTCCGAATATTTGAGCAAATGTTGCCTTTCAGCATCGACACAATTTTTATGGCTTTCAATATAGCAACATAACATAACATGTCTAATTATTTTTCATTCGAAAAATGAGGCATTACTAGAAACACGTATACAATCACAAGACATAGAAATTAAGCAAACTGTGATATTTGAAATTATTCTACTTCAAAATTACGATGTATCGAACACAACTGACAGATCGTCATGATTTGTTTGAACTTTTGATTATAAAGCCTACTTGTTCAAAGTAAAAAATGAATATTTTGTAGCCGAGGTTCAAGCGGCCATTTCATGAATAACTAGGGATGCTATTATAGATAACATAATGGACGAAATTGTTTACCATTGCTGCATTTGCCTAGAAATTGGAGTACTTTTTGAACATAAGATTAAATAATATGTATTGTTTAGTTATAATGATTTTTTCGTTAGTCTGTGAGATAAATATCTTGTAATTTGATGATAACATATTGCTTGCTTATTTTTTTTGTGTAAAAAGAAGATAAAATATACCAAAATAAAATTCAAAATGCTATGACATTTTTTCTCCTCTACATGATGACGTAATCGATTTTTGATCCAACGTTTTGTTTCTTCGTGATCCTCATCAAATAACATTGAAGATGTCTTTTTGAATACGGGACGTCGCGTCAGTTAAATGGAAAGGGCGATATATCGTTGTATTTAGAACTAAGATTAGTGTCTTTTAGGGATATAAAAAGAATTGTCGCGTATATAAAAAACTAAATTTGATGATGATTGCTAAGACACGAAACGTCAGATTGAAAATCTAATAACATAAGTTAATAGAGCAGAAAAAGTTGCAATGGCATGGCAGTGTGAAATTTGCATTGTCCTATATTTTCAAATAAAGTGAGAAAAAAATAAAAACGAAATCGGAAAAATTCGATTTTTCCCAAATATCATCGGAAGCTTTTTTTCCTCTGGGAGCCGTCAGCACTTAAGCCTTTAAGGCCTATTGTACTATAACTTCCCAGAGGGGGGACGGTGTACGGCCAGCACCGTTGGTATGATTACACCATCATCCCGGACGGTCCGATGGGGGTTCCCCGTCCGGGCCTTCCGGTCGATCTTCCAAAGTTCCGGCCGCGTAAGATGCTCCGCTCAGCGCTCGTATGGGCAACACTAACACGGTCGATGCTGAATGCCCTGTATAATATTCAGTCATCCACCCAAGCGCTAACCGCGCACAAGACTGCTGCTGCCCGACTATCGAAGGCAGACGCTGTTCATCGCGCAACCACGTGGGTCTCCATCTTCGGAAGTACTTAGAATTCTAAAATGTCTAAAACGCCATTTTGCAGGGTTCAGCAAGGCGTAACTTTTCTCTGGTTCATTCATACTTGTAAATCTTCTGGTTTACGAGATTTCTGTAGTGTGTATCCTTATGTGGGGCACCGTGTATGTTGCACCTGCTTTTTCACTTTGAAGGCACAAAACCGAAGGGCACGCGAGAGAATACGTGTAATGTAAAATGTGAGGTAATGAAATTACTAAGGTGCGCATGCGCATTTGCTACTACATCCTTGGTACATCCCCAGGAAATCCTGTAATTCCTCGGTAAATCCCGTACATCCTTGGTAAATCTTTGTACATCCTAACAATTTTGATGAAATCCCTGTACATCCTTAGGAAATCCTGGTAATTCCTTCTGGGTGTACACCATACATTCCCTCGGTATAAATGCACCCGGTACAGGTAAATGGAATACAACGATATCGCCGTAGCCCGTATATTGAAATACAGGTTGTGCTATGCAGAGAGATATATGTGCATGTTAAGTGAATATGATGATATCTAATAGTGGTTGCTGAGTTCGAAGTATATGATGTGTGTTACTCATGCAATGATAAATATGACTAAACTTACCGCCGCTATAATTTACAGTAGCCGTGAGAATCACTTAACAAGTGTAGATGAGCCATTTCAGTGAGGTTGCCTTCCTTATGGGTTTTCGTTGGTCTCTAACACTTATCTTATGGGGAGTTTATACGATGCCAGCCACTTGTTCATGTTTATTCAATCAAACACTTTAATTACTACTTGCTTTGTGTATGCGTGTATTCCAGTACCAAATTTCAACATTGAATTTAGTAATGATTCCAGTCTAGTGAATAGAATTTTATTTGCTGTCAGGTTTACGCTTGTACAGATAGAAATCCACAAGTAACTAAAATTACACATTTTCAACAAGAGTTTAGAATGAACGTCTGGGATAGTTTTACAACGGAAACGTACTCGCCTTCGTTTCTAATTTTCTGACAGAAAGAATTTTCCGGGTCCGGACTAATAGAATTTTATCCAATCCAAGGATGCAAGACAACGGAAGCCTCAAGGATCTATCATCAGTCCTACTTTATTTCTTTGTAGGCATGAACGATATCTCAGAAGCTATACAGAAACCAATACAGGCACGGTGACTATACGCCGATGACATGATCATATATTTAAAAGGCAAAAATATCCATACCAGCGCAAACTTGTTACAAACTCAGCTGAACAAGTTAGAACTCTGGAGCTAACAGTCTGGACTTTTCTTTTCACCTGAAAAGACAAGCAGTATAATATTTTCCAAAAAAGCAATACATCAACCTCTCCTAAAGCTCCAAGGAATTCCCATAGGTTATACAAATGAAATAAAATTCCTCGGACTGATATTTGACCACCGCCTAACATGGAAACCATATATCAAAGAACTTATTGTATTATGTCAAAAGCGTATGAATGTATTGAGGTGCCTATCAAATAAGCACTGGCTGACGGAAAAACACTTCTAAGTATGTACAGGCATTTGGTAAGATCTAAAATTGACTATGGTTGCATTGTTTATGCTTCAGCCACAACTTCTTTACTAAAGCAACTAGACATTATTCATTATACGTCTAATTTTAGGAGCACTCAGAACCACACCAATGAATAGTCACTACTGTGAATCTGGCGAAGCACGTTTATACTTACGAAGACACACACACACGCAACAAAAATTGCAGCAAATCGTAGCTTACCCTCACACCAACATATTAACAGAATCCAGCGAGAACTTGCACAAGGAAAATCCTTCTACCAAAGAGTTCATAAGTACATGTACAGTTTAAACATTAACCAGTTACCTGCTCCCATCCATATCAACACATCAGCAGTCCCTCTCTGGACAATCGGATCACTCTCCATAAACATAATAGAACTAGTGACATTATACTCCAGAGTTTCCTACAAATTACTTATCAATACCCCTACCATAAGCAAATATATACGGATGCAGCAAAAATTGAGGGAAAACTTGGAGCAGCTGTCATCACACCCTCCTCTACGATTACAATGAGATTACCTGATATCGCAACTCTATTCATGGGAGAACTATACGCTATGCTTGAGGCCGTAAAATATATTAAGGACCATAAAAACCAAAAGTGGCTCATAGTATCAGACCCACTGAACGCCCTCCGACAACTTAATGACATGTACATAAAGAATCCCCTAGCAACAATGATCAAAGAAAACCTGCACAGCCTGTCAGCACAAAATAAAGACATAATGTTCCTGTGGGTGACATCACATGTAAACATAAGTGGTAACGAACATGCCGATCGGAATGCGAAACTGGCCACCAACACAAACACACCAAAAAACGTCAAGCTACCTGCAACAGATATCATATCCCATTTATCCCACAAAACTATACATGAATGGAACGATAAATGGCAAGGCGGGACATCCAAACTGCTACAATTGAAGTCTTCTCTAGGACCATGGCAACCAGTGGGCATCAACAGAAGAGTGGAAACCGTAACCACCCGACTCCGGCTAATTCACGGACACCTACTGAACCGCGAACCGTCCATGAACTGTAGTGCATGTGACGAAACACTATCGTTGAACCCATTTTAGTGCAGTGTCCCACGTATGAACAGAATAGACGCATATATAACATAGACAACTCTTTAGCGTACATACTTGGACCTCGATGTCAAGCACACAACCTTATAAACTATCTACATTCTATTAATGTGCTTAATAAACTATAATTTGTAACAACAACATCCGCCGCTAATAATCCATGTGGTCGATGCGGCTTTTCCTAAATTAAAAAAAATGATCCCGGTTTTTCCTACAACGATGAACACCTGAAATGTATTATATCAATATCTAACAAGTTTATATTTTTTCTGGTTGACTTCCCTTTGAAATTACAAAGGGATATGTGTTTATGCCGAATAGGTTACTAGGTTAGTAGAAGTGAACAAGGATTTTGTTTGTCCCCACAATCCTAAAGCGGCAGCTTTTGATGGTGGTACAATGACCGCTGAATCTCTGATAAACCCGAATAACCGGCGACGAGCTACCAGGTAAAGAGAACCCTAAAAATAATAAATAATGGCATAATAAAAATAGCAACTTTACTTTGGTTGCTGTTAATTGTTATAGCTTTGAGTGAATTTTGGGTTTTAACAGTACATAAGTGTTAAAAGTTAAAAGACTGCTTTAGACAATTACACTAGATTCAAATCCTTTTTGTAAAAAATAACATCGCGTTTGTGAACACAGTAAATCATAACAACGAGATTTTGGGAATATTCACATTCCTGTTGGAGCATGGGCGTTGGTTGCTTTTTCTAAGCTATTCGAATTCGTTGGCTCCACCACATTTTAGAAGTCTACATAACAGATAGTCTCCACATAAACACTAAGGGACTAAATAGAGTGCGGTAAGGTAAGAGGTAACGTAAGACGTAAGGTAATAAACCTGTGGAATCAGATGAGAGTGTTGCGTTAGCTCTTACGTTACGACTATAAACACTCTCATCTGATTCCACAGGTTTATTTTCTTACGTCTTACGTTACCTCTTACCTTACCGCACTCTAATCTGTACTTAATACGTGCGACATCGTCGAAAGCTGTAATTTCTGGTAGTGCCTTTGTTAAAGTATGGCTGTGCATCTTTTAAATTATAAAATCAAGATCCCAAATCACAATGATGGACACGAACCTGAATGTCATTCTGCTGAGAGTTAGGAGCGGAACGGAAAAGTTCTCTAAGGACACCCACCACCATAATCCCGAGTCCAGGCAACTTCGCACTCCGCCCGGCGGCGCTGTGTGGAGCTCCCATCCTACGTGTTCCGTTCCCACGCTGCGAACCTTCCAGTACTCCTCAGAGTAACGTAAATAAGAGGTAACGTATGAATTAAGGTAAGACGTAACGTAATAAAAATGGGCATTCATAGTCACGTAAGACGTAAGGGCTGGCTAACTGCTAAAGTAACAGACAGGTGCCTGCAAGTGACAGGTTTTGAATGTAACTCACAGATGTATATGTGGATGGGACTATTATGTTTGGATTCACGTAAAAGCCTGAGAAATGTTTTATGTTATTATGACTGTTGTTATTTTTTGCGATTTTATGGTCTATGGTGGTATTAGGTATATATCATATGGTAGGGTATTAGGACTAATAGGGTTAGGTCCCATTTGCTTAAATTGGTCTTGTCCTAGGGCAATAACAATATTGTAACTTTATTGACTACTGGAACACTTTTGAATGTCTGAGCAAATATGGGTTTCTGATAGAGGTAAGGCGCTATAGTATGAACTGCAATGCATTTCTGAATTAGAAAAAGACGCTTTCTTACAGGTGGCAGTGGGAGCTGACTAGTGTATAGGGTATACTTCCAAGAGCTATACATGTCTCATAGTGCTTCAATATCTATTCCAACAATTTTTAATGACGGTCCGTCGTGAGGCATGCCCTGTATATTTAGTGGACAGTTCAGCTGTTTATAGTTCTTGCCCCTGTGGTTTATAGGATGTAGTGATTTACTTTGTTCAATCAACGTGGAGGAAATTGACGCATACTCATACCTGCAGGTTGTGGTTGTGTGACAAAAAATATATGTGAAATTAAATTCAAGCAAAGCAGGGCAGTTTCCAGCAAAATTAGAAAATCTGCACTTAAGGGTATATTTCTCCCCAAATAGAAAGTGCACATTTCCATCAACATAAGAAATATTTCGATAGCATATTTCCAACTTCCTGCGTCCCTTCTCAATCATGCCTAGCAATACTGGCCGACTTTCATTAATTAATTTAATTCTTACGTGGCGGCATATGGCGCTATGAACTCTCTCGTATGATTCCACATGTCTATTTTTTCTGTTATACGTCACATGACTCTGAGGAGTACTTCCCTTTCCCAACACAATTTTGCCCAATTTTTTTCAAGTAGTGACTGATTGCACTGCGGCCTTGCCCACGGCCTGCCCTAAAATTTTCCCCCTGTCCAGAAGGTGACTCTACCCACGACGCGGAAGCACGATGGACCTGGTGTTGGGTCGATTGATATTCACTGCCAGCGATTATAGCTTCGCGATTTGTCTTCTTCTTGGATATTCATCTGTGGGACTTTGACCTGAAGACCACCGTAAGGCTTGCTGAGGGTAAGGTAGTCGGCGACTGAACGTGAGGGATTGATTGCGACTTGACCAATAGGGCTGTCTTGTCTACCCGTCGGTGGTGGCATTAGTTCAGTTGTACCAGTAAATATGTCATTTAATTCGATTGTATCAAATATATAATCGGCTTTCAGAAATCTATATTATTCATCTGAAAACTGTTTTTTTTTTAAGCGGCATCAACTACTATGGCTATTAGCCGCATATCAACACTGTTCTAATGATAGCACACAACTGGGTTAGTTACGTGTAAGGTATGACAAAAATTATATTTTATAGTACAGTTGAGTACTTCTAAGCCACTTTATAAGTTTCGTTACTGTGTCTACTGTTGGTGACAGGATGGCTTTAATACTATCCGGTAGTACACACTCTGCTCTCTCGCCTTCATAGCCAGGGCACTCTATAAGAACGTGACGTACAGTAAGCCTAGTGTCGCATACATGACACTGAGGCGGGTCTATCCTTGCAAATATGTAGGAGTGTGTTAGTTTGGTATGTCCGATACGGAGTCCAGTTAAAATACTTTGTTGGCGCCTGTGAATATTTTTTGGTAATATCGTCGGGCTCAATAAAGGTTTAACAGATTTTAACGCGGCGTTACTACAGTTCCATTGCTCCTGCCACCTGTTTCGTAATATTTGTTTAAAATATGCTTTTAGGTCGTCAGGGCGGGTTGGTATATTCAAAGACACATAATTATCTGTAGCGGATTTTGCAGCTGAGTCTGCTATCTCGTTGCCTTTGATTCCAGTGTGGCTAGGAATCCAAGTTAATATTATAATTTTATCCTCTCTTCGCAAATGTGTGACAAGGGCTTGAATCCTTTGTACTTGCGGGTCATTTGTATAAAGGCAATCTATAGCTTGAATAGAACTAAGGGAGTATGTGAATATAATGAACTTTTGTTTAGTAGAAAAATAGCTGTACAGGAGGGCCTGCCATATGGCGTACAGTTCTGCTGAGTATACACTCGATTGGTTCGGTAAAGTCCAGGTGTATGGTATGGTGTTGCAGACAAGAGCACAACCTGTGCCGCTTTCGGTTTTGGAACCATCGGTGTAGATGGCTTCATATTCTGGGTGGGCATCTATGTATCTCGTGAACTCGTTTCTGACAACTAATGGGTTCGTTTCAGCCTTGTTAGTGTTGCAGAGCATTACAGAAGGAGGTTTCCAGTTATCCCATGGAGGAGTTTCACAAGGTCCCACAACGTATGTTGGAGGCAGTGTAATTTCCAAATTATCCATTGTTTCCTTTAATCTTACATGTATGGGTCTGGTTATGGTTGGTCTGGAGTTATAGACGTTTTGTTCGTTGCTGTCAAACATGAACCGGTAATTGGGATGATTTGGCTGTGTCCAGACTTTTAGTCCATAATTGAGCAGTAGCTGTTGTCGCCTGACTTTAAGAGGGGCAACATTTGCTTCAGCGCACAGAGATTCATATGGACTAGTACGATATGCTCCTAAGGCCAACCTTAGAGCGGTGCATTGTACTGAGTCTAGTGCCTTGAGATGTGATGGTCTTGCAGCGCCGTATATAGAACTCCCATAGTCCATCTTCGATAGTATTGCTGCTTTATAATAGCGTATTAATACTTCTCTATCTGCTCCCCAATTTATACTTGAGAGTACGCGCATAGGGTTTAAAGCTCTTTTGCATTTCAGTACAAGCTGTTCAACGTGTTGCTTCCAATATAGCTTTTTGTCAAAGGTAAGACCTAGAACTTTGACGGTATCATGGAATTGGAGTGGGACATTATTCAGAGTCAGTACTGGGTCGTGATGTTCCTTCCTAAGGCGGCAGAAGTGCACGCAACAGGTTTTAGAAGTGGAAAAACGGTATCCTATTTTATGAGCTTCGTCAGCTATTGTATCAATAGCCTCCTGTAAAGTTTCTTGTATATCCACGATTGATGGGGAGGAATAAAATATTATCATATCGTCCACATACAAGCCTTTACCAACTTGAGGCTTGACCTTATCCAGTAAGCGATTTACCGCAACTGTGAATAATATTACACTCATAGTAGAACCTTGCGGTATACCGCTTTCTAGTATGTGTCTTCCTGAAAGAGTGTTGCCTTGTCTAACCCTAAAGCTCCTATTATTAAGAAAACTATGGATGAATTTCAACATGTTTCCTTTTATGTCCCATTGAAGTAGAGTTCTCAGTACGTTATATCTCCATGTAACATCGAAAGCTTTCTCTAGGTCAAAAAACACTGCTATCAGATGGTTTCTCTTGGCAAAGTTGTTTTGTATCGCTGAAAACTGAAACTGAAAACTGTTATTGTATTACTTATATTATTAAATATTGACGTAAGGGTAGGTATGCTTAAAATAAGCATGCTCTTGAAACTGACACATTTGCTTTTTTAGAGTATGCTCTTATCGATCATGCTAAAAGCAAACACACCGGATACACATGCTTATTAATAGCAAGGTACCTGGCAGTTAACAGTGAAAAAGCAAGGGGCGCTCACCAGAGAATTCGATATGAGCATGCTCAATAGGCAGACCTGTCCAAACATGCTAAAAGCACGTCTCCTCCCAACCGCGATGCAGGTAGCATGCTCAAAAATCGCACGACCGTCGATTCGTGAGCATTCTCGAAATTAGCATGCTTACTTCTAGCAAGGTATGTACATACATGCTACGAAGTAGTAGTTGCTCGTTAATGGCATGCTTATGTGCTCGATTTGAACACGTGTATCTGCACCTTAAACTTCGCTTCGTCGCGTTTGTTTATTGCGAAAGCACCGTCGAAAAAAGCCATCAAGGGTAATTAAAGACCGATACTGTATGCCACTTCAAAGACCGTCATTTAAATCCAATCCGCAATAGTTTGTTTAATCTAACATGGCATCAATTCCTTTCGCGAAGCCACATAAAAACCAGTAGCACCATTTGAAACTTTTGACAATCACGCTTTTACGTGCGATGATAGATTTATAAGAAGCATGACATCTTTTTGTTGGTATTTTTTGTTCCCAGGCTTCCTTTATCTTAAAAACTATATACGAATGAAAGGAAATGATTATGTGGTACGACGAAGATATCATCTGATACGTACCATTGGCCTTCACGTGGGCATCGAACGTTAACAGATTTGGAGTGAAACATCTGCATACCAAAATAATCCAGTCATTTGAGGATTCTGAATAATGAATACGTGTTATGGAAAATGAAAGGTTACAAAATAAAATGTTTCCTCTATATCGGCCTCAACCACTAGTCAATTGGATATCGTTTGACCATTCATGTTATAGGCTGATAAAATTAAGTGAAAAAAACCGCCTTTCGGAATTGATTCCCAGCAAGCTAGAACTCATGGGGTCACAGCCATGCGGAGATCCTAGATAAAGGGTTCTCTTTGATCCCAGGAGGGTCACAAGGAGACTCTCAAGACTGTCTGGGAGGCGGCATCGGCATCCGTCTCCTGCCGCCGTGCAGTTCTGCACCTAGAGGTGGTAATCCTGGCGGATCTGGGCTGGAGACCCGAAAATGCTCCCTAGCAATGGGCAACATCATAGATAGTATTGGCACCAGTTCCTAGGAAATCGTACCAAACGTTCTCTAGGGTAACTGTGGGGCCCCAAGCCAAGGTGTGATGCTCTCCGTGCCGAGGGCTGAATGATACCTGGGGATATCTGGTGTTTCGAACGAAGCCTTCTGGGAACAGGAGGATATCCAGTCATATTTTCCTCTCATTATCCTGAGCGGGTCATTGGGAGGATGGACCGTAGCAACCCAGTACTCGTGGGATCACTATGGACCGAAAAAGAGTAGTAGCTGAAGAAGTTTGGGATGCGCCCATTTTTTAGTGGCAGAAAAGGTTCTCTTCAAGTTACAGGAAGGCAAGAAAAAAAGAAGTCGAAAGAACCGCTGTGCATCAAATTAGTCTGAACCACAGCAGTGTGGCAACGGCAACGCTCTGCCAGAAGATCCTGCCTATTGACATAGGCGTGGTTTTAATCCAAGAAGCAACGAAGGCAAAGCGATGGGAATGGGCTCCTCAAAGAATAGCTCAAGACTAAATGTGATAGCCATAGAGCCTGCATCTTCGTGAAAGGTAATGTTAAAGCACTGAAGATAACGCACCTCTGGTTTAGAGATACCGCCGTGACAGAAGTACACTTTCATCAGGTGAGGGGACCATCAGAATTCTGATTGCATCAGTATACCTGCCATATGACTCGATGGAAAAACCTCCGACCACAGCAATGAGGAGGTTGCAGAGCACGGAGCGAACAAGGGAATGCGCTTTATGCTGGAACTGAATGCCAATGCCCACCATGTAGCGTGGGGGAGTACCAACACTAATAGTAGAGGTGAGCACCTTATCAATTATATAATAGAGTCAAATCTATTGGACGACAAATGCTAAGTAATAAGGCAATGGTCAAAATTATCAGTAAAGAGTGCTACGACGATATTCACAATTTGTTTATACATGGACTAACAGCGAAATATTGGCAGCGTAAAAGACTTCAAAATCAACCCATGCTTCATCCTAGAGTATTCTGCATATCATACGTTACCTAAAGTGATTTATACCACATATCCGGATCAAGACCCTGTGACACCCCTGAGATTTCAAGAGGACATCCAAAGGCAGTGGACTGGTTGGCAATACATATTCACAGATGGTTCGAAAAAAGATAAACGAACAGGATGTGCATTCTACCACAGTAACAAATTGCATCTTCAAGAATACCGCCTACCATCGGAATGCTCGATATATACAGCAGGATTAACAGCTATCAAACAGGCTATAAGTAGGAAGGAAATTGAAGGACAAAATAATTTCGTCATATTCACAGGTAGCAAAAGTGCTGTGGCAAAATTGGGAAACTGTCGACCTTCATCAAATCTGAACCCTTTGATAGTGGACATCGTCACCCTGACGCAGGAGTTAAATAGGAAGAACAATAAAAATGTATATGCTTCTATTTATATATCTAGATTTTTTTTGAATTTTGATGTGTGAATGTTGTCATTTATGTTGTTATGTTTATGTTATGTTAAGCTTGCGCACAGAGGCAATCCTACTACATGGATTAGTTGATAGAAATGTATCTATTGAAAAAATATATTCTCAGGCCTGAAAAAAAAATAATATTTGTTTTAAATTGAGTGACGTGAAGTGGTGATCAAAACTCCAGACATTGAAAAAAAAAACTTAAAAAAAGCAGTTTTGTAGTGCCTGTTTCTTGCGTTCCCTGTGTTTGTCGGTTATTTTATTTAAATGTATGTGCTTGCCTTCTATTTTATATACATAAATACTTTTGATGTCTTAGAATTACTATGAGTGTGAATGTTAAGATGTATGTTAAGCCCGCGCACAGGAGCAATCCTTCTGCGGGCTGTTCCGTTCTGTTTGTTTGCCACTGCCTAATTTTTTCTCTGCCTTGTAATTATTATGCAAAATAAACATTATTAATAAACTAAACATAGCCTGGATTAAACGGCATGCAGGCATCAAAGAAAACGAAATAGCAGACTATATGGCAAAAAAAGCTCTTGGAAGGGGTCAATTGATACCAAACTTTAAAGTACCTTGTAGTGATATGTTTTATCACATGAGGGAAAAGATGAAAAAGGAATGGGGTAACTATTACGATACTAGCACAACAGGGGCTAGCTCCAGACAAATCCAGAAGGAGATCCGAAAAACAACCTGGTTTCAAGGTACTATAAACCGTAGATACATTCGTACCATGAGTAGAATTAGGAGTGGATACACTTTAACACCATACCATAAAACAAGAGTTGGATACGGCGAAGATCCTACCTGCAGATGTGGAGAAATAGAGACATTGCATCATTGCATTCTAGAATGTGCAAACTCTATAATGGAAACCAATGACATGTATGCTAGATTATCATATCATCTATCATTACCCACAAATTTATAAATTATATTAAGTAGCGAAAACCATCATGTATATAGAATAATATATGATCATTGTCATAGGTTAGGACTAACTATATAGACTATAAGGGAGTTTTTAATATATATGTGTATACAGTGGTATATATAAGAAAAGAAATAGAAAAAAAACAACAAAAAAAAGAAAAGAAGAAAGAAAAAAAATCAAAACAGTCCATGCAAAATAAAATAAGACAAAAAATAAAAAATCAATATAGCTCAAGGGAAAAAAAGAAAAAACTAGTTTGCATGGAAAAAAAAGTAGACATTACTTATATACCCAAGAAAAGAAAAATAAAAGGAAACACATAATAATATGTGCGTATATATTAGTAATGTAAATTTATTTCTTATAAGAGTAGCTGTGTAGATGTATAATTAGGAAAAGTAAATATTGTCAATGTTGAGTTTCAGTTCCATAGTTCGTTGAAAATGATCTGGCCATTTGGTCTCCGACCAGAGCCATTAACAGAACAAAAAAAAATCTATCTGTAATAAATCAAGCCAAGGTCTTGGACATTACCTTGGCCAGTTGTTTTGTAGTTGGGAAAATGAAGGAGTGGACGGTGCTAAATGATCATTCGGCATCGGACCATAATTAGATCGCGTTCCGCATTATTTAGACCTGTATTGAGAAAACCTACAGAAACCCTAGGAAGACAGATTGGGTAACATTCCGGAAGAAATTAGTGAACAACCTGGCAACCCTAAACCTAAACGAGCGAGGGACGGAGGGCATGGCATCTGCCGAAGTCTTGCCTGGAGGCGGTTGTAACAACCAACAGGAACTCTAGCTGATTGAATAGGAAGCTGGAAACTCAAAGGAGGAATATCCGCAGACTATACACCCGGTGTCAACATACAGGAAGCTGAGCCGCTACAAGAAGGTTCTCACTGAATGAGGAAAGCAGTCAAAAAGGCCAAGAGAAGCTCATGGGGAAACTTCTGTCAGGACATCGAAAGTGTCTCTGAGTGTGAAAAGCTCCAAAGAGTCATGGCCCGTAATCCATTCAAAACACCTGGGGCTGACGGAATTTTTCGGGCCATGCTCGCCCCAAAGCTTGTGCGGTGGTGTTCATTCCAAAACCAGGAAGACCATCTTATGATGCTGCAAAGTCGATAACCCTTATGTCGTTCGTTCTCAAGACCATGGAGAAGGTGACAGATAGACACATATGGAGTACGTCTGTTGGCAACAAACCCTTACACCCTAACGATCGAGCAGGCGATTAAATACATAGAAGTAGCACTGATAGTATTACTGGCCATCGAGGGAGCATTTGCTAACACACATGAGGTGGCTTGGAAACATGCTAAGCAACAGAAAGATAAGTATCCCTATGTGGTGTTACATGGGAAGTGAATACGCAAAGAGGTTGTCCACAAGGTGGCGTGTTGACACCGAGACTCTGGAATCTGGTAGTCGATAGCCTCCTGGTGACACTAAACGAGGAAGGGATGTATGCCCAAGCATACACTGAAGACATTGGAATCGTAATAAGAGAATAGAAAAATGGGAACCTGCTTGAAACTAATGTAGAGGGCATTATCCTTAGTGGAGGGGTGGTGCGTTACAGAGAGACCATTCACCAAGAAAAGAAACACAAAGCTCACCGAGGCACCATTACTCTTCGGTAAGGAAATACAAGTTGCCGGACAAGTGAAATACTTGGGAGTCAAGTTAGAGGATAAACTACTTGAAAAGCCACGAGCCGATCTCAGATTACCTTAACGATGCTGCGATGAGCGATCTGTTGTACCTGGGGTTCAACCTCCTCGATGGTAAACTGGCTGTACACCATAGTAATCAGACACAGAATGGTGTACCATGCTATTGTAAGGTGGCCAAAGGTTCATTAAAGCACAGCATCTAAATCACATTATGATGCTTGACAATCTGAGGTGCGACATATACCTGATACTTTCTAGTGTCAACTATGTCAACATCAAATAGTAAGTAAAAATATCTCAGAATGAGTCTTGACATATGCTTTGAAGAAATACGTACGGGCAATTTTGAAATACGGTGGAATATGCATAGACGGTGGCATAGACAAAGGATATAGCAAAAATACTATCTATGTACAAGGTGAGTTTTTAGTACCGGATCGGTCGATAACTCCACTAGGTACTATAAAAGATAGCAAAAAAAGTTGTATATTAAAGTTATAGCCAAGAATATGCTCCTTGCTCGGAATATATTTTTAATTATAGAGGGTGAACCATAACTACGTGATAATTAAACATACATTTTTTTAAATAAGACACCCTACATATTATTCCATATTTAGATTCTACTCATAATCCCCGTTTTTAAAATATAAGGCATTGTAACATTATACAGGGTGTTCCAAAAGTTATGACGATTTTACCAAAAAAAGAAATATTCCTCAAACTTCGTTTCTATGCGTTTAGGGATTCCTGATTATTTTCTACTTTTTTTTGGGTCGGGGTCAAATTGAGGTGGTCGGGGGGTGGGGGTTGTAAAATTTGTGACATTCATAATAGGCTATCCACTAACCTGTGAAAGAAAGATCTAGCATCATAATGTACTTTTTTAGGTCCATTCGAACATTGCCCTGCCTATTACAGAAACCACGAGACTTTCTGGTGTAAACATACGGGTATTACTTCAAATCTGTATTGTGTAACGAGGAAAATGTTGAATTGATTTTAACGAAATTTTGACACAGTATTACTACCATGGCGAGGATAGAAAATGCGTATGGTTTTTATAAATCGTGCCAGTGGCGGCGCAGAAATAATAAAAAAGGCTAAAAACATAAAATCAGCTCAAACTTCGTTTTTAAGCGTTTTAGACGTTCCTGATCATTTTCTACGTTTTTTTTGGGTGGGATAAAATTGGGGTGGTTTGGGGGTGGGGGTTCAAAAACTGAAAAATTTCTTGTATTCATAATAGGCTGTCCACTGACATGTGATGGAAGACCTAGCGACATAAATCACCTTTTTAGGTGCATCCGAACATTGCCTTACCTATTACCGAAACTAAGGGACGAGTACTTATTGCCTTGAATCGTTTTGTATTTTATAACTTGGAAACTATTAAATTGATTCTATTGAAATTTTGACACAGTATTAGTACAGTGGTGGGGATGGAAAACGCGTATGGTTGTTAGATTCGTGTCAGTGCCAGCGTAGCAATAATCAAAAAACTAAAAACATGAAAACAGCTCAAACTTCGTTTATAGGTGTCTTAGGGGTTCCTGATCATTTTTTACATTTTTTGGGTGGGGGTGAAATTGGGGTGGTTCGGGGGTGGGGGGTTGCAAAAGTGAAAAATTTGTTGTATGCATGATAGACTATCCATTGCCTATGAAAGAAAGGCCTAGCGGCATAATACATTTCTCCTTCCTTTCCTGCCTAACGTTTCCGTACCTATTACGAAAACCGAGGGACTTAATTTTCTTATGTACAAATTTACGAGTATTGCTGTAGGTCGTTCTGTATTGTGTGACCTGGAAATGACCGAATTGATTTTAATGAAATTTTGACACAGTATTATTACCTTGGGGAGGATGGAAAACGCATATGGTTTTTAGAAGTCGTGTCGGTGGTGACGCAGCAATAATCAAAAAACCAAACATTTTGGGAGTGGGTGGTTTTAAAACTGAAAAAAATTGTTGTGTTGATAATAGGCTACCCATTGACCTCTGAAGGAAAGACTTAGCGGCATAACACAGTCTTAGGGGGGGCGATGATTTGGTTGCGAGGGGGACGTCAGACTGTGCTATGCTATGAGAAAATAATAAACTCGTATCACCATAATCTGTGGGAAGTACTGAGTTAATCAACTTGACTTAATTTTACTTCCCACACCGATAGGTGAGGGGAGTATTGTGATCGCGGAAATTTTCGATTTTGAGATAACACGCTTTTTGAGCGTTTCATGATGTCTACATAACGGAAATCCACGTCACTCATTTCCGTTGGTCTGTCTGTCAGTCTGTTGGTCTGTCTGTCTGTGCGCGTTTTTCTAGCCCCGTAATCTCAGTAACCGCTGCATGAATTGGGATGAAATTTCTTTTAGGGGTTTCTGATCATTTTCTACTTTTTTTGGGTGGGGATGAAATTGTGGTGGTTGGGGGGTGGGGGGGTTGTAAATTTAAAAAATTTGTTGTATTAATAATAGGCTATCCATTCACCTGTAAAAGAAAGACTTAGCGGCTCCATCACCTTTTTTAGGCCCATCCGAACATTGCTTTGCCTATTCCAGCAACCTAGGGACTTAGAATTTTCTGATAAATACATAGGAATATTGCTTTAGATCGTTCTGTATTGAGTAACGTAAAAGTTATGGAATGGATTTTAATGAAACTTTGTCACAGTATTACTACCGCGGCAAGGATGGAAAACGCGTATGTTTGGAAAAATCGTGTCAGTGGCGGCGCAGCAATAATAAAAACACGAAAAAAATAAAAACGCCTCAAAGTTTGTTTTCAGGCGTTTCGACTTTTTCTTGGGTGGAAGTGAATTTGGGGTGGTTGGGGGGTGGGGGGTTGTAAAACTGAAAAATATGTTGTATTCGTAATGGGCTGTCCACTGATATGTGAATGAAAAACCTAGCGGCATGGTACACTTTTTTAGGTCCATCCGAATTTTGCATCATGATTATTATAGAAACCAAGGGACTTAGAATTTGTGAAGTATATGTACATACGAGTATTGTTTTAGATCGTTCGATATCGCGTAACGCGGAATTTGTTCAATTGATTTTAATGAAATTTTGACACAGTATTAACACCGCGGCGAGGATGGAAAACGCGTATGTTACGAAAAACTCGGGTCAGTGGCGGCGCGGCAATAATAAAAAAACTAAAAATATAAAAACAGCTCAAACTTTTTAGGCGTTTTGGGGGTTTCTGATCATCTTCTACGTTTTTTTGGTGAAGGTGAATTTGGGGTAGTTGGAGGGTGGGGGGTTTTTACGTACATCTGAACATTGCCTTGCTCATAATAAAAAACCAAGGGAATTTGTGATGTATACAATAAGCATACGAGTGTTGTTTCAGGTCGTTCTATATTGCGTAACGCAAAAGTTATTTAGTTGATTTTAATGAAATTTTATGCGTATGTTTTGGAAAAATAGTGTCAGTGGCGGCGCAGCAATAATAACAAAACTAAAAATATAAAAATAGCTCAAACTTTGTTTTAGGGGTTCCTCATCATTTTCAATTTTTTTTTGGGTGGGGTGAAATCGGGTCGGTTGGGGGATAGAGGGCTGTAAAACTGAAAAATTTGACCTGTAGAAGAAATACCTAGCAGCATATTACACTTTTTTAGAAACCAATTTCGTGGTCCGTACATACGGGTTTTGCTTTATTTCGTCGGAATTGATTTTAGTAAAATTTTGACATAGAATTTATTACCGCGGCGAGAATGTAAAACGACTCTGTTTTTCAAAATCCGTGTCAGTGGCGGCGCAGTCATAATCGAAAAACCAAGAATATAAAATCTGCTCAAACTTCGTTTTTAGACGGGGTGGAGTTGTTGATCGTTTCGCATCGTCCAGTTGAAGCATGCAGAAAAAAACTGTGGCGTCCTAGTTCCTAAGGAGGGAGACGCAAGAAACTATTTACGAGGGTTTTTGTGTTGGATGTTGTTTTTGCGGGCGGGTGGGCGATGATTTAGTTGCAAGGGGATTTCAGACTATGGCTTCATGCAATGGGAAATAATAAAAGGGTATCATCATCATGTATGGGGAGTACTGAGTCAATCAACTAGCCTACACTTTTTTTATATCCAAATCGCTGTCAAATGAACGTACTGTGTATCAAAATGTAAGGAATCAAACATTGTTTTTCACATGGAAAGATAAAAATATCCTCTAGTTTTAAAATCGGTTATAAAAAAAGGCGACGACGCATATTCGTATACATAGTGATGTAGAATGCAAAATCTAGATTTTTTTTAAATGTAATCCCAATATTTTATTATACCAAAGAATTGCTTTTAATATGCTCTTTCATTTTTGTATAGCTCTTGTTATACCTACATCCATCAGTTTCCGAGATATTTCGATTTTTCTACAAATTTATAATGTACCTTCTGAAACTAGAGGATATTTTCTATCTTTCCCTGTAAAAAAATATTTTTGACTCGTTGATTTTCAATATACGTACGTACGTTCATTTGGCAGCGCGATTTGGGTATAAAAATGGTCATAACTTTTGAAATGCCCTGTATAATGCTGCAATACCCTATATTTTAAGAACGGGAAGTATCAGTAGAACCTAAATATGGAATAATATATAGAGGGTCATATTAAAAAAAAATGTTGAATCACCACGTAGTTATGGATAACCCTGTATAAATGAAAATATTTTCTGAGCAAGAGCATACCCTTGCCTACAACTTTTATATACAATTTTATTTATATCTTCTGCAGTAGTGGAGTTATTGACCGATCCGGTACTAAAAACTCACCCCGTATAACCCATTATTACCCATTTTTATGTACCTATCTTTATCTCACACACTTGTGCAAGGTCAAATTTCTACTATTTAGAAATTTGGATATTACTCGTTTCTCGTATGTCTTGTTTACAGTAGGAAAACTTCTGTCGATATTTTATAACTGTGAAGTAATAATAGGATTCATATATGTTACTACCCCTTTTTTAAAACCTTAGTGTTATACACAACACAACAGATATGATCTGCGAGTATCTTCCCAGTTGATTTGAAGAACAACAACAATAGCAATAACAACTAAACATGACAGATATAAATAAATAACACCTTACTACTAACTCTGGATTCAATGCGGACTATAACACAAATAATTATAGTTTAACTTGTACATGAACATAAAGCGGTTTATTCAAAAAACTGATACTTCATTGGTGCTAAGCACAGTTCACACAGATTTAGTACATTCTAGACAAACAGGCCTTTTTCACTGCAAATATAGCATTCTACGCTTCTTGTTAGGGTACACATGACCAATCTTAATTTCTTGTAGAGGCAGGTTGTCACTTGTGATTCATTTTTGTGCTTCTGATGTCCAAGAAATCTTCTAATAGTAATGCATGGCTCCTGTGGCATACCTTTTATAGCCATTAGCCAAACATCCCTCATAAGATTGCTAACTTTAACCCGAAAAACCGTTTGCCTATTTACTGGATTAATAACAGTGGTATATACTATATTTACTTATCTCAGAAATATTCAAAAGGCGGGAAACATTGCCAGAGGCCACCTTCGAGTTTGGTGACTTAACGTGTCTTTCGGACTTTTTAAACTTTTATAACGAGGTTATGTTTTTGTTCTAGGTGAAGAGCTAACCTCTGAAGAACACTACATAAATCGGTTTGACCAGAATATTTTCTTCACCATTATTGGCCGGGTCTTCCAATTGCGAGATTTTTGAATTGCTATCGTATTATGACTTAATATTATGGCCTTCGTACACATCATCTACCATTGCTACATATTTCCTTATACTGTAAATAGTACTATTTACAGGACGTTTTCTCATAATCTCGATCGTTTGAATGTGCTCGTTTCAGTGGGTAATTTCTTCCAAAATCTGCAACTCAAAAAATGTATGCCGACAGTCCTGCGTCGCTTGCACTTCACACTGTGGTTGTTTGCTAAAAACTAATGCCATAATTCTATGTACAGGGTGACATAGGAAAGAGTACATTGCATAGTGCCGCACGATAGAGGACACTAAGGGGCGATTTTATCAACATGCATAATCTGACGAAGGATTAGAGCAGTTCATTCAAAAACATGCATCTGTCAAAGTTCTCTGAAAATTATTGATTTCTCTTGAAATTTACCGCAAAAAGGTGAAAAAGAACGTGCTTTATATGCAATCGACCATTATGAACCATCTAGTATCTTTTCCAGTCTGATTTTCCTTCCTAAATGGGTAAAAGTTGCATATTGGTGTTTGACAGTCTCTTTGACGATTCGTTTAGCACAGCGAATCAGAAGCCAGGAAACCAGAACTTTTGATCACTGGTTTGATGAACAATTAATAATGAAGAGAAAGCATTCAATTACTGCATTATTTTGAAAAAAAAATGTTACTAACTATAATAATTTATAAATGCTTACAATACACCCTTGTATTATAGTAATAAGGGGTAAAAATAACATTTTGTTGCAATTCACAAAGCTAAACACATGATTTAACTATTTGCCGGCCCAGAAAAGTAGTACAATTTGATATACCTAACTTTCATATGAACAATAATTACTGCACCATCCTGACAAAAACAAGACTGTTACTATCTATAAGAATTATAAAAATAATTATAAATACCTGTGAGATACAATACCTTTGTATTATAATAAAAAAGGATATATGGAGGTAGTTCATCAGTCCCCGTTTTTCGTATTATATCTAACAGCCTACCTCTGTACCATAAATGTACAGGTTTTTGTTGGTTTACCCGTATGTTAAGAGGGTGTTGACATCTCAATAGGCAATCCGTGGGTATGCAAAGCACTGCTGAAAACTTATACATATACGAGTAGCTGTTTTTAATTTGAAAAAATAACTACCTACCTAAACAAAAAGAATATAGATCAATGTAAATTGTAAGTGTAAACAAATGAATATGAAGACGTGAATGCCACCTTGACCTTGTCACCACAAAACACATCTTGAAACCACAAAATAGGTAGGAGTAGGAAGGCAGGGGTAGGCACTTGTCTCAGACTCGGACCGCAAAACTAGAGAAGGGATGTTGTCGGTATATACGGTATAAAATCGGAGCGACAAGAATTGAACTAAATATAATCATGAAGTTAAATCATGACGGTATTATTTGTCATAAACATCAAATTCATATATCACAAAGTTGGTAATGAATATTCCAAAGAGAACTAAAGAATATACATACTGGTACTGAACATCCCGTTACTTATTTACAGCTCCCACTTCGATAAAAAAATGTAACTAGTAGTTATGAGTGTATGAATTAAATAGCCCGATGTCGATGCTTTACAGGTCAATTTTCCTTATCAGTAAAAAATAAGACTTGCTCAAGATACTACAGCTTATAACAAATATGATAGAAACTGGAAAAACAAAATATATGTGTGTCAAATAAAGCGATTTTATATTTTAATCTTATATAACAATCCATAAGATTCAATTACATGAAAAGGTAGTTACAATATAGTATTATAAAGTAGATGAGTAGGGCATAAATAGCTACTAATAAAAATAATATAATTATTCTGAAGCAAGTAAATAATGAAACCTGAAGAATAAAATTTAGAAAAACATCTCCATAATAATATTACTGAAGCAGTCATGCTTCCGCTATAGATATGGCATGACAAGTATATATTGGTTTCAAACACTTCACCTAACTAGATCGTTGTACAATAAAAAATACGAAAGAATAATCATGCTACCAATTAGGAACTTATTTCTCAAACCCATCACTACTGGTATCAGCTGTAGGCCTTTACGGAAACACTGATCTGGATCCGGATAGATCAGTTATACGTCAAACAGCTGTTGAGGGCTGTTCCAAATTACGGTACTATCACCGTCCCAGAACTGTTTCCATCATCCTCCGTCCATTTTGTGTGCTTTTAGAACTGTAAAATGGGCGGGGCATGATGAAATCAGTTCTGGGACGATGATAGAACCGTAATTTGGAACAGCCCTCTACAGCTGTTTGACGTATAACTGATCTATCCGGATCCAGATCAGTGTTTCCGTAAAGGCCTTGTTTCTCGGTGATCGTGTACCGCCCGCACCACAGAACTACTAACACCGGCTCATAACGTTTTGTGCCGGCTCAGTGCTCGCAGTTGTGGCTCCCAGCGTTGCCTGATGTGCCATTTCAAGGGGTGTCTGCTATTTTTAGCACCCAGCTTTTTGCACTGAAATTTATTGTCGCAACTACCTACCTATTAAAATATGTCTTCATTATATGCTTCTACACCTTTCACCTTTTTGAAACAAACAAATCTCATATGATCCCAAATTTGTCTGATTTTTTATTACACACTTGCTTTATTCGTTTGCTAACATTGAATACCTATTCTCTCAAATGAAGTTGCTGTAAACGCACCAGCGGAATTCCTTGACATGTCTTGTTTTGCAGTATTGCACTGTTTAGTACTATTTTTAGTTCATTTTCAACGTCCAAGCAGAAAAGTACACGAACGCGAAGGCTGAATTCTAGTACATTTTCAGTTTTCAAAAAATCAATAAAAATATTCATTTCATACGTTGTAGCTTTTCAAATGGATGTATTTATAATACAATAATGCAGAATTTTGAGAGTTTTTTGTTTTTAGCCCTTCACAAAATTACAGGGCGTCCATGTGGCGTCAATTTCCAGCTCATAATGAAATTCACGGGTCACTGGTTTTAGTACAATTTAGTATTATTTTATTACTTTCATTCTGTAAACTATTCAAATGGCAACATGGCAGTCACGGCACTTGACAGTTGTTCTTGACAAGACTAGGGATGGGCGGTTGTTCAAAAATAACCGGTTATCGGTTAACCTGCCTTCATTGAAATTACCAATGCGACCTGTACGTACCATTCACGAAGTATTTTCAAACTTCAAAACCATCTATTTTAAAAATTAGATATGTTTGAAACAGGCTCGTAGCAAGGAGTTCACTTCGGGGGGTGTACATAAATTCAACTGTTTCAGAATTTTCTTATTGTCATCAACACAAAAACTAAAATTTGGCATAACCTGAGGCGGTTAAGCTGGACCGAATAAACGGTTACACCAATAACTGGTTCTGTCTTACACTATAGAATATAGAGAGGTTAGCAGACAGAATGAAAAATGAAATACTATGGCATATACATCTTTTTTCAAGGACTGCGAATACAGCGTAAAGTTTGTGAAATAGTTCTTTGAAGCACACAAGAGATGAAAAGCTGCCTTTGCCATAAAATGGTGTGGCATGAGACATGACAGTGCGACGCATATGACACGAATCACTGTCTTGGTATTCCTCCTCATCGTTCTGGAATCGTGCAGGGCATGCGTACTGTTAGAATCAGAACGCCATAAAGCTAGTGCGCACGCCATGAACGGTTCTGGGACGGTTCTAGAGCGGTAAATCACCGCCTGTAATCTGTTGCCCCTCCTCCCACATAGAACCATAAAAGGAAACAAAACAATAGGCATAGGAAAGAACTTACGGTAAAATACAATCCCACATTCCACTGCAGCTAGAGGTGTTCAGGAAGTATAAAATATAAAAATAACCGACTTTCGGTTATTCACTAAGAAAACAGCTTATTCGGTTTAACCGCTAGTAAAAATAACCTGTTTATAACCGGTTATTTAATATCCTATAACCGGTATTCCAAAAAACGATTATTTTTGCCCATCCCTAGACCAGACAGTAACAGAAGTGACAAGAAATGAAAACAATAACAATGTGACGAAAGTGTGGATAAAGCCAAAAACCGTTCCTGGATTGACGGGAACAGATGATTACAGAAAGTACACAGGAAATTGAATGGTTTATTAACTATTATGCCCAAGATGGAAGGAGGAATAATTTTTAATTTAATATAAACCTGAAATATAGGATGAATGATATCAGCAGCACCTTTACATACTTTGTACATATATCTATAAGATCTATAACAAGCATACATCGAGTAGATGGAAGTTTCATAAAAGTATGTAGGTATGTATCTATAATCAATTTCTCACTGACTGAGCTGGGATTATTAATTAAGGTGGCTGTGATTAATACTACTTTTTATGATTGTGTCACAAACTATCGCAATTAGCAATTATACAATAATTATAAGGTAAACATGAAAAATCTGGCATTACTTTGCAGATCAATTGTTATGTTTTGGATTTTCTGCTAAGATTTTGATCTATGAATTCTAAAATAATTTTGACAAAACTGTCATCCAGCTTCGAAGTTTTGTTTCCAATATTGATAAAATACTATTGGATGATGCTTATTAACTATAGACCTCAATGCCCAATAGAAAGCTTTCGTCAAACAAGGTCCAATAGAAAAGCCTCGTCAAAGCCTTCGTCAGAATATGCATGTTGATAAAATCGGGCCTTAAATAAGAAAAAAAGTTCCTATGAACATGGGCCCGCAAGGTCTTCGGTTAAAAAGACGCAAGTAATGGATAAAATGTGGTATATAGGGGTTTTTTTATTATGCTAAATTCAAATTTGATCCTAGTTTTTTGATCACTGATAGAGAGCACTTCAAACAGGGTTGCATCTCTATTGAATCGGTCCTAACTTTTTTGCCGTATGTATGTCTGTACTGTATGTCCTTTTCGATTGAAAAAAATTGTTAACCCTCCTTTATAGGCATAAAAGGTATACCTTGTCCAAGTCGCTAGAAGCAATAATTTGAGTACAAATGCATCTAATAGCCGACAATACACGCAAATTATTCAAAAAGCGCCAAAGTAACCGTTGCAAAAATAATGATAAATAGCAATTAAATAATGTACACTAATGACACAATGAAACTAATTTAATTATTGTTAGAGGTATTTTGTGTTCTTGATTAAGTTTTTCATTGGTTTTCTCACTGATTATTCAAAACGAGGAAGTTTCCATTTTGTCAAATTTTAGTTAATCGGAGAGTCCTTGAGAGTTAGAGAACAACGGGAAAAAAATATTAAAATTATCTCCATTAATAGAAAAGTTATAGTCCTTCAAAGTTTGAATAGCCGTATCCTTCGCGCGAAGCCGCTGTGACGTCACGCGACAAAACGCAAGCCTGTGCGCGCCCTGTGGAGGATGCTGCTCCCGCAAGCCACCGCGCCGCCGGCGCCGCCGTCCTCCTCATTATTGTAGTAATTCCTTGTTTTCAGTAAGGTAGGTCACGCCTACCACCCCAAAACGATACACTGCAGTTTATTCTCCTATTATTAGAATATGTTTAGCAGACCGGGAAACTATAAATATTGCATTGTACTCAGGTGTGCTAACACCACCGTAAAAACACCAAACGAATATTTCAATGGATAGCCTATTATGAATACCAAAAAAATTGAGTGTTATGACCCCCACCCCCCAACTAATCCCACTTCACTCCCACCCAAAAAAGTAGAAAATGATCACGAATTCCCTAAAACGCCTAAAAACGAAGTTTGAGATGTTTCTGTATTTTTAGTTTTTTAATTATTGCCGCGCTGCCGCTGACACGATTTCTAAAAATCATGAAGATTCTCCACCCTCGCAGCGGTAGTAATACAGTGTGAAAATTGAACTAAAATCAATCCAGTAGTTTCCTAGTTACACCATACAATACAGAATGATCAGAAGCAATACTCTCGCATGTATACATCAGAAAATTCAAATTCCATTGGTTTCCGTAATAGTCAAGGTAATGTTCGAATGCACCTAAAAAAGTGTGTTATGACGCTAGGCCTTTCTTTCACAGGTTAGTGGACGGCCTATTATGAATACAATAATTTTTCAGTTTTACAACCCCCCACCCCAATCTACCGCAATATCACCCCCATTCAAAAAAGTAGGAAAAGATCAGGAACCTCTAAAACGACTAAAAACAAAGTTTCAGGAATATTTAAAATTTTTGGTTTTTTGCTAACTACTCCGCCGCCCATGCACTGATTTCAAAATTATAGGAACATTACCTACTACTACCCCACAGCATATCGCTGCCCAAATTTCTTCACAATCCATGCAGCAGTTACTGAGACTACGTGGCTAGAAAACCGCGTACAGACAGACCGACATGCGACATACAGACAGACAGAAATGATTTGTGTGGATTTTCGTTATGTAGATATCATAAAACGCCCAAAAAGCGTATTATCTCAAAATCGAAAATTTTTACGATCACAATACTCTCCACACCTATCGTTAAGGGAAGTAAAAGTCCATAATCATGTCGAGATCCACTAAAGGAAGATTACTAGAATCACCACGAACGTAACCTTTCTCCATACTTACTGCATGCAAAATATACTGGTGGCTGGCGGCTGCCTGTTACAACAAACACCTTCGCCGTTCCACTCGAGTCTAAATGTCGCACACTGTACAGCGCAGCGTATTCATAGCGGAGTCCCGACCTCTCGACTGTGGCTGCCGCGAACGATTCATGAAATGTGACGTCATAAGGCATTCCACCACCGCGGTCGCTGTACGCAAATATAAAATTGAATAACTCTGCCGTTTCTAGGAATATTCAGATGGTTTTTTTGACATTCTTCAAGTGAAGAAATAGACTATCAGGTAATAATGAATTTTATTTTAATTTTATTTTTTAGGAAACTTTTCCATTGCTTTCAAAAATAGTTCACTACACTTTTGAAGAATACAAGGACATGATTATGTGTTAAGGCAAAGCTGGATCAACGTATCTATCGAGAAAGATATCCTTTAAGACAAGTCTCAAATGTTCCAACATTTATTGAAGTGCATAAGAGTTTGTGAGAAGATGGCTGCTTTAGAAAACCAAAATTGAATAGTGGGGTTTTCAGAACTGATCGCACTGTCCGAAACGAAGAAACTTTTTTACAAATAGTTGAAAATAATACGAAAAACAAGCATCAGGAAAATAGGTTCAGCGTTGCGAAACCTTAACCGTGACTCAGTTAGACAAATTTTCAATGAACAACTTCTTCGCTAATATCATTCCAAAAAATTCATTCACTATTGGAGTGAACATGACTTTGTTCCTCGTATACAATTTGCAAATGGTTGCAAGACCAAAGACAAACATTATTTCATCAATTTTGTATACTGACGAAGCTGGTTTTAGTCTTGATGGTATTCTGAACCTACATAAACTTGGAGTGATGAAAATTCTCATCAAACTGTAATGCAGGGTCACCAATATCGGTTTTCTTTAAATGTGTGGCCAGGTATAATCAACAATTACTTAATTGGCCCATTTCGATTGCCCAATCGATTGAGAGGTGCACTGTATCGAGATTTCTTAGTGAATGATTTAAACACATTATTAGAGGATGTCTCACGGGCCATTATTGCATGCATGATGGGGTGCCAACTCACTTCTCTCGAGTGGCAAGGGAATATTTGGACAGGAGATTTGGAAATACGTGGAAATACGTGGGTTGGATCAAATTTGAATTTAACATGATAAAAAAGCCCTGTATACCATATTTTATCCATTTCTTGCATCTCTGGCTAAAGATATTAAAAAACCCCAAACAAAGTTAAAATTCAACACAACATCTTTTAACCGAAGGCCTTGCGAACCCACATTCATAGGAACTTTTTTTCTTACTTTAGTGTCCTCTATTGTGTGGCACTATGCAATGTACTTGTTTCTATGCCACCCTATATATGAGCCTATGCATGTGTCATTCCCGGGCAGGTGACAGATATATCACCATAAATATTTGACGCATGGTCTCAGGAGGAAGTGTATGATTCATGTATTCTTATTTTGAAGATTTATTAAAAATATAATGACCACACTTCCGTAAGAATCCTGGTTCTTGTGGCGCCGCGTATCACTTTTACCTTTTTATCAATATCCGAAGCTGACATTTATATTTAAAAATAAGGCGGATGGGTGGTTGACCAAGGCAACTGCATATTTGCTATATATGATTTCATATTTTGACATCGGACTGACAGTCAACAATAAAAATTTCTTATTGATTATAATATAAATGAAATGTACATGACTTGTAAATGTAAATGATTTAAAAATATGTGTTTATAAAACCTCTGCTAATTAATTGCTTGGAAATTCACGTCCAGCAGCTTTGCTAAAAATTATTTATTCAAAAAAATTGCGTCAGCTAGCCTGAATCAGTACTTCCGCACATTTCCATTAATAATAGAACTTTGAAGCAGACGAATTCCGCACTCTTTCTATCATGTCCATTTAACCTCTATACCCGAGGAAACTGTAATGTATACAGGCTGTAACAACGATGCATGGGTGGACGATAACTGCTTCCCTCTTTAAGATAGAAAAAAAATGTCTAAAGTAAAAAATGTATATTGCAATTAAATCTCTATTCCAAAAATATTTACTATTATACAAGGTGTCCAATAAATGTGTGACTTACCAGAGTTATATTTTTTCAAATAAGAGCCCCTGAATATTATTGCATATTTGGATTCCTTGGTCTATTTATGTGTGACTTTAGGTATCACACATGATACTTAAAGCGAACCGTTCAGGCGCAAATCACCATTCTTGATATAAGTAGATGTTAGAAAAAAATTAAACATCGCAGCGCCTATAAAACTTATAAGGCTGAGACTTTGCGGTGTGACTAAGCATGAAATGTGTCAGCTTAGGTAGTATTGTCAAATTTAATTTTTTTCTAACGATGTGAGATTGTCGATATCAATCTCTTCTCGTTCCATTTTATGTCAAAATATCAGTCAAATTGGTGTTTTTCAAATTTTTCTACCTGTAAGCAACCTGCAGGCCATGAAAAATGAAGAAAAGGTTGTTCAGATGGAGGAAAACAACTGACTTGCAATGCGATATGTGAACGAAAAAGGGTTAATGAGACAAGATTATAAAAGTACCTCATAACATATCAGATTTAACCAGAAAGAACAGCAGCAGCATATCTAATGTCAATCAGATGCTGGAATGTGAAGGAAATGGCTATTTTTCACGGCCGAGCTTTTGAGATGTACGAGACATTTAGAAGTTTCGAAAATTACCACAAATTCTGAAATCAAAGGAGAAATACCAGCGATTCTTGCTGGCAGTCTAGTATCGTCTGGATAAAATTTTGCATTCAATAGTATATCAAGGTTCCATCAAATCAAAGCTAATGATACCTCTTATCGCATCACCTCACAGTCTTCAGTAAATCGCAGAAAATAAAAAATGGATTAAAGCAAATCTAGGCAAAAGCCGTGATTTAAGCGAACGTAATCCCTCTTTTGTGCTCGGATGTTATACGTATGAGCAAAATATTCAGCAGGCATGGATAATTATCTAGCTGAAAACAACTTGCACCTAACAAAATCTCTCGCATGTTTCTTGAATTTATCCCTTGCAATAGAGTTAAATACACTACATACAAAAGCTAATTAGTAGAACCTGATGGCAGTAGGTGGTTACAATATTACGGAATTGGTACTTTCGTATTCATATAATAAATATAGTTTAAAAAACTGAGGAAACACGATTTCAAAGAATATCGAACTAAAAAGTAAAAAAAAATTCTTAAAATAAGCTTAAAACAAGAACGAGCGAAAAACACTAGTATGATTGTGAAAAAGGCGTGAGCACTTTGTGCCATATTATTCGTAAATCCAGCGCTCGAAGCCCTTTTCACAAGCATACTAGCATTTGTCGTTCATTGTTGTCTTAAGCTTACTTCAAAATTATTTTTAACCTTTTAGCTCGATGTTCTTTAAAAGCGTGTTTGTTTTAGTTTTTACAAACTATATTTATGTTTAATTTTTCAGTTTATCGTTACTTTATCATTAAATATTTTTTTATTCCCTTTTAAACTGTATTTGTTTCATTAATTTTGTAGTTATAAACTAGCGTTGCCCTGTATGTAGCGCTATGTGCCAGACCTTATGTAAAACATCTCTAAATCAACATTTCTAAATCAACAACATGTTGTTACATCATACAGGGTATTTCAAAAGTTATGACCATTTATATATCCAAATCTCTGTCAAATGAACGTACTGCTTATTCGTATACAGGGTGATGTAGAAGGCAAAATCTAGATTTTCTCCCTTTTCTTAAACGTAAACCCCAATATTTTATTATACCAAAGAATTGCTTTTGATACGCTCTTTCATCATTGTATAGCACTTGTTACGGCTGCGTTCATTAGTTTCTGAGATATTTCGATTTTTCTACAAATTTTAAATATACCTTCTTTTTGTTTACTATAATTTATTTATTTTGAGAAAATACTATCAAATTTTATTTTTTCTTAACAAACAATTAAAATATAATGCCATAATAATACTTGATCAAGTCAAAACACTGGATTAACGAGATAATATAGGTCAAGTGTGCTGAGGAAACAATTTTATAGACGTCATGCATAATTATCAGGCAGATCTATCAGGTAGGCTATGAAATATTAAACGACACGGTCCAAATAAAACGATTCTTCAATATTTCAAACGCATTAGTTTTAGAGTGCCTCCGTTCTGGATGTTGATGTATTCTAGAGGCAAGTAGGCAATTTCTCAAAGATTCTCCTAAAGACCCTCAATGGAAAAATTAATTTTTAAAGCTCGTTTTTCACACAGTACGGAATTATTGAGCAGGTTATGAAAACCGTCAATTTTTAAAAGCATACCTGATAAATCTGCTTGATAATTATGCATCACGCCTACAAAATTGTTTACTCAGCATATTTGACTTTATTGGCTTGATGATTCAGGGTTTTGACTTCATGAAATACTATCATGATCTTATCATTTATTTTTCTGTTAAATAAAAAACAAATTCGATAGTACTTTCTCAACATAAATAAACTGCAGTACACAAATAGAAGCTATATTTTAAATTTACCAAAAAATAGAAATATCTCGGAAACTGGTGGATGTAGGTACAATAAGTGCTATACAAAGATGAAAGAGCGTATTAAAAGCAATTCTCTGGTATAATAAAATATTGGGGGTTACATTTGAAAAAAAGAGAAAATCTGGATTTTGCATTCTACATCATACGAATGTACGTCATGGGCTTTTTTATAGCCGATTTTAAAACTAGATGATATTTTTTATCCACCCGTGTAAAAAATTATTTTTGATTCATCACTTTTTGATATACAATACGTCCATTTGACAGCGATTTGGAGATAAAAATGGTCATAACTTTTTAAATACCCTGTATAATGTAACAATATCGTATATTGGAAGAATGAAAATCATTAGTAGATTTTGCATATAGAATAATATACAGGGCGTGTCATTTAGAAAAATGTATGTTTGCATCACCACGTAGTTATGGATCATCCTGTATAAACCAAAATATATTCTGAGTTAGGAGGATATCTGTGGCTACAACTTTTATATACAACTTTTTTCACTATCTTCTACAGTAGTGGAGTTATCGACCGAGCCGGTACTAAAAACTCACCCTGTATACTTACAACAATCCTGTACTTAAAATATAGAAGTAATCAATTATTTTAGGTATGACAGACAACCGTTATCTATGAACGCTAGAAAACTTTCATTTCATAGTTACGTATTTGATTATTTGGCTAATTTGTTTTTGTCTGCCGAATATTGATGAGTCTCTAATGCACAATCCTAAATGTGTAATTTGTAACAGTAAGGCATTATATCTATGATAAATATATAAAAATACAAACCTAACCTACCTTTATTCTTGTAGCATACGTCAATAAATTTTTAAGATTTTTAGGTAATACGTCGAACCAATATTTTTTAGCGATCGATTTTATAAAAAGGTCTAACTTCAAAATTATGATGCAAACAGTATTTCACAAATGCTGAAAATCACTGAAAATCTCCCAAAAAGTTTCATTAGATTGCATATAGTTAGATGTAAACAAATATAACGAACGACAACTAATGGCGCATGGGTGGAGCTGATCTTGCATTGTCGTCACTGTCCTGGATAGAGTCACTGTACTAGTAGGTACTGTTATACGCCTGATAAAATTCAACAATTATCTTTTGAGGAGCACGGAAAAGTATATTTATCTGGCATTGGAAATGTTATTGATGAATGAATAGAAACGACAGTAAGCCAGAGGAGTGTTACAAGCTCACAAGCTCACAAACGCATTTACAGGTGGAGCTAATAAAAGCATGTTGAAAATGGCGTCAACTGGCTTAATTTGACTTGACTCTCCACAAAAATTGAGTTATCAAATTTATCTTCTCCCCTTCTAATTATTCAAGAAACACAACTAAAAACAAGCTACAGGTTATAGGACTATGCTATATGTACCGTGATGGGCGGGAAGGTAAATAAAATTTGGGTATATACCCGGTATATACCCATGCAGTGCTGGGCGTTGGGTAAAAATACCCGACGAGTAGGTAAATAGAATGTTTGTATATACCCGGTACATAACTCTAATACTGTAGAAGATAACGAAAAAAGTTCTATTCCAAATTTGTAGGCAAGGATATGTTCCTTGCCTAGAAAATGTTTTGATTGATGATTCATAACTACGTGGTAGTGCAAACATACGTTTTTTTAAATGAGACTCCCATATACAGGTGAGTCAAGCTCAACGCCTTGGACTCTTGTGACCAAACGATATCACCTTTCGAAAAACCAACGTTTTGAGTGTAACTAGGTCGGGATGGACTACATTTGAAAAATAATGGCTTTTATATAGAATGTCTAATAAAAGCGTGACATATCAAAGTTATGTTTTCTAAATGGTATATATTATCGCATATTTAGTTTCCCGGGGGAATTCTAGTGTGACTTTATGTATCACACATAGGACTTAGATCAAACCGCTTAGGTGAAAATAATAATTTTTGCCATAAGTAGATGTCAGAAAAAAATTGAATATCGCAGCTATTATAAAACATCGAGGGCTGCGACTTTGCCGTGTCACTAAACATGAAATGCGTGAGCTTATGTTGGAAAGTACATTTGTACTTGTGAATCGGTAGATCAATTAAGGAAACTTCAATCAGAAATAACTTTTTTCGTATGGAAATTCTATTTTTTTATACAAGCAAATGTAAACTTTGGCAGCCTTTCTAACGATATGCGGTTATAGATATCAATCTCTGGTTGTTTTGATTTAATTTCTAATTTTCAATCAAACCGGTGTTTTTCAACTTTCCTACCTATAAGCAACTTAGCAGGCTATGAAATATAAACAAGAAACTGCTCAGATGGAAGAAAATAACTAACTTAGCAGATAGATATAAACAAACCAGAGTAAAGAGACAAAATTATGAAAATAACTTATAACAAATCCATTCTAACTAGAATTAGCAGAGGTAACACATCTAAGGTCAAAAGCAACTAGAGTACGACAGAAATGGATATTTTTCACAGCATACCAGCTACTACTTCATTCTAAAGATTGAGAATTGACAAAACCAAATAAATTTTGAAATGAAAGGAAATCTACCACCGAATGTTGCTGGCAGTTTAATAGTTTCCGAATAAAATTTCACATTTAATGATTTAAAAAAGTAATAACCAATACTTCTGACTGGAGTTCTACAAATTCTTCGGTACCAATAAGCAAGACTGTCGAAAATGAAGAATGAATCAAAAATACGCTCAAATTATTCAACATAATTTAGCTGGCAGAAAATTAAAATATGACTTGTCAGTGTTCCTTTTTTCGCAATCTTGCTAATAGATACTGAAAAATTCAAATAATTACAGTCAGACAGTTAGAGGTATTGTTACTTTTGACTTTGATGGAAATGACTACTGTTTTACACCATTAAATGTGAAATTGCGTTCTGAAGATCTTGGACTGCAGGCAACAATCGCTAAAAGTTTTGCTTTCATTTCAAAGGTTTCAGCGATTTTGGAAATTTGTAGCCTCTAGTACATTGCAGTAACTAGTAGGCTATGAAAATTATCCACTTCTGTCGTACGCCAGCTTCTCTTTGACCTTAGACGTATTACCTCCGTTCTTTCTGGTTAAGGTTGACTTGTTGTAGGGTTTTTCTTATAGTCTTGTCCTTTTACTTTAATTCTTCTGGATTTTTTGCTAAGTTGGTTGTTTTCTTCCATATGAATAGGTTTTTGTTTACATATCATGGCCTGCTAGTTTGTCTATAGGTAGGGAAATTGAAAAACACCGATTTGCTGGAATCCTCGAAATTAAATGAAAACTATCAGAGATTGGTATTCGCAACCTGACATCATTAGAAAGTCTATCAAATTGCACATTTGATCGTATACAAAAAATTAGAATTCCCAGTTGAAAAAATCAAGTTACCACTGATTGATGTTTCCTTAATTAATCTACCGATTTCCCCAAGTACAAATGTAGTTCAAACTTGACCGCCTAATCTTAGCTGACGCATTCCATGCTTAGTGACAATGCACAGCCCTCTATGTTTTATAATCGCTGCAATATTTGAATTTTTTCTGATATCTACTTTTACCAAAAATTATGATTTGCTCCTAAACGGTTCGCTTAAAGTTTGATACATAAAGTCACACTAAAATTCACCCGGGAATCTAAATGTGCAATAATATACAGGGTATTTTATTAAAAAAAACATAGCGTTGACATGACACGCTTGTATTAGCCTCCCTGTGTAAAAGTCATTACTTCTAGAATGTAGTCCAATCCGACCTACATACACTCGTGAAGTTGGTTTTTTGAAAAGTGGTATCGTTTGGCCACAAGTGTCCAAGGCGTTGAGCTTGACTCACCCTGTATTTATCCCACATTTAGGTTCTACTAATGATATCCGTTTTAAAAATATGAGATATTGTAACATTATAAGGGTAATTCAAAAGTCATAACCACGTCTATACCCAAATCTCCGTCAACTGCGTAACGTACTGCATATCAAAAAGTAATAGATCAAAAATTATTTTTTTATGTGGCAAGATAAAAAATGAAGTCAAGTTGATTGACTCAGTACTTCCCACACATTACGGTGATACCAGTTTATTATTTTCCCATAGCGTGAAGCCTTAGGAAGCCTTAGTCTGAGATCCCCTGGCAACAAAATCATCGCCAGTACCCCCCCCCCCAAATTGTCATATGCCGTTAGGTCTTTCCTGCACAGCTCAATGAACAGCCTATTATCAATAATACAAACTTTTCAGTTTTACAACCTGCCATCCTCCCCCCCCCCCCACCACCCCAGTTTCACCCCCACCCAAAAAAGGTACAAAACGGTCAGGAACCCCTAAAACATCTAAAAACGAAGTTTGAGCTGTTTTCATATTTTTAGTGTGGTTTTTGATTATTGTTACGTTGCCACTGACACGATTTCTAACAAGCATACGCATTTTCCATCCTCACCACAGTAATAATAATAATGTGTCAAAATTTCATTAGAATCAGTTTAATAGTTTCGACGTTACAAAATACAAAACGATCTAAAGCAATAAATACTCGTATGTATACAGAAAATTCTAAGTCCCTTATTAGTTTCGGTAATAGGCAAGGCAATGTTCAGATGGACCTAAAAAGGTGATTTATGTCGCTAGGTCTTCCTTCACAGGTCAGCGGACAGCCTATTATTAATACAGCAAATTTTTCGGTTTTTCAACCCTCCACCCCCCAACCACCCGAATTTCATCCCCACCCCTAAAACACTTAAAAACGAAGTTTGAGCTGTTTTTATATTTTTAGTTTTTTTATTGTTTCTGCGCCGCCACTGGCACGATTTATAAAAACCATACGCATTTTCCATCCTCGTCACGGTAGTAATACTGTGTCAAAATTTCATTAAAATCAATTCAACAGTTTCTTCGTTACATAATATAGAACGATCTAAAACAATACTCGTATGTTTACACCAGAAAAAGTTCTAAGTCCTTTGGTCTCTCTAATAGGCACGGCAATATTCAGATGGATCTAAAAAGGTGACTTATGTCGCTAGATCTTCCTTCACAGGTCAGTGGACAGCGTATTACGAATACAGCAAATTTTTCAGTTTATCAACCCCCCATCCCCCAACCACCCCAATTCCACCCCCACCCAAAAAAACTCAGAAAATGATCAGGAACTTCTAAAACACTTAAAAACGAAGTTTGAGCTGTTTTTATATTTTTATTTTTTTTATTATTTCTGCGCCGCTACTGGCACGATTTATAAAAACCATACCCATTTTCCATCCTCGACACGGTAGTAATACTGTGTCAAAATTTCATTAAAATCAATTGAACAGTTTCTTCGTTACATAATATAGAACGATCTAAAGCAATACTCGTATGTATACATCGGAAAAAATTCTAAGTCCTTTAGTTTCTGTAATAGGCATAAGGCAATGCTCGGATAGACCTAAAAAAGCTATTTATGTCGTTAGGTCTTCCTTCACAGGTCAGTGGGTAATCTATTATGAATACAACAAATTTTTCAATTTTACAACCCCGCAACCCCCAACCACCCCAATTTCCACCCCCACCCAAAAAAAGTAGAAAATGATCAGAAACACCTAAAACGCCTAAAAACGAAGTTTGGGGAATATTTGAAATTTTTCGTTTTTTGCTAATTACTCCGCCGCCAATGCACCGATTTTCAAAATTATAGCAACATTACCTACTACGACCCCACAGCATATCGCTGCCCAAATTTCATCACAATCCATGCAGCGGTTACTGAGATCACGAGGACAGAAAAACGCGTACAGACAGACCGACAGACAGACAGACCGACAGACAGACAGACCGACAGACAGACAGACCGACGGAAATGAGTGACGTGGATTTTCGTTATGTAGGCATCATGAAACGCCCAAAAAGTGTATTATCTCAAAATCGAAAATTTTCGCGATTACAATACTCCCCTCACCTATCGGTGTGGGAAGTAAAAGATAGCTTTAGCGCCGACTACAAAAAAAGTCGAAGACGCATGTTCATATACAGGGTGAGATAGAATGCAAAATCTAGATTTTCTCTTTTATTTAAAATGTAACCCCCCATTTTATTTTATTGTGGTCTTTCATCTTTGTATAACATTCATCAGTTTCTAAGATAGTCTAAGGAGCCCTTGCCAACAACATTTTTATACTAATTTTTTTTGTTTCCTTTTGCAGTAGTAGACTTATGGACCGATCCGGTAATAGTTGACGGCACTGTGAATATTAATTCAGAAAAATAAATCGATCTCCCTAGTATAATGCCAAAAATGTGTATATAGGTACAGTTTTTATACGCAATTAGCAAAAAATAAACAGCAGATTCAGATGATTTAAATGGTAAATTGTCTTATCACTCACAGCTATATGCTATTGGGAAACGAATAAATTGAACTTGTAGCACAAATTATTCACTACAGGTCGATATAACTAACTTCATCAATGAGCACAGAAATTCGGAGAATTTACGAGACGAAAAACGGCACGAAGTTGTTTCTAACGCTACACACTAAAAGTCGATATTGAGAATCCTATATCATTAGAAAGGCTATGAAATTTTACATTTAATCCTGTTGATAAAATGTTGTACTTGGAGTATAAGTTCCAGATTTCTGGGGCGGATTTTCTACGTACCTTTGTATCATGTTATTTGTTAGTTTTCCCACCATCGACTTTTATTTGACAATAGTTATTGAAAATCAAGTACTTACTCTGTGGCAAAAAAAACTATCAAGTTCGATGCCAACCCTACAGTAAAAAGAAATTGAAAATATATATGTTTCCAAGCAACTCGGATGTGCACCACCAGTTTCATCATGGTATACTTAGAAGCCGAAACACTTAGGAACAGCTTATGTTCAGCAATTCTGCTCGGTTTGAATTACTAAATTTCAACTATTTTTTAGATTAGTTCTTCACAAACTATGTGATTTTCTTTCAATCGGAGTTAAAGCGTGTAAGAGCGTGTACCTACAATAATAATTTATTTATCCCCCATTTATAATGCATTCCAATTGCGAATGGCTATCGTAAAATATCTATTCCATGGAGTAATATTAAACGTCGGATTCGATATCTAGATCTATTAATTCAAGCCACCATTACAAACTTGGTAGCCGTAGCTTTAATAGCGGCATCTAGAAATACTATATATCACTACCAGATTATCTACATCGATATCGCTTTTTCGATCCGCTGCCCTACGTTAAAACCCATTTCATAGATGGAGTTTCAAGAAATCTGATCATCTCGGTTGAGGACACGTATGTTAGATCTTTACTGTTCAAAAGAAAAGCAGTAAGGTGATGCAAGTTATTGCTATTGGACTCCCTGTGGGTGTCAATAACGCATTGTACAAAAATATTATGATTCGCATGTTAGTGGTACATTTGAAATTATACCCATTTTGGACACATATATATCTCTGAACTAGATATATCGAGATATTTGCATAAAGTTCGAATGTACCAAAAAATATGAACACAAATTTACCTGTGAAAAGTGATTCCTGGCTCCTTTCTACTACTGCGGCTTTTACAACCGTAAGCTGCACACCCTACAATTATGCACACTACAATATTTTGCAATTATTGGTTAGAAATGCTAAATATACACAAAAAATACTACCGTACCAAATTACTTGCTTTTCACCTAAATTTTAACAACTAACCGTTGTCTGTCACAGCTAATTCATATAGCAATAGACTGGCGCGCGGTATCCCCTCTCTTTTCTTATATAAAGCACATTTACACGAACAGACTGAAATAGCTAAAATGTGGAACAAGTAATAAGGTGTCCAATACAGAAAAAAAACACTTAACACCATAGCATATATCTCTATACCTCTAAAAACCAACAATACGAAGTATGGTGAAAAAATACAAATGCCGAGAACCAATGCTGTTTTATCGACGACTGAAATTACTGTAAACGCGTGATTCACAGCAGCAAGGAGCAACACAAACAAAAAATCAAGAACAAGCTCCTCACATGTCCTAGACCGTCCAGATAATTCTGGTCTGTATAGATCAGGCTGATAGTCAGAACTTTTCCAATTCATCAATACCACCCTTGACCAGAGAGGACAAGCCAATCGCTTTTACTGCTAAACGAAAAGCAGACACCTTACAGAGGCTTTACGCTGCCAGTTCTACTGTAGACTTCTGAGAAAGTACTCCGACCACCACCACAAATGTGAACTCGAGAATGGCAGAGGTCAAATTTCAACATCGAGATGTAAAAAGCATCCTTCAAAAATAAAACACGAAGGAAGCTTAGCTTAGCAGTAGCCTATCGGTCCTGACCAAATTGCAGCCATTGTCCTTAAACGCTGTACTGCATGGAAGATTGGCTGCATACAACTCATTGATAAGAAAGGCAAAAAACCGATTCCATCAATTATAGACCTGTGGCTCTTCTAAGTCTAAGGGAATGGAGGCTGTCATTAACACACAGCTCCTAAAATACCTGGACAACAATAATACTCGTATCATTAATGATCGCCAGTATGGCTTCCGTAAGCAGAGGTCTATAAGTGACCTCCTGACCTACCTATAGGCCTTTACGGAAACAGTGATCTGGATCCGGATCGATCAGTTATCTGTTAAACAGCTGTCAAGTGGGATTTATGATTCCATGGATTTAACGGATATCGAACAACGAAAAACTTGGTCTAAGAATAAAAAACAGATGGTTAACAAAAGAGCTACTGATCTGTATAACCCAATCAGGATCACTTAGCGTACAAGAGAGAACTGACTATATATATGATTGATCCTAGATCACTTTCCGAACGTCAGGATCAGTGATCAAAGTGTTCGGGTTAACCCGATCATAGTTTCCGTGAAGGCCTTATGTCATTCACTTATGGAACAGAGCAATTGAAAATCATGGAGAATCCCGTGTTGTTACACTTGGCATATCGAAAGCCTTCGATAGAGTGTGGCATGAGGGACATCTAGTTAAGCTTGCTGCTTATGGACTACCACCTGGCTTGCGCCAATGGCTGAATAGCTTGTTGAACGACCGATCTCTGTTTGTTGTAGTCGAAGGCTGTTCATAAGACGTATCCTCAATAAACGCCGCCGCCGGTGACCCTCAGTCATCTGTCCTATCCCCTACACTGTTTCTGCTGTACATAAATGAGCTGCTGGAAATAACATCCAATCCAACCTATAGCTTCGCAAATTAGACATTAATATCGTTCATGGAACCAGGCAAGCCACTATCATCCCAGGAGACGGTACGTCGACGGCAGCAACAGGCCTCACAGGTCAACGTAGATATCAAAACCATTGTCGGGTGGGGATTAGTAAATAAAGTACAGTTTAACGTACTAAAAAGGCAGGCAACAAACTGAAAAATAAGTTCACGTTGGCTTACCAACTGTGGAAATGGAGGATCTCCCAATAGTCGACTCACCTTCCGTCAAACTTTTGGGGATTAACATCAACAATAACATGTCCTGGCACGACCACGTCGTCAATATTATTAAAACAGCATCCCAGAACCTTGGAGTTTTGTTCCGCTGTACTGTATTGTATTGTATTGTATTGTATTTCTTTATTGTCTTGTGTCATGTGAACATGTATGATATAAGACTAGCCATGAATACATAAAATTAAAAATTTAAATAATACAAACAGATAAAAAAGAAAGAATGCAAACAAATAAATAGACAGTTCAGTAGTCCAGAAGAGAGCAATTATTAGACTAATCGATACGGCTAACCTCACAAAGGACCCAGGCTGTTGCCTGAAGCATCGAAGAAGGAAGATGTTCGAGTCAGCTTTCCCAGATAATAACACCGAAGGCCGTCTGAATGAGGAACATTAGAGAGGCTCGGCGAGCTCATCCTTGCCAGGTCGAGGTCCCTACTCCCCGAACTAGTCTCCCACAGAGAAGGAGAAATTAACGCTGTGGAATAAATTGCCAGGGAATTAGTTTTCCGACGGCTACAGCCTGCAGAGTTTCGAATTCAAGGTGCACAGACACGTCCTCTCGCAGCGCTTCTACAGCGTTTAGAGCCGTTGCGGGAGGCTGACCATAAGAAAAATGACATGTCATAATCACACTTTACGGAAGGGTTTGAGAGAACTCAGCGTGGAACTTGGGTTGCCAGAGAAGAGCGAGCAACTTTTTACGCTATAAGGCAAAGAACAAAGAGACGAATGCATGTATTGCGGCGAGGCAGATACTGTTGGTCATACTGTTGTCAAGTATCAGTGGTGACAAGTCGCTAGAGATAAATACTTTAATAGGTTTCAACACGTGGTGACACCAGAGAATATTATTCGGCATGACGTCTAAGAAACAGAGTTGGTGATCGAATTAATGCAGCAAAATGATCTAGAGGAAATTGCATTTAAGCTGCGACAGCAAGCAAAGGTTCCTCGATAAGCCAAATTTCTAATCCCAGCGGGGGGCAAGAGATGTAGGGTCAAGAAGAAGATCAGACGGTAGACATATCGAATGCGGATGCTTGTGAATATACAGGGTGAGTTTTTAGTACCGGTTCGGTCGATAACTCCACTACTGTATAAGATAGCGAAAAAAGTTGTGCATAAAAGTTGTAGCCACGGATATGCTCCATGCTCAGAAAATATTTTCATTTATACAGAGTAATTCATAACTACGTGGTGATGCAAACATATATTTTTTTAAATGAGGCACCCTATATATTATCCCATTTTTAGATTCTACTAATAATTTATCTTCTCACAGTATAAGGTATTATAACATTATACAGGGTATTTCAAAAGTTATGACCATCTCTATATCTAAATCGCTGTGAAAAGAACGTTCTGTATATCAAAAAGTAATGAATCAAAAATTATTTTTTGTACACGGATAGATAAAAAATATCCTCTAGTTTTAAAGTCGGCTATAAAAAAAGCCCGCGACATATATTCGTATACAGGCTGATCTGGAATGCAAAATCTAGATTTTCTCTCTTTTTTTAAATGTAACTCCCAATATTTTATTATACCAAATAATTGCTTTTAATATTCTCTTTCATCTTCGTATAACACTTGTTGTACCTACATTCATCAGTTTCCGAGATATTTCGATTTTTCGGTAAATTTAAAATATAGCTCCTATTTGTGCACTGAAATTTATTTATATTGAGAAAGTACTATCGAATTTAATTTTCATTTAACGAACAACTAAATTATAAGGTTTTGATAGTATTTAATGAAGCCAAACCCTAAATCGTCGAGATAATGGAGTCATGTATGCTGAGGAAACAATTTTGTAGGCGTGATGCTTAATTATCAAGCAGATTTATCAGGTAGGCCTTGAAAAATTGACAGTTTTCATAACCTGCTCAATATTTCCATACTGTGTGAAAAACCAGCTTTAAGATTTAATTTTTCCATTGAGGATATTTAGGAGAATCTTTGAGAAATTGCCTACTTGCCTCTAGAACATATCAACTATGAACAGCAATATCCAGAGCCAAGGCACTCTAAAACTAGGTCGTTTGAAAGATTAAAGAATCGTTTTATTTGGACTGTATGGTTCAATATTAATTATGCATGACGTATATAAAATTGTTTCCTCAGCACGCTTGACCTATATTATCTCGTTAATTCGGTGTTTTGACTTGCTCAAGTACTATAATGGCCTTACATTTTAGTTGTTTGTTAATCAGAAATAAAATTTGATGGTATTTTCTCAAAATAAATAAATTTTAGTAAAAAAAAATAGAAGGTATATTTAAAATTTGTAGAAAAATCGAAATATCTCAGAAACTAATGAATGCAGCCATATCAAGTGCTATACAAAGATGAAAGAGCGTATTAAAATTAATTCTTTGGTATAATAAAATATTGGGGGTTACATTTAAAAAAGAGAGTAAATCTAGATTTTGCATTCAACATCACCCTGGATACGAATATGTGCCGCGGGCTTTTTTTATAGCCGATTTTAAAACTAAAGGATATTCTTTATCTGTCCGTGTAAAAAAATTTTTTTTGGTTCATTACTTTTTGATATACGGTACGTTCATTTGACAGCGATTTGGATATAAAAATGGTAATAACTTTTGAAATACCCCGTATAATGTAACGATACCCAATATTGAAAGAATGGAAGTCATTAGTAGAATTTGAATATAGGGTGTCTCATTTAAAAAAATGCATTTTTCCATCACCACGTAGTTATGGATCACCCTGTATAAATCTAAATATTTTCTGAGCAAGGAGCATATCTGTGGCTACAACTTTTATAATATATAACTTTTTTTCGCTATCTTCTACAGTAGTGGAGTTATCGACCGAGCCGGTACTAAAAACTCACCCTGTATGTCTGAAAAGACGATACCAGGGCACTCGCAGTTTCTGGGGGTCCCCTTGCTCCAGTTAGCCCAGAGCGCCGGCAACGTCCCCCGCCCCCCGAAAAAAAGGAGGTTAAATAGGTATTTGAAGACCACTCAAGAACTGCGTTATATCTTCTGCATGACGCAGTTGATTTCCAGTTACCAAATGGAAGTAGGTTAAGAAGGTACGTCCAATTCTTTTTGCGCTTCAAGGGTGGTAACTCCCATAAGTTCCAATTTATTTGCCATGCGACACAGACATCTTGTTCTAAAGCTGCTTTGGTATTTTCTAGGTCTCAACCTAGGGTACATTTGTCATTTTGGAATCAGTTGCTTGACGTACTGCCTCATCTGCGAGTCTATGTCCTCTTATTCCGGTGTGTACTACTGTCCAGAGAAGGATACCATGCATATTTTTTCAAACAACCTATGGTGAGTAATAGATATCTTCATGATCAGAGAAGCAGAATTAGAAAAACTGCCTTGGTCTGCCATCAACGTATTACAGAGACTCGTCTCGCTATCCATTTGAGGGGATACCACAGCCGATCGACCAACTGAAGAACGTTTGATTATACGAAGTCGCCCGTCTACATCGATCGTAGCGTGGTGTGTTGCACCTCTGACAGGCAGGACTCAACCACCCGGATCCCCTTGACCAGCTTACGGGTAGCATAGTATGGCACAAGCACCACGAAGCCTTTCTGTATACCCCATAGCATTTTGTCAATCCAATTCGTAGCTTTGGATATGCACATAAATAAAAAGTACGATATACAGGGTTATTCACGTTATTCGACCCGGAGCATTATGGCTAAAGTATTTGATGAAAAAGAAAATAATAATTTCGGATGGATAGAGACCCACAAAGGCTACATTCTAAAAATATTTTCGTGCTATACAGGGTGTCCCAAAAACGCGAAATGTATCAAAGTTATGTTTTTTGAATGGAACACCCCATATATTATTGCATATTCAGATTTCTTGGTGAATTCTAGTGTGACCTTATGTATCATATATGGGAACTAAAGCAAACCGTTTAGGTGTAAATCATCATTTTCGGTATAAGCAGATATGGGAAAAAAATTGAATATCGCAGAGATTATAAAATATGGAAGGCTGTGACTTTGCCGATATTCAATGTCTTAACAGACATGTTGTGAACTCGTAAAATGCATTTACTCATTTTACGGGTTTCTCTTGGGATATCTTTAAGATCTTTAATGCAGTAGTTTCCCATTTGCTTTCTGCATCCTCATGTCGTTGACCAGATGGTATCTACTGGTTCATCCTCCTTTAGAGGCAATTTCTCACCCTAAGGACAAGAAGGTGTCCTGACTCTTCTCAACTCGTCCATCCAAAACTGTTGGTTGAGAAGAGGTTACTGTTTATACCGACAGTATTTCGGTGTTCCTTTTAGTCGCCTTTTACGACACGCAGGATATACGATGGGAGATATTCTAACCCGCCCCCACAATTAAGGAAACTTCAATCAGCGATAACTTGATTTTTTCAAACAGCAATACCTAATTTTTTTTATACGGTCAAACGTAGAATTTGATAACCTTTTTAATGATATAAGGTGGTTAGTATGAATCTCTGGTAGTTTTCATTTAATTTTGAATTTTCAAACAAATCGGTAATTTTCAATTTTCCTACCTATACCTAAGCAACGTAGCAGGCCATGAAATATAAACAAAAACCTATTCAGGTAGAAGAAGACAACTAACTTAGCTGAAAAATACTCACTAACTAGACTAAAGGGTCAAGATTATAAAAATTCATTACAACAAACCAACTCTCCCAGAAACAACTGCCATAACTCTCTAAGGTCAAAGGGAAGCTGGAGTATGGCAGTAATAGATATTTTTTACAGTCTACTGGCTACCGCAATTTACTAGAGGTTGAAAACTTTCAAGACAATTAAAAACCCTGATATGAAACAAAAACAACCAGCGACTGTTGCTCCAGCACGCAACTATCAATCATATGTAATGGGGTAAAAAAGTACTAATTTGCGTCGAAGTCGATATCTCTGACTTAAGCCCTTCTATTGTTCAATATCTATTAGCCATATTGCAAAAAAGGAATGCTGACAAATCAGATTTAAATTCTCTGCCATTTAAGTTATGTTTTATAATTTGAACAAATTTTAATTCATTCTTCATTTTCTGCGATGTTGCTAATAGGTACTGAGGAATTTTCAGAACTTCAGTCAGAGGTAATTTAGACTTGTGTTTTGACAGAATTGCATACATTTTTATATCATTAAATGTGAAATTTTATTATGAAAATAATAAACTGCTTACAACATTCTCTAGTAGTTTTCATTTTATTTCAAAATTTTTAATGGTTTTCGAAATTGCCAATCTCTAGTACAGTGCAGTAGCTAGTAGGCGTGAAAAAATCCATTTCTGCCATACTCCAGCTTCTCTTTGACCAAAGATATTGTAACATCCTGTATTATTTGTATTGTTGTTTATGTTTCTTTCAAAATGTTAGGCTAGATTTTTTTGATGTGTAAACGTCATCGAATCATCTGGAATTTTCTGGACTGTCAGATCGGCATTCTCGAATGTCATCTGGGTGTCTCGAATCTTCTAGATGGTTCGATGAAGTATATAAGGCGCCAGGAGTAGCGTGGCAGTAGTTCAATTGAGTTGAGTTGTACCTGAGATACGGTTAAGAGATATTGTATCGAGTTGTGAAGTAAAACGGTGAAAGTTACGTCGAGTTTGATTCCCTGGGTGAAGAAAAAGAGGCCGTCGTGACAATTGGTGTCGGAAGTGTGGGATTATCCATCGAATCAAGCCAGGAAAAGGAAAGAAGAAGTGAGTACAGCGTCAGTTAATGCCAGTTACAAGAGCTATGGCGTCCGAAATGATTGCATTGATGGCTATGATACAAGAAATGAAGGCAGATATGAGAAACAGCTTCGAAAAGAGTGAAGAAAAGTTGGAGCAGCACCAGGACGAGCAAGCAGCTGTTATGCAAGCGACCGCCATGAACCTGGAAGAAAAGTTAAAGCACTACCAAGAGGGCCAGGCAGCCGTTATGCAAGCAACCGTCGTGAACCTGGAAGAAAAGCTAAAGCACCACCAAGAGGGCCAGGCAGCCGTTATGCAAGCAACCGTCGTGAACATGGAAGAAAAGCTAAAGCACCACCAAGAGGACCTTGAACACAAGTTGAAGCAACATCAAGACGAGGCAGTTGCAGGCTTGAAGAGTGTCGTAAGCCAGGCATTAGAAAATCAAGACCAGCGTATTAGTGCAATAGAGACTCAATTGGAAATATCACAAAAGCGCGTCGAAGAACAGCTACAGCAGGTGGAAGATCGTGTCAAAGAAATTGTGAGAGATGAAATGCGAGAACTTAGTGGAGGTGAGCGTGAACAACTACAGCAAGTGAAAGATTGTGTCAAGGAAATCGTCAAAGAGGAGCTGCGAGAACTTGGTGCAGGTGAGCGTTGTTTAACAGCTGTACCATCCGTTTTTCCTGATAGACACAGTGGCGTAGTAGCAAAGCCCTATCCATATAATGGCAAAACATCATGGGACATTTATTATATGCAATTTGAAAACATCGCACGTATGAATAACTGGTCAAATGAAGAAAAAGCTTGTGTGCTGACATCCATGCTTAGAGACTCTGCCGCAGCTATTTTGGAAAATCTCTGCTCATCAGATCTACGTGACTATGATAACATCTGCACTAAAGTTACGCTTTGGAGATGCACACTTAACAGAGCTGTTGCATGGCCAGTTGCATAACCGAACACAACAAGCTAAGGAAGATCTAACCACATTTGCATACGAAGTCCAAAGCCTAGCTAAACGAGCATTCGTCAGCAGTCCCATCGAGACACAGGAATACGTCGCTGCTCGTCAGTTTGTCGAAGGAATTGCCGACCTGGACGTTCAGAGAATCGTAAGACTATCCAGTCCCACAACCTTACAAGACGCTTTGATCAAAGCTCTAGAAATTGAAGCTGCCACAGAAGCCACGCGAATGACACGGAGAGTGCGCTCTGTAGACCAAGATGAGGAAGTAGAAGTCAGAGCCACTTCGTTCGTTCCAAGAAGAAGAGGTGGTACCTTCCAAAGAAACCCAGTTGGCAGAAATCTTGAAGGACCTGAGAAGTTTACGTGCTGGAGATGTGGGCAGAAGGGGCACCTTAGAGTAGGCTGTCGCATGCAGGTGACAGAGAAGTCAAGAGAGGCTAGTACTAATACTGACAATGAGTCGGAAAACTAAAGCCGGCCAGTTTTAGGGGGCAAAAACTGGCTGGCCATCATGACGAAAGCTCCGTGGTCATCGAAATAGAGGTTAATAAAATTGAGAAGAGTCCAGTAGTTGAAGGTTACATAGAAAATATACCATGCAAGATGTTAGTCGATACCGGAGCAAATGTGACTGTAATAAGCCCTAACATATACCAAGAAATTCGAAGGAAGTCGCCAAGCAGAACCAAAGAAACAGATAGAATGTTGCTGAAGACCGCTAATGGAGACCGTATACCAGTACTGGGTGTTGAAGAATTAGAGATTCGCATCGGCAGTTTCGCTCAGAAGCATCCCATTTTAGTCGCTTCAGTCACAAATGATTGCATCCTTGGTGCTGAGTTTCTGCAGAGTTCTGGCTGCGTAATAAACTTCACCGGTAATACCTTAAGCATTGGGGATTCAGAAGAGATTTCATTTAGCTGCCGAACTGTTCAGCTAGAGGAAATGGACGTTGTGTAACCAAGGAATTTTACAATACCACCGCAAAAAGAGATTGTAAAACCTATATACGCACATAAGGCCCTTGAACCTAACCTTACCCCATGCATTTTTGAACCAGAGCCTACACTAGGTTGGAATAAACCTATTTTATTAGCCAGAACAATAACGGATTCTTCAAATATGTTAATAAGGGCGGTGAATGTATCCAGGAATTCAATACAAATCAAGAAGGGTACGCCACTGGGTAGACTAGAACCAGTAGCATGGATCCGAAGGTTGGATGGCACGGAAGAAGAGGATGACGATGACTTCACTGAGGTCTCAGATAATCTTCGAGATTTGTATGATAGAAGCTGTGAGAATTTGCGACCCGAGCAGCGGCGGAAGGTCCTGAAGCTACTAAGAGAATTTAACTCGATTTTCGCTAAAAATAATGATGACCTAGGGCGAACCCATCTGGTACGTCATAAAATTAATAATGTAGGAGATGCCCAGCTAGTCAAGCAGCCCCCAAGAAGAACTCCATTATCTAGGATTGATGAAGTACAGAATATGGTAAGAGATATGCAGAAACGAGGAGTGATCGAGCCATCATCTAGCCCTTGGGCCTCCCCGATAGTCCTTGTTAGGAAGAAAGACGGATCAACGAGATTTTGTGGATTACAGGCGGTTCAACGATTTGACCAAAAAGGATTCATACCCTTTAGCAAGAATTGACGATACTTTGGATGCAGTTGGAAGTTCTTCATGGTTCTCCACCTTGGACCTGCAAAGTGGATACTGGCAGGTTGAAATGGACGAAATAGATAAAGAGAAAACAGCATTTACATCGTGTGCTGGGCTATGGCAGTTTACAGTAATGCCCTTCGGTCTATGCAATGCACCCAGTACCTTCGAAAGACTAATGGATGTTGTACTACAAGGTTTATCTTGGAAGACAGCACTGATATATCTCGATGACGTCATTGTGTTTGCAAAGGATTTTGAAGAAGAGCTACTCCGACTAAGACAAGTTTTCCAGCGGCTTAAAGAAGCGAACTTGAAGCTAAACCCTAAGAAATGCCATCTTTTCAAAAGGGAAGTAAAATATCTTGGACATCTGTTAACCAAAGACGGAATCCAGACGGATCCAGAGAAGGTGCAGGCCGTGAAGGAATGGAAAGTACCGTCCAACACTCATGAGGTACGAAGCTTTTTGGGACTGTGCAGTTATTATCGCAGATTTGTAAAAGATTTCTCTAGCATCGCCAAACCACTATTTGCCTTAACTGAAAATGGTAATAAGTTTTATTGGGACTCCATCTGCCAAGAAGCCTTTGACGCATTGAAAACAGTTTTAACCTCCTCACCAATACTAGCTCATCCTACAAGGGAAGGAACTTTCTACTTGGACACAGATGCTAGCCATTATGCTGTTGGAGCTGTCTTATCTCAAGAACAAGATGGCATCGAAAAGGTAATTGGATACTACAGTAAAACTTTGCACAAAGCGCAGAAAAACTGGTGTGTGACACGAAAAGAGTTGTACAGTGTGGTGAAAAGGATCGGAAATTTCCACCACTTATTGTACGGAAGACGATTTGTCGTGAGAACCGATCATTCAGCTTTGCAGTGGTTAAAGAAGTTCAAGGATCCAGAAGGCCAGCTTGCTCGATGGATTGAATACCTCCAAAGCTATGACTTTGAAATTCGTCATCGTCCAGGAAAGCAACACGGAAATGCCGATTCTATGTCACGCAGGCCCTGTGATGAAGACTGTAAACACTGTTCGAAAGAAGAAAAACAACGAGAATTCGACATATACACATTAAGAGTAGAAGAATTTGAATTGGAAGGAACCAAGATTTCACTAGAAACCTTCAAGCAAGCTCAGTCACAAGACGCTGAGTTAGGCTTAGTTATTCATTCGCTATTAAATGGAAACAAGCCTAATCAACAGGAAATAGGTGCTATGACTCCCATCACTAAAGCCTACCTAGCACAATGGGACTCACTAAAGGTGAGGGGTAACCTCTTGTATCGAATCTGGGAGGACACTGATAGCAGACATACTAAAGAGAAACTTGTAGTACCAAGGAAATTACGGAAAGCAATTATGGAACAACTACATGATAGTAGAAGTGGAGGTCACTTTGGCATCAGAAAGATCCCGGAAAGAATCAAGGAGAGATTTTACTGGGTTGGCTGTCGGGAAGATGTTGTAAATTACTGTTCCACGTGCGATGTCTGCAACTCAAGAAAAGGTCCAAGCATTCGTCAACGATCACACATGCAGCAGTACAACGTTGGATCGCCGTTTGAGAGACTCGCCATAGACATTTTGGGCCCTTTGCCGGAAACCAGCCTTGGAAATAGGTATTTGCTGGTTGTGATGGATTATTTTTCTAAATGGCCAGAAGCAATTCCTGTGCCCAATCAAGAAGCAGGCACAGTCGCACAGGCTCTTATAGAACACGCCGTTGCCAGATTCGGAGTTCCTAATGAACTACATTCAGACCAGGGACGTAGCTTTGAATCGGAAGTCTTCATACAGCTGATGAGAAAACTCGGAATTCGGAAGACTAGAACAACTGCTCTTCATCCTCAGTCCGACGGTATGGTAGAACGCTTCAACAAGACAATCCTGGATTACCTGTCAAAATTCGTTAACGAACATCAGTCTGATTGGGATACGAAGATTCCTCTGGGAATGTTGGCCTACAGATCAGCGGTGAACGAGTCAACTCGGTTGAGCCCAGCGAAGATAATTTTTGGTCGAGAACTGCGGCTGCCTCTGAACGCTAAGGGGGGAAGAGTGTAACATCCTGTATTATTTGTATTGTTGTTTATGTTTCTTTCAAAATGTTAGGCTAGATTTTTTTGATGTGTAAACGTCATCGAATCATCTGGAATTTTCTGGACTGTCAGATCGGCATTCCAGAATGTCATCTGGGTGTCTCGAATCTTCTAGATGGTTCGATGAAGTATATAAGGCGCCACGAGTAGCGTGGCAGTAGTTCAATTGAGTTGAGTTGTACCTGAGATAAGGTTAAGGGATATTGTATCGAGTTGTGAAGTAAAACGGTGAAAGTTACGTCGAGTTTGATTCCCTGGGTGAAGAAAAAGAGTCCGTCGTGACAATATGTTACCGCCGTTGTTTTGGTTAGACTTTGTTTGTTGTCAGTAATTTTTATAATCTTGTCCCTTTAGTCTAGTTCGTGTGTATTTTTCAGCTATGTTAGTTTCTTCTACCTGAACAGGTTTTTGTTTAGAATTCATGGCCTGCTACGTTGCTTATAGGTAGGAAAATTGAAAAACGCCGAGTTGCTTGAAAATTTTAAATCAAATGAAAACTACCAGAGATTGATATCCACAACCTTATATCATTAGAAAGGCTATCAAATTTTACGTTTAACTGTATAAAAAATTAGGGATTCCCATTTGAAAAAATCAAGTTATCGCTGATCGAAGTTTCCTTAATTAATCGACCGATTTCTCCAAGCATAAACGTAGTTTAAATTTGACAGCCTCATCAAAGCTGACGCATTTTATGCTTAGTAATACGGCAAAGTCACAGCCCTCCATATTTTATCTCTGCGATATGCAATTTTTTCCTGATGTCTACTTATACCGAGAATGGTGATTTACACCTAAACGGTTTGCTTTAGGTCCCATAGTCACACTAGATTTCACCAAGGAATCTGAATATGCAATAATATACGGGGTGTTCCATTTAAAAAACATAACTTTGATACATTTCGTGTTTTTGGGACACTCTGTATAACATGAAAATATTTTTAAAATGTAGCCTTTATGGGTCTCTATCCATCCGAAATTATTATTTTCTTTTCTATCAAATACTTTAGCCATAATGCTCCGTGTCGAGTAACATGAATAACCCTGTATATTGCATTTATATTATTTCAATTTCATGCAACTATGATATATTTATACTTACAACAAATACGTTAAAATGTGTATTCGAAACAACAGCAGTATTTTTTAGGGGAAGGCTTAAAAACTCTAAAAGTCTATGAACTTACAGCTACCAAAAAGGATATCCAAAATTTGAAATATGATTTTTTAACATATTCATTCATTATACATTATAATTACGTAACTAACAGGTTTAAAATGCCCCTCACATTCACATTAGGGAGATCTCACTGCTAATATGGCAGTAACAACCTAACCATCCACTACACCATAGAAGTAAGTAGCTGGTTATCGAACCTTTGAACATGAGAAAACAACCAAATGCGTCATTTTGATGGGAAAAGTAACAGGGAAAAGTCAAAAGCAACATATTATGTTACAATATTGTATGCGCTGTTTCAAAAACTCGGGGGAAGGACACTAAACCTATTCTCGAATCTGAGTAGGGGTGTTATTATAATCGCCTAAATCCTATACTATACATACAATACCAAGCACAGAAAGTGACTTCCAAGAGTAATGCTAGAAGTAAGTTATTCTTGCAAGTGAACACGACCGTCTAAAAATACATTGTTACCTAACACTGTGATTGATACCTTCGAAATGACTGCCGCAAATTATTATTCAAATTGTTCGTGAACTATTTTTTCTTAACAATACATGAGAAAGTTTGTCACATTTTCAACACGTTTCTTATCCATCAAGGACATCAAATCTGATAGAGATAGTCCTATAATTCCAATCTAGTATTGTAACATGATGCAGCTTTTGAATATACCTACGTTAGATTATTGAAATTGCATACGAGCTACACACCTCTTGAACCAATCAATATGCAAAGTGTCGATTTAATTTTTGTTAGTATTCGATCTAGAAGCTTTAGGCACGTTTAGACTACGAAATTATGGAACGAGTAAAATATTATAATATCTTTAAATAGTCTTTTAAAGTGTGACAAAAGAAGCACTTAAACTTATGCCTGTTGACAATTTATTGAATAGCTCACTACTCTAGCATTGTTCTCCAGGTGAGTTTTCCAATCAGGTTTTCTCGCGTCGCTTAGAAATATATCAATCATTTCAACCAGTTTCACACTACCGCATATCAATAATAACTGTTTTCTAATTACAAATTTCAACAATATTAATCAAGTACCGTCAGACAATGAGGCTGTATTCCATAAGTCGCATCATTTGGTTGGACTAAATACTTCCCACATCTACAAAAAGGAACTAAAATGCCCAGGAACCTCTAAGGCACTTAAAAATGAAGTCTTGGAAGATGCTATTTCTTTTGCGTGCCTTGCTAAAAACTTTGCCGCCTATGCACCAATTTACAGGAATATGTACTATATAACAGCGTTCCCTATTATGGCACACATCATATCCGATCCCAAATTTTATTCAAGTCAGTGTAGGGGTTATTGATATTTTGCAGTGACGAAAACAGCAATAGACAGAGATATTGATAGACTGACGGTAAAAATGGGCGACATAGGTTTTTCATTAGACATCAAGAAACTTCCTAAAAACTCGAAAATGGAAATTCCGAAAAGGGGTAAAATTGAGGTGGTGGAGCAGGTGGGTGTTGGGATACATATTATACATTTTTTTATCCTTTTATATATTTCTATTATCTTAAGAATTATTATCTTGGTGATATTTTGTACTTCAAAGATCTATCTGATCCTTGCTTTTGAAGAATATCTTGAGGCTGAGATAGTCTTTACGCCTAGTAAACCTAGAGTATGTAATTTGCTATTAGCTTAGCGAATTAATAGTAAAAAATGGCTATTCCTTGGTACCTACGTGTCATTGAAAGAATTGTTCTGATATGAATAAAATGTTTGTCTTGCGTTACTACTGCACTACTGCACTTGATCTTTGCAGCTTTTGAAAACCAACTCATTGGTGCGGGAGCCGGAGTAAGAATAAAACACTAATACTCCTAAACTTCAATTCTAGATGTCCCTGACCATTATCTACTTTTTTTGAACATTCCTATTAGGGCGGGTGATGATAACAGAACGTCAATATTTTTTAGAATAATTAGTATATGAGTAAGTCAAGTTCATTAATTATTCCATAACGATGATTACAGTGGGATAGTAAGATAATGACGATAATCATTTACCCACTTGTAAATTGCACCATAGTGATATAGCGCGCTCAATCGACGGGCCAAGTTATAGGTAAATGTTCTACACCCAATGGAGTATAATTATATAATATGAAGTACAACAAAAAATCAAGTAAGCCTTTATTTGAAATAAAAACTGTTATATTTTAGACAATATTATATAAATAAGGTCACGAGTCAGTTCTTAGCAACAAAGTCTAGTTGAAATTATTGTTTGACGAGGCGTGTTTACATAAATATCCTCCATGCTACGAGTCTGATCATGTATAGCGGTTACTTTGTTGCAGCTTCCTAGTGTTCTCCGTATTTATTGTAATAACTATCTAGCAGCGATACCGTTGCATGAGAAACACGTCGAAGAAGTCTTGACTTTTATTACGAGATATAAGCTAATTTTGATATATTTGAACAAGCATAATTCGAAATGCGATTCTGGGATATTAAAATGGGATTCTTTCTTGCCTTATCTTATGCTAGATATTAATGCGCATTTATGTAAATCGTATTTTTACACTGATAGTGTTGACGATTATTATTATTTATAGATACACTACTATACAGGGTGGGCCAATAGTGCGTGGACGGAGGATTGTGGGCTTACTAAAATATATTTTAGAAACCTGTCTTGATCATGGTAGGGACCCTTGAGAGCTATTACGTAAAAATATTTTCACTTAAATTCTGACATTTATACAGGGTGATTCATATCAAACATACATTTTTTTGAATGGAACTCCCTATATATTATTGCATATTTGGACTGCTTGGTCAATTCTAGTGTGACTTTATGTATCACACATGGAACTTTAAACGAACCGTTTAGGCGCAAATCGCCATTTTTGGTATAAGTAGGTATCAGAAAAAAATTGAATATCGCAGCGATTATAAAACTTAGAGGGCCCTGACTTTGCGGTACGACTAAGCATGAAATGCGTCACCTTAAGTCAGACGGCTAAATTTGAATTCTTTTTGTACTTGAAGAAATCGGAGGATAAATTAAGGAAATTTCAATCACAGATAGCTTGATTTTTTCAAATGGGAATGCCTATTTTGGTTTAAAGAATCAAATGTAAAATTTGATTACCTTTCTAACGATATCACATTCTTGATATCAATCTTTTTTGGTTTTCATTTTATTTCAAATTTTCAGTCAAATCGGCGTTTTTCAATTTTCCTGCATGCAAGCAACCTAGCAGGCCATAAAAAATAAACAAAAGCTCGTTGATATGGAAGAAAGCAACTAACTTAGTAGAAAGATGCAAACTAACCTGAGCAACGAGGCAAGATTATCAAAATTCCTTACAAAATATTAGCTCTAACCAGAAACAACAGTGGTAACAAGAACGCTCATTTTTCACAGCCTACTAGCTATTATCCAATTTCCAAAGTCAGTAAACAAATATTTAATCAAAGGAAAACTACTAGCGATTGTTGCTGGCAGCAAAATATCTATGTCTTCTGAATAAATTTTCACATTTAATGCTATGAAAAAGTAGCCATTTCCATAAGTCAAAAGTAATGATACCTCTGACTGGAACCCTTCAAATTCTTCTTCTACTTATTAGAAAAATCGTGGAAGATGAAACTTGATTTGCAGTCTGTTTGAATTGTAAAACATAATTTAGTTTGTAGAAAACTACATGAAATAATCGCAATCACAACATCGCGTAATTAAAAAATTCTAGCAATTATTTCAATAGATGTTCAGAATGCTCCAGTTGGAGTTATCTTCACTTTTGACTTAACTAAACGGAAATGACTAATTTTTTTATCGCATTAAATGTGAAATTTCATTCTAAACATATTAGACTGTAAGCAAAAATCGCTGGTAGTTTTCCTTTTGTTTCAAAATTTTTAATCGTTTTGGAAAGTTGTCAAGCTCTAGTAGATCTCAATAGCTAGTAGGCTGTGAAAAACAAACACTTCTGTCATAGCCCAGCTACTCATTGACATTAGATATCTTGCCGCTGCTGTACCCGGTTAAAGCTAATATGTGAGAAATTTTCATAATCTTGCCTCGTTGCTTTAGTTAGTTTGCATCTTTCTACTAAGTTAGTTGGTTTCTTCCATATTAATGAGCTTCTGTTTATTTTTCATGGCCTGCTAGGTTGCTTGCACGCAGGAAAATTGAAAAGCACCGATTTGGCAAAAAATTTGTAATAAAATGAAAACCAAGAAAGATTGATATCAAGAACGCTATATCGTTAGAAAGGTAATCAAATTTTACATTTGATTCTTTGAACTAAAATAGGCATTCCCATTTGAAAAAATCAAGTTATCTGTGATTGAAGTTTCCTTAATTAATCTATCGATTTCTCCAAGTACAAAAAGAATTCAAATTTAGCCGTCTGACCTTAGGTGACGCATTTCATGCTTAGTCGTACCGCAAAGTCAGGGCCCTCTAAGTTTTATAATCGCTGCGATATTCAATTTTTTTCTACTTATACCAAAAATGGTGATTTGCGCCTAGACGGTTCGTTTAAAGTTCCATGTGTGATACATAAAGTCACACTAGAATTGACCAAGGAATCCAAATATGTAATAATATATAGGGGGTTCCATTCAAAAAAATGTAAGTTGATATGAATCAATCTGTATACACGTCAGAATTTAAGTGAAAATATTTTTACGTTATAGCCCTCAAGGGTGCCTACCATGGTCAAGTGACAGATTTTTGAAACATTTTTCAGTAAGCCCACAATCCTCCGTCCACGCACTATTGGCCACCCTGTATTTAAGGTTATCATTTTTTCTTCTAAGAATTAATTCAGAGTGCATGTATCGATATATTTTCGAAACTTAACTAATGCTTCATAGATACTATGAACTGTTTCATTAAATCAATGATTTGTCAATCGTATTTTCATAAATAGGAAGAAACCGTATAATGAATGAGATTTTCGTTCTAGTTTTAATATTGTAGAGAATAAATATTCATTATATTTATGAACTGTTCATAACATTTATGAACTGAATCGGCTACAAATATTTTTTCATTATAATAAAGAATAATTTCATTGATAAATACCAGGAACGAAATAATTCGACTTAATTTCCAAGTCTAAGTTTGGAAGCCTTAATATTTTCTTGGGTGATGAATATGTTTTTAATAAAATTGCAGCAGAATTTAGCGGCAGGGAAGGATTGTTGACAGAATGGGATCAGTCTTTGGAGAAGCAAGTTTTTTGAAAAAGATGTCGGCTAGAGAAGCCTTCTAAGAATTGATCACAGTTGAACTTGTATAATATGTTACCACCTCCTTTAAAAAATTTAAATCCTGCAAAATTCAACATACAAATTAAAGCATTTCTACCGGAAATTTCTTTTTTACGATCTGTGCATGGACATCCTCCGAAAGACAAATATTTTAAATTTTGTAAAGCAGCTTTCTACTTCTAAATGTGTATTCGTATTTTCTATCTTTTATGTGTACATATCTATGTTTTTACTGTTTTATTTTGTATTTGTACTTTGCGATATTGATGGCGGCATACTCGACGGAAGTCTAAAAGTGTTCTGAACAGAGCATATATATATATATGGTCTGACAGCCAATCAGCTCTGAAAGCGGTGGCAGCTCCGAGGGCCAGATCAGCTCTGGCACAAGAATGCTCTGCCGCCCTTCAGAAGTTAGCAAGCCATAAGAAGGTGATCCTACTGTGGGTCCTCGGACATAGTGGTATACCGGGTAACAAGAGAGCGGACCGATTAGCTAGGATAGGGGCCAGCAGCCCCTGCATCGGCTCAGAACCTATGCTGGGAATTAGTAGGCGCCAGGTTAATGTGGCCCTGGACAACTGGACCTACAAGGAACTGGCGAAAGCCTGATTAGAGAAAGACGACTGCAGGCAAGCCAAAAGATTTATAGTAGGCCCTGATAGGGGCCGAACGCAATGGCTTTTGAATAAAGGCAGAGAGACGCTCAACCTTCTGGTGGGGGTTCTCACTGGCCATTGCCGGCTGAATAGACATTTGTCATGGAATGAAGGTGCTTGCTTGCTCCGCAAGAGGGGGATCAATTCAGACATTTGGTTCACAGAAAAATTGGAAAAATGAAGGGTACCGGCTGGATTCGAACCAGCGTCTCCGGCTTTTTAGGCCGACGCGTTACCAACTACACTACGGTCGCCCGTATTGCAGCTGATATACCGCGTCGACGACTTGATATCGAATCCGTCGACCCCCACCACTCCCCTGTATTACGGGGTTACGCAGTGTAGTTGGTAACGCGTCGGCCTAGAAAGCCGGAGACGCTGGTTCGAATCCAGCCGGTACCCTTCATTTTTCCGATTTTTCTGTGAACCAAATGTCTGAATTTATCTCCCTCTTGCGGAGTAAGCAAGTACCTTCATTCCACGAAATCCTGGCCGACTGAGTAGTCGTTGTTTCAGTAAGAAAGAGAGCTGTCGAGCAAATAGCGGTGAGAGATTCACACTCACCCAACAGCCGACTAGATCTCTCTGGATGACTGAAATGCATGATCCGCAGAGAAATACGGGGGAGTATAACAATTACAGCAAGGTGCGTATGCTATAAACAACTTCGCTTTGTAGTTCCTTGGGAGTTCTATCTTTCATGCGTGTAAAATCTTTTTTATCATTTTGTTGCTTTTGAAAGCAATTTTTACTTTGTCACTGCTTAGTACCCCGATAAGTTCTCTGAGAGGTTCTTTGAGTAAGAGATTTTGTAGTTCTTCTTTAACGTGTGTTGTTCTTCTTATCTATACGTTTTACTGGATAATTGTTTTTTTAGTCGGTAAGTCTTTATGGTTTCTAAGTTTTTTTGATGGAAGGATGGGTGTGACAGTTGAGTGGCTCTATGTTTTAAACTGTTAATAGTATTAAGTTTATGCTTGAAGCGGTGTTCTGAATTAAAATTTAAAAACCTCTCCGAAAAGGTAGGTTTATGGTACCAGTCAGTGACAATTACTCCATTTACATTGATAATTGAGACATCTAGAAAAGGGATCCTTTTATTAGCTTCTTTTTCAACAGTGAATTGAATTTTGCTGTGGAAACTGTTAAAGACCTGCAGCATGGAGTCTATTTCGTCTTTTGTAATACAGGTGCAGATATCATCTAGGTAACGTTTAAAAAGAATTGGTTTAAAACACAGTTTATTTAAACACTGTACTTGTAATTCAGACATAATGATGTCTGCACACACTGGTGATAAACAATTTCTCATTCCTAGACCAAAAACTTGTTTGTAAAACTCATTATTAAATATAAAATAGCTATTATTGAATACAAACTTCAAAAGTACGAGGAAATGAGTTAAAGACAAGTTAGTGTATGTCTGTATCTTACTCCATGTCTGAGTAACTATCTCAATCACCAAGTCAGTCGGGATATTAGTAAAAAGTGATATAACATCAAAATACACCAATACATAATTTGTAGGTATATTCATCCCTTAAATTTCTTTGACTTGTTCAAACGAATCCTTTACGTGATATTCATCTTTGTCAAAAGCATATTATTGAGCAACGTACCCAGATGTTTGGATAACTTGTGAATAGTGGAACCTACGAAACTGACTATGGGTCTAAGGGGAACGTTCAGTTTGTGAATTTTAGGTAAAAAATATAACTTTGGAAAGACACCATTATTAAATTTCAATGACCGACCTAATTTTTTACTGAAAACATTGTTTTTTATTAGTTCATCTATGAGACTATTGATTTTATTCTGTATTGTAATTTAGGATCTTTTTCTAATGGTAAATAGGTAGAAGTGTCTGATGAGAGTAGTTCTTTTGCCTTGCTGTAATAATAGTCATTCCTAGTCATAGCTACTGTCATGTTTCCCTTGTCGGCTTTAGTAATAATGATGTCACTGTTATTTTTTAGGAATCTTCTAGTGCATTTTTCCATGATATGTAGTTTGGGGTTTACCTTGACGTTTGTTTTATTTTGTACATAATTAGTAATAATATTCACAGTTTTGTTTATTTTTTCATTTTTGTTTTCTTCTGATTCTAGGTTGTCAACTATATATTCTGTGTCTACTCTACTAGAAACTCTTCTAAGCGAAAGGTGTGACAGTTGTATGGTAAATTATAGTTTTCACCTAATCCAAGAAAATTCTGTACTTCAGTTGGAATGTCCAAACTTGTAAGTTTGAGAAACCACTTATTTTTTTGAGAAAGATTGTCCTCTGTATGAGAAATGTTTAGTTTGTTATGAAATAGATGCTCAATTTGTTTCTATTGTCCCTTACTAATGATTTCGTACCTTTCGGCGTAAAATCATTTTTGTGAAACAGAAAAAGATTCATACACTACATAGGTACTAATGATTGTAAATTGCTTACTTGTCATTTTATATATTCAATTTTTTATAACTATCATGTATAAAGTCTGTTTAATTATAATAAAAAAATATTTTTCCGTGCCCTGAAGATGGCCTAATAAAGGCCGAAACGTTGGCAAAACAGTAAAAGAGACTTCCTCTTTTTCTTGACCTAAGCCCAACCATCTGTTTCCTGGATAGTATAAAGTAGGTCACTAAACAATTGAACCCTTATTTTATTTACCTTATGCTCTGACTTTACGAAAAAACTGTTTTGTGTATTAAATCAAAGGCACTACAAGATTTTGAATAAAATAATGACCTCATTAATGTAGGAAAAGCTGTGGGGAGCTATTTGAAAAAAAAATGTGGGGGTGAGGTTTAGGGGTTCAAGTACAAAAATGTGCTTTCAAAGTATGATATTTATGTCCTTCAGTACTCTTGAAGCACCCACTTAGTCTTCATTTTAATCTGTTTTTCTTACAAAAGTATCAAGCCTCAAACAAGTCCATATTTTATCTGTATAATGCTTATGTCTACACAAAAAATAGGTTTGTATATGGAATGAAAGCTACTACAAGATTTTAAATAAAACAAAAGACTTATTTTGTGTATCACTCACTGTTCGGTACCATATGAAAAAAAAGTTGGGGGTGAGTTTTACAGGTTGCACTACATAGAGAATACTTTGAAAGCAGGGTATGCCTATGATACTTTCAAAAATTCCACTCAGTTTTCGTTTTAACTTTTTCTGTTACGAGAGTATCACGTGTCAAGGAAAATCATACTACACCTCCTATACCTTTTTTTGCTACTAGTGCTACTGCAATCATGACAGCTATAATATGACTGTGTAAAGTAGAGCCCAGAGATATACCATTTGTGTACGTTTTGCGCTATATAAAAACTGCATACCATCTCTTAGTACAGTTCATCATTTGGAATAGATACAGTTTTGATAATATTCAATGGTTACCATTATTTTACTTTCGTACTCGTAACCAATTCATGGAATGTGCTTTTAACCAATTTTCTAACAAAACGTAACCTTCTAGAATGGTGAAAATGAAACACTAAGTTGTATTTGAACGTAAATCTGTCGGAAGACGTTCACGATGTATATTTTGACTGAACTATGATAAGACCGACACATTCCAGGATTATTAGCGACTCGATCGATGAAGAGGACCGGACTTAGTCAAATTGTTTAGGCAGGTATTGCTACCGTTATTGATAGCAACGCCAATCTGCTTTTACTTTTGTGCGTTACTTTTCTGTCTGAATCGGACGTTTTTTTCGGAAGTGTGACAGCTAGAGTATGTTTCGGCCTTGGGAAGATAATGGGATTTCACAGCGATGTGGATTACCCTGCAGCAGTGAAGCTACGTCAACGGTTTGTCATTACGGTGGTGAAAGTAGTGACTATAGTACGGACACTGATAATGAATTTGAACAGAGGGAGGTGGAGGTAGACCAATTAAAACCTCACAAAGGGTCACATCTTAGCGCAGATGCAAAACAAATAGTACTAAATGATAATGAACTAACGAAGGATCCAGAGAATGAAAATAAGGGGAGTATGATCAAAAGGACGTCAATTCTAACACACGTTCCATACCCAACAGTATGTGAAATTTTGAGAAAGGGGCCACAAAACAGGAAGCGTAGGTTTGGTGCTGGTGTTTTAAAAGAACTAGATCCCACGATAACAAAATTGTTGAGGAATATTGTGTACGAAAAGTACAAAATTAATGAACTACCCTCAATCGAATCCGTTCAAAGACAATTGGCTAGAATGGGGTAACAATATCCAAGGAGTATATTTTAGGGATGGATTAGGAAGATTGGGTTTAGGTACAGAACTGTGAACAAACGAATGGCTATAATGGAAAGTGCAAGGATTGTGGGATGGCGGCACGATTACTTGCATAAGATAGGGCAATACCGGAACGAGGGAAGGTCAGTGTACTATCTTGACGAGACCTGGTATGATACCCATGATACCGCTAAAAAGGGATGGACCGACGGTACAAAGAAGTGTTAGCTAAAAGGCGTTCCACCAAATAAAGGATCCCGTATAGTTATCTTACACTGCGGATCATCTGACGGCTAGGTCGAAAACGCACTCAAATTATGCGGAAAGAAAATTAAGACTGCAATATAGACTACCACAAAAACATGGACTCGGGAATATTTGAGCAATGGTTTGAGTATACCCTTATTTCCAATTTAAAGCCATTTAGCGTCGTCGTAATGGACAACGCAAGCTATCACTCCAGACAAAGGTACAAAATTCCGAATTCAACGTTATCGAAGGCGGAAATACAAGATTTTCTCATAAAACAGGATTTGTACTTTGAAGAAACTTACAAAAAAAACCGAATTATTGGTCCTCCACACTGAACAGTTTGATAAACAATATGTCATAGAAAGCATAGCTAGAAAGTATGGTCATGATGTCTTAAGGTTGCCTCCCTATTTTTGCATTTTCAGTCCTATAGAATTAATTTGGGGACAATTAAAACAACGAATCGAACGTTAAAATTGAGCGTAGAAAGGAATAATTTACCATATGGTTTATACGGTTATATTGAAATGTCCCTACCATATATTTATCAACAGATAATAAAGTTTCAAACATCTTGCTCAACCAACTGATATATGAGCACTTTATTGGATGGAATGAACGTTTTCGTTGTTGCCCACTCCAACGAATTCGAATGCCCAGTCCGACCCCGTTTCCTTTCTCTGTGGGCACTTTTTGCGGAGATCCTCACTTTGTAAACAAATGGTATATCTTTGGGCTTTACTATACATCATTTTGTGAATAATAGATAATTTTATATCATTTGGGTGCGTTTAGGTCCAATAACGTTTAACCTTCTCACGTCCAAATGACTCTAGTTAAATAGATAGCAACTGGCTCCATTCATCACAAATTCAATTTCCTATAAATTCATTCTTATACATTACTTTTGTATTTTTGACCGTTTTCGCAGTATTTCACGAAAATGCTCGTAGAGCCGGAATTTCTCTCTCTTTCTCTTATTTTAGAAAAATACCTTAAAAATATGCTATACTTAACAGACATTTCCAGCCTTTCAAGACGTATGAAGGCATTGTATATATCACGTTTCATAATTCTATAATGTGTAACTTCCAAAGTACTCTAGTTCGACTGTAAACAAATTTTAATGACACAGTTATATTTGATTGAATAGTTTTTACAAATCGTGCAAGTGATTATGAAATCACCTTTCGAAACCATTATTTAATATTTGGGCGTTTTAGATGTCCCTAATATTATATCGATTTTTCAGGTCAAATCGGGAACTTGGGCGATTGGCAGCTAAATCGTGCCAGAACTGGCGAGCTCGCGTTCAAAATCAGATAAAATAAAAAAAAACGCTCCAAATTTTTCCTCAGATATTTTAAAGGACTTTGATAATACCACACTATATTCAATTATACAGTAGCGCAACTCCCTCGAAATCATGCAGACAATTTGTCTCCGAAAAAATGGCCTCTCATAACCCCACATCGGCTCCTCAGCACGAGTCGCGAGTATTGCCGTTTGCGTTTTGAACACAGGGTCGGCTTGGCAATACTGATGAGTAATCGAGTAAAAAAGCATAATTATTGTGTTGCAATAAGTTTAATGGACGCGATATGTCTCGTAAATAGAGTAAATTTTGAGAACAGTGTGGTAATGTGATATGTGAACATTTTTTTAGAAGGAAAACAAGAAATAGTCAGTGTATGAAAGAAAATTGTTAACTTCGAGAAAATAGGTGGCTTTATTGTTCGTAAATAAATTACAAAAATGCGAGATTTATTCAACTTTATTTTATCTTATCTTACTTAACCTTAAACATTTAAATAAATATAAAACCTTTGTTATATCTTATATGATTCAAATATGGGTACCTATATGTAACAACGTAGCGTCCAAAATAACACTTATGTCTAGTTATCTCACACCCTTTAAATTTATCTTCATCAATCATCACAGAAAAACGTTTAAGGTACGAAAACGTGGTAAACAACAAAACCGATGAAAACTTGTTAGGTGTACATAAAAAATAATGATAAACATGTTTATAACAACGATAAAATATACTAAAACTGATCGTTATTCATAAAAAAATTGCAAAACTGTTTTTTATCTAGTTACCAAGACTACCTTTCCTTCTGTATTTGTATATTACATATGAATGGGCATATTGAAGAAAAGAATCCACGTTTATAGACGAAAATGATATATTTTGAAACTAGCATGTTGATCCTTTTTATTGTGAACTTTCTGTTTGAGCATCCATTAAAATGGACTTCACTTCCTGCTTAAAATTTCATAATGTTGGAATGCATAATCACATTCATTTTGTTATATGTCGTGAAAGATCTTTTGAATATTGTGGTGGTGTGAGGAAACAGTGAGAAATTATTATTCTGACTTAAGGCTCATAATTAAAGAAAGACTTTTCCGTAACGTCTAACTCTTCTAAAAACTGAAAAAAACACACAGCTACCCTAATACCCGACAGACTTTGTTAGAGACAAATGGAGCTATGCTATGACACTTTAATATTATTAATTAATAAAGGAGCATACCTAGTAAACATTGGAGTAATCGCATACTTGGCAGCATCTTGAGGAAGCTCAAAAAACTATAGTCACAGTTTTTGGAATTGTTAATACAGTCAACAGCGGCGCAACATTTGACTTCACGCGTTCCGATATCCATATCAGCGTATCACCAAATTCCTTAATCTGGTTCTGTCAAAGACACTACCTTCACTCTCATAGACTGAACACGACTCAGGCGATCGCCGTGCTAAACATCCTGCGAACGATGCGCGGGATGCTATGCGCGAACCACCAAAATCCTGGAGAGTCGCGGTACTGTATAATTGGATATACTGCGATAATACTGTGTCTTGAATAAATCAAATTCATAGTTAGGTAGTTATAACAAAACCGCGAAAAAATAATTAGGTCACATTCATGTCTGAGAAGGGAAACTATGTTTGATTTACTTTTGGAGTCTTTTTAAAAACATTGAAGACGTGTGTCATCAGCACTGGTTTGTTTCTACTAAAATGTATTGTGCCATCTCCAAAGATTTTTGAATCAGAAAAATGCTATATCTATCATACTCTCTAGAGGCCGTCAGACCTGTGGCCAGATGAGTATTTCGGAAGTTTGTGCTCTCCGCAAACAAAAAAATTACCTATCTTTATGTTTCTTCCGCTTAAGTAGCATTGCGCGGGCTGTCCTCAGTAAATGAACAATGATCCCGTGTATCCTTGCAAACAATGATGCTCTATACAAATCGATAATACCACTAACTTATACGCTTATTTGGACTTGCTTAACCCGTAACCGGTCAAGTGGTGTCGAGGAGACCAATTAGGGTTACCAAATCCAAAAAATGATTTTACAGATCGCCATATTGAAAAATAGGGAATTTGTCGGAAAAAGCGGAAAGCTTAAAATAATCCATATTTTAAGTACTAAAACATGTATATCATTATAATTATATATTTGAAATAAAATAAAGCATGTAACACGAATGTACAACTTGTGATATTATGAAACTCTTACATACAAACATACATATTATACACATACTACATACCATACCAATGGACAATCTCGTCGTAAACAGCAAACCGACAGAAAGCTAAACTAATTTAAAAAAAATACATATCTATATGCCAAAAATCAAAAACTGATGTTCCTAAAAAATTTATTTTTTGATAAATGGATATTTTTCTTGAGATTTTGCTGCATGGAGAACTATTGTTTTTTGAAACCACGGGGTAGAATGGGCCTATACCACATTTTGGGTTTATTGGCTTAAACAAACCCTGACACCACGTAAATGCCATAAATAATTTTACAAAATTTTTCTATCTTATTTATAACAGGAAAAAATTGCTCTAAATATTGAATTTTTTGGATCCATACACTTCCCGCCCAGGTCGTAACATCACCTGTAGGGAACCAATAAGAGCTCACTGGTACAAAACAATATCATCCGCTCGTAGTCATCGGACCACGAAAGGACGCTTCTTATTGGTTCCCTACAGAAAGGATGCTTCTCATTGGTTCCCTACAGGTGACGTCATCATAGGCTATTTCAAATTACAGTACAATTTTCTTTTTAGTGTTATTCTCATAGGGATCAAGTTTTCTGCTGACTTTTTACAGTTAACGGTCCTATGTATCATCAAAAATAATACCGCAGTAAATAAATCGATAAATTTGAGATCACGGTATAGGCCCATTGTTGTTCCACAAAAATTTACTTTAATTTGAAGTTCAGACTTCAAGTTTTTAACAAGAAGGCTGTTTCTATTCACTTCGTGTATTTTCTACCAACGAAAAAACTCGTTCTGAATGAGAATAGGAAAAAGAAATTGACGAAACAAATTGAAAAACAAGCAACACATTTTTTAGGTCATGATTTTTTGGAAACATTTTTGTTTTTGTCGTGGACTACCAAATTGAGGACATCTTTAGCTATGAAATATTCTTCATAAAATTCATCTACATTAATATTCTGTTAAGCCTAAAATTTCTACAACATCCAATAAATCCTGAAAAGTTAAGTCTAATTTCAAGTAAATTGCGCCGTTCAGAAGACGATCACAAGTAAAAGGCTCTATTGAAAAAATCTTCTTTTGATCAGAAAATTACGAAGTTTCAGAAAGCGGGAGAACAGGAAAGTCCCGCAAAAAGCGGGATACTTGCCAACCAATAGTGCGTCTCAATACCCCCACCTGTCAAGTATCGTCGTGCCGCTTTCGGCACATAGTAGGACAAGAAGAAGTTGAAGAAATTGAAAGAAGACGTATACAAAATACAAATAACGACAGATAAGAAGACAGTTAGGCTACGATCAGAGTGCATCCATACTCGACCGATTTTTTACACTGGCGTATACGGCCGACAACAGTCGAAGAAACGGTCACAGTCATGCGCATCAGTGCTGGACGGCGCAACTGTGACCGTCTTCATTAGATTTGCCGGATTTGTTTTTTTTTCACCGTTGTCGTCCGTATACGCCAGTGTAAAAAATCGATGCACTCTGACCGTAGCCTAAAGCCGGCGCCATATATGCGGTAATCGGCGAGCAACGAACCCCGATTAATTGCTATTCGGCTATGTGGCTGCAGGATTTTACCCGAATACTCGCCATATGCCGAGCACCGAGCATTCACCCGGCGCCATAGCCGGCGCCACACATGCGGCATTTAGGGAACAACGAACAGCGAATATTCGCAATTCGGCAAACGCCTACTAGTGTGGCTGGAGCAGTTTGTGCGAATGGTCGGAATTTGCCGAACACAAATAAGTATCCGAATACTGACACAGAAACAGGAACAGGGCCGGACTAGAGAATTAAAAACTTTATTCGTATTGTTTATTTGTTAGCATGTTAGCATTTTTGAATTCTGTGTGTTCAAAAACCCCCAAGTATTGAAGTCTATGACCAATGGTTTCCACTCTACAGTTCCCCAAAGTTGGGGGATGGTGTGTGATTTTTATTAAAATCATACTTTTATCGCGTATTAAGTTGAAGAATGCTATCAAAAAGTTCTGTAACATTTTTTCTGTCAAGAGAATAACATTTCTCATATCCCTATTATCTATCTATTATCGAAAACATAGGGAGCTATGGCTAAAGTGTTCTTCATCAATTAAACAAAAAAGAAAATGGCTGCCATTTTATTATGGCGGGGGAGAACTTCTTTTGAGGGGTGATTTGTCGATAAAAATTAACGTATTATATCCCCTCAAAGGCTCCGATGCCGATGACTGGACACATTGTATATGCAAATTTAATAAAAGGATCATAACCTATACTTTTTCCCCCTTACCAAAACTTACCTACCTTTTTTTAAAGAATATTTTATCAGCTATGTATTTTTGTATGACTAGGGGGACGTCCATTAATTCCGTGAGACTTGAAGGGGGGAGGGGTTTGACAAAAATCACACAATATCACAAGGGGAAAAGGGCTCTAACACGATATCACGTGTATTTATTTTTTCGACAAACACTCATTATAACTTTGATCAAAGTGCTACATACTATTATTTAGGTTACCATATCAATTAATAAACCTTCTAGATTTCCATATACGCGATTTGTAAACTGAAAGCGTCGTATAGATTATTTTATGCGTGTATTTATAGACAATATTCATAATATTCGAAAAATTTTAAGATTCCTTGTAGGCAAAAAAATACACGTGATGCTGAATGGGGGAGGGGGGGTAGTTTTAAATCTCACTCACCACATATCACCAAAGGGGAGGGAGGGTTAAAAATGCTGAATAAGAGATCGCGTGATTAATATATAATCATTTTTCCAATACCATCCGGAGAAATATGTGACTGTTGTGGTAAAATGTATGTTTTTGGTGAATTTGTTTATCTCTCCATATCATATTGTAACGTATTTCGTAAAATTTTAGATATTGTTTATTTCTTCTGTTTATATTGTTGTATTCGATGTATGAAGTGTATTATCATTTTAAAGTTTAGTTTTAGTTATCCTTTATCACCTGAAGACGACCCACGTTTACTAAACGTCAGAATGTCGGTAAAAACAACATATATGGTTAAATATAATATTGACCAGATCCAGGATTTATTAACAAATAATGTTTTGTTTTGAATATTATATAAGTTTGTCATATTTTCGTAATAGATTTTTTCATTTTCCTTTAACAAAATAATAAAAAATACATAACAATATTAACTTTATAGCATCTTGCAAAACTTTGGTGAGAGCTTCACAAACTTCGGGAACGATGTCAGAAATGAGTTGATGTGATATTTTGAATAGATATTGAAGGCTTTGATAACTGTCGCCGGTCGCTAGAAATCGAAGCGTCAGAGCTAGTCGTTCTTTAGCAGGAACAGCTTTTCTCCATTTTGTGTCTTTTTTTGATATCAGTGATCCTGTTTTGCTGAGTAGATATTCAAAATCTTCGGAAGACATTCTGCAAAAATTTGCAAAAAATCCAGACGGTTCTTTTAATAAATCGGCAACTAGGTGTGGTCCGCCATACCTGAAAATGTGTTTAACATTGTGGTTTCATGTTATTGCTAATTATTTTATTACCTCTCTCGGCTTCTATTTAATGAGACCATCCACCATCGCCTCCTTCTTGGTTGATTTTTTCTTTTCCTTATTAACATATAAGCACTACACATAACAAAAACGGCACTTGCTGCCACGACTATATCATTATTATTTTCCATTGATGATGACGTTGATTCTACTGTCGATAAATTTTAATAATAAATAAGTTTCAATTTGCTACGAATATTCGGGCTTTCCCATTCCCTTTCTTCTCGAAATTAAACATAGCCAACTACGCACATGTAGGGCGATACGTGCTCGCTATTCGGCGAGCAACGTTGAAAAACGGCGAGTATTGATACTCTGCAAATACCCGCACATGTGGCGCCGGCTTAACGAAGATGGCCACAGTTGCGCCATCCAGCACTGACGTACACGGACTTGTTCAACCGACTGTCGGTAGAAAACAAACCATTTTTAACATGATTGTGTTATTTATAACGAGTCTCACTATACTTCAAAATAACGGCCACTGAAATGAGATAAGGACTTACATCAATTAAAATACGTATATTTAAAAAATCTGTAGTACTGTTACTAAGAGAGGGAAGAGAATTTCGTGAAAGCTTATATCTTTAAATAATTAGCTTTCATGATTTTCACTCATTTGTGAGAAACCCTCTATCAAATGTATACCATATGATTTTATGACTTTCCCCTATTTCGTAAACTGATCATACCGTATATACTCTTTCGTATTACTGGTGGTGGCAAAATTTATTGCAAGAAACTGCATGCTTAATATATTATATACAGGGTTACAGGGTAAGTCGACCTAGATCCATTAAGGGCGTGTAGTACCTATCATTTCTGACTGACTTCACTATGAAACACCCTATCCCAAACCTAACCGTTTTCGAGATAATCGCCTTTTAACTTTTTTTATGAAACATGCCGATTTTTAGGCATTAAATATGATATTTTGAAATTGGTGCGCCTTACTATTATTATTATTTATTTTTTACATGCAGATTAAGATGCTCCTTGAGCTTAGTAACCAAAATCCTACATAAGTTAGCGAAATATGTTGTTTTGAACGACTGAAAGTTCAAAAAGTTAATAAAAAAATTGACAATTCAAAATTTTCTGAGGAGTATTTAAGAAAAATGTATAGCAGACGTTCGGCAGATGTGCCTAAAAATATCTACGTTTCGTCAGCTATCTAACAAGGTATAACAATGTAGAGTTTTATTTAAAGTCGTAGAAAAAAACTTACTTTCATAGGCGCTAGTGGACGTAAAAATAATTACGCTTATTGAGCCCGATTTCTTGTTTGGCCCTAGAAACTAAAATGAAACAACATGTAGTTTTGTACAAAATAACATTTATTAACTTCCTACATTAAGGTTCATGTTCAACATGTCCTCGTCTTGTTTTGTAAAGATCGTCGCATTCTCCTGCGAAGCCCAGTTTTTACTACACCAGTAGTCAATGTGCTTCTAATTTCATTTGCCGCATTGATTATCCAGTCTTTCAATTCTTCGACAGACGCAATTGGATTGGGCTCACTGTAAACGAGACTTTTCATGTGCCCCCATACATAAAAATCCATGGGGGTTAAGTCGGGACTTCTGGCTGGCCAGGGTAAAGGCCCACCTCGTCCAATCCATTTATGGGGATAATTTGTGTCCAGCCAATCTCTGACACTTCTTTGGAAATGTGCAGGGCAGCCATCATGCTGGAACCACATGTCCCTAATTAGGCTCAGTGGCAAATTATCCATCAAATCATTGAGGTCGCCTCTTAAGAAGTTATCGTAGCTTTCCCCATCTAAATTATTGGGTAGAAAATAAGGTCCCAACAAATGATTGGAAATGATGCCCATCCACACGTTAACGCTAAATCTTCGTTGGGACCCCTTTATCCTCTTCTTATTTGGGTTTCTCAGTGCTTTTGGGGCCCAGTAATGCGCGTTGTGGTAATTGGAAATCCCATCTTTATCAAATTTGGATTCATCTGTCCACAAGATATTTCTTAGGAATGTCGGGTCTTCCAAATCCGCATTGAGCATGAATCTGCAGAAATCTAATCTTCTCGCAGGATCTCCTTCTTCGATAGCATGTACCGGCGTGTAATGGTATGGGTAAAGGCCCGCAGTGTGTACGGTAAACCATATTTTCCACTGGGAGAGTCCCAGATCACGAGCAACAACGTTAGTGGAAGTGGTTGGATCCAAACGAAATCGTTGCACTATTTCATTGTCAACTTCTTGGTCGTTATCGATTACACGTGGTCTTCCCAAGTCTGTGCAGCGTCTTAAAACGGAGCCAGTTTCCCGAAGTCTTCGATAACCTCCGTCAAAAACGGTCACATCCGGCACTCGACGGCCAGGGTAGCGTGCAATGTACTCGTTGCGAGCTTGCGCGGACACAATCGCAGTATCCATAGCAAAGCAACATATCGGCATATTCTTCGTTCGTGAATGTCATCATCCTCACAGTTCCGAATCACAAATCAGAGTCCAGTTCACAAGCGCAGTAGTCACAAATCAGAAACAGTCCAGAAATACAGCCAGGTCGAGTAGGAAACAGAGCAGAACAATGTCGCATTTACCATTTACTATCGACGGATGACATCAGCCGACTAGACTAACAACTAACCAAACACAAACCACAATGGCGCCTTCTCACTCACACATGGCATAAATCATAAGTGTTGTCTCGCTCGCATACATCGCCTAATAGGCGAGGAACCGATAAGAGCTGCTACCTACTTGGGAGTTTTTTTCTATGAATTTAAATATGACCCTAGATTGTTATACCTTGATAGATAGCTGATAAAACGTAGATATTTTTAAGCACATCTGCCGAACGTCTGCCATACATTTTATTTAGATATTCCTTAGAGAAATGTAAGTTGTCGATTTTTTTACTAACTTTTTGAACTTTCAGTCGTCCAGAACAACGTATTTAGTTAACTTACATAGGATTTTGGTTACTAGGTTCATGGAGCATCTTAACCTGCATGAAAAAGATAAACAATAATAATAGTAAGGTGCACCAATTTCAAAATATCATACTTAATGACAAAAAATCAGCATGTTTTATAAAAAAAAGTTAAAAGTCGATTATCTCGAAAACGGTTAGGTTTAGGATACGGTGTTTCATAGTGAAATCAGTCAGAAATGATGGGTACTACACGCCCTTAACGGATCTAGGTCGACTTTCCCTGTAACCCTGTATGAAGCACGATGTCTTACAATGCTGTCGTAATATCAGATCATAATTGCAGTCATCTCTCTATTATTAATTTATTGGTACCGATCTGTAGTTATCTAAACCCTTTCCCTTTGAACTCAATTGAAGCCAGGCTAGCAGTATCAGTCATTTTAAAATGCGATTGCCAGTTAGTGAATAACTATTTTATCTGCTTCCCGTGTAATAGAAACATTTTCTGTGAGGCGATACATACTTTAAATATTAATATTACTGATGTATCAACCGTTTCGAAACTATTTTTCTGAGACCATGTATATTAATTTATGAATCACACAGCCCCTACATGTTCCAGTTATACCTTACGATTCTGTTATAAACCGATAACGACCCTAATGCTCTCCAAGAACGGATTCCGCCAAAGATAATATCTCATTTATCTCAGGTAGCTATGACTTTAGGAGACTCCTGACAAGAACTACAACTAAATCGGACAATGATTGCCAACTGGTATCACGGTATTAGTTGATAGAGAAATGCCGCCACCAGTTAACCAAAGACCATCAACATTGATAGCGCATATGTCTTATTGAATATTTGAACTTGTGGTCACAAAAACTGACAAAGCGCTACGAACCTCGGCACGCGTCTTGTATAATTGATCACTGCTGTCATTGCGGTCTGGACGACTCGTTATTATTAGTCGTTAGCAAACCGCACGCTATCCTGGGCCTGTCACCGGGATACCTTTCGGTTTACCGCAAAAGCATCAACTCCATTGTGTTTCTAATTTTACTCGCTAGCGGAAGAAGTACTTTATCAGGTATTTCTGTACTTACACAGCTATGAAAGCAAAAACGGAATAGAAAGGCTTGGCCGCTGGAATAAACTAGAGAAACACTTACAGTAGCAATAGATCCTTTGAAGCAGAACTAGCAAATACTACATAGTCAAGACTGTGATTTGTTAAAAATCATTCATTAAACTGCCTATAATCCGCTGAACTTGACAACCGCGTTTTGGTGGACTATTCCGATGTTTGGATCGCTAGGAATAAAGAAGCAGCCGTGGCAGCTATAAAGGATATATAGATACCTACATACATGCCTTTAAAAAGATACTCCAACCTACTAGATCCATGTTTGATATGGAACTTCATATAGAGAGGATGTAAGGGTGCAGCTGCGGTTCTCCATCTTATTTCCACTTTATACAGGGTGTCCCACGACTCGATGACTCAGACAAGCAATATATCGGAACTGGGCAGTAGTAGCGAATTATAATTTTGGGAGTGTAAATTAGAGCAAATATAGTATCTTTTCCTATTATTGTGTCATCCAATGAGGTATTTGATTTTGGTCACGTGACGTCTGATTTAAATTTTTAAATGGGATAGGACCAATACTATTATTAAAAAGAGAATCTGCCAAGGTGGTATGATATATAATAGCAAAACATGAAATAGGCGAAGTACCTCCATATACCCTTTTTTACTATGAAACAAAGGTATCTCGCAAGTATTTAAATAATATTTATATTATTATAGTAACATTCTTGTTTTATCAGTAATTATGCAGTAATTTGATATTCTTCACATCAGCATATTCATATGAAAGTGCAATGCATGAATGTGACTGCTTTTGTGGGCTTTGATTGGTCAAATCAGTTAAATAGTGTGCTTAGCTTTGTGAAATGAAAGAAAATGTTATTTTTACCCCTTTTTACTATTTTTTTGTGAGAAAGCTGACATCAGACATAGTCTATTTGTCACAGATTGTTATCCCTCTTTACTATAATACACAGGTATATTGCAGGTATTTGTAATTATTATATACAGGGTGAGTTCTTAGTATCGGTTCGGTCGATAACTCCACTACTGTAGAAGGTAGCGAAAAAAGTTGTATACAAAAGTTGTAGACACGGATATGCTCCTTGCTCAGAAAATATTTTGATTTATACAGGGTGATCCATAACTACGTGGTGATGCAAACATGCATTTTTTTAAATGAGACCCCTATATATTATTCCATATTCAGATTCTACTGATGATTTCCGTTCTTCCAATATAGGGCATTGTTACATTATACAGGGTGCTTCAAAAGTTATGACCATTTCTATATCCAAATCGTGAACAAATGAACGTACTGTATATCAAAAAGTAATGAATCAAAAACTATTTTTTTTACATGGGAAGATTAAAAATATCATCTGGTTTTAAAATCGGCTATAAAAGAAGCCCGAGACGCATATTCGTATACAGGGTGATGTAGAATGCAAAATCCAAATTTTCTCTTTTTTTTCAAATGTAACCCCCAATATTTTATTATCCCAAAGAATTGCCTTCAGTATGCTCTTTCATATTTGTATAGCACTTGTTGTACCTACGTCCATCAGTTTCCGAGATATTACGATTTTTCGGTAAATTTGAAATATAGCCTCTATTTTTGTACTGAAATTTATCTATTTTGAGAAAGTACTATCTGATTTGTTTTTATTTAACGAGCAACTAAATTATAACGTTTTGATAGTATTTGATGGAGTCTTTGAAAATTTGACAGTTTTCATAACCTACTCAATAATTCCGTACTGTGTGAAAAACCAGCTTTGAAAATTAATTTTTCCATTGAGGGTATTTAGGAGAATCTTTGAGAAATTGTCTACTTGCCTCTAGAATATATCAACTATGAATAGCAATATCCAGAACGGAGGCACTCTAAAACTAATGCGTTTGAAAGATTGAAGAATCGTTTTATTTGGACTGTGTCGTTTCATATTTCATAGCCTACCTGATACATCTGCTTGATAATTATGCATGACGTCTATAAAATTGTTTCCTCAGCACACTTGACCTATATTATCCCGTTAGTTCAGTGTTTCGACTTGATCAAGTATTATTATCGCGTTATATTTTAGTTTTTAGAATTTGAATATGGAATAATATATAGGGTGTCTTATTTAAAAAAATGCATGTTTGCATCACCACGTAGTTATGGATCACCCTGTATAAATCAAAATATTTTCTGAGCAAGGAGCATATCCGTGGCTACAATTTTTATATACAATTTTTTTCGCTATCTTCTACAGTAGTGGAGTTATCGACCGAGCCGGTACTAAAAACTCACCCTGTATATAGTAACATTCCTGTTTTAGCAAAGTAATGCTGTAATTTGAATTCCTTTTCATCATTATTACTTGATAAACCAACAATCCAGTGATCAAAGGTACTGCTTTTGTGAATTCTGATTCGCTCCGCTAAACGGACCGCTACAGCTTCCGTCAGACAAAAATGCAATTTTCACCCATTTAGGATGGAAAACCAGACTATAAAAGATACTAGATGGTTCATAATGATGGATATAAAGCACATCTTTTTTCACCTTTTTGGGGTAAATTTCAAGAGAAGTCAATAATTCTCAGAGAACTTTGACAGATGCATGTTTTTGAAAAGGCTGCTTTGATTGGTCAAAGCCTTTGTCAAAATGTGCGTGTTGATAAAATCGGGCTTCGAATTTTCTGATACGCGTACATACGAGCATTGCTTTATATCGTTCTGAATTGTGTAACCTGGTGAAATTGATTTTAATGAAATTTCGACATAGTATTACTGCCTTGGCGAGGATGAAAATCAGGTATGGTTTTTAGAAATCGTGTCAATGGTGGTGCTGCTGCAATAATCAAAAACTAAAAATATAAAAACAAGTCAAACTTCGTTTTCATGCGTTTTAGGCGTCCCGGATCATTTTCCTACTCTTCTTTGTGGATGGAGGTGAAATTGGGGTTGTTCGGGGTAGGGGGTTGTAATGCTGAAATATTTGTTGTATTGATAATAGGCTATCCATTGATTGACTTGGGGCGAGGGGGGGCTGGCGATGATTTGGTTGCAAGGGGATCTCAGATGGTAGCTTCATGCTATGGGAAAATAATAGGGACCTTTTGTACGGCTCTGTAGGCTATGTAGGGTATCAATTTTGACTTTTTGCATACACACCTTTATTTATCGTAGCGCAGAATAAGCAAGGTTGGTGCTTTAGGCTTTCTGTATTTTTTTAATTGTTTTTGTAGTCTTTGTATTGAAAACGCTCAGAATGGAACAAGCTTTCGACATCGCTCTGAGGCGTCGCGCGTCGGCGGCATATTGGACGTGATCATAAACAAATAAACACCTAACAATATAGGTTTTGCAGGACCACCGAAGCATGATACCAACCAGTGGCGTAACAATCGGCAATGGGGAAAGTGCCTGGACTTGACTTAATGAATAAGAACGAATATTAGAAGAAAGACAAATTCAACACACCGACTGATTGCGGCTATATTAGAAGATAAAGCAAAAGGAAAATAAACTGCAAGGCAACAACAGTGGTTATCACTTCTTTCACTGTCGATGAAAATGAACCTTCCCCAATAGAGCATTTTATTCAGATATACTCTCAGCCTCGAAGATTTGACGGCACAGAGTTAACATCTCTAGAGGGAGCCTAATTTGGATATTGGCCAGCCAACATCTATAGCGCTATTGCCACTCTTCTTCGTCCGCTTCCAGTTTCTTCAAAATCTGGCAGTTTCCGCAGTTTTAACACAAAGTATTTAACTGGGTATTTAACTATACATGCCAATATACTTGCAATGTAACTGATTTACGTGAATATAATTTGTATTGATTTAGTGAAATCCCAAAAATGGTAAATTTCATAGCGGAATGTCGCAATAACTTCTAATATGTCATAAATCTAGCAACCTACAATCGGCGTGCCCTTAAGCTGTCATGTGGCTGTCATTGTAGTTTTGGTTATTGCGTATGTCGAGATTTTTGTGGTTTTAGTGTATATTTGACTGACTTTGTGACTATTTGTGGTGTGAGTTAAATTATTTATGAACAATATTGTCATAATTGCATGATGAGATAACATAAAAAGTGTATAGTTTGCTGTAATAGCGACGAATCGGTGAACACTTCTTATCATAGGTGAGTATAGGCTTTGCTTTAGTTTTCAGTAGCGTAAAATATGGGGATAACTGGGAACAAAAATTAACTTCACTCCAGCTTGAGGAATAATAATGATTGTTTAATGTATGTTATGTGCATCTGTGTAGGTTTCCTTCGAATACAACTTATTGGTAACAGTTTGTAACATTACAGTAATGACTGAATCTATTAATGAACATCCAATTTTAATATAAAGTCGCATGCCACTGGTAATGCCCTCAAGCAGTCAAAATTTTCGTTACATGTGGCTGGTCAGCGACCTGTGCATTTTGTTGTTTACACTCCCTCTATAGATATTAACTCTGTGTTTGATGGTCATCAAGATTGGGTCTATAATCTACCCTTTGTATATTGGACAACTGAGAAGTTGTAATTTGAGGTGAGGTTTTCTTTGCTAGTTGCTTGTCTTCTTAGCCTTATTAGTGGTATTTCAATCTGGATAGTACCGATATAAAAAGAACCCTCAGCAGCGTCCTATGGAGCCCCCAAGAATACCAATTCGAAGAAACTTGGACGGTAGAAGTACTCCTTCACACAACGTGATAAGCATCTTTAACCTGAGACAGAAAGCGGAGTTTTTTGTAATTATTTTATTGTTCATTAATCTAAAAAATATAAGAGAATATGGCCAACACAGTAGCTCGGCAAGCAATTACTACCTGTAATAAAACGAGATCAATTGGCTCGTACCTCAGCCTATACCGTAATAACACTTATAAATAGAACAGAATGCATATAGGAATGCACTCCCCTCACTTAGGTCATAATGAAATTTGCAATTCGTCACATATAATTAAAACAGAATGGAAAATTCTAAAATGCACAGATGAATTAGGTCAATGATATCATATACCTAGACGTATACCCAGAAGCAAAGCAGTTAGCAATCATTTCCTAATTATGTACAAGGGCTGGTTCTGACCTCATACGTATACAACGTCATTCTTGATGACCGAAACTTGAAATTTCACTTTCTTTGTTGAAAAGATAGTGAGAATATTAAGATCATAGAAATGCTCGTAAAAATGATTTGACCACATTTATGGACGTTTCTTGATATCTATATTACGAGAAATAATGCCACTTATTTCGGTTTACCATGCACCAGTGTGTCTGTGTTTATCTGTAGTTATTGATTCCTCTATATCAAGACAATTACTGACCTGATCGTTAATGTATGTTGTTGAACCTGGAGCGAGGAAATCAATTGCATAATTTGAGCTAAAAGCTAAAAAAAATGGAGTCAAGTAGAATCATCTAGTCCCTCCCCACACTAACGTTAACAAAGTATCAAAATTTAGTTACAAGTTACGCAAATATCAAGGTTAAGGGTCTAGGGTATAGCGCGTAAAATTGAGAATCAAGGAAAAGACGTACTGCCATGTTAGCGAGGAGGCGTGGCCTCCTGTTCCCTTTCTCCAGTGTGTATGTCTAAGTTGAGGGGAGATAAGTCCAAAAATCCAAATGTGAGGTCAAAAGGTTGAACGGTAAGGTCCAAAGGTCTCCATAAAAATGAATTTCGCATTTCTAACCTCCTGACATTACCTTTAAACTTACAGTAATGATTCAAAAAGCAAACTGAATAGGAAAGCTTGCGCTTTGTCACCTATTTAGCCTTTTTTGATATCATGTTTGGTTGTTAAATTACAGACATTTGAAAACTGTATGATTTTGCATTGCGAGTTTTTTTGCACACTAAAAAACTTTTTTGAGAAAATCGCAAATAGTCGTCATTCATTAAGGTCTTAACTATAACCTTCTGAAATACTGTGTATGTAGACTGAAGAACAAGTGGGTTCTGTTCTAAATGGGAATCTGTGTTTTAACTTGGCAAATACATATGTATAGCTGTGTATTCCCAGGCCCTTAACATTTATTCGAAGGAATTTTGATGTTCTTTCAACTACCACCCCACTCAGTTTGACCGTTTCCAAAGAAGTATATATCAAACAGTACCGATTTTTTGAAATTTGACAGAGTTACCTGGTACAAACCTCAATTATTATGGTGTACGAAGCAAAATGTTGCCGTTTTTCCGAACCGTAACTTATATACCCCAGTTTCACCATTATAAAAAGCAGCAATCGATCAGCCACCTCTAAAATATGAAAAAAAAATAATGTTGTGTGTTGTGTCGGTTTGTGTCTGTCTGTGTCGGTCGGTGTCGGTCTGTCTCGGTCTGTGTCGATCTGCGTCGATCTGTGCCGGTCTGTGTCGGTCTGTGTCGGTCTGTGTCGGTCTGTGTCGGTCTGTGTCGGTCTGTGTCGATCTGTGTCGGTCTCTCAGAGTAACAACTGAACACAGAGGTAGTAAACAACTAATTCTAATAGGCCAACATCTTTTCTTACGTTGTCATATCGACCACCATATTACGGCAATCATAATTGTTTACCATCGTCTTAATTGTATAGCATCCAGAAATATTCCATTCTACGTTAAAAAAGACGGTATTTTGATGGTTCAGAAATGATTAGAGCAAAATCAATAGATATGTTGACCTCTACTGCGTTACTGCATGTTTCTTCATCATTAACGCAAATTCTGTCTTACATAAATTTTGAGGAGTTAGCTAGGCCTATGTAATTTTCCTGCGATTTGTTTACGGTAACCTCCGACTGTCAAACGTTTGTTTTATTTGTGCGTCTTTTATGCTTGGTCAGTAAAATCGAATTCGCTATCTGTTGGTAGCTGTAGTGAAGCTTTACGGACTTGCTGTGCTATATTCGAGTGTAGTTTAACAGTTTTTCGAGATGGGACAGTGCAGAGCAGTGTTTGTAACATGGGTTGCATTGGACGAATTTTCAGGTTAGTTGTCAATGTTTGGGTCTGAAGAAAAGATGGTGGCTTTGAGCACACCATGCTGAAGTGGTTTGTTTACTACCTCTATGTTCAGTTGTTACTCTGAGGTCGGTCTGTATCGGTCTGTGTTAGTCTGTGTTGGTCTGTGTTAGTCTGTGTCAGTCTGTGTCGGTCCATGTCGGTCCGTGTCGGTCTGTGCCTGTGCCGAATATCATTCATCGGTATTTTCAGAAAACTGAATATTCTGTTCACAAAAACTAGGTCCTTCAGACGTTATAATATAAATAATTATCGGGTAAATTCATATGTATCTCTTATATGACAGCGTTTGAAACAACGAATTATTATTTTTAACTTCTCCCCAGAACCTTAATGGGCGTCTATGTAGAAATACAATATGCATCTAGATCCTAATGCGACAAAAAGCGCTCGATCCAATTCATTGCTTGGATGCTTTCGGGTCCTTTGATTACTGCGATACGTTAGGCTCAATGTAAATTTGCCTGTGGCACCATATTCATATTCAGGATGTTCATTTGAAAACTTCCCACCACAGATTTACCGAAGTCCATCGATTAAAGAAAAAACGCCGAGACACATCAAAAGATCTGTCAATGGGTACAACTTTTTAACCAAAAACTACTTCACCCCCTTGTACCTCTGCCCCCCAGGGTCATTCTCTTAAAAACGTTAAATGACAAGGGTATCGAGTAATATGTTGTTTTAAAGGTATATGGAAGTCCTTTATTCTGACGTTCGACATTTTAAAATAGGTTGAATCGTTTTCGAGAAAATTAGTAAAATATTTACCTATTTTAATTTGTTCAGGTAGAACAAAAACACACGAAAATATCACTTTTTATTACAATAAGTGTTCAAATGATTGCCCATTGTTGGTACAACAATGGTGATGTTCAAATTCCTGACAGATAGTTGCAAAAACAGTGGAAATGATTCTAATTTAGGATGCCCAAAATCAATGTGCTCGCCAGACATTCGGAGAAGATAACTTTGCATAGGTATGTTTTGGACCTAATTACGAAATTTCCTCAAACTAGATCTATTGCAAATAAAAAAAACGGAGAGTTTTGGATGAACCCGCTCAAGTTGAAGTTTTGGGTCACTTTGGCATAAATTACGCAAAATTGTGGATGCGACCGATATTTAATTTGGTTCTATACACACAGTTACTAAGCTCCATAAGCTTCATCCATTCAAAATAAAAATAGTGCAAGTGTAAGCCAAAGATAATATCGATCGGTTAATTAAGTTTTGTGAACAAATGGCTACAGCGATCAGTTGTACGTTCACGTAAAGGATATCTGCCTCACAGATGAATGCACATTTTATCTAACGTTAAGCATAACTGCAGGTATTGGAGCAATGAAAATATTCAAGCTTTTGTAGAAGGGCATAACCCAGTATTCCTAAAAAATTAAGGTATGTGCAGGCATTTTAGGAAACAAAGAGACTATTTATTAATGGAGATTTAGATGGAGATATTTATTTGGATATGATGGGAAACACCATCAATTCGCTTATCTCTGAAACTAGTGAAAACCAAATCAAAGAGGATGAAATGCTACAATGGCTAGACGGGTCCAGATAAATGGGTAGAGCAAAGAGGACCGACAAAATGGCCTGCTAGCTTTTTTCTATGGGCTCATTTGTAGTCTATCATGTTTAGTCGCCAACTTAAAAGTTTGGATGACCTTCGTCAACGCATCATCAGAAGCTGCCATCATGTCTCACATGTTTTTGCAATTGCTCGTCAGGAATTTGAACATTATTGTTTGGCCAATAATAGGGAACATTTTGAATACTTATTGCAATAAAAAGTGATATTTTCATAAGTTTTTGTTCTATTTAAACGAATTAAGATATACAAAGATTTTTCTGATTTTCTCGAAAACGATCGACAGATTTTGAAAAATCAAATGCAAAATAAAGGACTTCGACATTCCTTTGAAACAAAATATTACTCGATACCCCTTGTCATTTGAGAACTTTAGAGATGTATTAATATTCGTCTATTGAGTAATGCTTAAGGCCCGGTCAAACAGAGGGCGTTCTAGAACGCGGTGATCCGGCATCCTCTATCGCCGCGTTACCCCCTTCCGTTGTTTGTACCAAACAGAGTTGTTTGATGGGTTGAGCAAAAGCGTTACGCCAATTTTTGTCAAGATATCCAGTGATTCAAACATAGATCAACTCAAAGCCCGGTCAAACAGAGGGCATTCTAGAACGCCATAACGCCGCGTTCTAGAACACCCCGTTATATCGTTCCATTGTATTGTTAGAGAACGCCGGAACGCCGCGTTCTAGAACGCTTGCTGTTTGACCGGGCCTTTAAGGTTCCCTTAAGTAATACTCAAGAGATGCTTGAGGGACGGCGGGCTTCATTGGGCAACGTTGTCATATTTCAAATTAAAGTCAATTCGTTATGCCTATGCCTACGTATTTTGATGTTTTCTGTTATACCTTTTACATTTCTCAAGGGAGCCTTACGTAAGGTACCCTCAAGTAGCCGTCGAAACATCAACCTTACTTAAGGGACCCTTAAGTATTGACTATGAATACGACCCTCATACGAGTGTTAGGTAAAATCTGCTATAAATCACACACGAAGTTCGCAGACAATACTGTTGCCTTTCATGAATTGTATACTGCATGGAAGCTGAAATTTATCGCAATTTTCTGAGGAAGAGAACCATCAGAAAGTCAGCACATGAAGGCGAAGTAACCCTTCTCATTGTGTCTATATTTGGTTATTGTGGGAATGCATTGAAGTAGACGCAACCGGTACTCAATTTGTTGTCTACTGCAATTGCGTACCTATGTATGATATCCAGCCACCATGTTTATTGTTATAATGTTGCACAACTCCATAAAGATGAGCTGCATGTAGCGTACTTGCATATTAGACATACCTCGACAGCGTCTGTTCGTGTTAAACAAATAAATCTCAACGCATCTACTTAATGCCGTTGCTTCATTCCAATTACATGATTTACATAATAATTTTATACGAGCGGCTGCGATTCCGATAGCTCATAAATTATAATAGGTATATGGCGAGCAGGCCGCAGTGTACAGGTATATCGCGATATATCTGCCGGTCCGTGTTTCCTTGAAGCCAGCCAGATAACTACGAAATCGTGTGAGAAATCCGAAGGTTTCACGCTGAGGCTGTTGTTGAATATAGGTCACATCTCAGTTGAATACGACGTTGTTCTAATAAAATGAATCAAGTGATTTAAACTGAGTATTTTATTACTCCGTACGACACCCCTTAGGGGCCGTAGTCTCAATTCAAACAGTCATACTGGGTGAGACTATTTACTGGTTGCTCAAGAAGATAATGTTAGAAGCAAGGCGCACCTTTGTACATTTAGGTAGCGAAGTGTGTGTTTTACTGGTCCATAATTGAAGCCACGTTTGTTGAAGTTCTAGGAGAGAGTTTTATTTAAAGAAAATGTGGTTTTAACATGAACCACTGAAGCGAGACGAAACGGGGATTCAATAATGCAATGAATTTCAGAAAGTACTTCAGTAGATGTTGGCTTCACTGAAGTCGCAGTAGAAAAAAGCACTCTTGATGCAATATTAAACTGCACAATTCAAATTGTATCAGACAAATACACATTTGTCAATTTCCTTACAGAATTAAACGTTAAATTCTCTTGTATATACAGAGTGAGTCCTCAGTTGATACCTTTTTTAACTATGTGTACAGAGTCGGCAGCCTTTTACTACCCATGAACGTCTACTGTGAGTAAGAGAAAGACCGTCTGAAGACCGTATACGAGACCGTGTGTAAGAGAAAGACAACAAAGTCAGCTGGTGATAAACGAAAATATAGAAAGAGTACGCAAATACCTCATCCTGCTTCTAGTCGTGGCCATCGCGGCGGCGGCGCGGCGGCAGCGGCACGGGCGGCGGCGGCGGCCGGTGGGCTTAGATACAACGTTGTCGCGCATTGAGCGTTTTCTTTGAACTAGGATTTTCCGTTTTGGATCGGTATTTTAAAAAACTAAAAACAGAACGGAGTGCGTGAATGTGAACTCGTCATTGTAAAAATCATTATTGTCGTATAGGAGGTGACACTGTTCGATCGATCCTACTTCAAATACGCATTTTTTTATACCATACGTTTCATGCCACAAACTGCAATCACAAAACTTTTCAAATCTGAAAGTCAAAATCCATTATCAACTAAACTAAAAAAATATTCATTATAACCTACTTGGGTATAAAGCCGTAAAGGTGAAACAAAAAGTGATTTCTTCTCTGAGCAAAAACTGTAAGCAACATAATGCTAGTAAATGTGTACATAAATTCAACTGTTAGAATGTTCTTATTTTCGTCAACAGCAAAACAAGGAAATTTGGCATAAACTGCAGATTGGTACATCTAGCTTTTCCCGATGTATCACAGTTAGTAGTACTATTACAAATAATGTTTAATATTGTTTATTTGTCAATAATTTTATGAGTAACACTTAGAACTTAGATAGTGGATACCTAGAAACCATAAAATGTTTGTTTAAATTTGTTTCAACCCCTTGAATATTTTACCCAATAATTGACCATTTCCAAAATATATTGTCGGTTCCTCCTAAGCTCGCAGTCTAGTAATTGTACCTAGCATAAAAGTAAGTTTAGAATTATATAAATCACTAAAATATTTTATAACCCGACCCTGACTACGTGCCTGAGATACCTACCTATTACGATAAAACCTTGATCGAGCAATTAAACTTCCAAGTCCAGAAAAGTCAACAAGAAATTTCTGCTCGACCAGGTTTGGCAACGGTGCTATTTTTTTAACGAACGCCAAAAATCGTGTGAATTTGCCCTTTATTCGTGTAATCGTGTAACAGGGACCAAAATCGTGTAATTACACGATTAATCGTGTAATCTGGCAACACTGCATCGAGACGACGCAGCGACGCACAAAACAGGTTTGCACTGTTGCCGAACCTATTCGAACAAGAAATCATTCTTGATTTTCCTGAACCAACGGAGTTTAATTAATCGATCAAGGTTTTATGGTAATACCGTGTGTAAACATGGCAAACAACGGGAAGAACCGGATTTACATGTAATTTTACAGGATGTCAATTTAATTTTGTTTCCATGCGCAAGTGCGGCAAGCCTCAATTTATTTTAAAATAAACTTATTCAACAAATTCACAAATCTCAATTGTGAATTTCACAGAAACGAATTTCATTACTCTCTCTATTTCTAGTTTGTGTCACACAGGTGTTCAATAATTTCAGTATGGAATTTTTTGGATTTTCAGATTTGAAAAGTTTTGTGATTGCAGTTTGTGGCATGAAACGTATGGTATAAAAAAATGCGTATTTGAAGTTGATCGATCGAACAGTGTCACCTCCTATACGACAATAATGATTTTTACATTGACGAGTTCACATTCACGCATTCCGTTCTGTTTTTAGTTTTTTAAAATACCGATCCAAAACGGAAAACCCTTGTTCAAAGAAAATGCTCAACGCGCCAACGTTGTATCTAAGCCCACCGGCCGCCGCCGCCGCCGCCGCCGTTGCTGCTGCCGCGGCGCCGCCGCCGCGATGGCCACGACTAGCAGGATGAGATATTCGCGTACTCTTTCTATATTTTCGTTTATCACCAGCTGACTTTGTTGTCTTTCTCTTACACACGGTCTCGTATACGGTCTTCAGACGGTCTTTCTCTTACTCACAGTAGACGTTCATGGGGAGTAAAAGGCTGCCGACTCTGTAGAAGTCGTTAAGATAAACAACTTTTCCAAATATCTTTTTATTCTTTTTTCAGGAAGCTGAGAAACAAGCGAGATGCAGAATAAAAAAGATATATCTGGGCTTGTGTACCTAGTTTGTTTATGTTTAGCTTTTACTCGGAAATAAATCCTAAAAATGGCACATTTTATGAGACAACTTTCAGGATTTGCCAATTTAAACTAAGATTATTGTGCTAACTGACAGGTGTAATACCTGATCGATAAGACAAAAATCCGAGCAAAAAACTAAATATAAACAGAGTTGATACACAAGCCCAGATTTACTCTTTTTGATTCTGTATCTCACTTATTTTTCAGTTTTCTGAAAAAAGTTATTTGAAAATGTTGCTTATTTTAACGACTTCTATAACACACAGTTTCAAAAAGTGACAACTTAGCACTATTCCTGCATTGGTCCATCACTCTTCACTGACCATCACCAAATATCGTATACGATCAAAAATAAGCTTTCGCTGACGTTTTGGCCACCTCTCAAAGTACAAAGTATTTGACAATAAAATGTATTTGGAGTACGGTGATATTGACTTGAACCCTGTTTTTGTTTCGAAATAACCATGCTTATTCGATTATAGTTGTTCAGATTACGAATACGAGTGCCCAGGATCAAGTATGACAGAAAAATTTGATGCTCATTATAAGTTGTAGACTACAATATTGTTATAGCTTCATCAGAACTTGAAATTCATGTTTTAATCCAATTGGTAGCCATCATTTATAGTCAAAACGGTTACCCTCTGAACTTCACCTTACTGTTTATACTACTGACTGAAATTTCTTGTCGCTAACATGCCACTGCTATGTATATTAGCACACGTCACGTTTTCGCCACGTCCATGACTCGTCCTTGCTATGTCCTCACCTACGTCCGTTCAGTGTGCATTGCGCCTAATGCCGGCTACACACGATCCGGCAGGCCTGTCAGTTCGAAATGAACAGTCCGCCTGACGTCCGGTCACCTGAGCGTGTGTATGTTCCGGTCGACCTATCAATTAAGACTGTTCAGGCGGCCGGAGAAGATTAAAAAATATGTTCGTCCATCCGTCCGGCCTGACGCACTACGATTGGTCCATTTCAAAACGAAAGTGACAGCTGGTGTTTCCACGACATTTGGATCTCAATACGATCTCAAAAAATAGCGTATCGACCTTGAACAGGAAACATTTTGAAAACGTATCCAATTGATGTTTCCACTATATAGTGTGTAATTCTTCGATATCTCGCAAGATATACCTAATAGAAGAAAATATCAAATACAAAGTTATTTGGGTAAGACGCACATCTTAAAAATATTTTGAAATATACAGGGTGTTGCGGGAAAGTAGGGTAGTGATCAACTTGATTTTTTAAATTTTTCTTGTTTCCATCTATTTAACCTTAAAATATTTCTGCGATCGGTTGCGACGTTGCCAAGTTATAATTTATTTTCTAATAATTTCCGGATTTGCAAGGTCGTAAGTAATACGTCCAAATTGATATATTTCTTGAACTTTTCTCAATAATATTATACAGCGCTTTACTTGAATATTAAATGAATATTATTTTGAATTATTTTGAATTTTATCAGCAATGTGCATCTACAGGGTGTTTTTGGCAGAATTTTAAATTACGGCAATTTGAAGGTCATTTTACTTCTTCTTAAGCATAACACCTTGTATGTTTTATTTTAAATCGAAATATCTACTAATATCCTATCTCGCCTTGTAATATTTTTTTTCGCGTTTGCGACGTTTCCAAGTTATACATTATTTTTCCAAATTTTCAAACAAATATATTATACGATTTTTATTAAAAGAACACACTGAATATTTTATTCAACACAGAAGTATTCCCTAGTAATGGTTTACGGCGTGAACAAGTTTTAACTGGTGCTCCTAAAATAATAAAACCGTTTCCTTTGCACATTATTTCGAATACCAGGTCAGTAAAAGGTACACGAACGCTTAAATATCTCCAAAACTTGCACAGCTGGAACGAGAAAATCTATACCTCCAGGTTTTCGAACATGCAGAATTCAAAAATTCTAACAGCAGCGTTGCCAGATTTACCACTTTTACGTTACACGTCATATTTTTTTTTTATTTTAAACAGAATCCTGTACTTATTTTTATTGCAATGAATTGCGCATGTCGAATTTAGTAAGATCTCATAATTACAAAATTTTGCTTCTATTGGTTACTGAGATACGGCAACACCGCTTTTTCAGGAAAAAGTACCGGAACGTTTGAATATTTCCAAAACTGCCACCGCTGAAACGAAAAACATCAATATCAGAGAGTTTTTACAGCAAATTCAAAAAATGCTAACATCAGTGTTGTCAGATTTACCACTTTTACGTTAAACTTCATAAATAGGGCATTTCATTCAAAGTAATGACGTGAAAGGTAAAATTGGAAAATCTGATAGCGCCTGTGTTAGCATTTCTGAATTCTGTATGTTCAAAAACCCCTTAGTATTGAATTTGACCGCTCCAGCTGTGGCAGTTCTGGAAATATTCAAGGTACTGTTTACTGAAAAAGCGGTATTGCCGTATCTCAGTAATTAATAGAAACAAAATTTTGAAATTGTGAGACTTTACTAAATTCGACATGAGCAATTCATTGCAATAAAGATAAGTAGAGGATTCTATTAAAAATAACAAAATTATGACGTGTAACGTAAAAGTGCTAAATCTGGCAACGCTGCTATTAGAATTTTCGAAATTTTTGAATTCTGCATGTTCAGAAACCTGTAGGTATTGATTTTCTCGTTCCAGATGTGCCAGTTTTGAAGATATTTAAGCGTTTCTGTACCTTTTACTGACGTGGTATTCGAAATATGTAGATAGTATGTGCAAGGAAGACGGTTTTATTATTTTAGGACCACCAGTTAAAACTTGTTCACGCCGTAAACCATTACTAGGGAATACTTCTATGTTAAATAACATATACAGTGTTCTATTAATAAAAATCGGAGATATTTGTTTGAAAATTTGTATAAATAATTTATAACTTGGCAACGTCGCAAACACGAAAAAAATATAACAAGGCGAGAATGGGTATTAGTAGATATTTTGATTTAAAATAAAGCATACAGGGAGTTACAGTTAAAAAACAAATTAAAATGACCATCAAATTGCCGCAATTTAAAATTCTACCAAAAACACCCTGTAGATGCACATTGCTGGTAACATCCAAAATAATATTCATGTAACTTGCTGTATAATACTATTGAAAAAAGCTAAAGGAATATATCAATTCGGACGTATTACTTGCGACCTTGCAAATCCGGAAATTATTAGAAAATAACTTATAACTTGGCAACGTCGCAACTCATCCCAAAAATATTTTAGGGTTAAATAAAGATCAATGATGGAAACTATAAAAATAAAAAAAAGTTATGGTGCCATATGAAAAAATCAAGTTGATCACTATCCTACCTTCCCGCAACACCCTGTATACTTCAAAATATTTTTATGATAATATATGCGTCTTAAGTAACCAAATAACTATTGTATTTGATATTTTCTTCTATCAGGTACACCTTGCGTGATATCGAAGAATTGCACACTAAACTCAAAACGTTTTAGAAGCCCGTGGAAACGTAGTAACTGATATATTTCAGATTCGCCTGAACGTGTGGAGGGTCGTCAGCAAACCAGAGGCGACCGGTCTTTAGGCGGACTGTTCAGTTCGAACTGACAGGCCTGCCTGAACGTAGGGAGGGTCGTCAGTTCATCAGGCGACCGGTCTTCGGGCGGACTGTTCAGTTTGAACTGACAGGCCTGCCGGAACGTGTGTAGCCGACATAACACTTCGACTCTTGGACGAGACAAAACTGCATTTCTATTGGAATGTAACAGCAAATGATAAGAAACGTGGGAAGGCTTTATGGATAGCTCTTTGGTCTGTAGTACATTGATCAAATTTTTGTAAAGTATTTCTAACTATACCATACAGTCATGATTATACCATCGGTAGACTCCTTTATGTTCTTTGCTCTTACAACTATTATCTTCCTCGCGGAGTACAGAAATTGGGTTCCATTTTGTTCACTTTATATCGTTTTTAACTACCAAAAGAATTCGCTGAGTGTTGATTTACGACTGCTCTTTGGTTAAGTAGTAACGAAGTATCTGGTAGTAGTGACGATTGGGAGGCAAAGCAAGGCAGGTAGGCTCAATTTTGACCTTTTTAACCTATACCCACGCAGAACCAACACGGCTCATGGCTTCCTGGAAAACTACCTGCTGACCTAACCTCCTGACTAAGGACCGATTTCTCAATGTCCAGTTAAATATTTATCTGCAAGATAACAGCAACTGTTAGATAAATTATTTAGACAATTGAAAGCTAAACTTACAAGTCACGTAAATCTTATCTGATAGTTGTTCCATAGCAACGCTATCTGGCAGATACCTATCTGACACTTTAACTGGACATTGAAAAACCGGCCCTAAAACGTCCAGCTAATTGAGTATACTAAATTCTCCCCAAAAATCCGTCGCATCAAATATCTGAATCCTGAGGTGTGGATATCATAGAACAACTGCCCAGGAAGGGAAACGATGTTTCATCTTCTTCCCAACATCTGGAGCAAATAGAGTCTTTACCACCCTTAAGAGTGCCAAAAACCCGCAGTCATCTCTCCATAATCAAGTTTGCGCCAGTTCTCTGTAAGCCCGACCATCCAGCGTAATACTTACCTGACGTCTACTAATTCCAAGCACAGGCTCAAAGCCAGTGTAAGAGCTGTTGGCCTCTATCCTAACCAGGCGATCCGTCTACGCCAATATGCCCAGGGACTCACAACAAGGTCCCATTCCTGTGGCGAGCTAGTCTCTGCAGGGCAGCAAAACATACCTGGGCTAGAGCTGATCTAGCCCTCATAGCTGTGATCGCTTTTAGAGATTACCAGGACATATGTATATGCTTTGTGTTGCATGCTGTTTAACTTTCGCCGCGGATATCACCACCAGTATGGCATATATATCTGGAAGACAGTCTGTAGGTCCCTAGCGCAAAGCTTCGCTGCTATCCTTTACTTTCCAAGCACAAGCGTGCTTATCTAAATCATGACTACTTCGACCACGATTCATGAATGAAGCACAGCAACCTATGGGGTTGAAGCTTAATCTTACCTATGATCCAATAATGTCCGTCAGGAGTGATTAGCCAGGAGGCATAAAGTATGTTTGGTTGTTCCCACCTTGAATAATGATATCGGGATACTACTATGGATATTACACTCGTTTTATTCTTTTGTAACCACATCCGGGTCTTGTGCTATCCCCGTTCACCCGTCTCTCAGGCAAGCCGAAATTGCCTCTCTTTTTATTCAGAGGTATAGGGGCGGCAAGCCCAAGTATCCAAGGCAGCAGTATGTGTTGTTCTCATAGCACCCATTATACCCACTACAGCTAACCTCTGTACCTTAGCAAGCTTGCGTATATCAGAAGCAGTACTCGGACACCAGACCGAGCAGCCAGACTGAATAATGGATCTGACGACTGTCGTATGGAGCTTGAGATCCCAGGTCCTACCAACTAGATGACGCAGCTGCCACAGAGTGCCTAAATTGTGGCAAGACGGGGCACAAGAAGGCCGAATGTAAAAGCCTGGCATTCTGCCCGATATGTGCTGTCGAAGGACACAGAGCAGGTTCTTTTGCCTGCCCTGTATACAAAAAGGCATTAAAAGCCAAACAAAAGAGAAAAACGCGGACGAAACCTCTGGAGTCCATGGCGACCGAAGGAGATCTCTCGGACTGCGAGGTAGAAACTATGGAACAGTAAATGGTGACGATACTTCAAGCTAACTTAAACAGGTCGCGTGCAGCGCATAACATGGCTCATGCGCTGGCCATGGAGAAGAACATTGACCTAATATTAGTATCGGAGCCAAATCGGAAAATCTGCAGTCAATCCAGGTGGTACACCGACAACAACAACGACGTAGCGGCGTATATTCGAAATAGGAGTATAGTCGTAAATTCGGTGGTTAGTGGAGATGGCTATATACGCCTGAATCTCGATAAACTGACGATCTTCTGTTGTTACTGCTCTCCAAATATAAGTATGGAGACATACGAAAAGTATATGCAGACGCTCTGGGACGATGTAGCTACGGCGGGCCGAGACGTTCTTGTTCTTGGCGATTTAAATGCTAAAGCTGCAGACTGGGGGTCACCAATTACAGATAAAAGGGGGAGAGTCCTATGCGAGTGGATAGCGGCGATGGACATGGTAGTGTTGAATGATGGCTTGCTGCCTACCTTCTGCAGAAGAGATTCGTGTTCGTTCATCGACCTCACTCTAGCATCGCAGGAGGTAGCTAAGCGCATTCAAAGGTGGAAGGTCTTGGAAGACGAAACTTTGAGTGACCATAGGTACATCTATGTTGAGATGGACATGAAACTCAAAGTTAAAAGGAGATCAACGGAGCGCCACACGCCTTTCGTTGATGTCATCAAATTCCAAGAGGCACTTACCCGTAGACTTGAGTCCTTGCAGACCATGGAAAGCGTCTCTGAACAGCGGTACACGAGGCTGATACAAGCCGTAATTAAAGAAAGTACCATCAAAAGGGGTGCCAAGACCGCTATGGTACCGTACTGGTGGAATTCGGAAATCGAATCTGATAGGGCGGACTGCCTACAAGTACGGCGTAAGCTGTCGCGCATACGACGTGGAAACCACCAGCCTCAAGCAGACATAAATGCTCTACAGGAGGAATACGCCGCCAAGAAGAAGCTGATAAAAGGTCTGATCTGTACTTCAAAATCCAAACACTGGAAAGAACTATGCGAAGACTTAGAACATGACATCTGGGGTGAAGGGTACAAGTTGGTCACCAAAAGGATGATCAAGCAATCGTCACCGTGTCTACTAAGTAACGACAGAAGGGTGGAGATAGTGAGAGAGCTCTTCCCAAGTACTTCGGAAGCTTGGGAGACGGACAGTACCGAAAAGAATCCGGAGATCTTTACGGTGGAGGAGATTAAGGCGGCTGCGGGGAAGATGAAAAATGGTTAAGCTCCTGGGCCAGATGGTGTCCCTCCTGAGGCCATCAAGGTTATTGCATCTACAGCACCACAGCTGCTATCCGGTCTATTTAACCACCTTCTGAGTACGCAAACCGTACCAAAGGCGTGGAAAAGGGCAAACGTGGTATTGCTTAGCAAGATCGGAAAACCATCAGAGCTTTCCTCTTCATACAGGCCAATTTGCCTGCTAGATACCATCGGAAAGCTGTACGAAATCCTGATAAGACAGAGGCTCGAGAAAGAGATCGAAAAGGCAGGAGGACTCTCGCCATGTCAATTCGGTTTCCGCTCGGGAAGATCCACCATCGATGCCCTGGAAACGGTGACGAGGATTGCGGAAGATACCAAAAATAAATGGTGTGCGTTGGTGACGCTGGATGTCCGCAATGCTTTTAATACAGCCTCGTGGAGCATGGTTATGGAGGAACTAGGAAAGCTGAAGATTTCAAAATACCTAAGGAATCTTATAAGCAGCTACCTAGACTCCAGATCAATTTGCATTGCCGGAACCGAAATCTCTATGACAACAGGGGTGCCCCAAGGATCTGCTTTAGGGCCGTTACTTTGGAACATTTTGTATGATGGGGTGCTGAAGCTTCCGCTGCCCACCGGCGTAAAGGCGGTAGCATACGCCGATGATCTGGCACTAGTTATCCTGGCAAATGAACAGGCAGAGCTGGTTCATAAAGCCAATGCATCACTGTGCAAGATTGACAGGTGAATGTGCGATCACAAGCTTAAGTTGGCTCCTGAGAAAACAGAGGCAGTTATAATGCGCGGCCCAAGGAGCAAGAGAGCTAACGTGGTCTTTCAACTAAAGGGAGTGCAGGTCCTGCCAAGCAAGTCCATAGTATACCTCGGAGTCACACTGGATAACGAGAAGTGTTATGGAGAACACCTTAAACGAGTAGTGACAAAGGCTGAGAAGAAGGCGGCGATACTGTCGCGACTGATGCCAAATGTAGGAGGGCCCAGTAGCAACAAAAGGGCACTACTGTGCCAGGTTGTACAGTCGGTCGTCCTATACGGAGCTCCTGTGTGGTGTAAAGCCACGAAAAGGAAAAGGTATCAGAAGGTCTTAGACAGCTTGCAGAGAAAGTCTCTGCTAAGGGTGGCCAGTGCTTATCGCACGGTATTTACTAGAGCCTTGCAAGTTATAACGGCGATACCACCATTATACTTGCTGGCCGAAGAGAGGACACTGATCCGCCATGGTCAAGCTGGCAATGCGATAAGCCGAGCTGAGGCTAAAAGGCTGACAGCAAGTAAGTGGCAAAGCATATGGAACGAGACCACTGATGTCGGACAGTGGACGAAACGACTAATACCGTCGATAAAAGAATGGGCGGAATGCAGTCATCGGCAGACGTCCTATTTCCTAACGCAGGCACTGTCTGGGCACGGGCCTTTTCGAGTGTATAGGAAACGGATAGGACGGGTGATGGACGAAAGATGCTTGCACTGCGAGGCGGAAGATACGGCCGAGCATGCCCTGTTTCTGTGCGACCGATGGGGGGCGTACAGAGAGGAGGCAAGTCAAAAACTGGATGGGGAGCTGACCCCAGAGACTATGGTCCCGTTGATGTTGTCCAGCGTAGAAGCATGGACCATCATACATGAGGTGGTCAACAAAATACTCTCTGAAAAGGAGAAAGAGGAGCGCCTTCAAGGATAAATGAGGATTGGAAGTTATTCATAAGTGGGTTTTAATCATTACCTCATCTTGCACTGCGAAGAATATCGTTCACGATGATTCCCGGTGCAGATGGAGATATAGCATCAGAGTTAAGGAAGAGGGAACGGGTTTTAGCCGGTCGGGCCGTGATGACATGTCGGATGGACGTGGTTGCGTCCATTGGACATGTGATCAGAGGACTCAAGCTGGTTCAACGTCGGGCGGGCAGACTCTCGCTCACACTTCCGGGTGTGTGAGTGTTTTCTGTCCTTGCGATCAAGCCGATTTCCTAAACCCTCTATAATAAAAAAAAACAGAGTTGCTATTGTCTGTTTAAAAACATGAGAAGTACGCTGAGTCTACTAACAATCACCATCCCTAGGTATCTGACCTCTCCTCTTAGTGGTACACCGTGGAGAGTGGGTGACTTAAAATCGTCTGCTATCTTCCTGTGCGTGAAGTCAGGATGGTTTGATTAAAAGTCCTGATTCGCCACACGACTAGCCGACTAGCCTAACATCTTGCAAACTACTTGGGTTGCGTACAGAAGGTGGCCGAGTTAAGCTTCTCAAGGGTCCTATCCATAACAAGGCCGCGGAGGCAGAAAAAGAGGAAGCTGCCCTGAAGATAGCCAGTGCTTGCCCCAACCGCTTGTTGAACCTTGTCCAGTGGCCTGCTTGCATTACGGTTCCTGAATGCTGATGTTACTCAGCAGACAAGAGAAGACAAAGCACCTCTAGTCTAAAGAACAGTAGATATGTTGGCCCTTCGCACTTAATCAAAAGCTCCCTTATATGAAATACTACCCCCAGAGCAACCTCTTTGTAGCAGAGAGCTTGTTCCACTTTCTCTATTGGATGTAGGACAGCTCCTATGGAACGGGCCAGCCTATGTAGGCGTGTTGATGATCGTGGATGGGGTATGTTGTGAGGATTGCCTTAACTGAGTATTTATCCACGACCTCCTCCAATGCTTCATGAGAAGGGAAGTAACAATAATTTGTTTGAGTTTTGCTGAAGTGTAGTCGATGTTTCTTGGTTTTGCGATGAAAACTGTTTTTGCTACTACACCTAGATCCCTTTGTAATAGCGCTGGGAATGTACCAAGTTCTTGTGGTCCTACTGACTTGAATTGATTGCACGTTAATAGCCTAGGAGACTCAAATGCCGATTATTATTCTCCCAGCCTACCATTAAGAGCGCTGACTTAGCTGTTGGGAACAGACTCTCCCGAGAAATGCGTGTCAAGCTCGGTGTCAAGAGCCATACTTCTAAGATTCTTCAAACTCCACCACCGATAGTGAATTTCCATCTAGAATGTCTCTGCACATTGTAGAGTGAAGTTGACATGGCCAAGCTATTTTACAGCAAGCCCTTACATTATTTATGCTGAACAAAATTTAAAAGGTCAAATTCCAGCATTACGAACATTAAAAATACTTCACATAAATATTTCCTGGCACTCATGAGGTACATCCCTTGTTCAATCTTAAAATCCACGAGTCTAGAATTTGTGATTGTAGCCATTTGTTCAATTCTCATGATTATTTTAAAATCGGACGTAATGATCGCCAAAGAGAAAAAATAGTATGCATTTTCAGAGGCATCTGAATGGTTATCTTCATGAGACTGCTCTGTAAAAACATTTCCAGACATAGTATAAGATATGTTTATTGTATATGTTACAGACCAAAGATCGTTTTCTTTCTTTATTATTTGGAAAATTTGAGTTCAATTTACTTTGAGGTACAGTGTTGCACTAATTACAGACATTATCTATCATATTCGAATAGATTTAATTGCATATGCTATTTGTAGATGGGAGATGTGTGCATTGATACTTATACATTTATTTTATGAACGATAGGGCGGTAAAGTACACATTATTGATATATTTAACCACTTTAACGCCCGCGGGCTTCTTTTCCGCCCCTAGGCCTTGTACATTTTCTTCGATTTTGCGGGTAGTAAACTTAATTTTGCATCTTCCGCTGCCTTAAAAATCTCCGGCGGTGTTTCGGAAACCATCTCTTCACTACTTTCCATGATATCGAAAACATCCGAAAATATTCTGACGTACCAACGTATAGAACTTGCAATTTGCAATCCAAATGTAGTTAAAAATGGCGATAATATATTCCGGTCCTATTTACTTAGTTGCTCTGGTAACGCGGACATAGGTGTCCAAATTATTGTTTTATAATCTGTTATTAGTTGCAGTAGAACCTTTTTTAACTAACTATTTTCTGTAAAACTAATATAAATGATCAATTCACAAGGTTATATATAACAATAATATATACCAGCGAAGTATCAAATTCAAGCAAGTTGCAACGATATTTATTATAATCTAGTCACAGAAGGTGAGAGAGAGAAGCGTATTTATTTATTAATAAAGGATTACAAAACTTATCGTGCATAAAATTATGTATGTATTTCGAGCGTAAACAGCGTTTATGGACCTTATATGTCAATAGCCCTCGCCTAGCGGCTCGCCTATTTACATGTTACGGTCCTTAAATGCTTGTTCTGCACCCTTGATACGTAAATAACTATATTTATGTTTTCTCTTGGACAACCTTTATTCCACTTAGTTACCTTAAGCCTTATCGGAAGATTAATTAGTGAGCATTTGGTATTATTATCACATTTGGCTGCTATCCCCCATGTAAAATAAAGTCCTATTTCTTTTTATTCAACAGGCTATAGACTTCACGAAAATCAATCAATTTATGGGCTTTTGTTATGAAACAAGCTAGAAACAAGAAATAACTGCTAAGCTCTCAATGAGTTAAAAGCAGCAATATCCTGTATCCAGCCTTACGGCAACAGGCGCGTTGCTTAAGCTTTATCGTGCTGATATGTATCATCAATTCTGTATACAATAAACCAATTTATCTTCACTGATTCAGTCGAAGGAATTCCGGGAGCTAAAATGCGACAGCGCTAGTTTTATCAGTAGCGTACTCAACGTTCGGGATGCTGGTTATGTACTGGTGTACGACAAGGGTGTTGAATAACTATTTATACTTTTTTTTAATGGTCAGCCTCCTGCAAAGGCTGAAGGCCTATGGCGCTGTAGAAGCGCTGCGAGAGGATAAGTGTCGGTTCACGTTATATTTGAAACGCTGCACGCTGTAGCCACCGGGAAACAAATTCCCCGGCAGCTGATTCCACAGCGTCGAAGTTCTCCAAAAGAAGGAATGCTGGAAGAGTCTGGTTCGGGGAGTAAGGACCTCGACCTGGTAAGGATGAGCGCGCCGAGCTTCTCTAGTGTTCCTGGTTCGAACAGCCTTTGGTGTTATTATCTGGGAGAGCTCACTCGAACATCTCGAACCGTGTTAGAATCTGTAAAACAGGGATAGGTCAGCCACCCTCCTTCGATGTTCCAGGCTGTGGAGGTCCTTTGTGAGGTTAGGCATAACGATTAATCTAATTGCTCTTTTCTGGATAGTGTCCAGAAGCTTAAGAGAGTACTTCGGAGCGCATCCCCACACATAGGAGCAATACTCCAGCGATGGTCGGATCTGTCCCTTGCAGAGCAGCAGCAGTTGCTCTGGTGTATACAACTTCCTACAGCGGAACAAAACTCCAAGCTTCTGGGATGCCGTTTTAGCAATACCGAAGACGTGGTCGTGCCAGGACATGTTATTATTGATGTTGATCACCAAAAGCTTGACAGAAGGTGATTCGACTATGGGGTGGCCCTCCATTTCCACAGTTGGTAAGCCATCGTGGGACTTCTCTGTAAGTGTTGTTGCCTGAGTTTTTTGTACGTTGAACTGTACTTTATTTGCTAATCCCCACTCGACAATTGCTCTGATGTCTGCGTTGATCTGTTGAGGCATGCTGCTGTCACCGACGCACCGTCTCCTGGGATGATAGTGGCTTGCCTGGTTCCATGCACGACACTAATGTACTGTCATCTGCGAAGCTGTAGATTGGATTGGATGTTATTTCCAGCAGCTCGTTGATGTACAGCAGAAACAGTGTAGGAGATAGGACAGATCCCTGAGGAACATCGGCGTTTATTGAAAATACGTCTGATGAACAGCCCTCGACTACAACAAACAGAGATCGGTCGTTCAAAAAGCTATTCAGCCACTGGCGCAGGCCAGGTGGTAGTCCATAAGCAGCAAGCTTGACCAGAAGCCACACTCTGTCGGAAGCTTTCGATATGTCAAGTGCAACAGCACGGGATTCGCCATGATTTTCTATTGCTCTGTTCCACAAGTGAGCGGCGTAGGCAAGGACGTCACCTGTAGACCTGTGCTTAAGGAAGCCATACTGGCGATCATTTATGATGTTATTGTTGTCCAGGTATTTCAGGAGCTGTGTGTTAATGACAGTCTCCATAACCTTAGACATGATGCTAAGAAGAGCCACAGGTCTATAAATGGTGGGATCAGTTTTTTTGCCTTTCTTAGGGCAATGGCTGGAATTTGGTCAGGACCAGTAGCTTTATTCGTGTTCAGTTTTTGGAGCATGTTTTTAACATCTCGATGTTGAAATCTGACCTCTGCCATTTTCGAGTTCACGCTTATGGTGGTGGTCGGAGTACAACCTGGAAAGTTTACAGTAGAATTGGCTGCGAGGAGCTTCCTCAAGAAGTCTGCTTTTTCTTTAGGAGCAGAAGCGATGGACTTGTCCTCTCTGGTCAAGGGTGGTATTGACGAATAGTAAAAGTTCTGACTAACAGCCTTAGGTACCGACCAGAATGTTCTGGACGAACTAGGACATGAGAGGAGCTTGTCCTCAATTTTTTGGTTGTGTTCCTCCTTGCTGCTGTCAATCACGCGTCTAAAATGATTTCTGGCGTCGATAAAGCTGCGGTGGTTCTCGGCATTTGGATTTTTCCTCCATTCTTTGTAATGTTGGTTTTTAGAGGTAACTGCATCTCTACAACGCTGATTGAACCATGGCTTGTTTTTGGAAGGATGCTTGACGACATGACTAACATGAGGAATATGGGCTGCAACTGCAAGCGAAACCAAATTTAACACAGTATTGTTACCGCGTCGAGGATAGATACCGTTTATGATTTTACTTCCCACACCAATAGGTGAGGGGAGTATTGTGATCGCGAAAATTTTCGATTTTGGGCGTTTTGTGATGTCTACATTTAACGAAAATCCACGTCACTCATTTCCGTCGGTCTGTCTGTGGGCCTGTCCGTCGGTCTGTCTGTCGGTCTGTCTGCCGGTCTGTCTGTCGGTCTGTCTGTCGGTCTGTCTGTCGGTCTGTCTGCCGGTCTGTCTGTCGGTCTGTCGATCTGTCGGTCTGTCGATCTGTCGGTCTGTCGATCTGTCGATCTGTCGGTCTGTCGATCTGTCGGTCTGTCGATCTGTCGGTCTGTCGATCTGTCGGTTTTTTATTTATCGTATGGCTCAAAAACATGACAATAGTAAATAAAGATAAAAAACTATTATAACCTATACTAAAATAAAACAGATACAGCTACAAACTAAGATACATAGTCTTTGGTATTTACAGGTTGATATCCAGTTCTTTCAACCACTTCAGCGCCAGCGGTGTGGCTGTGAAGAACTCTTCTCGCGATCCCTGAAACGCACGCAGTTCACATTCGCTCGTAATATGGTTTATAGTTTGGCGGGGCGCGCCACAGTCACATAAGGGAGATTGCACATAGCCCCACTTGTAAAGGGAGTCGGCACATCTGCCGTGGCCTGTTCGGACTCTATTAAGTTTTACCCACTCTTTCCGGGGTAGTTCTGATCCTGGAAGTAAGGCTGCCCCCATAAATGCGCATCGCGAGTGGTGTTCCGCAAAACCTTCCCACTGGGAGCGCCATTGGTTTAAGGAGTCGAAGTTACTGGTTTTAAGCCCTTCTGCATCCCTTATTGGTGGTTGTCGGGATTTAAGTCTGTTTATCTGCAACGGGGGTATTGCTCGGTGGATGGGCAGTTTGTTGTTGGCCGCAATCTTGTTATACTCCCTTAGAAGGGCGTCAGTCCTTCGCAGCTGCGGTGGGGCTATTCCAGAAAGTACAGGCAGCCATTGAGTTGGGGTTGTCTTTACTGCGCCTGTAATAAGTCTCATAGTGTGATTTAGTTGGACGTCAATTAGTCTGGTATGATGGCTGTTAATCCAGACAAGCGCACAGTACTCAGCACACGAATAGACAAGAGCTAGTGCACTGGTTCGTAGAGTTGGAGCAGTGGCACCCCACGTCGTTCCACACAGCTTTTGGATAATGTTGTTGCGTGTTCTGAGTTTTCCTGCAGTGTTTGCGAGATGTTTCTTATAGCAGAGGGTGCGATCTAACGTTACTCCAAGGTATTTTGGGAAATGGTTATGTTTCAGGGGCTTGCCTGCAAAAAGCACCTGCAGCTCATATTTAGCCAGCCTGTTATTCAGGTGGAAGCAGGAAACTTCAGTTTTGTTGGGGCTCGGTACGAGTCTCCATTTCTTGAAGTAGTTGTTTAGAGCTAACAAGTCGTTAGAAAGAGCATGCTCAACGCTCTTGAAGCTCTTATCGGAAAAAGCTATGGCTATATCGTCCGCATAGCAAAACTTGTAACTGACTGTTTCTGGCATGTCAGATATATATATAGATTGAAAAGTAAGGGGGCCAGTACTGAGCCTTGTGGAAGTCCGTTGTTCAATTTGCGTTGCCTGCTTGCTTTCTCGTTTAGGATTACTTGGAACTTTCTGTCGCATAACATGTTGTTTATGAGTCTTGCAGTGGTCTGACAGGGAATCACCTGCAGCAACTTATATAGGAGACCCTCCCTCCAGACCGTATCGTATGCGGCAGTGAGGTCAACAAACGCCACTCCCGTCTTCATGTTTTGCTGGTAGCCCGCCTCTATATGCGTTGTGAGGGACAGCACTTGATCACAACAACTGCGACCCGGTCTGAAACCAGCCTGGGTTATCGGGACCCGGTCTAAGATAGTCGCGCTCAGTCGGTTGTAGACGGCTCTTTCTAGTAATTTATAGGAGCAACTGAGCAAGGCTATAGGTCTGTAGCTGGCGGGTTGATCGTTCGGTTTACCGGGTTTTAATATTGATATGACCTTCGTTCTTTTGAATTCCCGTGGGAGGTTTCCCGTATTAAGGAGGTTCGTGAAGAAGAGAGATAGCCACACTCTTGTTTGCTGACCTGCGTGAATAAGAAATTCCGGCAGGACGCCGTCGAAACCAGGAGCCCTTCCAGGCCTAACATCTGATATGGCATTATTAATGTCTTCGATCGAGAAGGGTCGGGAAAACGTTGTTTGGGTAGGAGCGTTCCTCCTCAGTAAAGTCAATTCCTTCTTCACGCGTTTTGTATGCTCTCTATCAGAAGGTGCTCTTGACGTTTCTACAATATGCACAGCAATCTTGTCTGGAGTTACTCCCGACGGTGCCCGTGTGGATGGCGTGCTTGAGCCTAGTTTTCTAAGAAGGCTCTAGGCCTTTCGACTTGAGTGTTGGAAGTTCATTTCCGACGTAGTCTCCTCCCACTTACGCCTTCGTGAGCTGTCCAGGGCAGAGATGAGTTCGTCGGCAATATCTGGATTGTTGGTTTCCTGAAAGTCGCCGTATAGGAGTTCGCACCGTTCATCCCACCCAGGGATATATTCCTTCCTGTATCCCCTAGGAATGGTCCTTTTTGCAGCGCTCATCATTGCTCCAACGAAACGTTTGTAATTGTTCGATGTTGGCGGTATCCACTGTACCAGCCGGTCCAGCTCCCGTGAGTAGTTACACCAGTCCGCCTTTGCAAGATTCCATCGAGGCCGAGGGATGGATCGTATTAGGGGTATTTGGATTCCCACCTCTAAGAAAACTGGCCTGTGTTGGCTGTGTGGGAAGGCCTCTGCGACTTTTCTGTTAGCTGGTATAGGGATCCCTTTCCGGTTGCAGCTCACAAAGCACAAATCAGGGTTACTTTCTGAGTTCCAGGCTGCTGATTTGAAAGTGCCTTTATCTTTGGCATCAAATACAAGAAAGATATCATTATCATCAGCCCAGTCAGCCAACCTTGTGCCATTTTCGTCACAGTCGGGGTATCTCCACCGTTGGTGGTGGCTGTTAAAGTCTCCAATATATATAGCCGGATGCTGTTGTACTGGAAGTGGTTGTTCAGGCCACTCCGCTGCCGGTGGCTTATATACGTTTACAATTGTGACTTCTCCCACTTTTACTATTACACTATGTATGTTGTTATTTGTGTCATTGGAAACGAGTTGGGCATTGTCAATATTGTTGCGAAGATAAGAGGCTACGCCGTAAGTATGGTGGTAAGTGGCTCCCAGTAATGTATAACCAGAAATGTGTCCCCGTCTGGTGAGTGATTCCTCACTGTCGGCGTGAGTTTCTTGGATCGCTATGACATCAACCTTATTGTCCAAAAGTAGTTTGGAGATGCATTCGCTTTTAGCTCTGCTTATGCTCTCCACATTGAGCTGACAAATACGAATAAAACTACCGATATTTCTAGTCTGTAAGTTTTTAGCACTTATGTTCGTCATGTTTTAACCAGGAAATCTCAAAAAAAAGAGTCTGGTTGCCAGGTTTGCTCTAGCTCATTTAGCGTTACCCAGGGTGCACGTGTAGCTTCCTGCTACGGACGCGAGCTAGTCTGCACCCAGATCTGTCGGTCTGTCGATCTGTCGGTCTGTCGGTCTGTCGGTCTGTCGGTCTGTCGGTCTGTCGGTCTGTCGGTCTGTCGGTCTGTCGGTCTGTCGGTCTGTCGGTCTGTCGGTCTGTCGGTCTGTCGGTCTGTCGGTCTGTCGGTCTGTCGGTCTGTCGGTCTGTCGGTCTGTCGGTCTGTCGGTCTGTCGGTCTGTCGGTCTGTCGGTCTGTCGGTCTGTCGGTCTGTCGGTCTGTCGGTCTGTCGGTCTGTCGGTCTGTCGGTCTGTCGGTCTGTCGGTCTGTCGGTCTGTCGGTCTGTCGGTCTGTCGGTCTGTCGGTCTGTCGGTCTGTCGGTCTGTCGGTCTGTCGGTCTGTCGGTCTGTCGGTCTGTCGGTCTGTCGGTCTGTCGGTCTGTCGGTCTGTCGGTCTGTCGGTCTGTCGGTCTGTCGGTCTGTCGGTCTGTCGGTCTGTCGGTCTGTCGGTCTGTCGGTCTGTCGGTCTGTCGGTCTGTCGGTCTGTCGGTCTGTCGGTCTGTCGGTCTGTCGGTCTGTCGGTCTGTCGGTCTGTCGGTCTGTCGGTCTGTCGGTCTGTCGGTCTGTCGGTCTGTCGGTCTGTCGGTCTGTCGGTCTGTCGGTCTGTCGGTCTGTCGGTCTGTCGGTCTGTCGGTCTGTCGGTCTGTCGGTCTGTCGGTCTGTCGGTCTGTCGGTCTGTCGGTCTGTCGGTCTGTCGGTCTGTCGGTCTGTCGGTCTGTCGGTCTGTCGGTCTGTCGGTCTGTCGGTCTGTCGGTCTGTCGGTCTGTCGGTCTGTCGGTCTGTCGGTCTGTCGGTCTGTCGGTCTGTCGGTCTGTCGGTCTGTCGGTCTGTCGGTCTGTCGGTCTGTCGGTCTGTCGGTCTGTCGGTCTGTCGGTCTGTCGGTCTGTCGGTCTGTCGGTCTGTCGGTCTGTCGGTCTGTCGGTCTGTCGGTCTGTCGGTCTGTCGGTCTGTCGGTCTGTCGGTCTGTCGGTCTGTCGGTCTGTCGGTCTGTCGGTCTGTCGGTCTGTCGGTCTGTCGGTCTGTCGGTCTGTCGGTCTGTCGGTCTGTCGGTCTGTCGGTCTGTCGGTCTGTCGGTCTGTCGGTCTGTCGGTCTGTCGGTCTGTCGGTCTGTCGGTCTGTCGGTCTGTCGGTCTGTCGGTCTGTCGGTCTGTCGGTCTGTCGGTCTGTCGGTCTGTCGGTCTGTCGGTCTGTCGGTCTGTCGGTCTGTCGGTCTGTCGGTCTGTCGGTCTGTCGGTCTGTCGGTCTGTCGGTCTGTCGGTCTGTCGGTCTGTCGGTCTGTCGGTCTGTCGGTCTGTCGGTCTGTCGGTCTGTCGGTCTGTCGGTCTGTCGGTCTGTCGGTCTGTCGGTCTGTCGGTCTGTCGGTCTGTCGGTCTGTCGGTCTGTCGGTCTGTCGGTCTGTCGGTCTGTCGGTCTGTCGGTCTGTCGGTCTGTCGGTCTGTCGGTCTGTCGGTCTGTCGGTCTGTCGGTCTGTCGGTCTGTCGGTCTGTCGGTCTGTCGGTCTGTCGGTCTGTCGGTCTGTCGGTCTGTCGGTCTGTCGGTCTGTCGGTCTGTCGGTCTGTCGGTCTGTCGGTCTGTCGGTCTGTCGGTCTGTCGGTCTGTCGGTCTGTCGGTCTGTCGGTCTGTCGGTCTGTCGGTCTGTCGGTCTGTCGGTCTGTCGGTCTGTCGGTCTGTCGGTCTGTCGGTCTGTCGGTCTGTCGGTCTGTCGGTCTGTCGGTCTGTCGGTCTGTCGGTCTGTCGGTCTGTCGGTCTGTCGGTCTGTCGGTCTGTCGGTCTGTCGGTCTGTCGGTCTGTCGGTCTGTCGGTCTGTCGGTCTGTCGGTCTGTCGGTCTGTCGGTCTGTCGGTCTGTCGGTCTGTCGGTCTGTCGGTCTGTCGGTCTGTCGGTCTGTCGGTCTGTCGGTCTGTCGGTCTGTCGGTCTGTCGGTCTGTCGGTCTGTCGGTCTGTCGGTCTGTCGGTCTGTCGGTCTGTCGGTCTGTCGGTCTGTCGGTCTGTCGGTCTGTCGGTCTGTCGGTCTGTCGGTCTGTCGGTCTGTCGGTCTGTCGGTCTGTCGGTCTGTCGGTCTGTCGGTCTGTCGGTCTGTCGGTCTGTCGGTCTGTCGGTCTGTCGGTCTGTCGGTCTGTCGGTCTGTCGGTCTGTCGGTCTGTCGGTCTGTCGGTCTGTCGGTCTGTCGGTCTGTCGGTCTGTCGGTCTGTCGGTCTGTCGGTCTGTCGGTCTGTCGGTCTGTCGGTCTGTCGGTCTGTCGGTCTGTCGGTCTGTCGGTCTGTCGGTCTGTCGGTCTGTCGGTCTGTCGGTCTGTCGGTCTGTCGGTCTGTCGGTCTGTCGGTCTGTCGGTCTGTCGGTCTGTCGGTCTGTCGGTCTGTCGGTCTGTCGGTCTGTCGGTCTGTCGGTCTGTCGGTCTGTCGGTCTGTCGGTCTGTCGGTCTGTCGGTCTGTCGGTCTGTCGGTCTGTCTGTCGGTCTGTCGGTCTGTCGGTCTGTCGGTCTGTCGGTCTGTCGGTCTGTCGGTCTGTCGGTCTGTCGGTCTGTCGGTCTGTCGGTCTGTCGGTCTGTCGGTCTGTCGGTCTGTCGGTCTGTCGGTCTGTCGGTCTGTCGGTCGGTCGTCGGTCTGTCGGTCTGTCGGTCTGTCGGTCTGTCGGTCTGTCGGTCTGTCGGTCTGTCGGTCTGTCGGTCTGTCGGTCTGTCGGTCTGTCGGTCTGTCGGTCTGTCGGTCTGTCGGTCTGTCGGTCTGTCGGTCTGTCGGTCTGTCGGTCTGTCGGTCTGTCGGTCTGTCGGTCTGTCGGTCTGTCGGTCTGTCGGTCTGTCGGTCTGTCGGTCTGTCGGTCTGTCGGTCTGTCGGTCTGTCGGTCTGTCGGTCTGTCGGTCTGTCGGTCTGTCGGTCTGTCGGTCTGTCGGTCTGTCGGTCTGTCGGTCTGTCGGTCTGTCGGTCTGTCGGTCTGTCGGTCTGTCGGTCTGTCGGTCTGTCGGTCTGTCGGTCTGTCGGTCTGTCGGTCTGTCGGTCTGTCGGTCTGTCGGTCTGTCGGTCTGTCGGTCTGTCGGTCTGTCGGTCTGTCGGTCTGTCGGTCTGTCGGTCTGTCGGTCTGTCGGTCTGTCGGTCTGTCGGTCTGTCGGTCTGTCGGTCTGTCGGTCTGTCGGTCTGTCGGTCTGTCGGTCTGTCGGTCTGTCGGTCTGTCGGTCTGTCGGTCTGTCGGTCTGTCGGTCTGTCGGTCTGTCGGTCTGTCGGTCTGTCGGTCTGTCGGTCTGTCGGTCTGTCGGTCTGTCGGTCTGTCGGTCTGTCGGTCTGTCGGTCTGTCGGTCTGTCGGTCTGTCGGTCTGTCTGTCTGTCTGTCTGTCTGTCTGTCTGTCTGTCTGTCTGTCTGTCTGTCTGTCTGTCTGTCTGTCTGTCTGTCTGTCTGTCTGTCTGTCTGTCTGTCTGTCTGTCTGTCTGTCTGTCTGTCTGTCTGTCTGTCTGTCTGTCTGTCTGTCTGTCTGTCTGTCTGTCTGTCTGTCTGTCTGTCTGTCTGTCTGTCTGTCTGTCTGTCTGTCTGTCTGTCTGTCTGTCTGTCTGTCTGTCTGTCTGTCTGTCTGTCTGTCTGTCTGTCTGTCTGTCTGTCTGTCTGTCTGTCTGTCTGTCTGTCTGTCTGTCTGTCTGTCTGTCTGTCTGTCTGTCTGTCTGTCTGTCTGTCTGTCTGTCTGTCTGTCTGTCTGTCTGTCTGTCTGTCTGTCTGTCCTGTCTGTCTGTCTGTCTGTCTGTCTGTCTGTCTGTCTGTCTGTCTGTCTGTCTGTCTGTCTGTCTGTCTGTCTGTCTGTCTGTCTGTCTGTCTGTCTGTCTGTCTGTCTGTCTGTCTGTCTGTCTGTCTGTCTGTCTGTCTGTCTGTCTGTCTGTCTGTCTGTCTGTCTGTCTGTCTGTCTGTCTGTCTGTCTGTCTGTCTGTCTGTCTGTCTGTCTGTCTGTCTGTCTGTCTGTCTGTCTGTCTGTCTGTCTGTCTGTCTGTCTGTCTGTCTGTCTGTCTGTCTGTCTGTCTGTCTGTCTGTCTGTCTGTCTGTCTGTCTGTCTGTCTGTCTGTCTGTCTGTCTGTCTGTCTGTCTGTCTGTCTGTCTGTCTGTCTGTCTGTCTGTCTGTCTGTCTGTCTGTCGGTCTGTCTGTCTGTCTGTCTGTCTGTCTGTCGGTCTGTCTGTCGGTCGGTCTGTCTGTCGGTCTGTCTGTCGGTCGGTCTGTCTGTCGGTCTGTCTGTCGGTCTGTCTGTCGGTCTGTCTGTCGGTCTGTCTGTCTGTCGGTCTGTCTGTCTGTCTGTCTGTCGGTCTGTCTGTCGGTCTGTCTGTCGGTCTGTCTGTCGGTCTGTCTGTCTGTCTGTCTGTCGGTCTGTCTGTCTGTCTGTCGGTCTGTCTGTCTGTCTGTCTGTCGGTCTGTCTGTCTGTCTGTCTGTCTGTCGGTCTGTCTGTCTGTCGGTCTGTCTGTCGGTCTGTCTGTCGGTCTGTCTGTCGGTCTGTCTGTCGGTCTGTCTGTCGGTCTGTCTGTCGGTCTGTCTGTCGGTCTGTCTGTCGGTCTGTCTGTCGGTCTGTCTGTCGGTCTGTCTGTCGGTCTGTCTTTCGGTCTGTCTGTCGGTCTGTCTGTCGGTCTGTCTGTCGGTCTGTCGGTCGGTCTGTCTGTCGGTCTGTCTGTCGGTCTGTCTGTCGGTCTGTCTGTCGGTCTGTCTGTCGGTCTGTCTGTCGGTCTGTCGGTCGGTCTGTCCGTCGGTCTGTCGGTCGGTCTGTCCGTCGGTCTGTCCGTCGGTCTGTCCGTCGGTCCGTCGGTCCGTCGGTCCGTCGGTCCGTCGGTCGGTCGGTCTGTCGGTCTGTCGGTCTGTCGGTCTGTCGGTCTGTCGGTCTGTCGGTCTGTCGGTCGGTCTGTCCGTCGGTCTGTCGGTCTGTCGGTCTGTCGGTCTGTCGGTCTGTCGGTCTGTCGGTCTGTCGGTCTGTCGGTCTGTCGGTCTGTCGGTCTGTCGGTCTGTCGGTCTGTCGGTCTGTCGGTCTGTCGGTCTGTCGGTCTGTCGGTCTGTCGGTCTGTCGGTCTGTCGGTCTGTCGGTCTGTCGGTCTGTCGGTCTGTCGGTCTGTCGGTCTGTCGGTCTGTCGGTCTGTCGGTCTGTCGGTCTGTCGGTCTGTCGGTCTGTCGGTCTGTCGGTCTGTCGGTCTGTCGGTCTGTCGGTCTGTCGGTCTGTCGGTCTGTCGGTCTGTCGGTCTGTCGGTCTGTCGGTCTGTCGGTCTGTCGGTCTGTCGGTCTGTCGGTCTGTCGGTCTGTCGGTCTGTCGGTCCGTCGGTCTGTCGGTCTGTCGGTCTGTCGGTCTGTCGGTCTGTCGGTCTGTCGGTCTGTCGGTCTGTCGGTCTGTCGGTCTGTCGGTCTGTCGGTCTGTCGGTCTGTCGGTCTGTCGGTCTGTCGGTCTGTCGGTCTGTCGGTCTGTCGGTCTGTCGGTCTGTCGGTCTGTCGGTCTGTCGGTCTGTCGGTCTGTCGGTCTGTCTGTCGGTCTGTCTGTCGGTCTGTCTGTCGGTCTGTCTGTCGGTCTGTCTGTCGGTCTGTCTGTCGGTCTGTCTGTCGGTCTGTCTGTCGGTCTGTCTGTCGGTCTGTCTGTCGGTCTGTCTGTCGGTCTGTCTGTCGGTCTGTCTGTCGGTCTGTCTGTCGGTCTGTCTGTCGGTCTGTCTGTCGGTCTGTCGGTCTGTCGGTCTGTCGGTCTGTCGGTCTGTCTGTCGGTCTGTCTGTCGGTCTGTCTGTCGGTCTGTCTGTCGGTCTGTCTGTCGGTCTGTCTGTCGGTCTGTCTGTCGGTCTGTCTGTCGGTCTGTCTGTCGGTCTGTCTGTCGGTCTGTCTGTCGGTCTGTCTGTCGGTCTGTCTGTCGGTCTGTCTGTCGGTCTGTCTGTCGGTCTGTCTGTCGGTCTGTCTGTCGGTCTGTCTGTCGGTCTGTCTGTCGGTCTGTCTGTCGGTCTGTCTGTCGGTCTGTCTGTCGGTCTGTCTGTCGGTCTGTCTGTCGGTCTGTCTGTCGGTCTGTCTGTCGATCTGTCTGTCGGTCTGTCTGTCGGTCTGTCTGGACTGATTTCAATGAAATATTCACAATATTATTACCGCGTCGAGGATGGAAAACGTTTATGATTTTACTTCCCACACCGATAAGTGAGGGGAGTATTGTGGTCGCGACGATTTTCGATTTTGAGATAACACACTTTTTGGGCGTTTCATGATGTCTACATAACGAAAATCCACGTCACTCATTTCCGTCGGTCTGTCTGTCTGTCTGTCGGTCTGTCTGTACGCGTTCTTCTGTCCTCGTAATCTCAGTAACCGCTGCATGGATTGTGATGAAATTTGGGCAGCGATATTCTGTGGGGTCGTAGTAGGTAATGTTCCTATAATTTTGGAAATCGTTATACGGGGGGCGGAGTAATCAGCAAAAACAAAAAAATTCAAATATTCCTCAAACTTCGTTTTTAGGCGTTTAGAGGTTCCTGATCATTTTCTACTTTTTCTTGGATGGGGGTGAATTTGGGGTGGTTGGGGGGTGGGAGGTTGTAAATCTCAAAAATGTGTTGTACTAATAATAGGCTATCCATTGACCTATAAGTGAAACACTTAGCGGCATAATACCCTTTTTTAGGCCCATCCGAACATTGCTTTGCCTATTCCAGAAACCAAGGGACTTAGAATTTTCTGATAAATACATAGGAATATTGCTTTAAATCGTTCTGTATTGAGTAACGTAAAAGCTATGGAATGGATTTTAATGAAACTTTGTCACAGTATTACTACCGCGGCGAGGATGGAAAACGCGTATGTTTTGGAAAAAGCGTGTCAGTGGCGGCGCAGCAAGAATAAAAAAACGAAAAAAATAAAAACGCCTCAAGCTTTGTTTTTAGGCGTATTAGGGGTTCCTGATCATTTCCTACTTTTTTAGGGTAGGGGTGAATTTGGGGTGGTGAGGAGGCGGCGGGTTGGAAAACTGAAAAGTTTGGTGTATTCATAATAGGCCGTCCATAGGCCTGTGTGTTGCATAGTCTAAATGCGCCTTTAGACTGACTACTGTTTGTAGTGATAACAGTGGAATGTCAAAAAGGAGAGCTGGCTGGTATTTAATAAAGTGACGTTAGATTCTCACCAACCTATGCAAACGATTTGCTATGCATCATGTCAAACGACTACGGGATTTAATAGAAGCGTCAATGTGGCTGCCCCACAGATCTCAGAAACATTTATCAGTTATAAGTGTTTCTGTGATCGGTGGGCTGCCCTAGCAAACTTCATATTGATGCTAGGTATACTATTACACATGCCATAGGCTAAATGGGGATTTACTATCCCCGGCGATGGTTCCTTTGGGCCTCAGCAGGAGTCCAAAAGCGCCAAAGTGTAAGTTCAGTTACGTCATTTTAGGTAGTCTGCCCTATTAATATGTTGTAATATATACCTTTTTTATTCAAAAACCCAATGGCAGACACCTATTTCGGTTCCTGATGTGTTTAAAAAATTTAAAAAGTTGAACATTTTATGAAAAGTTTCGATACCTTGACAAGGATGGAAATGATATATGTTATTCACATTATTATTATAAATGCAGTTTTTGAATGGCAAACACTTAGGTGGGTTCCAACGCACCGGCAGACGCTATAATGTCTCTGTATCGGCTAATTAAACAGCGTCAAATGTGGCTTATCTTATAAAGCATATAACAATATAATAATAATGTGAATAATATGTAGCATATTGATCCTTGCATAAGTAACGTAACTTGTCATAATATCTTCAGAATTTTGGAAGTCGCGGAAGTGAAATAGCTTCTGAAGATGCCATCCACTCGTGGTGGTGAACCGTCAAGCCTTAACGCTAAACGACGGCGGCCTAAAAGTCCAAGAACCACAAATTCGATCAACCCACCTAGGTGTCATTCAAACACTCTATTTATAATAATAATGCGAACAACATACATAATTTTCATCCTTGCCAAAATACAGTAACTTTTCATAAAAATTTCAATTATCGAATTTTTTAAAATACATTAGGAGCCCGAATAGGTGTCTGCCATTGGGTTTTTGGATAAGAAAAGGTATACCGGGTGTCCCAGAATTTCCTTGACACGTGATATTTTCGTAACGAAGAACGATTCAAGCAAGAACTGAGTGGTACTTTTGAAGGTACCGTAGGGTCTATCATACCATGCATTCAAAACATACGTTTTGTACGTCAACCCCTAAAACTCACCCCCAACTTCTTTTTTCAAATACCACCGCATAGGTTTTCCTACATAAATGATATCCCCATTTTATTTAAAATCTTGTGGTACCTTTAATCTTATATGCAAACTTATTTTTTCCGTAAAATCATAAGCATAAGACAAATGAAATGATAATTTGTGTGACCCCTGATATTTTTGTAACAAAAACGAATAAAAAGAAAAGTAAGTGGGTTTTTCAAGGGTAGTGAATGGCCTATCATTCCTTGCTTATGAACCATTTTTTTCTTACTTAAACCCTGGAATCCACCCCTAGCTTGTTCTTTCAAATTTCAATCCACAATTTTGCCTGGAAAAATGGATTCTTTACTTGAAATTAATTGTCGTAGTGCCTTACTTTTTATGCCCCTACTGCAATTTATCGTTAATTTTTTTCGTTTAATCCATGAAATTGCAACACATGTATGGAAAATATTTTTTTATTATTACGAATCAACTAATAAAAAAAAATGTGACAACAAAACTAAGTGCAAAACGTGAAAAAGTTTTATGGTTACATCGGGCCGCGCTAACCCTGTGTCCAGGGTGTGCCCCGCACACGGGCGTCAAAATTAACGATAAATTGCAGTAGGGGCATAAAAAGTAAGGCACTACGATAATTAATTACAAGTAAAGAATTCATTTTTCCAGGCAAAATTGTGGATTGAAATTTCAAAGAACTAGCTAGGGGTGGATTCCAGGGGTTTAAGTAAGAAAAAAATGATTCATAAGCAAGGAATGATAGGCCATTCACTACCCTTGAAAAACCCACTTACTTTTCTTTTTTATACGTTTTTGTTACAAAAATATCAGGCGTCAAACAAATTATCATTTGATTTGTCTTATGCTTATGGTTTTACGGAAAAAATAAGTTTGCATATAAAATTAAAGGTACCACAAGATTTTAAATAAAATTGGGATATCATTTATGTAGGAAAACCTATGCGGTGGTATTTGAAAAAAGAAGTTGGGGGTGAGTTTTAGGGGTTGACGTACAAAACGTATGTTTTGAATGCATGGTATGATAGACCCTATAGTACCTTCAAAAGTACCACTCAGTTTTTGCTTGAACCGTTTTTCGTTACGAAAATATCACGTGTCAAGGAAATTCTGGGACACCCGGTATACATACTACAACATATCAAACCGGCAGACTAACTAAGATCACCTTTTAGAAGCTACTTTTGGCGCTGTTTAATTAGCTGACCGAGAGACATTATAGCGTCTGCCAGTATGTTGGAACCCACCTAGGTGTCTGCTATTCAAAAACTACATTTATAATGTGAATAACATATATAGTTTTCATCCTTGCTAAAATACCGTAATGTTTCATAGATTTTTTAACTTTTGAAAACTTTTAAAACACAATAGGAACCGGAATAGATGTCAGTCTTTGGGTTTTTGTATAAGAAAAGGTTTACACTACAACATATTAAAAAAACCGACTTGCTAAAATGACGTAAAAGAACTTACTTTTTGGCGCTTTTGGACTCCCGCTCACGCCCAAAGGAGTTGTCGCTAGTGTAACGAATCCCCATTTCGCATATGCCATAGTATGTAATAGCATCAATATGAAGTTTTCTAAATTATAGTAGGTCTGCCGATCGATGGCTCTAAGTCTACGCGACGCCATTGACTCCGCCTGTGGTTGCGTACGTACAATTTTGTCTGTGTGATGACTGGCTTCCATTTCACCTTTTCATCACGTGATATACTTAGGGATAGACCTTTTTAACGACACAGATACGCAGCGGTCTTGTTTTGATGTTAGTCGCCTTTGTACGAAGCCGGGAACGACTTTGCGCAGTTTTGCCGCAGCGACAAACGCGTTGCCGTCATACCCTTATCTGTTATAATCGATCCCATGAGGGAGTCGATCCGGCAAGACGCTCCCTGGTGCAGCATAAGACTGAATGATCAAACGAACTAACCTGTAAGTGATGTTCTCGTCCAAAGATGATTACGTATGTAGTACCCCATCTCCCCGCATGATGTCGCCACAAATTTTAAAGCTAAGCCTGCTCCTCTCTGCACCTATGCCCCATGACCACAGCGTCACAAACGTCATTTCTTTAAAGCAGCATTTATCGCAACCCATCGAGGTAGAATCCCAAGGAGACGCTATAAGGTTCAATTTCGCATAACAAAAACGGTAGCAGGAGGCGTGGCTAAATGTGGTAACAATATGGACGCCTCGCCAGAGCCGGATTACTTTCTTATGTAAATAATTTTGAAAATCCATTACAATGATGATTTAAATATGAAGTATTGGGTTGATTTTTCAATCTAATGCGAAATTCATAGTTAAGTAAAAAAAAACGGGCTTTGTAGAGACGACATTCATCATCAATTGAATAATACAACTGTAATATTGAGATAAAGATTACAAATGCGGTCCTATACATTGTTATTATTTTGCATACATATCTATGAAATGTAATTCCTGTCGATTTCTTCTTATCCATGCCATTTCTGCTAGAGCAACTACGATAAGCACATGAAACCATTATTTCCTTTATGGATTCACTAGAACATCACTTAAAAATAACTAAAAATCTCGGTAAAAACACTCAAAAAAAGCAAACACGAAATTGTCAAAGAAACGTCAGCTGTTTGACATAAGTGTCGAATTAATATGGCCAACCTGCACCTGCTTTCAGCCACGTTATAACGCCTCCTTGGGATTCTACCTCGATGATCGCAACCAGATGATCACGAAATGGAGGGAAAAATGAATAAAAGGGAGGGCGTGATCATCTTCGGACGAGACGCTTCGTATAATTATGATCGAACATCACTTACAGGTAAGTTCGTTTGATCATTCAATTATACTGCACGTTTTGTCCTCAATGATCATGTATGTAGATGTTTAAAGAGGTTGCGATACTTCCATTCTTGATTCATATAATATACAAATATCATGAAAGTAAGCAATTTATAGTACCAACGTTGAATACTAAACAGGGTCTAATACACCCTGCGCAACACAGTTCCTATTGTATTGAGGCTGACTATAAAGCTTTAAGAAACTGCCAGATTCTTATGACCACCTTGCTGTGGTTCTAACAATGTCTATCGACACCCCCGCTAGCCGCAAAGGTACTATGGCCGAAAAGGCATTAGTATCAATATCCCTATCAGTAAGAGTGGTCTTTATCCACCAGCTTTACTTCCTGGTGAGGTTTTTCGACCGAGATAATAGTTTTGTACAAAAATCTTGCAACTGACGAGATTATCGTTTTCTTTGAATAGATTGCTAATCAGAAACTACATATACTGTCCGGTTTTCTTGAAATCTTGGCAAAATTTAGGCTGGTCGTTTAACCCTGTTAGTAGTTTTAAGTCTGTTCAAAATTAAAATCTCTCCCCTCATCAGCTTCATATACATTATGATTCCAATGGAGCCAAAGTCTGAAGCTCTATGGGCTGAAATCATTACCAATAATGTGACTAACTTGGATAACAAAGCCTGCAAAGACAGGGTGTCATTTGGCATGAACTGTTCTAGATTTCCCAGAACTGGCGCAGGCTTGCCAAGTAGTAGTATATTTAAGATTTAGTGGGGGCAACCTTTGTCCCCTTTAAGAAACCTCATTCGAAAGTCATTACCTACCGTAGGAGACAACAGTAGTGACAAGCAAGGCAGATCCTACTGAATTGACTGTACCAGAAGATTTCTGAAAGGAACTGTAGTTGATATCCTCAATAATGGGATTCAGCTTGGATGTGTTGCAGAATTCCACCATAACTGACACTCTGATTGAACTGAATGAGTGTAAAAGCAATCCAAATTTAGAAGGAGGTTTCTGGTATTTGTGCTCTTAACCTGAATAGTTGATCCAAACAACTCCGCCCACCAGGCTGAGTTTCTTCTATAGATAATATAGCTCCCGGTTAAGAGGCAATAACATGTTTCCCTTAGGGTGCAGAATTAACGGAGTAATCTCAATCAATTCTCTCTTTCCCATGACACGTACCTGTTACATTTTGCATTAATCCGGAATGCAAAGAGGTTAATACTGGAATGCCAAAGCTTTAGTAATATGCAGCACTCAACTCATATTGTTTCAATCGCTAGTCTGCTCGACTCAGAGTCTGCCTCAACATTTCAAACCCAAAATGCAGAAATAAGTCAAGCTAATTTATACCGTGAGCTACATCTTGCCCTCCTAAAATATACTCTGACCACTGCCTAAATTATATATAGTCTGGAAGAGGCACAACCACATCATAGTTTACAATGAGCTGTAATGTCATATGTCTACCATACTAAAATCTGTTTATGTCAGCCATAAGCCGGGCAGGCAAAAAAATATAGTCCCCACTGCCATAGCAAACTCTTGTACAGTACAACAGCGGACTGATGACAAAAAGTGATGTTTCTTTATAACTCTTTCTTGTCTATCTGGTGCTGATTATATGTCTAATTGAAAAACTAATATATATGCAACTTGTTGATAAGATCAGCTTACTCTTTGTGTAATTACCTACTAATAAAGCATGTTAATAACTTGTCAGTCTCTGAAATCTTTTCCTGGCACAATTCTCTAGACTGATCTACCAACAATATGTCATCCAGGTAAATGTACAGAGAGAAACGCTTGTGCTCTTGGATGATCCATTACCAGCTTCATTACTTTAGTATACACATAATATATGGGCTAGTAGCCAAATCAAAAAAATACATTGTATACAGGTATGTACACCTTCCCTTCCAAACAAAATCTTAGGTACTGCCTAGACTCTGGGTGTACCCCCTAATAAGTAAATAAGCATTCTTAATGACTATCATTGCCACGAAACATTTATGTGGTAAAAGCCCACAAGCAGTCTGCCTATCAGCTAACTTGAAATCCATTAACCTTTTTCAAATTAATATTAATCCCTAAAAATCACCTAGATTTAGGCACTGTCATTCAATTGGACACAAACTGGCCCTCACAGGGCTTACAAGGTTCGATAGCACCTATTTGAAGTAATCGATTTCTATATCGATGAAGTGTCATTCTGAAGCTGACCAATTAGATGCTGTGGGAGGTCTGCTTTTGGCAATACTGTCTAGAACAGGAATTTTATAACCTTGTATCCAGGATAGAGCTACTTCACTGTGAATTATATTTATCCAACTGTTAACAGAGTTAGAGATTCGAGCCCCATAACCTACCTCATTTATAACCTGCCCCCCCCCCTTCTTTTGAGGGTGACCCTGAAGCGATCACAGTTCTGGGTTTGTTCCAGCTATGGTGAGAAGTCTGGGTTTGTTAGCCTTCAACTCGATCAGACAAGATGCCCAAAAGATTCGCCTTTAAATTCACACTGATTATGTTTTGCCTAAATTCAGATTCCTGATAATGGGCATCTACTAGCATCCATGTAGCAATTCAAGCAGTTCTAGATGTAAACTATCTTCCTCTTCCTATCTTTGATTAGAAAATTTTTGGCCTTGCCTATCATTGATTTGTACTGTACGGTAAAGAACAAAAACTGCCACCTCGAAGACTACGCCGATTACGAGGTAATGGCAGCGACAATAATTGTGAGCACAAAACATTATAACACGTCCATAGATAAAAGATTTTTAGGTGGGATCACGTCTAGTTCACAAAGTCTACTTGTTTTCTGCTCTGCTATATGCCTTTGTTTGTAACGGTCTGTGGCTCTATGACACTTGTGAAGTGTGTGACAAGTGACAGGTCACGCCTACTTGTTCTATGCTCTGTCGTGTTGATAATGTGAAGTATGACAATTGACATTTCATGTGACAATTTGTTCTATGCTGTCATCTGTGGTGACAATTGACAGTTCTATCTGACAAAAGAGGAAGAACTACATTCTATCTTCAAATTTCTTCCATTTTTATCTGTGATTTTTATAGCCCATGCCCAGAACACTACTCACAGTACTCACGGACCTTATGGTTTCTGCTAACAGCACCTAATCTCTCACTCCATTTCAAAAGCTGAGACTGAGTCATTCACTGCTACCTTGACTTCTTTATTAGTTCAGACTGAATGGTGCTTGCTAAGTCTGGATGTCATATTGGAGCATCATCTGATCCCCAGATGTTTGGCAATCATATCCCTTGAAGTTAGAGCTACCTGAAGTGTATCAGTGTGCTCTTAAGCACCAACAGAAGTGTTCTCTAAAAATAGATGGAAATTATATTTCGTGCAGAGCACCCAGTCACAGGAAAGTCTGCCATAGAGCAATGCTCCCTCATCTCCTGTGTAGTTGTAATGTCTGTGTGCACAATACATAAAAGGATAAGATGGATTTTTCATATTATTTCCACAGCAGCAAGTATAAAATACCTCCACAGGAGGATGTAACATATAAGCCTCCACAGGAGAATGTAATGCTTAGCCTCCACCGGAGGGTGTAACACATAAAACATGTACGCCTCCACAGGAGAATGTCTCGATTAGCCTCCACAGGAGGGTGTAACAAATAAAATATGTAAGCCTCCACGGGAGAGTGTAACACGTAAGCCTCTACAGGAGAGTGTAACGCATAAAACACATAAGCGTCCACAGGAGGGTCTAACATGGAACAGAAGCCTCCACCTACAATTGGCAGCTGCACAGGAGAGTCGTTACCTTCACAGGAGGGTTTTTGTTGCCTCCACAGGAGGGCTTTCTGCCTTCACAGAAGGGCTTTATGCCTCCACAGGAGGGATTTTTCTTCTTTTTATTTATTTAGCATATGGTTATATAGCACATACGAAAAGAGGTCATAAAAAAGTATCTTCTTCTATCCTATCTTCACAGAAGGGCATTATTGCCTCCACAGGAGGGCTTTTGTCTTCACAGGAGGGCTTTTCCTTCTTCTTCTATCCTGCCTCCACACGAGGACTTTTGCATTCGCAGAAGGACTTCATGCCTCCACAGGAGGGCTTTGGGAAATCTCTCGACAGGAGAAATTCCGCAGTGATTGGTGGTCCCATAATCTACTGGTATAAAAAAATGATTGTTCCACAGGAATATCGTCGTCCACTCCTTCGTTGCTATCATAATATCCGTGGCTCGTCCATAGCGGTTTATCCATCGAGGTAGAATCCCATGGACGCGCGATAACGTGAATGAAAGCAGGTGCAAGTCGGCCATATTGATTCGACACTTATGTCAAACAGATGACGTTTCTTTGACAATTTCATGTTTGCTTTTTTGAGTGTTTTTACCATCGAGGTAGAATGAAGGAAATAATGGTTTCATGTGCTTATCGTAGTTGCTCTAGCAGACATGGCATGGATAAGAAGAAATCGGCAGGAATTACATTTCATAGGTGTATGTATGCAAAAAACTAACAATGTACAGGACCGCATTTGTAATCTTTATCTCAATAAAGTGTAACGTATCGCAGCAATAATACAGTTGTATTATTCAGTTGATGATGAATGTCGTCTCTACAAAGCCTGTTTTTTTCATATACTTAATTATGAATTTCGCATTAGATTGAAAAATCAACCCAATACTTCATATTTAAATCATCGTTGTAATGAATTTTCAAAATTATTTACATAAGAAAATGATCCGGCTCTGGCGAGGCGTCCATATTGTTACCACACTTGGCCACGCCTCCTGCTACCGTTTTTGTTATGCGAAATTGAACCTTATAGCGTCTCCTTGGGATTCTACCTCGATGGTTTTTACAGAGATTTTTAGTTATTTCTTATTTCTAAGTGATATTCTAGTTAATTCATAAAGGAAATAATTGTTTCATGTGCTTATCGTAGTTGCTCTAGCAGAGATGGCATGGATAAGAAGAAATCGACATGAATTACATTTCATAGGTATGTATGCAAAAAATAATAATGTACAGGACCGCATTTGTAATCTTTATCTCAATAAAGTTTAACGTAGTGCAGCAATAATACAGTTGTATTATTCAATTGATAATGAATGCCGTCTCTACAAAGCCTGTTTTTTTTTTCATATACTTAACTATGAATTTCGCATTAGATTGAAAAATCAACCCAATACTTCATATTTAAATCATCATTGTAATGAATTTTCAAAATTATTTACATAAGAAAATAATCCGGCTCTGGCGAGGCGTCCATATTGTTACCACACTTAGCCACGCCTCCTGCTACCGTTTTTGCTATGCGAAATTGAGCCTTATAGCGTCTCCTTGGGATTCTACCTCGATAGGTTAATCACTTAAGCGGCCATTTTGCCGCTTGTTTCCACCCTTCCTTCTGCAGTTTATTCACGTTTCAGCGTAAATATCGCGTTTCATCCTCACTTGAGCTATTCGTATCTGAGGATCCAGATATTCGTTATTGTTTTTCTATCGTAAATCGATGTCGGCCCAGAAAATAACTTGAAACCTAAAATAAAAACACTGGAACGCAAATACGCGTGTGGCTTCACATGCACAAATATGATTGATGACGTTTGTGACGCTGTGGTCATGGAGCATAGGTGCAGAAAGAAGCAGAGAGCCGTCAGGCTTAGCTTTAAAATTTGTGGCGACATCATGCGGGAAGTTGGGGTACTACATACGTCATCATTGCAGTATAATAGCGTTATATTCACGTATAGTCTTGTAGGTTAGTATTGATTAAAGATTCCACAGTAGTAACTAAAGTCGAAACAATTATTACTTATCGATTTTCATAAAAATAGTTTCCATTTGGGGACGTTTGCCTTATAGCAATGTTAGCTTTATTACCGTTTATCGAGGTGTTAGGTCATTCAGTCGTCTGTGCGTGTTGTCTAACGTCTTTGGGCGGGCTATTCTTTTGTGTACTGGCTTTCGCGCCGACCGTTCGCCCGTCAACTAAGCGCCGGTGCACACTTGCGGCTATTTATCGTCCGGCGTCGTTGCGGTGCCATTGCGGCACATTGCGAGTTTAGCTGCACACGACCTGCAGCTTTGTAACGGCACCACATGAATCCGTGCCGCTTGAGACCTCAACGTGGAAGTACAGGGTGTCCCATTTTGGGCACTTTTACGGGGCATCTCGGTTATTTTTGAAGATAGAGAGTTTCGGTTTTCGCGACAGTGTGCTACCTTTTTTGTGAAACTAGAGATGCCGTCAACAAAATCATCATGGCCCTCTTGGTTTTTGAGATACAGGGTGAAATCGAAAATTATCGATTTTGGGACCACCCTCGTATCTCGGTTGTCTTTTATCTTATCAAAAACTTTTAAATAGCCTTATAGATTTTTTTCTGTAGAATCCAGTGGTGTAGCTTGATTTTTTCTTGCTCTGACCGTTTTTCAGTTATGAAGTAAACATATATTTTTTAAATGGAACACCCTGTATATTATTTTTGAAGTCAATCGAAAATAATTCAAGCTTTTCAAAAATATATATTAGTTATTTTGAAAATTACGCTTAAAATTTGATTTTTTCATTTTTTACTTTATTTGTAGCAGTAGGCCATGACTAATCTATATAAAAACAATATCCAAGTGAACAATTATTAAGATACAAGATACTCAATACTTTTAGACTGAATTATTTAATTGTATTTTATACGCTATTACGCTATATAACTATATTTATTTTTAGACGAGCAAATATATCTGGAAACGGTTGCTGTGTCTCTTGGTATCTAAGCTGCCCTTATTATAGAAAATTGGCAATAACTAAAATAAAAACACAGAAAGAACAAAGCGATATTTAATAAAAATATAAATTAAAACTGACAGTCTCGCAAATCTTTTACAGATTTGCTTTTTTGTTTTTAATAGATGAGTCATAACCCACTATCTACTCAACACTATAATAACACAATCATCACTTTAATGACACATTATTATTTAAAAAAAGGTATTTTGATTCTGTTTTTGCGAATTTGAGTAAGAAGGCCAGTTAAATAAAAAGCTTTATGTCATTCCCCCACCACTACATCTTACAAGATAGAGCAAAAAGCGATTAACAAAAAAAATCGACAATTGTTCAGTCTACATGACGGTAGAATTTATAGTATACCTTTATTTGCATAATTTTTGAGAAAAAGCCGTTTTTCTGATTGACCGTAACAGTTACGCCCCCTAGCGGCTACTTGCGGAACTTGAAAATAATTTCCAGCGATTTCTCTTAGCCGATTTACCTAATAATATTTTTTGCTCCAAGTTATACGATTAATGGTTACCGAGATATTGCCGCCGGCGTCCATTCTTATTAGGTCACCCTGTACATAGAAGGAAGCGTGCGATTTTTGCTTACCTAGTGTGCAAACATTTTATTTTGAAAAGTAACTGAAGATACTGGGTACACCCGTTTATGGAGCTGAGGCTTACTAGAGGTAGATTTGTTACATCCTTTTCGGATTCAAGCACATCCCGATACATTTTTTAATTGCTTTCGAATGAGCATTTCTCATTTGATGGACTTTCAGTGAAAATTTCGTGTAAGATACGATCCCAGGATTCCTTTCGTCAAAGGCCTCCGAGAAAGTTTCGCAAATCTTGATCCATGCACTCCTCTTTTTTACACGGTCGTGGTACATTTCGTAGGCAATATTCCACATTTCTGGATAATTTTTAATACTGTCTATAAACAATTCTACATCCAGATTGTCTTCACAGGCCATCGTGTAGTACTGTAGACCCGGAGATGCGATTGCAGTGCCGCTGCGATTCCAAGGATATCGACGGCTCGAAGCAGTCGCACCGCGACCGTACGGTACCGCAGCGGCGCCGGATACCAATGTGCATCTTTCAATCTATCGCTTAGTACTTCAGACCGCAATCGCAATTCCGGTGCCGTTGCGGCGCCGGACGGTAAACAGCCACAAGTTTGCACCGGCGCTTAACCTATCACGCTATCACGCTAAAGCCGCTGTTGGGTGATAGTGGCACCGGCGGCCATATTGCATGGAGATGTCGGTGAGGACGGACAGTTGATAGGGTTGATCACTTGATCAGCTTTACGGAGCGGAGGTATTTGCGTGCTCAATTGTATTGCTTTTCGATGTAATCCGGGATAGAATATAGTTTAAGTACAAACTGATTTATTGAATAGAAACCGTGGACTGTTAAAATGTAATGTGTAAATGTATAACTGGAGTAAAGATGTGGCCATGCATTTGATTTGCTTATTTAAGACTCGATTATTCTTAGCTGTCGCCTACAACAAGTACAGTGTGATGTGGTGGAAGTCTTAGCACGAGACATCTCACATGTAGAATGCAGGTAAGTTAAAGCACTTCCAGGTAGAAACAACTCAAGCAATTATGATGTTATAGAACAAAGAATATAAGCAAAATATTGTTATACTTTTGACAGTACATACTGAGAAATTTGATCCAACCCCAACCGCTTTGACAGACGCAAATACAAAAAGCTGAATATGTCTTCACTTAAACATGAATGAGAAATGCAAGTCCATGCAGAAGTAACGAAGCTACGATGTATTTCTAAAATGATCGCCGCCGCTGTATGTTTACATGTAAATAAGACGTCGGCGCACACCGAGAAGTGTAAAAAATTTCCAACGTACCGACATGCTCGAGATTTATGCCCAATATTTCGTGAATTATGGCCAGACCGTAGTCACGCCCGCTCTGTGTGCAACGAATTCCACGTTACATTTTGAAAGCTCAACGGGCGAAACGAAGAGGAGTGCAAAAAGTACATGTAAAATCGGTTCAGTTTACGAATTTCGAAAGGTTTTTTTTGAAAGTAGAAGCTGAGGATGTCTAATATGGATGAAAAAATACTTAAAAACACACCAAAATGTGTCTTCTGAGGCTTTCACTAATATGTAGGTACTTACTTTTGCATTATGCATTTGCAAGTTTTTCAATTGGCCACAGTAAAACATTTGGAAATTTCATTTGGAATATTTATAACCAGCCCAGAATTTAAGGTGATTCGGAATAATGCTACTTTCGTATAAAGGTATGTATCAAAGAAGCCACCAGGAATATCTGGAAAGGTAGTGATGTCAGGTTCATTCTTATTCAGGGCAAAGAAAACTTTTTATGGATATAAATAAATGAAGTAAAGTTGATTGACTCAGTACACCCCACACATCACGGTGATCATCATCATAATCACAATGTCTTAACAGACATGTTGTGAACTGGTAAAATGCGTTAAGTCGTTGCTAGAGTACTGGCGACACGAATATTATCAATAGTGGAACAGCAGCTCGGTATGTCGGAGTCGGGGCTGCACTTTTTTGCTTTTTTTATATAATAATAATAAACTAAAGAAGTGAATAATAATAGAAATTTCAAACAATCAACGGCGGCCTAGGGTACGTCGATTAAACTCACCTGCACCCCAAAACCAAACACAACAACCAATAGTAGACAGACCAACTGCGGATGTTTTGCCAGTACAGCCGGCAACCACCAAAGCTGGTAAACCAAACAGCGCTTACAGTGGACATACTGAGATGAACAGATCTGTAATGCACTGTTACTATACAGCCACAAAACTTGACACCATCTCTACAGATGTGAGCTGTACAGGCTGTTTACAGCACCATACCTACAACTCTCAACACGTGTAACCGAACAAAGACTTATTCATCAAAAACGAGTCATAACAAAAAACCAACCGTCTTACCCCGCAAGAACTACAAGCTATAGAGAGCCTTGTATCCAATGAAATAGATACTGTCACACCAAATGATTCGTTAATCGATGAATCAATCACAGAAAGACAAAACAATCGTACCCGAAGTAACCAGACTCCAAACATAGACACAACCAATAACACCATCATACACTTAGATGTGGATTCAGAACATGAGCACACACTAGGTACACCAGACCAGACATCCATTAGCTTACCTTCCACACCCACACAGAGCCAAAACGTTACGCCATCACCTTCCATCACACAATCTACAGAACAAGTGATGAACACACAATATAACAAATGGTGTGGCACAAATCCTGCACTGCGAGATCCCTTGCCTAGAATATTTTTTAAAAATAACACTCGACAAATATTACAGACAATAAATTCCAACATAATACCACAATTCTTTACAAAGGACGGTAACCTAGAAAACATCCATACTGTTATATATGCTGCTGCAGCAACCACCCTCATAGTTAACGGCAAAGAACTTCCGGAACGATCTAAAGAAGAAAATTAGCACTATCAGAAGTGATCTGGCACACGTCACTCAATACATCTACAATAACAACCTCTCGAAACACATACAAACAACAATAAATAGACTCAAAAAATCTAGATCACCACAACAAATAATATCCGAAATATATGACACGCTTAAACAGAAACTTGCAGTCTATGCAGCTAGACTCCGCAGATATAATGAGCCCAACGACAGAAAGGATGCTAATAACCTTTTTCAGAAAAGTGAAAGGCAGTTTTACCAAAAGATCACATCAAATAATCAGATAACAACAATAGAACTTCCAAGTAGACAAGAGCTAACGGAATTCTGGGGAAGCTTATGGTCAGAGCCCAAAACCCATAATGAAAACGCTCCATGGATTAGACGAGACAGGAAAAACAACAACGCATGCCGGAACAGGGAGACGTAATTCTTACACCACAGGAAATAGCGGAAATGCCCGGGCGTAGACAACGTGCAAAATTTCTGGTACAAGTAATTCAGTGCAACATATGAAATGCTCACAGACCAGATCAATAAAGCCATACTCCAACCCAACAGGCTACCCAAATTCCTCACACAAGGAGTAACATATATAAAACCAAAAAACGCAGACACCAAGAACCCTGCCAATTACCGCAAGATCACTTGTCTCCCCAACTTGTACTAGATCATCACCGCAACAATAGGCAAAAGGATTGAACAACACCTTACTCAAAACAACATGTTGACCAAAGAACAGAAAGGATGTAGAAAATAAAGCCAAGGTTTCAAAGAACAACTGTTTCATCGATTATAAAAAAGCTTTTGACTCTATACCCCATAGCTGGTTAAAGAAACCGCTTTAAATATATAAAATTAATCCAACCCTTCGTCAGTTTCTTACAAGAACCATGGAGACATGGAGAACCAATATACATCTTAAAACTCAGGATGGCCATATCCAAACGGAAGTGCTACACATACGACGCGGTATCTTCCAGGGTGATTCTCTTAGTTCACTGTGGTTGTGCCTTTGTTTAAATCCACTCTCTAACGCACTTATGGCTTCAACATCAGACACCACAAAGTCAATAAACACAGGATCAATCATCTTCTCTACATGGATGATATAAAACTACATGCCGCCACTGAAGTGCAACTGAGAGAATTACTAAGAATAAAAGACGTGTGTACATCAGACGTCAGGATGGAGTTCAGAATGAGCAAATGCAAGGTGCTCCACATCAATAAAGGCCAATGGAAGAACCATACCGAACAGGAAATCATTGCTACCATTACTTATCTAGATATATCAAGATCGATGGAGTTGCCGGACTACAGACGCCGTGCTCCGTATGGTCGAAGCATCTACCTGTGCCGAACGTACATCGGCAAAGTGCAATCTATGACAGAATCTGTGAAGTCAACAATATTTTCGCGGCCTTTTCCGACACTCCACTTTGCGTAGCTTATTCGTGTATTTGTTAGATTTGCCAGAAAACGACGATGCGTCGAGAACTTATTTGGGTTATATTTGCTCAAATTGGACAACTTGTCGGTTATTAGTCACATATCAAAATACTCAAATAAGATGAATATTTTTGCCGACGATACGAACTGACAACGGTGGAAGGCATATTTTGTGATATTTGCGCGAATACATTATGTTAGGGAAAATACTACGATGCCGTTACACGAATAAGCTCGCCAAATGGAGCGCCAATATTTTATTCGAGCTAATACACTTATAAAGCTTACATAGGTCATAACTGAACACAAGTGAAGATCTTCCATTATACCAAATAACTAGGTAAAATTCGAGAGTTGTTTCACTGGACTAATTATAGACTGGATCCGGCCGGCGTTAGATATGCCCAAGAATCTGGGTAGAATATTTAGGAAAAAAGTCTAGTCAATGAGTAAAGCACGCCTACGCCAAACACTCTACGAGTCAAATATTTTCAAGCAACAGCTATCCGTGAACATAATTGTTGAAAATGGATATTACATAAACCTTTCATTTATTAGTTAAACTAAACTATATTATATAACCCACCAATATTATATTGTGTATAGACGTGATCGTGTGAGTGCCACGAAAAAAGATGGTGGTGGTGTGTTGATTGCCGTTAAAGAAAGAATCAGCTCTGAGAGGCATACTCTACTAGAATCAGGCGCTGAAGACTTGTGGGTGTCTATCAGGAGTAATAGCGGTGAGAAACTGATGATGTGTGTTATATATCTTCCTCCAAGAGACCAAGACGCATACAAGCACTTTGTTGAAAGCTTAAATAACAACGAAAACACATATAGATCAAATTCTGTGATAGTACTAGGAGATTTCAATCTTTCAAGTGTTATTTGGAAACCGTTAGATGGTGAAAATTTTTTGGAACCATCACAAACTGACCAACTATACTCGAGTCTGATTGATAACTTGTCTTATTTAGAGTTGATGCAATTTAATCATATAAAGAATCAAAATAGGCGAATTTTGGATTTAGTTTTATGTAATCGTAGTAATAGTGTCAAGAACGTAACTCATTCTACAGATCCCATGGTTCCAGAAAACAATCATCACCCTTCAGTAGAGTTCACTTATGAATTTTTCAATGTTACTCCTTTACCCAAAACAAATTTGGTGGTTTATAATTTTCTAAAAGCAAACTATGCGGATGTCAATGATATGCTATCGAATATCAACTGGGGCGAACTTTTTCAGCAACATACGGATGTCAATAAAATGGTAGAAATATTTACAAATAAGCTTAATGATATAATCGAAGCATGTGTACCAGTATTCAAAATTGGACGCAATTATCCTGTCTTTTTTAAGCAAGGAACTATAAAAATCATAGAACGGAAAAGAATGTATCACAAGAGATTTAAGTTATACAATGATCAATGGGCCTATGCTAAATATTCTGAATTGAGGAGGAAATCCAAACAATTAATTGCAAAAGATTTTCAAAATTATGTAAATAATGTTGAAAATGAGATACAGGCAAATTCTAAGAAATTTTGGAAATTCATAGCAAACAGCAAAAAATCAGATACAGCCATTCCTCATGAAATAACATACAACGATCATAGTACCAGTGAGCCTGCTGAGGTATGCGATTTATTTGCTGACTACTTTAGCAGCGTTTTCTCCACAAACATAGTTGTTGAGAATCCCGTGGAAAAAGAAGTACCCAAAGGGCTTAGAACAGTTCAAGAAAAGGAGGTTCTTGAAATTATTAACTCTTTAGATATAAATAAATCTGCAGGAACAGACAATATACCACCGATATTTATTAAAAAATGTAAAATGAATTTATATAAGCCACTCACAGCGATTTTTAACACTTCTTTAGAACAAAACACATTTCCCGATGCCTGGAAGAAATCTTCCGTTACGCCTTTACACAAAAGTGGAAACAGGCACATGGCAAACAATTATCGGCCTATTAGCAAACTTTGTATATTTTCAAAAATATTCGAAAAACTAGTTTATAACGAAATACTATTCCATGTAAAAAACATAATCATTGAGCAACAGCATGGATTTCTTCCGAAAAGGGGCGTGGACAGTAACTTGCTTTGCTTTTCTGATTTTGTTTCCGACGCCTTAGACAAAAACATTCAAGTCGATGCTATTTACACTGATTTCAGCAAGGCTTTTGATAGAGTCAACCATAACTTATTGTTGTTAAAACTTGCCGGGGTTGGTGTACGTAAATCTCTTGTGAAATGGGTTTCCTCATACTTGCACAACAGACAATTCCATGTATATATAAATGGCCATAAGTCGAGGTTGGTTACTCCTTTTTCGGGGGTTCCGCAAGGTAGTCATCTAGGTCCACTGTTTTTCATTATATATATAAATGATATAGTAGAATGTTTCAATCACTGCCAGTTTCTCCTTTATGCGGACGATCTTAAAATCTTAAAATTTACAAAGCAATTCAAAATATAGACGACTGCAAGAACATACAATCTGACATTAATAGACTTTCTGACTATTGTAAAACAAATGATTTGCCACTCAATATCCAAAAATGTTTTTCAATTACTTTTACAAAAAAGAAAAATGTTCTGCAGCTTACATACCAAATAGATAATACCAATTTAAATTGTGTAACTGAAATCCGGGACCTAGGTGTTACAATGGATGAGAAATGGAGTTTTAATAGTCATGTAAACAAAATAATTAATAATTCAAATAAAATGCTTGGTTTTATCAGAAGGTATTCCAGGCACTTTAATAACCCCTCGACGCTTTTGACCCTTTATTATTCTTTCATTCACAGCAATCTCTCGTTCGCATCCATTATTTGGAGTCCGCAATACCATGTCCACATAAAGAGGATTGAATCCATACAACATAAGTTCTTGAAAGTTCTTGCTTATAAGGCAGGTATTGCAATCAGTGATCACGATTATGCCCCCATAATGACACATTTTAATATTCTACCTCTGGAAAAAAGAAGGGTAATATCTGATTTGTGTTACCTTCATAAAATATTTAATAATCATGTCGACTGTCCGTACTTGCTTTCAAAAATTAACATAAATGTACCGTTAAGGGTGAATCCCAGACATTGTATATATTTTAACATTCCATTTTGCAGAACAAATATAGGCTTAAATTCCCCATTACTTAGGATGCAAAGAAACTTGAATACATACGGCAGATACGCTGATATTTTTGCAAATCAGCTGTTAACATTCAAGTTACGTATAAAAAACGCAATGTTAGCTACTGAATCCGCAAGGAACTGATTTACCGGTTTATTATACTATATATTATGCTACCATAGGAATAAAGAGTGCAGGTTTTCAGATTATAAGTTTTTAATTAGTATTAGTTTCTTAATATAAAATATAAATATATTTGTAACTTAGATTATAAATTAATATGTGGATGTCCTTTTGGAGATTTTCTCTGTTGATGTCCCTAATTGTAATAAATAAATAAATAAATAAATCCTACAAAAACGTGTGGAATTTTTAGAGCCCAACATGGCATATGATGTAGTCTATTTTTGGTATTTTAAAGGTAAGCAAACATCCCCCTCTTTTCGAGTAAAGTAAAAATATTCTTGTAGCTATCCCTTCATACCTTCTTTGAAACAAGTAACTTTTCTGAATAAGTGCAGCATTCCACAGGTGCAAGAGACTTCTTGAAGGTATAAAAGCAATATTATAGGAAGATATATGATGGCAGGAAGACATAATTAGTTTCGCTTCGTCGCTATATTTACTGTATACGTAAATTGCCCGGCATGGCGATTTTCTTATCTGTATAGACGTAGAAGGAAAATGTTACTTAATTAGCCAGAAAAATCATTTAGAATGCATCAGCTTGAAAGGAAATCTAAGAGGAACTGATATTGGTACTTATAGGCTTTTTTCTTGGTTTTTGCTTTCTCCGATTCTACGTAAATGAAATAGAATTAACTATTCTTTGAAACGTTTCATCAGGGGTCCTAGACTTTATCAGTCATATATGTTTTTTAAAAACTAAATAAAACCCCACCCCTCCAGTGTCTACGTTTCTTACTATTTATAATTTCTTTTGTCCAGTATTCTTAACCATAAGAGATGTAATCGTTTTAAAGGTTTAATGAACATATATATTTAAGTGGTGATGTTAGTAATTACCTTGGGCAAAAGTCTTATTTTCATTCAAACACCGATTAGTCCATAGCAGGAAATATATGTATGTAAAATTGAGTAACCAGCCATGTTTTGTGTTTTTTGTTTTCTTCATCGTAACCGTTACACAAATACCTGATGTAAGTGGATTACAAAATGTTTTATTGTTATTGATTATGTCCATGGTGATGTATATGTTTGTTTTATTGTTATGTATATTGGAAAATAAAACAGATAGGTAGGAGTGGTAGAAGCTTTAATTGTTTATGAAATTTTATGGATTAGAGATTACTAGTCTCCTGGTATTTTAAGGATTAAGATGCAATGAGGGGGTTATTGGTGAGAATTTAGTAAATTGTTATAAAGTGTGTTAAGATTCTTAATATATGTTCTGTCATTTAATGTTTATTTTTTCTTCTTAAGATAAATAATAATTAGAGGATAAACGACTTACCTGTAAGGAAGTTCAATCCTATCTATCTCATATGCTTCGTTTATGGCGCATTTTTTACAGAAGAAAGTGGTTCCACCTCCCCACTATCCCCTGCGTCCCTCCGTGCTTAAATCATCATGTTTCTACTCAAACCGTACACTTTAAGCTTGGGAAGTGCGGGTGTGATCTCCTTGGACGGGGATCTCTCATATAATTGAAAATTGAATGTCCTTACGGGTAAGTCGTTCAGCCTCAAATTATATTTCGAGAGCCCCGTCCTGGATATCGCCCTGTAGATGTTTGAAGATGGTTTCACGATCTGAGTATAATGAAGAAACTCAACAAAAAGGAGGAAAACAAGTCTGGGCTTTATTAACCTTATAGGTTCTTATTTGAAATTCAACAATTTTTTATTTTATTTTTATTAATGTATATATGTATGTAATGTGTAAAAGTTTAGTTATGTACCACAATTCATTATCCATTTTTTATTATCAGCGATTTTGCAAAATTGAAATCGTCAGATATATGCGTCTGTTATAAAATGTAACAAAAACCTTCGACCTATCACTCCACCTGCGGTATGTCTAATGGTTCCAATGTTTAAGCCTCCCCTAAATGCCAAGGAGGTGTAGGCATGCCCAACTGCCCAATGCTCTGTGCTTTAAATATATATGTGTCCCAACTCCCAGCATTAAACCTTTTTGGGTACAGTTTCTGGAGGGGCTCGATGAAGTTTTTTTGGACGTAGTTAAGTTGACCATTTCTCTTAGGCCCGATTTTATCAACATGCACATTATGACGAATGGTTTGACGGGGGTTTTATATTGGGTCTTGTTTGACGGTCGCTTTCTATTGGACATTGAGGTCTATGGTTAATAAGTATCATCCAATAGTATTTTATCAATATTGAAAACAAAACTTAAAAGCTGGATGACACTTGTCAAAAATATTTTAGAATATTTATGTATCAAAATCATAGCAGAAAATCAAAACATAGCGATTGATTTGCAAATTAATGCCCGATTTTTCATTTTTTCCTTATAATAATTATTGTATAAATGCTAATAGCGAACTGCGCTGATTTGTAACACAATCAAAAAAGTGGTATCATTCACAGCCACCTTAATTAATAATCAATAATACCACCTCATTCAGTCAGAAACTGATTATACACAGATAAATACTTTTATAGAGATTTATTTGAATCTACTGGATGCATGTTTGTTATAGACCCTCATATATAAATATTCACAGAGGTTGTAAAGGTGCAGCGGATATTCTTCAACCTATATTTCCAATTTATGTATTTTATTCCTTCCTTTATCTAAGGTCTAATTACTAAATAACTCAATTTCCTGTGTATTTTCCGTAACCATCTGTCCGCGTCAAAACGAGGAACAGTTTCTCGCTTTATCCACACTTGTATCTGGAAACTTTATTAATAACAATATTAAATTGGCGTTGTTATCGTTTTTTAATTTTTTTTTCATTTCATTTCCGATATTCGGATTTTGTCTGATGTCAAGTCAAATTAACAGTGCTCTGTTGCCAGACAAATATTCTACTCGTAGAACAGAGCAGCAATGCTGCTGCTTTACATTACTGAAATGTACTGATTTAAAGTAATAGAATGTAATAGATCGTACTAGATTATACTAAAGCCCGTGAATTTCATTATGAGTTGGCAATTGACGTGAACAGCAAAACAACCCTCACACCTCTGCATTTTTGCATTATACATCCATTTGAGAAGATACAACGTATGAAGTGAAGATTTTTATAGATTTTTTGGAAATTAAAAATGTACTAGAATTCAGCCTTCATGTACTGTACTTTTGGCGTCGATAAATGTGCTCGAAATTAGAAATAGTACAAATGAACTAAGAGGGCAGCAGTGCAGAGCAGATAAAAACAAGAGATTTGTTGGTCTCAGCCACTCCAACAGTAGTTTTTGTTGAATATGTCTATACCAGAAGCAGACACAGTATAACACAAAAATAATCACGTAAGATATTACCACTAAAACAAGTGCGCTTGCGGTTATATACAAATCAAGTCAACTGTGGGCGTAGGGATGTGGCGACCCCATCGCCCAGAGGTGATGGTACACCTTGCACCGACGGCGGTGCATCATGTACTATTATCTCTGCAATCAGCCACAGGGGGGAGAAGTGGAGTCACTTAGCTTCGCCCGCGGTGCAATCACCCCCACATCAGAATATTTCCGGGAAACTAGAAATAGGTTCCCGGAAATAGGCGGCGCCAAATGGCCTCACGGTTCATGTTCCGTCGCTGGGCTGATGTTCTCGGTTTCTATAAGTGACAAATTGGATTAATTAAAAGTAAAAAATGCTCAATGGCTCTTCCAGGATCAAAAGATTCCGGAGGGAAAATACCTGGCCGTTCGGATCTCCGGGTGCCAGGTGGTCCGGGGGGAACATTAAGCGAAGTTTGTATAAAGAATTGTGCTGCCACTCCTCGTCAGGCTAACAACAGAAGCCGTCCTTCGCAGCAACTCCGCACTGACGACAGGCCCGAAGGCCAGAGAAACTTGTTCAGAGCCGACTTTACAAATATACGAGGTCTTGCCTCCAACATAAACTCTGTCCATCAGCACCTCCAGGCAGAGAAGCCACACATTCTGGCTCTTACGGAAACTCAAGTCGGCTCTTCAACAATGGATAACTGCTTTAGATATCCCGGATATGACCTATACACCCGATTTAGACGTAGGTTTGGCGTATGCGTGTACATTAAATCTGGGCTTTCTTGTCATCGAGAAGAAGAGCTCGAACTGGAAGGATTTGACATCATATGGCTCAAAATATCCTTCCAAAACCATTCCAAATTTATATGCTGCATTTATCGGCCACCAAGCAGTAACAACTGCAAAGAGCTCTTCGAGAAGCTTTCAGCCACTGTGGACGCGCTGCAATCAGATCACCCTCATTCAGAGATAGTCTTTCTGGGTGACTTCAACGTTCACAACTCATACTGGCTGAAACACTCAAACAAAACGGACGACGAGGGACGTGAAGCTGAAGCCTTCGCTATTAGCTGCGGCTTGGAGCAGATAGTCAAAGAACCAACAAGGATTCCCAGCCGCCACGGAGATTTTGCTAGTCTGTTGGACCTTTACCTCACAACTACTCCAACGGTCTACACAGTGAAGGTAACCGCCCCACTGGGTTCGTCTGACCACAACACCGTCTCGACGCTATGCAGAATGCATGCTCCAGATCTCTACCATGCAAAGCCTCGTCGGGTCTGGCATTACGGATCAGCAAAGTGGGACGACCTAAGGGAATACTACCAGTCCTTTCCCTGGAACGACGTCTGCTTCAAGTCACGAGACCCATCAGCTTGCGCCCAAGAAATAACAGAGGTATTAATATCCGGCATGGAAGCCTATATCCCTCATGTCGTCAAGCATCCCTCCAAAAACAAGCCGTGGTTCAATCAGCGTTGCAGAGATGCAGTTACCTCTAAAAACCAACATTACAGAGAATGGAGGAAAAATCCAAATGCTGAGAGCCATCGCAGTTTTATCGACGCCAGAAATCACTGTAAACGCGTGATTGACAACAGCAAGGAGGAACACAACCAAAAAATTAAGAACAAGCTCCTCTCATGTCCTAGTTCTTCCAGAACATTCTGGTCTCTAGCTAAGGCTGTTAGTCAGAACTTCTCCTATTCGTCAATACCACCCTTGACCAGAGAGGATAAATCCATCGCTTCTGCTCCTAAAGAAAAAGCAGATATCTTGGGGAAGCTCTTCGCAGCCAATTCTACTGTAGACTTTCAAGGAAGTACTCCGACAATCACCATAAGCGTGAACTCGAGAATGGCAGAGGTCAAATTTCAACATCGAGATGTAAAAAGCATCCTCCAAAAACTGAACACCAATAAAGCTACTGGTCCTGACCAAATTCCAGCCATTGTACTTAAACGCTGTGCCGCTGAGCTTGCACCTATTCTTTGCAAGCTCTTCAAACTTTCATATCAACGAGGCGTGTTTCCCGCTTCGTGGAAGATTGGCTGCGTACAACCCATCCCTAAGAAAGGCAAAAAAACTGATCCCACCAACTATAGACCTGTGGCTCTTCTCAGCATCATGTCTAAGGTTATGGAGACTGTCATTAACACACAGCTCCTGAAATACCTGGACAACAATAACATCATAAATGATCGCCAGTATGGCTTCCGTAAGCACAGGTCTACAGGTGACCTCCTTGCCTACGTCACTCACTTGTGGAACAGAGCAATAGACAATCATGGCGAATCCCGTGTTGTTGCACTTGATATATCGAAAGCTTTCGACAGAGTATGGCATGACGGACTTCTGGTCAAGCTTGCTGCTTATGGACTTCCACCTGGCCTGCGCCAGTGGCTGAATAGCTTTTTGAACGACCGATCTCTGTTTGTTGTAGTCGAGGGCTGTTCATCAGACGTATTTTCAATAAACGCCGGTGTTCCTCAGGGATCTGTCCTATCCCCTACACTGTTTCTGCTGTACATCAACGAGCTGCTGGAAATAACATCCAATCCAATCTACAGCTTCGCAGATGACAGTACATTGGTGTCGTGCATGGAACCAGGCAAGCCACTATCATCCCAGGAGACGGTACGTCGGCGACAGCAGCATGCCTCACAGATCAACGCTGATATCAAAGCAATTGTCGAGTGGGGATTAGCAAATAAAGTACAGTTCAACGTACAAAAAACTCAGGCAACAACACTTACAAAGAAGTCTCACGATGGCTTACCAACCGTGGAAATGGAGGGTCACCCCATAGTCGAATCACCTTCCGTTAAGCTTTTGGGAATCAACATCAACAATAACATGTCCTGGCACGACCACGTAGTCAGTATTGCTAAAACGGCATCCCAGAAGCTTGGAGTTTTGTTCCGCTGTAGGAAGTTGTATACACCAGAGCAGCTGCTGCTGCTCTACAAGGCACAGTCCGACCATCGCTGGAGTATTGCTCCCATGTGTAGGGATGCGCTCCGAAGCACTCTCTAAAGCTTCTGGACACTATCCAGAAAAGAGCGATTAGACTTATCGATACGCCTAACCTCACCAAGGACCTCTACAGCCTGGAACATCGGAGGAGGGTGGCTGAACTATCCCTGTTTTACAGATTCTATCACGGAAGATGTTCGAGTGAGCTCACTCAGATAATAACACCACAGACCGTCCGAACCAGGATAACTAGAGAAGCTCTGCGAGCTCATCCTTACCAGGTCGAGGTCCTTACTCCCCGAACTAGTCTCCTCCAGCATTCCTTCTTTTGGAGAACTTCGACGCTGTGGAATCAGCTGCCGGGGAATTTGTTTCCCGACGGCTACAACCTGCAGCGTTTCAAATCCAACGTGAACCGATACTTATCCTCTCGCAGCGCTTCTACAGCGCCATAGGCTTTGAGCCTTTGCGGGAGGCCGACCATAAAAAAAAAAAAAACTGTGGTAATAAAAATATATACGAACTTTATTATTTCGATTCTGAATCCGTTAGGTCTGAATTTTTCTCGTACATTTTTGGATCATGTAGCTTATTCAACAACTTTGTGAAATCGAAAGAATGGCATACCTACGTAATTTTTCTTTCTAGCGCGAACAAAAGCCTTACTATGAAGCAAAGCAACAGTGCAGTACTGCAAAACGTGTTAACCAATTCCGCTGGTGAGTTTACAGCAACTTTATTTGAGAGACTATTGAATGTTAGCAAACGAATGAAGCAAGTGTAATAAAAAATCAGACAAATTTGGGATCATATGAGACTTGCTTGTTTCAAAAGAACATTTTTTCCAGTAATCCTAAAGTGCTTTTTTCTCCAGGGGTGATGTGCGTGAAAGGTGTAGAAGCATATAATGAAGACAATATTTAATAGGTAGCTATAGTTGCGACAAGAAATTTCAGTGCAAAAACCATTATTTACTTGCTTCAGAATAATTATTTTTATTAGTAGAATATTTATGCGCTACTCACCTAATATAAACGATATTGTAGCTACTTTTTCATGTAATTGAATTTGATGGAATAATAAGAATAATAATAAGGTGCTAGAACGTTGTCGCTCGTTTGGGGGCTTAGAAAGTGACCTTTTGATGGGCAAGCTGTGTCGGTTGATGGTTCATCGGAGGCTTTAATACCACCGCGGAGTTGTCATGCCGACAGGGCTCGTGATCAAAAGGTCACTTCAACCAAGGCTAGCACACTCAGGAAGCTGTGGGCTAGGTAGACTTTACATACCCTACCGAGCACAAAGCTCCTTTCCCCAAGCTATCCTGACCTCGGTCAGATAGGGATTTGGCAAATCCGGGGAGAAATGCCACAGAAGGCTGAGCGCCGGTCCTTCTGTCACATACCGTTATTGCGCCCCACACTTCAACGACCTCAGCAGGGCGTGGCTGGGGAACGTTGTGAGGGGTACGCAACCGGGGGGCTTGCCTTAACCGGCCGGCCTGCGAGGAGAAAGCCTCACCAAAACCCGACAGTAAAGTCGTAAATCCTCCGGAGCACCTTGGGCCAACTTCGGAGTAAATATAAGTCCCTTCTCTCCTGGAATGGGCGTCACCCGGGAGAGCGACATTTAGATCGTCCCTACTCGTGGGAACACGATGGATAGAGTTAATTTTATGAATAACCAACGACGGCCTAGGGTACGTCGATTAAACTCACCCGAACCCCAAACCCAGACAGAACAACCCATAGAACACAACCCAGCTGCGGATGTTTTGCCGACGCAGCCGGCAACCACCAAAGCTGGTAAACCAAGACAGCGATTACAATGGACCACAGAAATGAACAAATCTGTAATGCGCTGTTACTATACCGCCACAAAACTAGAAACTATCTCCACAGGCTACAGGCACGAGCTGCACAGACTATTTACGACACAATACCCACATCTCTCAACACGTGTAACAGAACAAAGACTTATCGACCAAAAGCGGGTCATCACAAAGAACAACCGTCTTACACCCCAAGAACTGCAAGATATAAAAAATCTTGTATCCAACGAAATGAATATCGTCCAACCAAATGACTCCTTAACCACTGAACCGATTGTGGAAATCCAAAACAGTCATACCCAAACTAGCCAGACTTCAGACACAGCAAGAACTAACAATACCAGCATACACTCAGAACTAAATCCAGAACATGACCAAACACTAGATATACCAGACACTCGACCAGTCACAACAATCACTAACCTACCTACCACAAACATACAAACCCAAAACATCACGCGACCATTTGCCGTGACACAATCTGTCGAGCAAGTGATGAGTACGCAGTTTAACAAATGGTGTGGCACCAATCCTGCACTACGAGATCCCCTGCCCAGACTAATTTTTAAAAACAACACTCAACAAATATTACATACAGTAAATGCTAACGTAATACCACAATTCATAACGGACGACAGTAACCTGGAGGACATCCACACAGTTATATATGCTGCCGCAGCAACCACTCTCATAGTTAATGGCCAAAAGCTCTCAAAGCGGTCTAAACACCAGACAAGCAACAGGAGTAAACCTAAATGGCAAATAAGAATCGAAAACAAAATTAGCACAATCAGAAAGGATCTGGCACATCTCGCACAATACACCATCAATAACAACCATCCTTCAAGGCACATACAGAAAACAATAAATATACTGAAATCCAAGTCACCACAACAAACAATACCAGAAATTACTGATACACTTAAACAGAAACTTGCAGTTTATGCAGCTAGACTCCGCAGATACAACGAGTCCAATGCCAGAAAGGATGCTAACAGCCTTTTTCAGAAAAGTGAAAAACAGTTCTATCAAAAGATAACAGCCGACAACCAGATCACAACAATAGAACCTCCAAGTAAACAAGAGTTAACTCAGTTTTGGGGAAGCCTATGGTCTGAACCCAAAACACATAATGAGGACGCTCCATGGATCAGAGAGGAAGAGGAAAAGCATCAACATATAGCGGAACAGGGAGACGTTATTCTTTCAAAAGAGGAAGTAGTCGAAACAATAAAACATACCCACGATTGGAAGTGCCCAGGCGTGGACAATGTGCAAAATTTTTGGTACAAACATTTCAGCTCAACATACGAAGTGCTCACAAACCAAATCAATAAAGCCATACGTCAACCTGATAGGCTTCCCAAATTCCTCACTCAAGGAATAACGTATATAAAACCCAAAAATGCAGATACCAAGAACCCTGCGAATTACCGCCCAATCACTTGCCTTCCTACCTTATATAAGATCATCACCGCAACATTATGCAGGAGGATTGAACAACACCTCACGCAAAACAACATCCTCACTGAAGAACAGAAAGGATGTAGAAAACAAAGCCAAGGTTGCAAGGAACAACTTATAATTGATAGTGTGATCATGGAGCAAAGTAGAAAAGAACATAGAAACCTTCATACCTGTTTCATAGATTATAAAAAAGCATTCGATTCTGTACCACATAGCTGGCTAACGAAAATTCTGCAAATATATAAAATCAACCCAGGCCTTCGTCAGTTTCTTGCAAAAACCATGAAGACATGGCGAACCAACATACACCTTACAACTCAGGACGGCCATATCCAAACGGAGGAACTACACATACGACGTGGTATCTTCCAGGGCGATTCCCTTAGTTCACTTTGGTTCTGCCTCTGTCTAAATCCACTCTCCAACGCACTGAAGAACACAAACTATGGTTTCAACATCAGACACCAGAAAGTAAATCAACACAGAATCAATCATCTTCTCTACATGGATGATATAAAACTATATGCCGCCACTGAAGTGCAACTGAGAGAATTACTCAAAATAACAGAAGTTTGTACGTTAGACGTCAGGATGGAGTTCGGAATGAGCAAATGTAAGGTCCTTCACATCAATAAAGGCCAATGGAAGAACCATTCTGAACAGGAAATAGTAACTGACCAAACCTTGGATAACATGGGCAAGGATGAAACGTACAAGTACCTGGGTTTCAATCAGAATGTTAAAATAGACCACACCCAAGTCAAGGCGCAACTTAAACAAGAATTTAGAGACCGCCTCATTAGACTACTAAAAACGAAATTGAATTCTAGAAACCTCACGAAAGCAATTAACACATTTGCAATACCAGTCCTCACATATTCCTTTGGCATCATTAAATGGTCACACACTGACATAGAAAATATACATATACTCATGCGAACAGAACTCACGAAACACAGAATGTCACATCCCAATGCGTGCAAGGAAAGGCTGACCGTAGACAGAAAACAAGGGGGCAGAGGAATTATAGACATACAGTCTCTTCACACAAGGCAAATAAAAACACTCAGACATTTCTTCCAAAGCAAACAAACAAACTTACATGGAGCAATAGTAAAAGCAGACAAAAACTATACACCACTTAACCTGTCTAGTCCAGATCACGTAGCAGACACACACAATCACAACCAATCACAACAAGAAAAAATAAACACCTGGTCGCAGAAAGCACTCCACGGCAAACATAGATACCGTGTCACACAAGACCACATTAACGAAAAACAGTCATACACCTGGTTACAGGACGGCCAGCTGTTCCCAGAAACGGAGGGTTTCATGCTTGCCATCCAAGACCAAGTAATTGCAACACGAAACTACAAAAAATACGTAATTAAAGATCCATCCATAACAGACGATAATTGCAGAAAATGTCACCAACAAAGAGAAACAATAGATCACATAACAAGCGGATGCAAAACTCTTGCCGGCACCGAATACACAGCCAGACATAACTCTGCGGCCAAGGTGATACACCAAGCACTAGCCACAACAAACAAACTAATAGAAAACACGGATCCATATTACAATTACACTCCGATATCAGTACTCGAAAACGATCGATACAAACTATACTGGGACGTTGAAATACATACTGACAAGACGATCCCAGCCAATAGACCAGATATAGTTTTCCAGTCAAAGGCCGACAACATTACCTATTTGATAGATATAGCCATTCCCAATGATGTGAATATCCAAAACACCTACGCTGGGAAGATCTCTAAATACACGGACCTTGCTATGGAAATAAAACGACTTTGGAAACAAAACAAAGTCACTATTGTCCCTCTCATTATGTCGGTCTCAGGCCTTACACCAAATACGTTCACACAACACCTTCAACAGTTAGGCCTGGACGAAAAGTTACACAAAACATTCCAAAAGTCTGTAATCCTAAAGACCTGTAATATTGTGCGATCCTTCCTAAATTCCGATCAATAGTCAGGGTGTTGACTTGGCACAGCCCGTCAACACTTGTCGCTACCGCAATTATGCGAGAGGAACTTAGAAAGTCGGATAATAATAGCGTTTATTGTAAATATAAAATAAATAATACAACAAACAACAAGTGCCCCCAAAAAGTTGAAAACTTGTGCTTGGATATAAGGTAATTATTATAAAATAGAAGCAACAGATAAGGGCTAATTCAGGAATATTTATATATTTAAATATTATGTATTCTTTAATGTGAATCTGGTGTTCGTCGTGCCCTATTTGGGGTTCATGTTTTATATATATAATATAATTATGATTCAGTGTGATGATCGAAAAATATATGGTTGGTACATAATCATGATACTGTATTATTTGTCATAAACAACAAATTCATATATCACAAAGTTAGTAATGAATATTCCGAAGAGAATTGAAGAATATATATACGGGTACTGAAGATCCCGTTACTTACATATTATATAAGATTAAAAAATGAAATTTACTTAGCACCCATCACTAGTAGTTAAATTTTGTATCTAGGTGAGATCTGTAAATAAGTAACGGGATCTTCAGTACCCATATATATTTCAAAAGGTCTGCTTCGGACTTCTATTGTCTATATAATTTTGGATTTTGGATAATCCAAAATTATATAGACAATAGAAGTCCGAAGCTAGCGGTTACTGAGATTACGACGTTAGAAAAACGCCAACAGACAGACCGACAGACCGACCGACAGACCGACCGACAGACCGATCGACAGACCGACCGACAGACCGACAGACAGACAGACCGACAGACAGACCTACGGACAGACCGACAGACAGACCGACAGACAGACCGACCGACAGACCGACCGACAGACCGACCGACAGACCGACCGACAGACCGACCGACAGACCGACCGACAGACCGACCGACAGACCGACCGACAGACCGACCGACAGACCGACCGACAGACCGACCGACAGACCGACCGACAGACCGACCGACAGACCGACCGACAGACCGACCGACAGACCGACAGACCGACCGACAGACCGACCGACAGACCGACCGACAGGCCGACCGACAGACCGACCGACAGACCGACCGACAGACCGACCGACAGACCGACCGACAGACCGACCGACAGACCGACCGACAGACCGACCGACAGACCGACCGACAGACCGACCGACAGACCGACCGACAGACCGACCGACAGACCGACCGACAGACCGACCGACAGACCGACCGACAGACCGACCGACAGACCGACCGACAGACCGACCGACAGACCGACCGACAGACCGACCGACAGACCGACCGACAGACCGACCGACAGACCGACCGACAGACCGACCGACAGACCGACCGACAGACCGACCGACAGACCGACCGACAGACCGACCGACAGACCGACCGACAGACCGACCGACAGACCGACCGACAGACCGACCGACAGACCGACCGACAGACCGACCGACAGACCGACCGACAGACCGACCGACAGACCGACCGACAGACCGACCGACAGACCGACCGACAGACCGACCGACAGACCGACCGACAGACCGACCGACAGACCGACCGACAGACCGACCGACAGACCGACCGACAGACCGACCGACAGACCGACCGACAGACCGACCGACAGACCGACCGACAGACCGACCGACAGACCGACCGACAGACCGACCGACAGACCGACCGACAGACCGACCGATAGACCGACCGACAGACCGACCGACAGACCGACCGACAGACCGACCGACAGACCGACCGACAGACCGACCGACAGACCGACCGACAGACCGACCGACAGACCGACCGACAGACCGACCGACAGACCGACCGACAGACCGACCGACAGACCGACCGACAGACCGACCGACAGACCGACCGACAGACCGACCGACAGACCGACCGACAGACCGACCGACAGACCGACCGACAGACCGACCGACAGACCGACCGACAGACCGACCGACAGACCGACCGACAGACCGACCGACAGACCGACCGACAGACCGACCGACAGACCGACCGACAGACCGACCGACAGACCGACCGACAGACCGACCGACAGACCGACCGACAGACCGACCGACAGACCGACCGACAGACCGACCGACAGACCGACCGACAGACCGACCGACAGACCGACCGACAGACCGACCGACAGACCGACCGACAGACCGACCGACAGAGCGACCGACAGACCGACCGACAGACCGACCGACAGACCGACCGACAGACCGACCGACAGACCGACCGACAGACCGACAGACCGACAGACCGACAGACCGACAGACCGACCGACCGACAGACCGACCGACAGACTGACCGACAGACCGACCGACAGACCGACCGACAGACCGACCGACAGACCGACCGACAGACCGACCGACAGACCGACCGACAGACCGACCGATAGACCGACCGACAGACCGACCGACAGACCGACCGACAGACCGACCGACAGACCGACCGACAGACCGACCGACAGACCGACAGACAGACCGACCGACAGACCGACCGACAGACCGACCGACAGACCGACCGACAGACCGACCGACAGACCGACGGAAATGAGTGACGTGGATTTTCGATATGTAGACATCACGAAACGCCCAAAAAGCGTATTATCTCGAAATCGAAAATTTTCGCGATCACAATACTCCCCTCACCTGTCGGTGTGGGAAGTAAAACACAGCCATCATCGTAATGACTTCACCGAATGACGTCTGAAAGATAATGACTCAAGCACAGCGGAGCACAGGGGATGGCGGGGATGTGAAACCACTTTTTCTGTAATCAATGCGCTGTAAACGAGAACTGAAGCATATACTACAGGTTGATCTCCAGGAGAGGGTTCTCGAAGTATAATTTCTTTGAATTCCCTTTTCTCGATGCTCCTTTCTGGTGATTATTGTTGCGTTTTCAAAATTAAAGTTATGGTTTGTCTCATACCTAAGTTTATGAAGGGCTTTAGATGAGAAAATCTTGGGGTTGTGGCCAAAATTTTGAAAAAAAAGAGACTCTGGTGCTAGCAGCCAAGCTTTCGGCAATGTTTATTGCCATCTTCAGGGCTTTAACGTTGAGGTTTGCCAGTTTAAAAACAGCAATCGCATTGAGTGCAAACGACTTCTTAATGCAGCTAAATAAAATCGTCACAATTTTTCATAAAACCTTTCAAAACCTATGCTATCATGTCGTCTTCCACTAAGAGGTCAGGAAACAAACGAACATATAATTGTAAATTACAAACACACAGAAGCTACCTTTACATGTTGAAATTTTAAAACCCGTAAGTATATTCTTAAATCCGTGGTTTAAAAGCGCACATTTTATGATCTAGGTTTTCTTAAATAAAGACCTTCTTGGTCTAACAGGTGATAAAATGGCCGTTACTTAGTGAAGTGAAGATTTTCTCATCTAAATTCAATTTTTTGGCCATAAGCTTACTTCGTTTTATGAAGGGCTGTAGAACAGGTTTTACTGCATTTGTGTGGTTTTATTCTATTTTCTAAATATTGAGCAGTTTGTCCTCTGCACACTTTGTCACACATGATGTATCGTAATTGACATATTACGTGTGTTTTATTTTTATATGATGATGCTAATTTTTTGTAGTTGAGGATAGTTTGAGAAAAAATCGGTGTATCTGCCAGAGCATGTTGGTTTTGTGTACCATTTAGTTATGATTTGATTATTATTTTTTTCTGCAAGCAATATCTGAACCGAGCTTCTCCAGACGACAGTAGATTTGTCTGATCCCAAAATCTATAGGCCAGTATTATGTCTTCACCAGAACCTTGTAAATGCGCTTTCCTTGAGCTGTGAATCCTGTATTTTTCAGCGTATATCGATAAGGAGGGTCTGAGAAGAAAGTCACTGACTGCAGGGGTAACAAATGATTTACAGCAGTCACTGAGAGTAGTGCAGTACGACCATCGCCTTCGTCAAAAGGATTGTACAGTAGGTGTGAGCCACTATAGACACAATAGGGTCTCAGTGGAAGGAGGTATAGTATTCCCACTCACAGTCAACTTAACCTAACCTATACATTCCACTAATTGATGATATACCTTTTTTGGATCTATCATTGTTTGTTGTTCTTACGAGATCTCTGTTATTACGACATCTCACCCTCAAAGCTACCAAGTTATTACAAACGATGGCAAACCTGGTGGGATTTGTAGAAATTAGGTATGTAAATATGTATAATTAAGTCTAGTGGTATGAGAGCCTGCGTCCCGTATTTATAATTAGTACAAGCATTGATTAGCGTAATGGTATAGGCAGTAACCTGCTATAAAATATTTCTCCAATGCTATATTTGCATTTACCTGAAGCATATGTTCAGGGTTGGACCAATTTTGATGGTACCTCAAAAACATGTCTCGTGACTGCTGGCAGCTGCCAGTCTACAAACTTTTCGAGCATCAGTATTATTAAAACTGGTATGTATCATAAATATTGTATTCTGATTCAGCATCGCCCTTTACTGTGAGAGAAATGGCTTTCCGTATTAAATTCTTGTCACCGGTAACGTTTGTAAGATATTAGCGGCCCTAGTTTTTTGGGATAATTAACTACAACTGGCGGGCTCTACAGGCTAGTTTCGTTTTACTATTGTTCTAATAAATATGTTCTAGATGGACTGAAGAATCAGACAAGCGAGGTGTCTCATTTCAAATGACCACCATAAGATACGTACTAAAAATAAAGCTGTCGATGAAATATCAAGATAAAGCACATGTTTAAAAAAATAGAGATATAAATACATAGACTTTATCTCAACAATAATCTATACTATGTAAAAATAGAATACCGTGTTCTTCCAAAAACAATAAAAATAAGAGAATCAGAAGGTACTATTCCTTTTATAATCTCCGAAAAATTGTTCGTGCTTGTACAGGGTGAGTCAAGGTCAACGCCTCGGTCTCTTGTGACCATACCACTTTTTAGAAAATTAACTTTGAGGGTGTATGTGGGTCAATTTGGATTACATTTTAAAAATAATTAATTATACACGTGACATATCAAAGTAATGTTTTTTAAATAGAAGACCCTGTATATTATTGCATATTTAGATTCCCGAGTCAATTCTAGTGTGAGTTTATATATCACATGTGGAACTTAAAGCGAACCGTTTTGCTACAAATCACAATTTATGGTATAAGTTGATATCAGAAGAAAATTCAATAGCAATTATAAAACCATTTCTATCGTATTCCAGCTGCTTTTTGACCTTAGACGTGTTACCTATGTTATTTCTATTAGACTTGATTTTTTCTAAGCCATTTTTATAATTTTAGTCCTTTACTCTAAGTTCACCTGTATCTTTCTGCTAAGTAAATTGTTTTCTTCCACCTGAACAGTTTTTTGTTTATATTTCGTGGCCTTAAAAGTGGCTTATAGGTAGGAAGATTGAAAAAACGGTCGGAAATCGCGCGATGCCAATATTCAGGGTATTATGTCTAGCACGCCCGGACTATCGAAATCAAAATTGGTTGATCTGCGAAGTAGGGATGCCCTCGTCGGTGAAAATATAGGTATAAATAAGCCAATCCGGATCGAGGTCGCCCTCTTGGGTTCCAAATTCAGTCCGATCTTCAGATATCACTTGTACGGAGTAAAGATATACCACAGTTTGGTCGTGTGGGGTTGTTTCTTGCTCCGGAATCCTAATCAATAGGGATATTGAAAACGACTATAGCGTCGGATAAAGGGGAAACAAGTGTTAGCTGTAATTCTACCTGGTAAGATTTATTTCATTTTAGTTTGGGGGTTGCTTTGTCACTATGGGGTTAATCTAACTTTCGTAATCGTAACTATTTGCGACAATGATTTGTTGCAGAACCTTTTATTTATCCTCGTCCCGTAAACATCTTTGGGGATTACCGTTTCGTGTCCACGCCGACTGTCCGTTTACGTGGATTATTGAAGGGCCAAGGGACAATACCTACCGAGAGGATTCAATTGGGCATTATCAACCATCGATATATTTTCGTCGGCTAATTATAGTCACCTTTATTATATTTGAATCAATCAGACATTTTTTTTGCACTAAATCGACAACTATATTTACTTTACTCAGAGGAGTAAAGGATATAAGGGTGGTAGGTCAACCCTGTGCATTTAGTTAGTTATAAGTAACGTTGTACTATTGCATTACAGATATTTTTTCCTATTGTATAGCTTCTTCTTTCACTAAGTTCACCATTTATATTGAGATTCATTTTCCATTATATAATTGCATTACCATTTAGTAGTACATTTGTATATAGCCTGTGATATTAATATTTTACTTTTTGATAAATTGATTTTATGAAAACACTTCTGTATTATTTTCCCATTGGCACGCACTTGATTTGCTGAAGGGCTTGTATAGGTGGTTATCCACTGCCTATGCATAGCAAGAACCACACCTGAGGTATATATAGTGTAGTACAGTGAATTTGGCATGTGAGTTTTAAATTTCACGAATTTAGGCACACATCCCACACTCACCATACATATTAGTAACTTCTACAGAGATATTTCATAGTAACATTCTTAGAACCCCATCTTAGAATTCAACCCAACATTACCACCACTAACAAAACATCGGTTTGATCGAAAATTTGAAATTAAATAAAAACTACCAGAGATTGATGTTTATATCTGTATATATCATTAGAGAGGCTATCAAATTCTATATTCGCTTGTATAAAAATAATTGGGCATTCCCATTTGGAAAAACCAAGTCATCTCTGATTGAAGTTTGCTTAATTGGTCAACCGATTTTTCAAAGTACAAATGTAAGTCAAACTTAACAGTCTAAGCTAAGTTGACGCATTTCATGCTTAGTGACACGGCAAAGTCACAGCCCTCTAGGTTTTATAGTCGCTGCGCAATTCAACTTTTTTCTGATATCTACTTGTACCAAAAATTATGATTTGCACCCAGACGGTTTATGTGTGATACATAAAGTCACACTAGAATTGACCTGGGAATCTAAATATGCAATAATATATATGGCGTTCTATTAAAAAAAACATAACTTTGATATGGCACGCTTTTATTAGACACCCTGTATAAAAGTTATTATTTTTAAAATGTAGTGCAACTCAACATACATACACCTGTGAAGTTAATTTTCTGAAAAGTGGTATGGTTTGGTCACAGGAGTCCGAGGCGTTGAGCTTGACTCACCCTGTATAGGCTGTAAATACTTAAAATTCTTGTAAAATATAAATCAGACGATAACAACTACATCATCTAAACATTGGATCTATGCAATACTTATATGTATATTAATAATTATATTGGAAAAGTCTGCAACTATCAATGGTATTTATAATGCAACATGCATTATGATCTTTTCGATCTCTGACTGAATTTGCTAGTAATGTACTGATACATGCATTCCTACCTGTAGTACCTTTTTAGGAATTCTTTCTATATCTAGATATCTTCGTTCACGCAATGCTAGAGATAATCAAGTAGAATATCTCCGAGGGCTGGCACAAAAGAAATCTACAAACTTCGACGTTCAAATTCATAATAGTTCAAACATGCCGTAAATCTCAGATGCAAAAGTTAGCAAAAAAACCTAGCACTAAAAAAACCTTATAACATGAATCTTACATACTACAGCGTCCGCCGACTATGCTCTCCCGGCCCGCATCTGTGACATCAAGTGATATGTCGGAAAGGTATTGCATCCCCGATTGCAGTCGATCTAGATGTCACTCGTTGGGGCTGGCACATATTCTCTGTGTTCGGGGGGTGTTGAATTGTTTTTACTGTCATGCTTACAACAAATCTGGAGGTCGTGGGTTCGAGTCCCGCCGGCCGCCGACTTTTTCCGACATTTTCTGGTACGAATTTAGAATTTGTTATCATTTTGAAATAAATGTCTGCTATAAAAAGTTTAATTCTGGACAAACGGGAACCTTCCTTATAAGCTTCTTTTGCCACTCCCGTTCTCGGTTAATTGCGCGATAGCGTTATTTTTACGTGATCTAAAGTTCCATACTGACCTGAGTAATCTGCACAGAAATGTGACCGCGCACAGATCACAGACGACAGCTCTAAAGATACATGCATTAAATGCGAGAAATGTACTCTTACCGACTTCCGTCTACAGTTATATTTGTATACATTCCTTCAATCAAACGATGCATGCCAACTTTCTCAGGTCAGTACTAAGCTTACGGTATCTTTAGTCAGCTACACAGTGTTTGAAGCCGTAGACCCTTTAAAGATATCGGCTACCCTATTCGGCTCCAAATGGATCATTTCAGAACTTCTTCTTCACAAGATTCTCTTCCGTTAATCCCGAATTTCCAGCAGACAAAATTGTGTTGGATCATTGCTAATACAAATACGAAATGATAGAAGTGTTTATCGCTACGGTAAACGAATTGAGTGCTAAATTAGAAAAGAGACGCGGTTGGCCATGCCAGCTCCCATAATCTACTATTTAGGCGATCGTTTGGAAGCAGAAGTATCGATCGTAGTATCACAACCCCAAGGCAGGGATTTATACAGTTTACAGTTATTGGGAAATCGAACTAAAGTCAGAAACATCCAAATCTATAAAGCACTAACAGAAAGAGTAACATAAAATGCGTACAAGACTTCTTTCACTTCTACTATCAAAATATTCTCTTCAATTTCTGCAAGCAAACGAATTGGTTTTGAATTAAAGCTACTAGTGGAATAGTGAATAAATCTAGGTAGTCGACTTCGAGAAAGCGATCAATATCAGAATAAAAAAATGTCGTCAACTTGATTGACTCAGCACTTCCCACACATTCCGATGATACCAGTTTTATTATTTTCCCATAGCATGAAGCTAAGTCTAGATGCCCTTGCAACCAAATCATCGCTCGCCCGACCGCAAAAAAGCATTTTGTTCTACTAGGTGCTTCTTTCACAGGTCAATGGACAATCTATCATGAATACAACAAATTTTTGAGTTCTACAACCCCCCACCCCCGAACCACCCCAACTTCACCCCCACCCAAAAAAAAGTAGAAAATGACCAAGAACCCCTAAAACGCCTGAAAACGAAGTTTGAGCTGTTTTCATATTTTTGGTTTTTTTTAATATTTCTGCGCCGCTACTGAGATGATTTTCAAAAATCAGACGCATTTTCCGTCCTCGCCAAAGTAGTAATACTGTGCCGGAATTTCGTGAACATCAATTCAGTAGTTTCCACATTATAAAATGCAGAACAATCTAAAGCAATACTCGTATGTACACATCCCTCAGTTCCTGTAACAGACAAGTTAATGTTCGGATGGACCTAAAAAATTGTATTATACCGCTAGGTCTTTCTCTCTTAGGTCAGTGGACAGCCTATTATGATTCCAACAAATTTCTTAGCTTTACAACCCTCCACCCTCCAATCACCCCAACTTCACCCCCAGCCAAAAAAAAAGTAGAAAATGATCAGGACCCCCAAAAACGCCTAAGAACGAAGTTTGAGGAATATTTGAAATTTTTTGTTTTTTGCTGATTACTCCGCCGCCCATGCACCGATTTTCAAAAATGTAGCAACGTTACCTAATACGACCCCACACCGTATGGCAACCCAAATTTCATCAAAATCCATCTATCGGTTACTGAGATTAGGAGGCTAGAAAAACGCCAACAGACAGACAGACGGACAGACAGACAGATCGACGGAAATGAATGACGTGGATTTCGTTATGTAGGCATCATAAAACGCCCAAAAAGTATATTATCTCCCCGATTATCTCAAAATCGAAAATTTTCGCGATCACAACACTCCCCTCACCTATCGGTGTGGGAAGTAAAAAGTGGCAAAAATGTTAAGGGTTGCCTGATTCCCTGGCTTTGCCTCGCCATCCTAACAGAATAAAAACGAGCCAATCAGCCCACATCTATTTTTTTACTGTTCGTTAATTTCAAGTTGGTAGCTAAACTTCATTTGGCTACTCTGTTTTCAGAATCCGGCTCTGGAAGTCTAGATGTTTTTCTGCTGCATATAGCTTCGTCGACAAATTTTATTTTCTTGCTAGCCACAGGTGTCTCAGGGGAAACGTTAAAATGCGATCTTAAATGCTCTCTCGATAAATTTGTATGATTTATTCGCACATTTTACTCTGTTTTACTCCACTACCGTTAAATATACACACTTTACTTTCAAAATCCTACCGCATTATATCGGCATAAAAGAGGATTATAAAATATGGATACGCTACACCTGCTAAGGTCACATAGAAATCGTTCTTATACATATTGCAGCAGGGAGGCTGGATTGGACAAAGCGATAAAGTTGATATTTATATCTAGTGAGATTTAGTCATATAAAAATAAGTACATAGAATGAACAAGGAATTATTTGACTAAACGAGTCCACACTGTCCACAGTTAATATAATATATAATAACAAGATTACTGTACCGTGTAAGAAGGCTTTCGCGGCCGTCGTCCGATGAATTTGGGGTTCTGTGTTTTTAGGCCGGCGTCGTTGTGCGTTGAGGCTTGACGTTTCTCCACCACGTCGAAGTGAAATAGCTTCTGAAGATGCCATCCACTCGTGGTGGCGAAACGTCAAGCTTCAATGCTCAACGACGCCGATCTAAAAACCCAAGAACCACAAATTCATAATATTAATGGTTGAAGATTCATACTTATTCTAGTTGTACGATCACACCAGACTTATTTTTACTTCTACGCATACGTATGGGGCCAAAAAAGTACACATACGAATATCATAAATTAGAATAATGACTTAATAACTACGATCAAGTAATCTCACCTGAAGAATCATGTATACTTAAAAATTAAACGTTCCTTTAATCTAAGCTAAATGCACCGCACTAAACTATTCAACAGCGTAACTACGCATATTGGTGTTTAGCTTACCTTACAAGTACATTCTAAATTTAGGCCAATGGTAATATCATGCGAATAATGTAAACTTAGGTTTTCTATAGAATTTTTAGGCGTTTTGGAAAGCAAGATTACAATGCACTTTTCGTGACTACACCAAATGAGGCAATGGATCAGAAAAATGTAGCGTATCCTGATGGATGATTAGTAACATAATTTTGTTATTTTAAATAGAATCCTCTACTTATTTGTATGCAATGAATTGCGTATGCAATGAATTGCGCAACAAAATTTTGAAATTGTGAGATCTTACTAAATTCGACATGCGCAATTCATTGCATACAAATAAGTAGAGGATTCTATTTAAAATAACAAAATTATGTTATTAATCATCCATCAGGATACGCTAAATTTTTCTGATCCATTGCCTCAATTGGTGTAGTCACGAAAAGTGCATTGTAATCTTGCTTTCCAAAATGCCTAAAAATTCTATAGAAAACCTAAGTTTACATTATTCGCATACACAACAACAAAATTTCTTACTAAATTCGACATGCACAATTCATTGCATAAAAATAGGTAGAGGATTCTATTTTAGATAACAAAATTATGACGTGTAACGTAAAAGTGATAAATCTGGCAACACAGCTTTTAGAATTTTTGAATTCTGTGTGTTCGAAAACCTGCAGATATTGATTTTCTCGTTCCAGCTGTGCAAGTCTTGAAGATATTTAAGCGTTCCTGTGCCTTTTACTGATCTGGTACTCAAAATAGATAGTATTAGCAAGGAAAACGATTTTATTATTTTAGGAAGTTAAAAGAATTCGTTGAATACGTACAGTATCAGTCACATATTCATCTACTTGACAAATTTCAGCTAAATGGTACTACTGTATATGATGCGAATCTACACGTGTATGCATACGGACACGAAGTTATGTACTAGTAGTTCATTCGAAAACTTCCCACCACGGATTTATCTCAAACCGCTGATTAAACGAAAAAAACGCCAAGACACGTCAAAATATTTGTCCAGGGGAAGAACTTTTTAACCAAAAACTATTTCACCTCATTGTACCCTCTGGCCCCTCAGGAGAATAATTTCCATTTTTGCAACTGTCCATCGTTGTTTTTCCAATAATGGGCAACATTTTGAATACTTTTTTTTTATTGAGGAAACAAAGCCGCGTTAACCTCTAAGGGTTATTAGCGGCCGATGTGATTATATATACATGGATTTCACTAGGATACATCAGAAGATTATTTACATTGCATTCATATCCTAATACGTTTGTTAGAGTTCCTTCAATATTATTTTGCAGTCTTTCATTTCCAAATATCGGACACTCCACTAAAATATGTTTTACGGTAAGCACTTCTTCACACAAATCACAGGTGGGCGGTGGTTCATGGCTGAAGAGGTGCGAATACTTATTGCATGTTTTTTATACCGTGTCTAGATGCGACTGGCAAATCTTTGTACTCTTTTTCTTGCCTATTTTCACCGTACCATGCACCGGTGTGCTTGCCTGTGTGCGGAACCGGCGCCGGCCGAGGCAGGTTCTCGCTTCGCCTGCTTCTACCTGCGAGGGGGCTCGGCGTTGGCCAACGCCGGTAACCTGCCGGTACTGTGAATGGATACTTAGGCTAAATTTTGACTAATAGGTATAGTGTGGCCACCGTAAATTGAAGATTGCGGTATGAGGAAGGTAGGGAGGGCCGGAAGGGGACTGGGAGGCTCCCTCAGGTAGCGATCGTCATTATCATATCGAGCTTAGTAAGGGGACAGAAAACACAAAATTATGACATTGGATTGGATAACCGCACCAGACATTGAATATCGTCTGCTGCGGTTATCCAATCCCGATGCTGGACCGTCTTTAAGGTGGGGAATAAAATCTGCTGTTGCCGATTGCAATTAAGGGGTATTAAGTGAATATAAATTATTTGTCGTTTCCTTTATATATAAAATAAAACAAGTCGTAAAAGAAGGAAATAGGCTGAATCTGTTAAGAGTTATGGCAATATCCTTACTTCTCTCACCACATTCTTCGCATTCTTTTGGCTGTTCAATTTACGTTGGCCACACTATACGTGGAATCCGCAACGTCGCTGCTTAGGTACTTCGTAAAAATATGCAACGGCTTGCCGATTACATGTATTAGGCATGTGCGTTGTTGTTACGCGGATGCGGCAAACTGATAGAATATAATGTTGTTTGCAGTTAATACTGTGCGTTGTTTAGTTATTTTAGTCAAAAGGTCATTCCGTTATTCTCGTTCATCAAAACTGCTTAATAAATTGTCTGTGATTACAACAGGTTGCAAAAGAGCCAATTGTAGGTTCACAAGCGAGAAAGTAAAGTAATGAAAATTTTAAAGTCATAAATAGCCAGAAACCTAAAGGTTGAAACAAATCTGTGCGCCGCGAACACGGGCGTGTGTGCGCCGCGCGTTTGCTGCACGTTAACGTGGTTCGTCACTTTGTTTAGAAAGCTAAATCCGCGAGATGGCAGCATCTGTACACAGCTCAGTATTATAAGGAAGCCCCTCCTTTTTCTACCTAGAGACCGCCAAAACTAGTATGGCCGTCCCGACAACGTTGCCAAGGGTTTGTAGTCCACTGATAACAGAAATGCCGAGTTTTTTATGGCCCATAAATTATATGCGTCATTCGCTAGGCTCTGCCGGCCGCCGAAAAAACGTCGGAGAAACAGGTGTTGACCGACATACATATACTATCCTCCATTTGGCTAGGTATAACGTATAACTTATATAAAAAATTCAAGCTTTCAGCACTCAAATATGAACAAATAGAAAAAGAAATGAAAAATCTGAACAGTGGCCTGAGAATATTCTAAACGTTTTCAAAAGCTGAAATCGCATTTCAGAAATTTAAGGTAGGGCAATGCCAAAAAAGGTGATTTATCTCGCTAGGTCTTCCTTCACATGTCACTAAACAGTCTATTATGAATACAACAAATTTTTCAGTTTTCCAACCCTTCACCCCCCACCCCAAAAAAAACGTAGAAAATTATTAGGAACCTCTAAAACGCTTAAAAACGAAGTTTGAGCTGTTTTTATATTTTATTTTGTTTTTTTTATTATTTCTGCGCTGCGACTGGCACGATTTATAAAAACCGTACGCATTTTCTATCCTCGCCACGGTAGTGATACTGGGGCAAGATTTCATTAAAATAAATTCAACAACAATTCGTTACACAATACGATCTGAAGCAATACTCGTCCATGCCTAGGTACACCAGAAAAAATTCTAAGTCCTTTGGTTTCTGCAATGGGCAAAAGCACCGTACGCAAAAGGCAACGTTCGGATGAACCTACAAGAGTTATTTATGTCGCTAGGCCTTCCTTCACAGTCAGTGGGCAGTATTTTATGAATGCAACATTTTTCAAATTTGTAACCCCCCAACCACCCCAAATCTCACCCCACCAAAAAAAAAAGTAGAAAACGATCAGGAACACCTAAAACCTCTAAAAACGAAGCTTGAGGAATATTTGATTTTTTTTTTGTTTTTTGCGAATTACTCCGCCGCCCATGTACCGATTTGCAAAATTAGCAGCATAAAACAATAAGGATGAATAACAAAAGGGATAACGTAATAACAATGGTAACAAGAACTATTATAAAAAATACTGGGATTAAGCCAAGAACATGCACTCTGAAAGACAGGCTTCAGAGAACTAAATACATATATATTTAAAAATTAAAATACAGGAACCTATCTCCTTTTGGGAACAAAAACTTCGTTTTCTTAGTCCCCTTATTGTAGCGGCATGTTACAAAGTCGCCACCGACACCGCCACGCCGCCGCCGCCGCCCGCCGCAGCACTTTGCAATTTTTTTATGATGACCAGACAACCCGTACCTACCGCCAGTCGCTAGCACGGTTAGCAATGTCCCTAAGGATTGGGAACACCGCGTGCGAATAACCATCTAGGTGTGAGAAATGGGCAGGATCAGTGTGGGGCGTGTCAGTAGGGATTTTTCAATAGTTTTCCGGTCTTTTCTCCCTTACTGTTTTGAGTATCGCAATAAAATTTTGCGGTTGGGTAAAAGATTCATGATTACGTGATTTTACTTCAAAAAAATTGAAAAATCATGAGCAGTAATCCACCCAGCCAAATTTTTTTTTTTTGAAAAAATTGAGCTATGTAAAAAGTGTCACATTCTTGTCACAGATATAGTGCAGCTGATTATAAGTGGTAAATTACAACCTTCTAGCATATATATATTTCCAGCAAACGCGGACACAACATCGGAGAAATACTACACAAACAAGATTCAAAATTTCGAAAAAAATCAAAAAAAACTGATCAAACACATCATATTGTTATGTCCGAATACATAAGAACATTATAAAGTAATTATTAAGCACAATATAGAGTGTTTCTAAAAGGTGACCAACCACCTTAAGGTCCGAACAAATATGCACGCTGCGCCGCTCGCGCGCGCTGTCTGTTCGCTAGTTTTCTACGGGCTTCACAAGAGCTTTATCGGACGGGAAAATCTCTACGAACACCTAGTACGCGCGCGCGATGCACACACGGCGTGTTCGCGGTGCGCAGATTTGTTTCCACCTTAACGTCAACAGAGGTAGCAAATTTGATCGCACAAAGAGTTAAAATTAAATATTAAGTCATGCAGGAGTGATGAAAGGTTCAGCAGTATGTATTTCATTTGTTAGCCGTTATCAACGAATTCGACTATTCGAATTCGCTGGCCATTATAGTTAGTGATATAGCTATTTTGCCCATTTCGTGGAATATGCAGCAAGATTCACAAACATTGCTCATTTCATGTAATGGGCCTATTCCATGAATTCGGCAAAATTTTACCAATTACCTGTATTCGGTAATTCTGCAACATATAAATATAATCATAGGTGACTGACTAAATCATGTTACTGATTAATTTATAACCGACGCAGTCTTCTGAACTGCGCGATATAAAACGTGTTTATAATTGACAGATGGATGTATAATAATTGCTCTGCAAGCGAACCAATTATATGCCCAAACCTAGCAGTTAATCACTAAAATCTACAAGGTAAATAAGCATAAGTGGTTAAGTGGTTAAATATTCACTGTTTGTTTGTACCAAAAGATATGTAGTTATTTATTGATGTAACAGAAGTCAAGCACAAAATTACACAACTGTAATCAAAGCTTATTCTATGGATTCATCAAATTACCTTACCTCATAGTGGACTGGCTGGAAACAAAACTTTCGTCTATTTGAGCAAGATAGCAGAATGCCAGAAATTCGATACTATTCATTCTGTGACCCTTTATTTTGACAGAGAAAGACTACGTAAAGAGTTTGATCAGCGTTCAAAAGCATTACTGATGAATGTGAGATAAAGCTGATCCTCCCAGTAAATAAAAATAGAGCAAGGCCTTAAAAAACAAGTTTTGGATGTTCTGATTATAAGTACAGCTGTATATTAGACCAAAGCTCTCGGTATTATCTGTTATATGTAAATTTAACCAAATTAATAATTTATCTAAAATTGTTGAATTTGGATTTCTCGCCTTAAAAACCCCCGATATGTAATTTTTAAGCGTTGTGTCATTTTATTAGATACGAAATAATTTGCAAAAAGCCAAAATAACAATAAAACTTTCACACCCTGTATCTTGAAAATTAAACATTTCTTCATGTTCCTATCTGAATCTCCATAAAAATGTGAGGCCTGTCACCTGTCAAGCATTGTACGTCGATTATCCAGAAACCCTGTATCCTGCACGAGCTTTTGTATTTTGATTTGGAGGAAAAAATAAAAACTACTTCATAGCCCGTCAAAAAAGTGGAGCTATGAAATGACGTACTTTTTATTTAATTGTTCCAAAACAAAGGGCGACACAAAGAGACATTAAAACAATAAAAAAGTGTGCTAATCTGTTCAATCTGAAAAGCAGCATTTAATGTTTTCAAGATCAGTGGCGTACCTACATCTTTTTGCCAGTATTTTCGTGGGACCATGCACCGACCCTCAACACGCCACTGGAAGGGATAATTATCTTCTAGTCAGTGGTGACTTAGATGCTTAATGCAGTGCAAAACAGTGACAAATTTAAAAAAAGGCTCAGTAATGTTTAGACATTGATTAAAAATCAATTTTATTTTTAATCTTTGACACCCTGTACCTTGAAATGCAGAATCTCTTCAGGCTAGGTACCTACATGTTTATTCACAGTATCGGGATATTCGACCGACAGCGCTTGACTGGTTGTAGACCACACATTTTTATGGACATTGGGATAGGAACATGAAGCCTTAATATGCTTAATTTTTAACATGCAGGGCGTCAAAGTTCCACTTTTATTTTGTTTTCTTTAATTGTTCCGCAACAAAAAGGCACAACGATCTAAAATTACGTAAAGGGAGGTTGTTAGGCGAGAAATCCAACTTCAACCATGGTTTTATCATCATGAATAGACGGCGCCACCTACGGCACATAGAACTCTTTTAAATTAACAAAACTTTTTTCTTGTTTGGTCCAACGTGAATATTAAAAAAATCATTTTCTCTATATGTGTTACGTAAAAAATGTATACTTTATTTAAGCCTCTAGAGGTAACCATTTTCGAGATACCCTTTATTGGTGTACAGGGTGAGTTTTTAGTACCGGCTCGGTCGATAACTCCACTACTATAGAAGATAGCGAAAAAAGTTGTATATAAAAGTTGTAGCCACGGATATGCTCCTTGCTCAGAAAATATTTGGATTTATACAGGGTGATCCATAACTACGTGGTGATGCAAACATGCATTTTTTTAAATGAGACACCCTATATATTATTCCATATTCAGATTCTACTAATACTTTACGTTCTTCCAATATAAGGCACTGTTACATTGTACAGGGTGTTTCAAAAGTTATGACCATTTTTATATCCAAATCGCGGACAAATGAACGTACTGTATATCAAAAGGTAATGCACCAAAAATTATTTTTTTCACATGAGAAGATTAAAAATATCCTATGCACCAAAAATTATTTTTTTCACATGAGAAGATTAAAAATATCCTATAGTTTTAAAGTCGGCTATAAAAGAAGACCGAGACGCATATTCGTATACAGGGTGATGTAGAATGCAAAATCCAAATTTTCTCTTTTTTTTCAAATGTAACCCCCAATATTTTATTATCCCAAAGAATTGCTTTCAATATGCTCTTTCATCTTTGTATAGCACTTGTTGTACCTACGTCCATCAGTTTCCGAGATATTTCGATTTTTCGGTAAATTTAAAATATAGCCTCTATTTGTGTACTGAACTTTATTTATTTTGAGAAAGTACTATCTGATTTGTTTTTTATTTAACGAACAACTAAATTATAACGTCTTGATAGTATTTGATGAAGTCAAAACCCTAAATCATCGAGATAATAAAGTCAAGTATGCTAAGGAAACAATTTTGTAGACGTCATGCGTAATTATCAAGTAGTTTTTTCAGGTAGGCTTTGAAAAATTGAGCGTTTTCATAACCTGCTCAATAATTCCGTACTGTGTGAAAAACTAGCTTTGAAAATTAATTTTTCCATTGAGGGTATTTAGGAGGATCTTTGAGAAATTGTCTACTTGCCTCTAGAATATATCAACTATGAATAGCAATATCCAGAACGGAGGCACTCTAAAACTAATGGGTTTGAAAGATTGAAGAATCGTTTTATTTGGACTGTGTCCTTTCATATTTCATAGTCTACCTGATACATCTGCTTGATAATTATGCATGACGTCTATAAAATTGTTTCCTCAGCACACTTGACCTATATTATCTCGTTACTTCAGTGTTTTGACTTGATGAAGTATTATTATCGCCTTATATTTTAGTTGTTTGTTAAGTAGAAACAAAATTTGGTAGTTTTTTTCTCAAAATAAATAAATTTTATTAAACAAATAGAAGGCATATTTAAAATTTGTAGAAAAATCGAAATATCTCAGAAACTAATGAATGCAGCCATAATAAGTGTATACAAAGATAAAAGAGCATATTAAAAGCAATTCTTTGGTATAATAAAATATTGGGGGTTGCATTTAAAAAAATAGAGAAAAATCTAGATTTTGCATTCTACATCACCCTGTATACGAATATGCGTCGCGGGATTTTTTTATAACGTATTTTAAAACTAGAGGATATTTCTAATCTTCTCATGTGAAAAAAATAATTTTTGATTTATCACTTTTTGATATACAGCACGTTCATTTGACCGTGATTTGGATACAAAAATGGTCATAACTTTTAAAGCACCCCGTACAATGTAACAATACCCTATATTGGAAGAACGGAAATCATTAGTAGAATTTGAATATGGAATAATATATAGGGTGTCTCATTTAAAAAAATGCATGTTTGCATCACCACATAGTTATGCATCACCCTGTATAAATCAAAATATTTTCTGGGCAAGGAGCATATCCATGGCTACAATTTTTATCTACAACTTTTTTCGTTATCTTCTACAGTAGTGGAGTTATCGACAGAGCCGGTACTAAAAACTCACCCTGTATATGGAAAATCTGATCGAACGAATAATTATCGGCATTCTCGCATGAATTAATATTATCTAGATCAAAAAACATGTTTTAAATATATCTAATTTCCAAAATAGGCGGTGTTGAAGTTTAAGAATACCTCGTAATTGGTATGTAAAGGTATGACCATCAGCCTAATATTCATTCGTGCCGAAATACCGATAACTCTTTCGATCGCAACTTACAATTCAGTTGCATTGGAAACTTTAGTGAAGGTTATCTCGAGAACGGTTACCTCTAGACTCAAACATATCACACCTTCTCCACGTAAAACATATTAAACGATTTTTTTGATACTTGCATTGATGCACTAAACTGGAAAAAGGTTTGATCATTTAAATGGGTTCAACTCGCCGTAGGTGGCGCCCTCTACCCATGATAGCAAAACGTGGTTGAATTTTGATTTCTCGCCCTAAAAAGCCCCCCGATACGTAATTTTAGATCTTTGTGCCATTTTATTGCGAAATAATTGAGAAAAAGCCAAAATAAAAGAAAAAATTTGACACCCTCTATCTCGAAAATTGATCATTTAAAGGCTTCATGTTCCTATTTTAATGTCCAGAAAAATGTGAGGTCAATCACCTGTCAGGCGTTGCCGGTCGATAATCCGGACATCCTGTATGAGCTTTTCTATTTGATTCGAGTCATAATATCTATGTTGGGGTTATCTATAATATCCTTTGAGTCGCAGTGGAAGGAGGCATTGTTATTGTTGCACCACTCACTTTCAACCTAGTTTTCACCCTCTCAACCCTCGAGCTACAACCTCTAGAGGTGTAAGTTCTGTGGATCAATGTCTACCATTCCACCGAATTTCATTTCCTACCGACCTTTTGTGCTTAAAAGATTTTTGTAGGACCTGACGATTGGCTAACATCCGGGGTAGGTAGCGATGTGTTCCTAAATGTCGTACTTTTTAAGCCCAAATGGGTCAAATTTGTTATTTAGGCAGCTGCAGATGACAGAGATATGAGAAATGTTATTCACTTAAGAGAAAAAGGGTCAGAGTACTTTTTGATAGTGTTCTTCGACTGATTTTAGTAAAAATCAAAAACCACCCCTTAAATTTGGTGAACTGTAGAGAAGGGAAACTATTGGTCGCATAAGAAAAATGTGAAGACCAAAGTTGTGCAGAATCTTATTATCTTCATATAGTCCAGGCGGTAGGGGTTTTTTGACAGCAAAAGGTCGGAAAGAAATGAAATTTGGTGGGATGGTAGGCATTGGCCTCCGAAACCTACACCTAAGCTTGCGACTGCAGGGAGTTGTCGCTCGAGGGACGGGAGGATGAAAGTTCTGCCGCGACGCTTTCTGAAAAATAACGCCGTTTCTTTAAGTTAAATCGAAAAAAGCTTCAAATGATTTATGCAGAGAATAAAATTCTGCGTAATTGTGGTCTTCACATTTTTCCTGTGCGACCAATAGTTTCCGTCTTACACTGCGTCAAAGTTAGGGGTTGGTTTGTGATTTTCACTAAAATCAGAAGTTAAGGGTGGATTAAGGCGAAGGACTTTATCAGAAAGTCGTGTAACATTTTTATTTCCCCGAAATAATGGCACATTATCATTTTTTTATTATCTGCAACTGCCTAAACTCACGCATTTGGTTTAAAAAAATACGGCTTTAGAAACGCACCCCTACCCACCACCTATTTGTGCTGTTGCAAAAAATATTCTATTTTTACATACCTTTAGTGAAATAGATACTTAAGATAAGATCCAAGTTGCGACAATTTGGTGTTGCCGCTCGAGGAAGGGGGGGGGGGTGAAAAGTGTTTTGTGGCGCTTATGACAAATAGGGCCGTTCGTGGTAAGTGCTATCGAAAAAAAATTCAATCATGTACGGAGACAACAAAATTCTTCACAATTTTGGTCTTTACATGTGCGTGTGCGACCAATAGTTTCCATTCTACAGTGCTTAAAAGTTAGAGCGTGATTTGTGATTATTGCTTAAATCAGAATCTTATCGCGTATTAAGTCGAAGAACGCTATCAAAAAGTTCTGTAATACTTTTTCTCCTAAGAATATAACATTTCTCATACCACGATTCTCTTCAATTTTTTAAATATCACATTTGGGCATACAAAATTACGATATTTGAGACGACGTCCCTTCCCACTACCGATCGTGAAGCAGAGCTTTCCCCCCCCCCCCCCCCTCAAGCGGCAACTTCCCGAGGTCGCAAACTTAGGTAAACATTCACGCTCAAAAGCCTTTTTTAGGACAACGATTGACTAATTTTGGTAGTAGATAGCGATGTCTTTCTGATTATCGTAATTAGCCCAAATGTGTTATTTACAAATTGATGATAATAGTGATATAAGAAATGTTATTCTCTTGGGATAAAAAGTGTTATAGAACCTTTCATAGCTACGCGATGAAATTCTGATTTTAGTAACAATCACAAACCACCCCCTAACTTTGGAGCACTGTAGAATGGAAACTAGTAGTCGCACACGACAAATATGAAGACCAAAATTATAAAAAATTTTGTAGTCTCTATACAACATTTGAAATTTTTTCGAAAGCACTTACCACAACAACGCCATTTGTCAAAAAGCGTCACAAAACAGTTTTCACCCCCCTCCCCCACACTTCGGCGGCAACCAGCAAATGACGCAAATTAAATCTTATCTTAATTAAACAATGCCGTAATATCATTTCCGCTAAAAGTATGCACAAATACGCCATTTTTCGCAACAGCAACAGCGCATACCGGTAACAATAGGTAGAAGTGCGTTTCTGAACAGCGTAATTTTTTTTAAACCAAATGCGTGAATATTAGAGGCAGCTGCAGATAATAAAAGAATTAGTAGATATCATTCTTTTATGGAAAAAAAATATCAAACGACTTTCCACCCTCCACCTTTAAATTCAGATTTTAGTGAAAACCTCAAACCAACCCCAACTTTGGCGCAGTGTAGGACGGAAACTATTGGTCGCACATGAAAAATGCTAAGACCAGAATTATGCAGAATTTTATTCTCTCCATAAATCATTTGAAGCCTTTTTCGATATCACTTAACGAAACGGCGTTATTTTTCAAAAATCGTCCCGAAGCAGAGCTTTCATCCCCCCACCCATCGAGCGGCAACCTCCCGAGGTCGCAAACTTAGTTTTAGGTTCAGGGGACCAATTCCTACCATCCCATCAAATTTTATTTCTTTCCGACCTTTTGCTGAGAAAAGCCTCTTTTTATGACTTAACGATTAGACACTAATATATCATTTGAACTTTTTTTCGATAGCACTTACCACGATGGCGCTATTTATCGAAAACTGTCACGAAACAGTTTTGACCCCCCTCCCCCGGACCTTCCAGCGTCAACCCCTATAGGTCTTTGTACAACCTACGTCTTGAGTATGAGAAAGCGTACAAACCTTACAAGGACCGCTATAACTGCAGTGGTGTATAGTTGTATGGGTATGTAATCTTATTTAGTAGGCGGTTGGTAGGTTTCAACGGCTAACGAATACACGACGATGAAATATCTGTGTATACTCATCAACATTTAGCGTAAATAGGGTGGCAGAACTCCACTTCCTTTTACAACCTCACAAGATGCGACTAAGGGTATGATTGTCCAGGCTGCAAGCTTCTTTTCCTTTTAACTTCAACGTTCATATATGAACACTACTGAGCTATTCTGTTGCATATAGAAGGTACAGAGATAAGGTGAGGTGACGAGCCCATTGAAACATCTCAAACATGATCACACAGCTACTACAAATAGCAACGCATATTTCTGCACGAAAATTAGCTTCAAATTCCTTTCACTCGTTGCGATCGCCTCTGTTTTGCAACCTGTTATCCATCTATTAGCATCCGGAATCCCTCGCCTTTGTAGATAATTCGCCTTTTTAGTCTTCTTACCAATCCTTAAGACTCGTAACGTATAGTAATTGATGGTATCTGTGACAAGAGAATTCTACAGCTCGAAAACATTTATCTTTCTAAATCCGATCCGATTATAATTTTGATAAATTCTTCGTGTTAGCTGACGCGATAGTCCGTCGATCGTTTGTATAATCAGCAACAACTGGTTTCTATACATTCTTGTTTATTACATACAGTACAGGACTGTAGCACCGAGTTAAGTCTTTTTATTTTCTCATTTGCGAGTAAATTGAATAGCAATTCCCAGCAAAATCTCAACGCTCAATGGCTCCTTAAACTTCAAATCCAAAGGGTCTCATTTTGTTTGCCATTTCGACAATGACTTCAGATCCGTTGTATTAAATAAAATGAAGTCAAGTTGTTTGACTCAGTACTTCCCACACATTACGGTGATACCAGTTTATTATTTTCCCATAGCATAAAGCTTTAGTCTGAGATCACCTTGCAACCAAATCATCGCCATCCCTTCCCTCCCCCCAATTGTCTTATACCGCTACGTCTTTCCTTTGCAGGTCAATGGACAGCCTATTATTAATACAATAAGCATTGCAGTTCTATAACCTCCCACCCCCTCAACCACCCCAATTTGACCGCACCCAAAAAAAGGTAGAAAGTAATCAGGAAACACTAAAGCACCTAAAAACGAAGTTTGAGCTGTTTTCATATTTTTAGTTTTTTGATTATTGCTACGCTGCCACTAACATTACTTCTGACAGCCATACGCGTTTTCCGTCCTCACTACGCTAATAATACTGTGTCAAACTTTAATTAGAATCAATTTAACAGTTTCCACGTTACAAAATACAAAACGATCTAAAGCAATAAATACTCGTATGTATACAGAAAATGCTAAGTTCCTTAGTTTCAGTAATAGGCAATGCAATGTTCGGATGGACCTAAAACGGTGATTTATGTCGCTAGGTCTTCCTTCACAGGTCAGTGGACATCCTATTATAAATACAACAAATTTTTCAGTTTCTCAGCACCCCTTTCCCCAACCACCCTGATTTCACCCCCACCCAAAAAACGCAAAAAATTATCAGGAACCTCTAAAACGCTTAAAAACGAAGTTTGAGCTATTTCTTATATTTTTAGCCTTTTGTTACTATCTCTGCGCCGCCACTAGCACGATTTATAAAAACCATACGCATTTTCGATCCTCGACATGGTAGTAATACAGAATAATATAGAACGATCTAAAGCAATACTCGTATGGTAACACCAGAAAAAACTAAAAGTCCTTGGGTTTCTGTAATAGGCATCAAGGCAATGTTCGGATGAATGTAAAAAAGCTATTTATGTCGCTAGGTCTTCCTTTACAGGTCAGTGGACAGTCCATTATGAAAGCAACATATTTTTCAATTTTACAGCCCCCCACCCCCCAACCACCTCAATTTCACCCCACCCAAAAAAAAGTAGAAAATGATCAGGAACCCCTAAAACGTCTAAAAACGAAGTTTGAGCAATATTTTTTTTGTTTTTTGCTAATAACTCCGCCACCAATGCACCGATTTTCAAAATGATAGGAACATTATCTACTACGACCCCACACCATATCGTTGCCCAAATTTCATTACAACCCATGCAGCGGTTACTGAGATTACGAGGCTAGAAAAACGCGTACAGACAGACCGACAGACAGACCGACAGACAGACCGACAGACAGACAGACCGACAGACAGACCGACAGACAGACCGACAGACAGACCGACAGACAGACCGACAGACAGACCGACAGACAGACCGACAGACAGACCGACAGACAGACCGACAGACAGACCGACAGACAGACCGACAGACAGACCGACAGACAGACCGACAGACAGACCGACAGACAGACCGACAGACAGACCGACAGACAGACCGACAGACAGACCGACAGACAGACCGACAGACAGACCGACAGACAGACCGACAGACAGACCGACAGACAGACCGACAGACAGACCGACAGACAGACCGACAGACAGACCGACAGACAGACCGACAGACAGACCGACAGACAGACCGACAGACAGACCGACAGACAGACCGACAGACAGACCGACAGACAGACCGACAGACAGACCGACAGACAGACCGACAGACAGACCGACAGACAGACCGACAGACAGACCGACAGACAGACCGACAGACAGACCGACAGACAGACCGACAGACAGACCGACAGACAGACCGACAGACAGACCGACAGACAGACCGACAGACAGACCGACAGACAGACCGACAGACAGACCGACAGACAGACCGACAGACAGACCGACAGACAGACCGACAGACAGACCGACAGACAGACCGACAGACAGACCGACAGACAGACCGACAGACAGACCGACAGACAGACCGACAGACAGACCGACAGACAGACCGACAGACAGACCGACAGACAGACCGACAGACAGACCGACAGACAGACCGACAGACAGACCGACAGACAGACCGACAGACAGACCGACAGACAGACCGACAGACAGACCGACAGACAGACCGACAGACAGACCGACAGACAGACCGACAGACAGACCGACAGACAGACCGACAGACAGACCGACAGACAGACCGACAGACAGACCGACAGATAGACCGACAGACAGACCGACAGACGGACCGACAGACAGACGGGGGAATAGAGTCTGCACCCAGAGGATCGGCTATTCTACAATGAATAGGACACGACGGATCTCCATGTGAGGAGCGGTACTCCGACAGTATCTGACTCCACGTTAGGGGCGGATCATACCAGACACTCGCAGGAACCAACATCAGTAGGCTATCCGGTGCGTGGCGACACCGCAGGGTATACCGAAGCCAAAGGGTGCAAGCCGGCCGGCAACCTTCACAGGTCTATCCTCAGGAGGCAATTAGGACGGCTGCGTCCGGAAATGTCGGCTGCGGGCCCTAAGGCTATCCACCTGACGGGCTCTATCTTCGGGTTCGACCACCTCGAAGGAAAATCACCCACACCGAACCGGTTTCGGAAGCCGGCGTTGGGCAAGGTGGCGGTGCTTCGAATTGCCCTGATGACGACCCCCGCAATGACATGGACCGTTTTAGGTGGACGACGGAGCTCAGGGATGACCTGCTGAGCTGCTACGAGAGCAGTAGCCCGCGCCGTAGGGGATACATGTCCCGCATGTATGAGAGGTGGTGTGAAATGCACCCAGAGCATAGCATGCTTACCTCTCAGAATTTGCGAGATTATGTATCGTACCTCCGGAGGCAGGGATATGTTCGTGCTCCAGCTCAGCCTGCCCCTTCGGCGGCCTGTTAACCAGGCTGAAAGTTCGCCGGTAAGGCCCGCTGAGAGGGAAATCGACCAAGTCGTCACACCTGGGGATTTCAGAGACCGAAGGGCCTTGCATAACAACGAAAGGTCCTTGAAGCTGGCAGATTTGAAGAGAGAGGAGGCCTCTGGCATTTGGAGCATCAATTGCGAAATTTACGCTGCGGCTCTGAGGCTAACTAGACAGGGAAGAGTGAGAGACTCTCCTGTTGAGAGAGCACAGAGACGGGTGCGCCAAATGGAAGTGAAAATCCAGCTGGCTCGCCAGGAAGCATCCCGTATCCAGTGTGTGATGGAATATAGAGCGGCTGGGAAGCCTTTTACGCGCCGAGTGCGCCAAATAGCCTACGGGTTGAGGCGCGACCATCATCACTCAGCCAAGAGGTACTGGTTGTTGTTAAGCAACACTGTCTTGACAGGATACGGATGCTAATCGCTGCTAAGCGATCGTTGGTGGCGCGGGCGAGAGGTCTGGAGCAGAACAGAATGTTCTACGAACGACCTTCCCCCCTTTTCCAACAGCCGCCTCCAGCCATAGAGCAGCCGCCAACTGCTGATCGCGTGGAGGTCTTTTGGAGGGACATTTACGAACAACCCAAACCTCTCTCAGCAGACACTCCGGCCTTGGCGCAGTTCGAGTCCGTTTGTAGGAGGACTCCTAACTTGAATGTACTGCGTCATCCGATAAACACGGAAGAAATTCTTGACACCTTACGAGGCGCAAAGAATTTCGCAGCTCCTAGCCCGGATGGCATAAACAACTACTGGTGGAAAAAATTCCCCAGTTGCCACCGGCATTTAGCTAGAGTTTTTAGCTCGTGGCTAAATCAGGAGCAGCCAATTCCGGCTTGGTTTGTCGAGAGTCGAACCGTGCTTCTCCCGAAGACCGGAGATTTGTCTAATCCCAAAAGCTACAGGCCAATAACATGTCTGAACGCATGTTACAAGCTCTTCACCAGAATCTTGTACATGCGTATCCTTCAAGCTGTGAATCCTGTATTTCTCGACGTGTATGAACAGAGAGTGTCAAAGAAAGGAGTATCTGGCTGCAAGGAGAACCTGTTGATTGACCGATATGTCGCGCAGGACTCCGTGCAGTACAAGCGAAACCTTTCTATGGCCTGGATTGACTGTCGCAAGGCATCCGACAGCACGTCTCATGAGCTCATTCTGCGACTGCTGGAATGACTTTCGGTGGATAATCAGATAGTGGGATGCATCAAAAAACTGATGCGACTCTGGAAGACCCGGTTCACAATAAAGTCAGGTGAAACTCGGGTTCAGACAGAGTTGGTGTCATTGAAAAGAGGTGTCTTCCAAGGAGACTCCTTGAGTCCCTTGCTCTTTTGCATCTCACTTTTGCCTCTGTCCATTGCGCTGAGAAATACTAAAGGATACAGCTGTGGTACGCCCAATAACCGGAGGCACAAGGTCACCCATCCGTTTTATATGGATTACCTAAAAATTTATGCCTCCGGCCAACGCGAACTACAACAATCGCTGAGGATGGTGCAGGAGTACAGTCATGCTATCGGAATCTCAAGAAAGGACGAAGCGGAGATAGTGGAGATGAGGAACAGCTCGTTGATGGGAGCATCTTGCGACAACTTCATGCTGGAGATACTTATACCTACCTTGAAGTGGCGCAGCGTCATGTTCAAGAGGCAGAATTGATTTAAGAGTGTCTCCGCCGCAAGTACTTGCACCGACTCCGGCAGATCTGGTCGTCAACACTGTCCGGCAAGAACAAAGTCGCTGCCACAAACATGCTTGCGGTCCCATTGTTATTATACACCTTTGGTGCTATACACTGGAAAGTGAAGACCCGCAAAAGGATGAATATGGAGAGAAGCCTGCATCCTAAGTCCTCTTTCCCGCGAATATACCTCCCGCGACATCTGGGAGGGCGTGGACTATTGAGTTTGGAGCGTCTGCACAACAGAGTAGTACTGGCCACTGCCTGCTATGTAACGAACAGCACCGATCCCCTGGTCCGCTTTGTGCGAGAGCACGAGAATGCGGGAAAAGGAGCCTTTCTTTTTAACGCAGCGAAACGAGCAGCCAAGGAGCTCAGCCTCACACTCGACTTCAAGCGGAGGTGTCAGCAGTCCATTACCGAACTTGCTCCCGCAGAATTAAAATCCCACATTACAACTGCCGAAGTCGACTTCCTCTTAAGACTTCATAAAGATAAGCCAATGCATGGAATCTTCTACAAACATCTAGAAGAGCATGGCTTGTCTGAGCAGTTGACCTTCTCTTTCCTAAGGTCTAGTGGGTTGAAGTCGGAGACTGAGGGCTTTATAATGGCTTGCCAAGACGTTGTCTTCAATAGCTTGGTGTACCGTAGAAGGGTTATGGGTGTAGATGTACCCGACACCCATTGTAGAGCTTGCCGACAGTATCGATGAGACACCGGTGCTGCCATACGCTCACATCTTAGCCGCCAGAATGCAGAAGGCAGTCATCCTTGGGTCCCTTCGTCTACTTAGGGCGCACGATTCGCGGACCCAGTGATTGCTCACCTCACGGTGTAAGGAGTAGTCATTGGGAATGGAACAGCATCTCGGTGAGTCGGAGCCCGGGCTGCACTATTTTGTTTTTTTTAAATAATAAGAATAATACTTATTTGACAAGGTATAAATATTTGTACTATGTGCTATGACTATATTATTTCTTATATTGAGATCTTATTATGTAATAGAAGAATAATTGCCTGACATCAAAGAGCTTTGTTTCTTTAAATAATTCTTCAGTTGGGTATCTATAAGGTTTATTGTAAATAACACAACAAACTTTTGAGTTTTACGACCCCACACCCCCCACCACCGCAACTTCACCCCCACCCAAAAAATGTAGAAAATGATCAGGAAATCCTAAAACGCCTAACACCGAGTTTGAGGGGTATTTACGTCTTTTTGTTTTTTTGCTAACTAATCCACCGCCAATGCACCGATTTTCAAAATTATAGTAGCATTACCTACTAGGACCCCATAGCATACCGGTATCCAAATTTCATCACAACCCATGCAGCGGCTACTGATATTATGAGGCAAGAAGAACGTGCACAGACAGATAGACAGGCAAACAGACAGACAGACTGAGAGACAGGTAGACGGAACTACGGAAAAGAGTGACGTGGATTTTCATTATCTAGACATCATAAAACGCTCAAAAAGCGTGTTATCTCAAAATCGAAAATTTTCGCGATCACAATACTCGCCTCACCTATCGGTGTGGGAAGATACTTCACCAGATTCATGTTTTCCTATTACATTCTATAGACGATTGTCTTTGTAGCATACAAGTTTCAAAGTCCTCCTACCTCAAACATTTTGAGAGGGTACTGATTTTTTGATCTTTTAAACTGAACATTCACATGACATTTGAAGCTCTAGGGGAAACTTATATAGCTGTTTTAAATCCGATAAATAAGAATAATAATATTGGTCTCAGGCCTCACACCGAACACATTTACACCACACCTACAACAATTAGGCCTGGACGAAAGGTTACACAAATTATTCCAAAAGTCTGACATTCTGAAGACCTGTAGTATTGTACGTTTTTTTTAAATTCCAATCAGTAATAGTTCCGGCGTTGACTTGGCACAGCGCGTCAACACTTGTTGCTACCGCAGTCATGCGAGAGAGAAAAGAATAATAATCAATTGTGAATGGCGAGATCTTAGTAAAAAGAACCAAAGCAAATATTTCTATATGTATACACCCAAATCTACCGCATAAAGTACCTCATACGTATATATACTACTATAACGTGAATAGAAATTATTCTACAGCCATTGCCCGACTTAAACTAAATCATGGTAACTTCCCCTCACATCTTCATAAAATAAACATCATGGAATCTCCCATTTGCCCAAACGATAATCAAATTTCGGACATAAACCATATTTTTCTTTGGTTGCAGTGCAAACAAACCTCATTCCGATAATTTGTTGACCAAATTATGTAAGTAAAAAATTCCCTTACCAACTAATACTTTCACGCTATTTGCTAGCAATGATAAAGATGTATATGACTTGTTGATAGCATTCCCAATTAGAATTAAAGTATTAATCCAAAATGACAATAAAAATAGTCTGCGACAAAAACGCTACTGGCCTAATACCAGTACCCTAGAAAAAAATAATGTTCGACAATTGCTTTTAGCCTGGATATACATACCGTACACTCATGGACAACATTGTGGGGGCAGAATACATTCATTACCTTTAATGTTTGATTTTCCCATAAATATATTAGCCGTTATACGTTGTTGTTTTTATTTCTTCTGCATATTGTCCTATAACCAAACTTTACTTTACGTTTTCCGTTCTGCTAATAAACTCCACTAATATACATCTCTCTTTGTTTAGTCTATGTCATAGAATACGTCTTCGTTTTATAGCGGAACTGTCAATGCGGGTATTTAGTCGAAAAATAATAACCGCTTGTCTATTTTTTCTTATTTCCATTTTCATAATCTGTTCACATATTGCCTCCCAACTTACAGTGTTATGTTTTTTAAACCAACCACGCAACCTCCATCATAAAATCGAGGTTGTCTTCCGCTAGCATTTGATGATCAAACGTCGGTAGCTACAAGACAGCTGCTTAGCCTCTAATCCACGATTCCATAATTTTTTTAGGTAAAACAGACAAAATGAGAATAACGATTTTTCAATCCTAATTTTAGAATCGCGACTAGCAAGTATTTAGTATAGTCCCAAGTATCAGTTTGAATCAAGCGGCATGTATCGTCGCGTCGTTTAAATCCAAGCTATATTTTTTGTGTACATTATTCATTTAAAGTATGATACTTCTCTGTACTAGACTATTAGGAGACGGTACATTGCCATTCGTCTGATGTAAATAGCTGACTTCTACTCGTACATACGTATAGAAGGCAATTAGGCCCACAAATGGCGCAAACGTTGAGTGTTTCACTTTGATAACTTGAAAACAGTACTTTGTTAATTGTGTTATTCACGACGATAGAAACGCCATTGTGTATATGGTGATCACATTTTTCAGGATACTCATAATTAATTCAGATACGTTTTTTAAATGGATAATAATTGATAATATGTTATCAAACCGACCAATTTAATTACACACGTCTTTTTACCCACTTAGACAGACACGGCACGTGGTTTGGAAATGTACAAGTTAAGCGTTATAAAATGCATACTGTCTGATGTGCACCTGCAAATACCATTTGTGTCTGTGTCTTTCACTTCTGCCAGCCAGCCAATAGATATAGAAGCCCCATCCTCAAAAAATGACATAATGAAGTCGCGATTACTGGTTGCTCCGCTGGCTGGTAGCAATATTTGCTGCTAAGTCATTTCAAGATACCGTTCATACACAGGCTCAACAAACTCACCAAGGTTGAGTGACTCCTGTCATACTAGGCGATGCGATGAGATGGCATCATCTGTTGCTGTTCCATCATTTGCCTTAGCTGCTGATGCTGGGATAAGCAAGTGCGATTGTCGAAAGATGATCGGCGGAGTGTTCTTCCTCAAGCATATCATCTGCCTTCTGAATGAAACGTCCTTGGTGACATCAGAAAGATTCTAGCATCAACTACCGAGCAGGAAATGAAAGAGGGGCTTGAACATAGGGGTTATGCTATCCACATCTTTGGTAGTGGTGCACCTGATGCCAAGGATAGAAAATCCCCAGCAAGTGGTCACCGAATATAAACTTCTGGGATTATCTACTATTTGCGAAGTTGAAAGGAACTCGATTGATAGGACAGTGTCACTGCTGTCAGCAGTACGAACCCGCTTAGTTTATCAGCACTCTCTCAGTACTGCTTCAAAAAGGTGCCTCAAATGTACACAGAACCACGCGACATATCTGTGCCCTCAAACATGACAAGATATGAACAAATGTGGGAGCGATGCACATAGGAGGAATCTACAGGTCGTAAAGGCGAGGAAATTTGTATGGGGATGCAGCCAAGGAGGCAACTTTGATTACTTCTGCTGCATCAAGGGCACCACCGGCTGCTGAGTACGTAGACTGAGCAATAGCGCTCAAATCTAGCAGATAATTTAATGTTTTGGTGCAATAGTAGACCCATAGACATATGAAAATACTTCATTGGAATTGTTTGTCTAAGTGATACTCTTATGCGGCCTACAGAAGTTGATGCATGCTGCGATGCAGGCATCGACTCCTACGTTTCATGATGCAAGTAGCAGCGTGTGTAGTATTGAACCATGTATTTGACATCAGTTGCGGCCTGCAGGGTCTGGAATCCAGTTTTCGTCGGTACATGAGCCATATCGCCGAGTCGGTGACGCTGATGTAGGTTTCAAAATGTTTCAACATGTATAGTATTGCGTTGATGCAAAGATATAACTCCACCCTACTGTTCTTATGTTGCATGAAACGCGCTATAAAATATCAAGTGCTTTAGAGAGTTATTTTAAAGGAACACATAGGCGTGGCTCTGCTGCAAAAAACATTACTTAATCCAAAATGTTCAGAGCAGTGACGCGTGATTTTAGTGTCGAGAAAAAAACCAGGGTTTTAGAGCCAGTTTGGAAACTTGTTTGTGATTGTACCATAAACCCAAAATGGGAAGGACCGGATGATAAAGGGTGGTGTTGAGACGTGGAAAAGGAATCGTTACGTAACTGAATGAAAATTTGATAGCGTTTTAGAAACACCTGCCAACTAATTTTCTAAAAAATCGTTTTCAAAGGTCTATAGGCGGTTTGTGCGTACCGATTTTTTTAAAACGAAAATAAAAAAATCGCGACGTAAGCGGTCGGAACTTATTGGAAAATTCTTTGGTTTTTTGTAGATAACACAAAAAATACTGACATTCGTTTCTGCTGGGCAGTTTATGAGACAATTCGCCGTTGATAATCTATAAAGGCGTATCTCATACTTACCGATTTTTCAGAAGAGCGATTTAAAGAAGAGAGTCACTCTACTCTACTCATATAGGTATTTTAAACGTAATGCCATACAGCTTTCATTTAATGTTCGGAGACAGTGCGTTTTTGCAGTACGTCTTGATGTCACAATTTGAAGTACAGTCAAATTTATGTGCATTGGCGTATCAATCCCATTTTCGCCGAATTTGGAGATACGCCTTTCCGTATTGTCAGCGGTAATTTGAGCTTACATTTCGATGTTTCACATCATTTTTATTAAACATCGTTAAAAAATTGTTAATATTGTTTAAAACGGATGACGTTTTTTACACATGTTTTTGAGAGGTCTAACTATGAAATGTACCAATTTAATCTGTTTTTATTACGTTTAACCCTTGATTGAAGAAAACTTTCTTCCATCAACGGTTTTAAAGAAAATTTTCTTCAATCAACGGTTTAACTCCATTTTTTAACCCGTATAGAGGTGAGATTAACGAAACGGACAAGTTTCGCTCAACAAGCTCTATAGCGTACAGCTTTCTCTACTGCGTCCGAGCAGGCTTTCCTTCCCTGGCGACATCCGGCGAAAAATGTCTGTGAAAAGGTTAAACAGGCCAAAGAATCCTGTCATCCCGGCGACATCCGTATATATGTAACCTAAAAAGGCACTTTTTGTACTTAGTTGGATTATTTCGGATTGGTCAAGTGAATCAGAAATTGAAACGAAATGAATGCTAGGGAAACTATGGTTTCATGTACCTTAAATCGACATAAAATAAAACTATAAATAGATCTACATTGAAAAAGGCCTTCCTTACGGGCAAAATCATCAGATTGGAATGGAATAAATACTTTGGTGCTACACGTATAATTATATGTGTGGGACAAAACATTAGTTCACAAAAAACCGTTCCACCTTTTCGGTGTATATGATATAATACAATAACAATTACAGATTCCTATACGCACGTACATACAGGGCGAGTTTTTTTAGTAATAGATCAGTACATAACCCTACAACTGCAGAAGATAGCGAAAAACGTAGTCAAGAATATGCTTCTTGCTAAGAAAATCTTTTGATTTATACAGGGTGATTCATAACTACGCGATGATGCAAACACATATTTTTTTAAATCAGACACCCTACATTTAGATTCTACGTATGATCTCCATTCTCGTAATGTAATGTATTGTAACCTTATATAGGGCATTTCATAAGTTATGACCACCATTTCTAAATACCTATAGCTGTAAAGCTAACGTACTGTATATCAGACAGTAGTAAATAAAATATTATTTCTTATACATATCAAGATAAAAAACATCCTCTAGTTCGACGTCGGCTGTAAAAAAAATCGACGACGTATATCTTGTACAGGGTGAGCTAGAATGCAAAATCTAGATTTTCTCTTTCATTTCAAATATCATTTCCATATTTTATTTAACCAAAAAATTGCATTTATCATATTTCTCGTTCATCTTTTTAGCATTCCCTATACCTACGTTTATTAGTTTCCAAGATATTTCGATTTTTCTGAAAATTTTGAACAAACCTTCACCCTAAAGCTGACGCATTTGAAAGATTGAAGAATCGTTTTATTCGTACTGGGTCCGTCAATATTTTAAGACCTACCTGATAAATCTGCTTGATAATTATGCATCACGTCTATAAAATTGTTTCCTCAGCATACTTGACTTATGTATATTATATCAATAATTCGGAGCTTTGACTTCATCAAATACTATTGTGGCCTTATATAGTAGTTGTTCGTTACACACAAATTAAATTTCTCAAAATAAATTAATTGCAGTACACAAACAGAAGGTATCCTTAAAATTTGCTGCAAAATCGAAATGTCTCTGAAACTGATAAATGTTGGAATGGGAAAAGCTATACAAAGATAAAGGACCATACTGACCATAACGACAACTTTTTGGTAAAATAAAATATGGGGAGTTATATTGAAATAAATGAGAAAATCTAGATTTTGCAATCTAGCTCAGCCTGTATATGAATGTACGTCGTCGATTTCTTTTACAGCCAGCAATAAAACTAGATGACATTTTTTTATCTTGGTATGTAAAAAATAATTTTTGATCCATTACCTTTTGATATACAGTACGTTGATTTGACAGCGATTTGGAAATAGAAATAGTCATAGTTTTTGAAATACCCTTAGTAATGTTACAATGTCTGATATTGTTAGAACGGAGATTATTAGTAGAATCTAAATATGAGATAATATGCAGGGTGTCTAGTTGAAAAAAACATATGTTTATAAATTAAAATATTTTCCGAGCAAGAAGCATATACTTGGATACAACTTTTATGTAGAACTGTTTCGCTGTCTCGTACAGTAGTAGAGTTATGGGTAATAAAATGTCACCCTACATATACAACAGCAAAGTACATTTTAAGTTTTTACAAAAGTGAAGTGCTATCACATTTGCATGCAATGTAATTGTTTGTAGAAAATAAATAGTTATTCACGGAAGAACCTTCATTCTTATACACAACGAATTATATGCGACATGTTACTTGTCGGCAAATATTTAAAACTTCTTCATAAACAAATAGTTTATTTATAGTTAATGAACAACACAAGTCATGCTTTATTTAAAAATGAAACTATATGGTAAATTGAATAGTTTATATACATTTCTCAGCCATTACCCAGAGCGGTTATTTGTTAACCTGAAACCAATTTCATTAACCAAAACGTATATACGTTACGGACGACAATGGTTAAATAAATTAAAAAATCAGCAGGTGTATATCTATTGATGATCAAAGCACGGTCTAATGACTATACAATTATATTATTAAAGTCTGAGCACCATCTAATTGAACAGTTAAGTGCTATTTAGGGCGTACCTATACTGACATAAAACGTTTTCCTTAGTATCGCCCAAATATTCCGACACTTGAGAACAAGGAGGAACCTGGTTACGAAACATTTTGTATAAGTCGAGCGGTTACGACAGTTACTCGAACAACTTGATCATAAGAAAAGTTACCCTGAATCAGGTAACCCGATGTTAAATGAGACAATGAATAGTTAATCATAACAGCTAATGTCCCCTCGTTAACGACGTATATTATTCCCAAAACAAGAACCATTTTATATAACTTACCAAGCAACTTCTTTAAACGTAACACATCGCATAACGATTACTTTAGTACCAATTTAGACTGGAAAAGTAACCAATAAAAGTCATCGACCACTATCTGTAAATCAAGTGCGTGCTGCTCGTTACAGTCACGTTACTTATTGATTGAGATATGTCAACAATTTACGTATATTGCTTGAATAAGGAATCAGAGGCCATTTGTAATTGTTGAGAGCTAACATAAAAGACTGATATTCGCGAATTGCGTCGATATAGCCAGAGATAAGCAGCATAGACGTAGGCAGGCATTACCCTGCCAGGAGTTTAAACTTCATATTATGAACACTGGAATATATACTGACTTGAAGATGGAGAAGGAGGAGGAGAATAAATATATGCTAAACATAACTGTTCACCAATAGTGTTCCTGTAGGTCCTAATACGGGATGCCGACCTACACGAGCAACAAGAGGCATCTCAACCACAACGATTCAAAACTATATATTCTAATCACATAGCTATCCTTACGTTTCAGCATCTTCTCAAAAGACTGGTAAACAGCTTGCATCCAGCCGGTGCCAAAAAAGGGATCCAAAGCTGATCCAACTAACTACAGACAGCTCTGCTATATGATGGAGAAATGCGTTAACCGAGGGGTAAAAAGCTGTGGATTTTTGGTCTACACGTTTGTGGATTTCTATAGATTTCCGTTGATTTTCGTAGATTTTCGAGAATATCCGTGGATTTCCATGGGTGTCCGTGGATTTATGTGGGTTTACTGCGCCAGCACGCATGCGCGAGCGCGGATGTCTCGGCTGAAACCTTCTTGATTTCAGTTACCCGAATTAACAAATTCAAGATTTTTTACAAGTAAGTCAAAGGCCAAAAGATAGAGAACAAAAACCTCTTTATGACTTGACTTGAGTCGGGGAAGTTCCTAGAACAAGGTCTATCTCGTTTAACGTCATCATTTTTTTCGTTATTGCTGCGCCGCCTCTGACATGATTTTTAAAAATCATAAACGTTTCCCATCCCCGCCATGGTAGTAATACTGTGTAAAAACATCATTAAAATCGATCTAGTAGTTTCCACATTACACAATACAGAACGATCAGAAGCAATAAACGTATGTAGGCATAGAAAATTCCCTTGGTTTCTGTAATATTCGGCAATCTTCGGATGAACCTAATAATGTGTATTATGACGCTAGGCCCTTATTTCGCAAGTCGGTGAACAACCTATTATGAATACAAAAATTTTTTCAGTCTTAAACCGACACACCGACAGTTACCGACAGACCGACAGTTACCACCGACAGACCGACAGCTACCACCGACAGACCGACGGTTACCACCGACAGACCGACAGTTACCACCGACAGACCGACAGTTACCACCGACAGACCGACAGTTACCACCGACAGACCGACAGTTACCACCGACAGACCGACGACAGTTACCACCGACAATTACCGACAGACCGACAGTTACCGGCAGACCGACAGTTACCGACAGACCGACAGTTACCGACAGACCGACAGTTACCGACGGACCGACAGTTACCGACCGACCAACAGTTACCGACAGACCGACAGTTGCCGACAGTTACCGACAGATCGACAGTTACCGACGGACCGACAGTTACCGACAGACCGACAGTTACCGACAGACCGACAGTTACCGACAGTTACCACCGACAGACCGACAGTTACCACCGACAGACCGACAGTTACCACCGACAGACCGACAATTACCGACAGACCGACAGTTACCGACAGACCGACAGTTACCGAGAGACCGACAGTTACCGACAGACCTACAGTTACCGACGGACCGACAGTTACCGACAGACCGACAGTTACCGACAGTTACCGACAGACCGACAGTTACCGACAGACAGACAGTTACCGACAGACAGACAGTTACCGACAGACCGACAGTTACCGACAGACCGACAGTTACCGACAGACCGACAGTTACCGACAGACCGACAGACCGACAGTTACCGACAGACCGACAGCTACCGACAGTTACCGACAGACCGACAGTTACCGATAGACCGACAGTTACCGACAGACCGACAGTTACCGACAGACCGACAGTTACCGACAGTTACCGACAGACCGACAGTTACCGACAGACCGACAGTTACCGACAGACCGACAGCTACCGACAGTTACCGACAGACCGACAGTTACCGATAGACCGACAGTTACCGACAGACCGACAGTTACCGACAGACCGACAGTTACCGAGAGACCGACAGTTACCGACAGACCTACAGTTACCGACGGACCGACAGTTACCGACAGACCGACAGTTACCGACAGTTACCGACAGACCGACAGTTACCGACAGACAGACAGTTACCGACAGACCGACAGCTACCGACAGTTACCGACAGACCGACAGTTACCGATAGACCGACAATTACCGACAGACCGACAGTTACCGACAGACCGACAGTTACCGAGAGACCGACAGTTACCGACAGACCTACAGTTACCGACGGACCGACAGTTACCGACAGACCGACAGTTACCGACAGTTACCGACAGACCGACAGTTACCGACAGACAGACAGTTACCGACAGACCGACAGTTACCGACAGACCGACAGTTACCGACAGACCGACAGTTACCGACAGACCGACAGTTACCGACAGACCGACAGACCGACAGCTACCGACAGTTACCGACAGACCGACAGTTACCGATAGACCGACAGTTACCGACAGACCGACAGTTACCGACAGACCGACAGTTACCGACTGGCGGTAGCTATAAAACGCAAAAAAAATGAACGACAAACAAGATAAAGCCTCGGAATTGGACGGATCTTTTGTTGACGAACATGGCGTGTTTTTGGAACTTGAGAGAAATGTAGAAAGAAATATGAGTGAAAGTGAAATGACTGAAAATAGTAATCCCAGTTTTAGTGGGCGGGGACTACCAGATCCTTTTAAAAGAAGGGACTCAATAAAAAGAACTCCACCGAGAGGTAGGTCTCAGTCTCTGACTGAGTTTAAAGTTCAAAAGAGAGAAGGCAGTGTTGTTCCTGAACATTGCGTGAGAGATACGCCTAGCATAGAGAAAAAGAGGAAGATTGCAGATACTTCGTTTACGGAAGAAAAAGGTAAGCCTGAGGAGGAACAAATTACAAAAATGGTAATCGAAAGTATAGACGCTATGAACAGAAGCGTGAAAACCTTTGATAAGCTGCTAGAAAGTACACCAAACACAAAAAAGGAAATCAAAGATTTCAGTATCAAGTTGAAACGTGCACTTGGTACGTTGAATCAAACCGCGGGGTATGAATTTTATAAAAACAGCTCGCCATAGTGAGATGCCTAGAACACATGAAGTCGGCACACAGACAAACATGGTTGACATGAGTAAAGAGGTGGAAATACAAACAGTACCTTGGGGTAGGCACAAGGAAGTGCTAAGCATACCAGGAACAGACACACTTGAGAAATGGAGAGAATGTGAGCAAAAAAGCTGGGAAGATGAAGTATACACTAACACACAAATCAAAGTTGGAAATCCTCTAACAGAGGTATTTCAATTAAAAGCAGTCCTAGTAGAACCTACTGACAAAAACCTGGACAAGAGCATTCAGAGGATGTATAGAGATCGATATCCAGACCTAACAGAAGGAACCGATGAATTTGGTGTTCTAGAAGAAACTACAAAAATAAGATCACTAGTAGGAAACGCGCACAATAAGAGAAAAATAGTCAAAATAAGTCACGATGGCACCGATGTGGACATATGGCATAAGATAAATAGGCTCAAAGAAGAATCCGAAGGTATAGAACGTATTGCCCTGCATCATATTAGTGCTATGACAATAACGAGACTCAGAAAAATGGTAGAGTGCATATTTCATGGAAGTGGAACTATCGCAGTTATTTTTACCACAAGGCAAGCGAGAGACTCTGTGGCAGAAAGGAAATTAAAGCCCAAAGAAAGAGACACATATGCAATAGTAGTCGAGGAGAAAGACAAGGATTATGCAGCTACTCTAGAAATGGTGAAAGCTAACATGTCTGGTAAAGATGATATTATTAAAGGTATAAAGGGTATGAGAAGTACCAAACAAGGAAAACTGCTCATCACTCTGGATAAAAAAGAGACTGCAATAAACGAAATACAAAATACCTTACGTAACTCATCAACCACCATAAAGGTTACACAAGCTGGGCTGAGCGAAAAGCAAGAAGCTCTACATATACGAGGTATAGATGCCACCATGAAGAAAGAAGAGGTAGTTGAAGCTATAAAAGCCTACATAAAAGATGGCACAGCAAAATTTAGTGAACTAAGACCAAACCTGAATAATACACAAGCGATCACTGCCATAGTTAGCACACATGCAGCGAATTTACTCTTAAGAAACGAAAGCATAAGAATAGGAATGGTCAACTGCTCAGTAGAAAAAATAGTAGCCATAAAAAGGTGCAGAAAATGCTGGTCCTACGAGCATAGGGCTGATGCATGTACCGGACCGGACAGAACACGCTTGTGTTATAAATGTGGAAAAGAAGGCCATATGATAAAAGACTGTCAGAATGAGGAGGCGTGCCCGGTATGCAATAATACTGGACACACGCCAGGAAGCAGAAAATGTAAGGCCTTTAAGCAGGCACTGGTTCAAGAGAGAAGAAGAAGATACGTTGAGCACACAGATCTATAAATAATTATGTATTATAACACAAAAACAACAACAAGGCATAGTCATAGGACACTCAAAATTTTACAAGTTAATTTAAACAGATGTCACGCAGCACACGATATCTTGACGAAAATCGCAAGAGAGGAAGATATTAACATAGTTATAGGTCAGGAACCAAATAAGAACAGAGCACATCGCTTGTTTTGTGACGAGAACAAGGATGCCTTCATTCTGACCAAGTCGAACATCTCAGTATTGAGCCATACTTCCATGACTGGTATAGTTGGTATTGAAACTCCGGACTTGATAATATACTCATGCTACTGTTCCCCAAGCCGAAACTGCGATGAATTCGAAAATTACCTACATGAGTTTGCTAGACAACTAAGAAGAAGCCATAAAGAGATGATCATAGCCGGGGACTTGAACGCTAAGTCGACAGTCTTTGGTTCCCCGGTAGAAAACACAAAGGGGAAAATCCTGGAAGAATGGATAGCGTATATGGACCTGATAGTGCTGAATAATGGAAGCACCTCAACGTTTAGTAGTTCAATTGGTAGCTCGGTAATAGATATCACCGTATCCACACCGCAACTAAGTAGACGCATACAGAACTGGCGAGTCGGTGAAGAAACAGAGAATATGAGCGATCATCGAAACATTAGATACGAGCTGATGCATACTCCCAGACAGATTGTAAGTAACGTTAAGACAGCTGAAGATTGGTGTACGACAGCTGGAGGCTGGGTCAAATACTCGCGTAAATGCGAGAATGTGGATGCAAATAGAGAATGTAGCAGCCCGCAGGAATTATCGCAAGTACTGAAACAGCTTTGTGATGAATGCTTTCAACATAAATGACAGTTCAAACATAATCATAGGCCTGTTTATTGGTGGACTCAAGACATTGCACAAAAAAGGAAAGAATGCAGGGACTTACGAAGAAAAGTGATACGTAATAATAGAAGAACTACTACATCAAGCGCTAAGGAACATGATTATGTAGAGTACAAGAAAGCTAAAGCAGCGCTAAAAAAGGCCATCAAGACCTCGAAAAGGGAGTGCTATAGAAAATTATGTGACGAAATTGACCAAGATATATGGGGCAAGGGTTACCAACTAGTCACAGGGAAATTGAGACTACGACCTAGGGTGACACTGACCGAAGAGGCTATCTTAAAAGAGGTAGAGAAGCTCTTTCCGAGAAAGCCAATTGTCACATGGCCAATTATTTGTGTAGCAACAAGAAATATAAGAGAACTTCATCAGGGGGACGTAACGAAGGCAGCAGAGCGATTAAAAAACAAAAAGGCCCCAGGACCAAATGGCACTCCATCTGAAGCCCTGAAAATACTGGCAAATAAAAACCCTCTAGCTATAGTGAAGTCAGCAAATGATGTGGTATTTTTCCTACGGAATGGAAGGTGGCGAAGCTGGTGCTGATAGAAAAGGCAGAGAAGAACACATATAGACCTATATGTCTTCTCAACAGTGAAGCCAAGATGCTGTAAATGTTGATTAAGATGCGACTGGAAGAAGAACTTGAACAGAATAACTCACTATATGAACACCAATATGCTTTTCGCGCTGGAAAAGGCACACTTGACGCACTTGCTAGAGTCAAAGAAATACAAGCTGAAAGTAAAAGGAAAAGAGAAAATTGTATTATGATTACGTTGGATATAGAAAATGCATTTAACACTGCTCCATGGGATAAGATTATAGAGAGCTTGCACGGGCATAATATCAGCTTATACTTGATTCGAGTGATCCAGTCATACCTTACCGATCGCTTTATTTTGACGGATGGAAATACAAAAATACGAACTACGTGTGGAGTCCCTCAGGGATCCTATTCTTTGGAACCTGTTCTATGATGATATATTAAAGTTCAACATATATAAAGGCGTTACATTAGTGGCATATGCAGATGACCTGGCAGTACTCATTACAGCCAAATCAAGAATGCAGTTAGAAGAGATAGCTCAGTATGCATACTTATTTATAGAAAACAAAACACTAGAGCGGGGCGTTAAGCTAGCGCCCAAGAAAACTGAAATCCTAACGCTCACAGGAACTAAAAGGATCAGAAACATAGAACTGGAACTCGGCAACGTAACAGTTAGCAATACAAAAAGTATAAAATATATGGGAGTATATCTAGATGCAGGATTGAAAATGACGGTCCATGTCAGGGAAACGGCGAGCAAAGCGAAAAAAACGTACATGAGCTTGGCGAGGATAATGCCCAATATGGGAGGACCTAGAGCAAGAACGCGTAAAAATTTTAGCTACAGTCATGAAATCAATTATATTATATGCAGCTCCAATATGGGAAGAGGCACTAAGACATAAATACTATGTGAATATGCTAGAAAGTGTGAACAGAAGTATGGCCATCCGAGTTATCTCAGGCTATAAAACCGTGTCAACCGAAGCAGCACTAGTTATAGCAGGAATACCACCCATAAAGCTTAGCGTCGAAGAAAGATGTAATATATATAGAAATGGAAACAACTATAGGGGATCCGCGAGAGAAGAACTAATGAACAAATGGCAAGATAGATGGGATCAATACAGCGGCTGGGCAAAGACGTTTATCACAGACGTAAAGAAATGGACAAACAGAGAATGGGGAGAAGTTAATTTCTACATAACGCAAGCTCTGACCGGGCCACGGCGTATTTGCAAAATACATAGAATTGGTAAGAAACAAGAGTCAACATGCTTTTACTGCGAGGAAGAGGACTCAGCAGAGCACACTCTTTTCCATTGCCCAAGGTGGAAAAGTTATAGGCTACAGATGCACAGAGATTGTGGCACCGAAGTAACAACAGAAAATGCAGCTGAGCTATTATTAGAAAGTCAGATAAAGTGGAATGCCATAACTAAATTCATGGAAAAGATAATGGAAACCAAGGCCAAGGACGAAAAATTACAAGACAGATAGAAACATTAATATGTAGAGAAAGATAAAACTCGCAGACTCCTCGGATGCAATGCTGTACGGTAGATTCCCGAGGTGCCGGAGCTGAATATAGTGAACGAGAATTGGAGGTGTTTTTAGTGGGTATCCGAATCCTTGGAATAGCATAGGACCCCCACACTATCATGACGCGATAGAGCGAAAGAGCATAGCGCATGATGTCTGTAAAAGGGATTTTCACCTCCACTCCAGATGAGAGGCAAAAAAAAAAGACCGACAGTTACCGACAGACCGACAGTTACCGACAGACCGACAGTTACCGACAGACCGCCAGTTACCGACAGACCGACAGTTACCGACAGACCGACAGTTACCGACAGACCGACAGACCGACAGTTACCGACAGACCGACAGTTACCGACAGACCGACAGACCGACAGACCGACAGACCGACAGACCGACAGACCGACAGACCGACAGACCGACAGACCGACAGACCGACAGACCGACAGACCGACAGACCGACAGACCGACAGACCGACAGACCGACAGACCGACAGACCGACAGACCGACAGACCGACAGACCGACAGACCGACAGACCGACAGACCGACAGACCGACAGACCGACAGACCGACAGACCGACAGACCGACAGACCGACAGACCGACAGACCGACAGACCGACAGACCGACAGACCGACAGACCGACAGACCGACAGACCGACAGACCGACAGACCGACAGACCGACAGACCGACAGACCGACAGACCGACAGACCGACAGACCGACAGACCGACAGACCGACAGACCGACAGACCGACAGACCGACAGACCGACAGACCGACAGACCGACAGACCGACAGACCGACAGACCGACAGACCGACAGACCGACAGACCGACAGACCGACAGACCGACAGACCGACAGACCGACAGACCGACAGACCGACAGACCGACAGACCGACAGACCGACAGACCGACAGACCGACAGACCGACAGACCGACAGACCGACAGACCGACAGACCGACAGACCGACAGACCGACAGACCGACAGACCGACAGACCGACAGACCGACAGACCGACAGACCGACAGACCGACAGACCGACAGACCGACCGACCGACGGACCGACGGACCGACGGACCGACGGACCGACGGACCGACGGACCGACGGACCGACGGACCGACGGACCGACGGACCGACAGACCGACAGACCGACAGACCGACAGACCGACAGACCGACGGACCGACAGACCGACAGACCGACAGACCGACAGACCGACAGTTACCGACAGACCGACAGTTACCGACAGACCGACAGTTACCGACAGACCGACAGTTACCGATAGACCGACAGACCGACAGTTACCGACAGACCGACAGTTACCGACAGACCGACAGACCGACAGTTACCGACAGACCGACAGACCGTCAGACCGTCAGACCGCCAGACCGACAGACCGACAGTTACCGACAGACCGACAGTTACCGACAGTTACCGACAGGCCGACAGTTACCGACAGTTATCGACAGTTACCGACAGTTACCGACAGTTACAGACAGTTACCGACAGTTACCGACAGTTGCCGACAGTTACCGACAGTTGCCGACAGTTACCGACAGTTACCGACAGTTACCGACAGTTACCGACAGTTACCGACAGTTACCGACAGTTACCGACAGTTACCGACAGACCGACCGTTACCGACAGTTACCGACAGTTACCGACAGTTACCGACAGTTATCGACAGTTACCGACAGTTACCGACAGTTACCGACAGTTACCGACAGTTACCGACAGTTACCGATAGTTACCGACAGTTGCCGACAGTTACCGACAGTTGCCGACAGTTACCGACAGTTACCGACAGTTACCGACAGTTACCGACAGTTACCGACAGTTACCGACAGACCGACAGTTACCGACAGACCGACAGTTACCGACAGACCGACAGTTACCGACAGACCGACAGTTACCGACAGACCGACAGTTACCGACAGACCGACAGTTACCGACAGACCGACAGTTACCGACAGACCGACAGTTACCGACAGACCGACAGTTACCGACAGACCGACAGTTACCGACAGACCGACAGACCGACAGTTACCGACAGACCGACAGACCGACAGACCGACAGGCTGACAGGCCGACGGAAAGGAGTGACGTGGATTTTCGTTATGAAGACATTACAAAATGCCCAAAGAGCGTATTACCTCAAAATCGAAAATGTTCGCAACCACAATACTCCCCTCACCGATCGGTGTGGGAAGTAAAAAGAAAACAAGGTTTTCAAAAATCTCTAACAACAGTTTCACTCCTGTATCCGAATCTTCAGATGATGAAGTTTTAAGTCTTAAATATGCTGACACTACAGACACCGAGGTCCTTTCGGATGAAACTTTCGACGGTATAGATTATTCCAACGAATATTTATATATAATAAGCTTTTTACGTCGCTAGGTCTTCCTTCACAGGTCAGAGGGCAGTCTATTACGAATACAACAAGTTTTTCTATTTTACAACCCCCCCCCTCCCCTCCATCCAAAAAAGTAGAAAACGACCAGAAACACCTAAAACGCCTAAAACCGAAGTCTGGGAAACATTTGGATATGTTCACTTTTTTGCTAATTACTCCACCGCCCATGCACCGATTTGCAACATTATAGCAGTATTATCTACTCCTACCCCACAGCATATTACTGCTCAAGTTTCATCAAAATCCATGCAGCGGTTGCTGAGACTACGAGGCTAGAAAAAACGCCAACAGGCCGACAGACAGACAGACTGACCGACCGACAGACAGACAGACAGACCGACGGAAATGAGCGACATGGATTTTCATTATGTAGGTATCATAAAACGTCCAAAAAGCGTGTTATCTCAAAATCGAAAATTTTCGCGATTACAATACTCCCCTCGCTTATCAGTGTGGGTTAGTGAGATTTTATTCCTTTAGAGATCTATATGGTTTGGTTCAAATCATTGCCCCCCCCCTACTCCCAATAAAAAATGAGACCGACAGACAGGCAGAAAGACCTACAGACAGGTAGACCGCCGGAAATGAGTAACGTGGATTATTGTTATATAGATATCATAAAACGGTCAAAACGCATCCCACATAACACTATATGGATATGTACAGGGTGTCCCATTTTGGGCACTTTTACGGGGTGTCTCGGTTATTTTAGAAGATAGAGAGTTGCGGTTTTCGCGACAGTGTGCTACTTTTTTGTGAAACCAAAGATGCCGTTAACAGAATTATCATGGCCCTCTTGGTTTTTGAGATACAGGGTGAAATCAAAAACTATCGATTTTGACACCACACTCCTATTTCGGTTGTCTTCTATTTTATTGAAAAGTTTGAAAAAGGCTCTTACATAATTTTTTCTGTAGAATCCAGTGATATAGTTTGACTTTTTCTTGCTCTAACCATTTTTGAGTTATGAAGCAAACATATATTTTTTTAAATGGAATACCCTATATATGAATCTTGAAGTCAATCGGAAATAATTCAAGCTTCTCAAAAATATATGTTAGTATTAAGTTATTTTGAAAATTACGCTCAAAATTTGATGTTTCCAATTTTTACTTTATTTGTAGCAGTAGGCCATGGTTAATCAACTATAAATAATATGCATCTAAGCAGTTATTACTCTACAAGAGACTTCCCACTTAAACTTGAAAAACAGAACCAAAGTACATTTTTTTAAATAATAATGTCTCCCTAAAATGACGAATATTGTGTTATTATAATATTGAGTAAATAGTGGGCTATGGTTCATGTATTAAAAACAAAAAAGCAAATCTGTAAAAAACTTGCAAGACTGGGAGCTTTTAATTATATTTGTATTAAATATAGCTTTGTTCTTTCTGTGTTTTCATTTTAATTATTGTCAATTTTCTATATTAATGGCAGTTTAGATATCCAGAGGGACAGCAACAGACATATTTGCTCTTCCAAAAATAAATATAGTCAGATACGGATCCTTTATTTAACCACGTCCTAAAACTTATTTCAAGGAGAATAGGGAGCAAAGGGAAACAAACATATTAGCTTACAAAGAAGCAACGCATTCATCAACTTGTAAGCACAAAGAAGAAGCTGTAGGCACAAAAATTAACTGCAGAAATAATTCTAAAAAGATACAATTACTATCCATACAAGTTTAAAATATTCCAATGTTTGCACAGGATCAAAGTTTGGGAATTTTTAATCGCCATAACACGAAGGAGACCAATAATTCTCTTAAATGCCATTAAAAGAATAAGAAATTGTGCCAGATTTGGATTCGAGAAAATAGTCTTCAGCTTAAACCAACATATCTAAATGATGTTTTTAGTTTTTATTTTGATTCAAGTTCAAATTTAATGGTGTGATGGTATCCTTCAGATATAATGTTTGGTTTTAAGTAAGTACAGAACATTATCACAAATAGTATTTAATATCGTATAAAGTACAATTAAATAATTGAGTTCAAAAGTATCGAGTATCTTGTATCTTAATAATTGTTTACTTGGATATTGTTTTTAATAGATTAGTCATGGACTACTGCTACAAATAAGGTAAGAAATGAAATTGTGAGCTTAGTTTTCAGAAAAAAATAATACTAATATATATTTTTGGAAAGCTTGAGTTATTTCCGATTGACGTAAAAACTAATATACATTTAAAAAAAATATATGTTTGCTTCATAACTCAAAAATAGTTAGAGTGAGAAAAAATCAAACTACAACACTGGATTTTACAAAAAAAATTCTGGTTACAATTCGATCACTAAAGTAATTGTATCCAATTGTGAAGGACCAACTAAATTGGCAAATAACCGCAAATGACTCACGAAAATCGAAGGTTAATCATGCATCGGTTGACTCACCCCTTGTTGGTTGGCGTCGGATGTCTTCCCCAGCTGGGTACTGCGTTGCTCTATCCAGATTCCTAGTTAGCTGAGCGATGTAAGGCTGTGGTCGCCCTTATTGGAGGTACCCGCTACACACGGGGTGACGGATATCACGCACACGTCCGTTCACCTCGGTAGTTGAAGTACGACTCTCTCTTTCTTCCGCGTCAACCGTCAGACTTCAAACTCGCAAGTCAAAACGCGGGAGATTCGAATATACAAAATTATTTAAATGGTAAATACCAATCGTAACCATTTCCCGCCCACCAAAAAATATAAAAAGAAAAAAATATTTTTTCCAATCATAGTAATTCCTATATTACCCACAAAAGAAAATTAGTGGAATTATCCCACCCATAACACAACACGAAAAGAAAAAAAACAAATTATCATATACAAGCAAATCATGGCCTATTGTGCCGGCAAAGGGCACAGTTTCAATAAAGGACGGTCTAACAGCCCTTTACTCGTCTTAACTTGGGCGACTCTCGAAATGTTTCCCGTACCGGGATATAACTTAATAATCCTGCCTAATGGCCACTGTAAAGGACGGGTATTTTCATCCTTGAGAAGAACCAACTGGCCGACCGAGGGGGGATTATGTGGTGTATTCCACTTATGTCGTTGCTGAAGGGTGTGGAGGTACTCCATATGCCAGCGCCGCCAAAAATGTTGCTGCATCTGTTGCACTAACTGCCACCTGTTCAACCGACTATGTTTCACACACAACAAATCTTCGTCAGGCGGAGCATTCAGGGGCTCTAATGTCAAGAAATGACCCGGAGTCAAGCTGCCTACATCGTTAGGATCAGAACTCAAACTACACAAGGGTCTCGAATTTAACATTGCCTCAATTTGGATTAAAGTGGTGCTCAATTCCTCATAAGTCAACACTTGCGCACCTATCACCCGCCGCAAGTGAGTTTTCACAGATTTCACTCCGGACTCCCATATACCTCCAAAGGAAGGACTAGCTGGGGGATTAAAATGCCACTTAATTTGCAAAGCTTCAGAAGCTTTAGCACCCAATAACTGTAAAGTTTTATAAGCACCAACAAAATTCGTACCTTGATCACTATAAATATCACTGCAACGTCCTCGCCGCCCTATAAAACGCCTAAGTGCTGCAAGAACAGCTTCACTAGTTAGATCTGACACAACTTCTAAATGTATTGCTTTAGTAGCCATACACACGAAAAGACACACATACACCTTTTGAGAACTAATGCCTCGTCTTTTACCTAAAGACATCCTCAAAGGACCAAAAAGGTCTACGCCACTATGGGAAAAAGGTTTGACTTCCGAAATTCTAACGGAAGGTAAATCACTCATTATGGGGACCACTGGAGGAGGCTTAACTCTAAAGCATTTTATGCAACGAGATAACACTGAAGCTATAGCCCGTTTGGCAGATAGTATCCAATATCTCTGCCTTAACAGATAATGCAAAGTTTGTGGTCCAGGATGACAACTCCTATTGTGCACACTTTGGATAATGAGATAAGTCAATCGATGCTTCCTAGGGAGCAGAATTGGATGCTTCCGATCATAGCTTAGACTAGACTGTCTCAAGCGACCGCCCACCCTCAGGACACCCTGGGAATCAATGAAAGGAGCTAACTTCTGTATAGCTTTGGGACAGACCTCCGCTCGACGAACTTTCCGCAGTTCATTATCCAATTCAACTCTTTGCACGTCTTTGACCAGAACCACCATAGCCTCATACAATTCAGCCTCGGATAAATTACCTATCTCACGCGGGTAACCCCTTCTTCGACACAAACAATTTTTACGAAATCTCAAACAATAAGCAACAACACGCTCAATTTTGCGTAAGGAAGAATATCTATTCAACAATTCTGAAACAATACTAGAGCCGTGAATAGTAATACAAACAACCTTTGCTTCTTCTTGTACATCTGTACAGGAAGGCTCACCTACACAAGTTACAGGCCAATCATCCCGAGGAAGCTTAAGCCAAGTTGGCCCCTCCCACCACAAGGGTTGTTCTAGAAATTGCCGAGGAAAAGTCCCCCTAGAAGCACAGTCACTAGGATTCTCTTTCCCAACCACATGATACCATGAATCAGGAGCTACCTTCTCCTGGATTATAGCTACACGATTGGCTACAAAGCTCCGCCACCTATGCGGAGAAGATTTGACCCACGTCACAACTACCTTCGAATCCGTCCAAGCACAAACATTATCTATTTTCTGTGTTACCATTATATGGGATACACAATCAATCAGCTCTGCGGCTAATAAGGCTGCACACAATTCCAGTCGTGGAATCGACAGTCTTTTCAAAGGCGCCACTCGAGTTTTGGCACACACCAAATGTACAGAAATACTGTTCTCCGTGGAAACCTGTCTCAGATAAACTACAGCTGCATACGACTTCTCCGAAGCATCGCAAAAAGCATGAATTTCTGTAAACTTTGCCTCTATATGAAGTATATGTCTAGGAATTTTCAACGAAGATAGCTCAGGTAACTCAGCCACAAAAGTTTTCCACTGGTTTGCAACTTCCAGCGGTGGCTCATCATCCCAACCTATCCCTAAAGCCCACAATTGCTGAAGTATTTGCTTGGGAACAATGATTACTGGAGCTAAGAATCCTAGAGGATCATACAGTCTTGCTATTTCTGACAAAATATTCCTCTTTGTACAGGACCGTATCTGAGGATGTACAGAATAAGAAAAACAATCCGTAGTGGGACACCACTGCAAACCCAACACTTTTATTCCAAGAGAATCCTTATCAAATACAAGTGGCTGCTGATGAACCTCAGGTACCTGAGCAAGTACTTCAGAACAATTACTTGCCCATTTCCTCAGTTCAAACTTTCCCAACGCCAATAATTCAATCAACTGGTTTTGAGTATCCAAGGCAATTTCCTTGGAGTTTGCTACTCCAATGGCGTCATCAACATAACAGAAATTCTCCAAAATATTTACAGCTAACGGAAACCTGTCACCCTCATCCCTACACAGTTGCAGCAACGTCCTAATCGCTAGAAAAGGACTAGACGTTACTCCATAGGTAACGGTCTTCAACTGATATTTCCTTATAGGCTCGTCACCGTTAGGTCTCCACAAAATAGTTTGATAACTAGTGTGAGACTCCTCAACTAAAATCTGTCGATACATTTGCCGTATGTCCGCGGTAAACACATACAAATACAACCTGAAAGATAACAATATTGAGACGATATCATTTTGTAACTTGGGACCTGCTAGAAGAACATCATTCAAGGACTTTCCATTGGTAGTTTTAGCTGAAGCATCAAAGACAGTCCGAAGCTTTATTTCACCATTCGCATTCCTTTTCACCACCGCATGATGAGGAATGTAATACTCACTATTAGACCCCACTTGGTTCCCAACTTCAGACATGTGGCCTTGCTCCAAATAGTCAGCCATAAAATCACAATATGCTTCATGTAAGACGGAATCACGACGAAAACGTCCTTCCAACAGCTTAAATCTATGTAAAGCCTGTGAATAGGAATCACCCAGAACTGGGGGGAATTCAGAAAAGGGAAGCTTCACCACATATCTTCCTGAGTCCATACGCCAACAAGATGACGTAGCCTCAGCCTGCTGTTCCTCTTCAGACAATGCGACACACTTAGGGATACTTTCAATTTCCCAAAACTTTTTCAATGTACAATCCAATTCCCCCACAGAAGTTAGAAAATTCAACACACTATTAGTGGAAACACCACCCAACTTGCCCATTAACACCCACCCAAATACGGTGTTAATAGCATGTGGCCCACCATTCTGTCCTCTCACATAACCGGAACGTAAGATCTCACCAAATACTTCTACCCCTAGAAGCAGATCAATTTCCATTTCATCATGTGCAGCCAAAGGCTCTGCGAGGCAAAGATTTTCTAAATACTTCCACTTCTGAACAACAGCAGGAATTTGAGGTACCTTCTCGCAAATCTGAGGTATCACAATAGCTTCCAAATTGAAGCTAGGATACGGTTTGCTGTAGGGAAAGATAACACAAGAGACTTTTCCCGAACTCACATTCGATGACATTCCATTAATGCCAACAACAGGGGTTGAATACTCCTTACGAGTAAGATTCAACCTTCTCACACAAGATTCACTAATAAAATTGGCTTGACTAGCAGAATCTAACAAAACACGACATTTGGTGGATCTACCCTCAGAATCCAATATTGAGACTAGTGCAGTAGCAAGCAACATTCTAGGCTGCACAGACAACTTACTTGCCATGACTTGAACATGACTCTCAGATTCATTAGAGGTACTACCACTGACATCACAATCTGTCACTTTAGTGTCCGGAAAATGCAATAGTACATGGTGTTTTCCACCACAAACCCCACAAAGTTCTTTTGATTTACATTTATTTACTAGATGAGTAGCTCCCAAACAATTAAAACACATTCTAGTCCGCTTGACAAAGGCATGCCTCTTACGACATTCTGCCTGCAAGAATCTATCACATTTGATCAACGAATGTGGTGAACCCTTGCAAAAATTACACTTTTCCTGTGTTAATGTGCCAGTCGAAAAACTAAGTGTCTGCCTTCCCTTGGGATTAGCAGGACTATTATTCTTTCTAAACCCACCACTAGCATTAGACACATTACTCCCTTGATATGCGGAAGTAAGGGATGTATTTTCCAGAGCTCGACAGGTTTTCTCAACAAATCCAAAAAGCATGTCAAACCCCGGAACATTATTCCCATTATGTTCTAGTTCAAATCGCGTTTTAAGGGAAGAAGGTAATTTCTGCAACAATAAATTGAATTTGGTAAAATCCCATAGGTTCAAGTTACTCATCTCTAAAGCCACCAAATTTTCAGAAAATATTGACAACAATTTTCGAAGTTCAACTGCAGAATCATGCCTAGAGGGAGAAGCATTATAAATTGAAAACCAATAATTGCTCAATAAAACACGTTCATTCTGATATCGACTCATTAATGCATTATAGGCTATTTCATAATTATCCTCAGTAATGGGCACATTCCTTACTATTAGACCTGCCTCTTTTTCTAAATAAGAAATCAAGAACTGAAACTTTTCTATTTTTGACAGCGAATTATTTCTATGAATAAGAGTATTGAATAAGTCGATGAACGTAGGCCACCTTGTAAAGTCACCATCAAACTTCGGTATTTCAATTTTGGGAAGCCTCAAACAATTTTCTCTTACGACCACTGCAGATGTTTCATGCTCACTACGAGCCATCATCTCATCAGAAAGATCTTTATGAATGCCCCTTATTGAATATCTCATATCATCAAACATTGTATGAACTGCTTCCTCCTCCTCTAAGGCAGACTCATCTACCAAGGCTATTATTTCATATTGCAAATTCTCAAACCTCGTTACATACCCATCCAGCTCTCCATACCTGAGAAAAAACTCCGTCCGATACTCGCCATTATCACGAGCCTTCTTGGCCGCCTCAAGAACATTTTTAATAGATTTTAAAACTAGCGCGCGTTGCCGTTGCAACTTCACAACATTTGCATTAGGCATGTTCAGGTATCAGGTAACGATTCAATGTAAACACAAGACCAAAATAATCAAATTTAGAATCAATCTGCTAGTAAACACAACTTCTTTACACAAACAATACGGCAACCACACACAAATCACAAAATTTTCAGTTGTTATTCTTTTTCGAAATCTCCGTCGACTACACCAATTGTCGAAACGCCGGTTTTCGAACCCCCAACCGAATGTAACCAACTGAATCAAAACAACTTTTGCGCTCACGCAATTCGCAAAATGTCAATTTCAAATGCCCAGAAAACTCCCCAGATATGTATTACCAACACAATACACCAAAAGTTGCTTGTTTTCGAATATAACCAATTTTTACAAACAGCGCGCAACACTAACAAATTCCGATGTCACAAAAAAAACTCCGTTTTTTGTCAAGGATACGTACCAATTTAGATTTTACGTAGACTATTTTACTATAGCGCGATTTATTTACCCGGCTCGAAGGACCAAAAAATGGTTACAATTCGATCACTAAAGTAATTGTATCCAATTGTGAAGGACCAACTAAATTGGCAAATAACCGCAAATGACTCACGAGAATCGAAGGTTAATCATGCATCGGTTGACTCACCCCTTGTTGGTTGGCGTCGGATGTCTTCCCCAGCTGGGTACTGCGTTGCTCTATCCAGATTCCTAGTTAGCTGAGCGATGTAAGGCTGTGGTCGCCCTTATTGGAGGTACCCGCTACACACGGGGTGACGGATATCACGCACACGTCCGTTCACCTCGGTAGTTGAAGTACGACTCTCTCTTTCTTCCGCGTCAACCGTCAGACTTCAAACTCGCAAGTCAAAACGCGGGAGATTCGAATATACAAAATTATTTAAATGGTAAATACCAATCGTAACCAATTCTATTCCCTTTTTTAAACTTTTCAATAAGATAAAAGACAACCGAGATACGAGGGTGGTCTCAAAATCAATAGTTCTAGTTTGCACCCTGTATCTCAAAAACCAAGAGGGCCATGATAATTTTATTGACGGCATCTTTAGTTTCACAAAAAAGTAGTATACTATCGCGAAAACCGCAACTCTCTATTTTAAAAAATAACCGAGATACCCCGTAAAAGTGCCCAAAATGGGACACCCTCTACATCCACAGAATGTACATTAGATATTCCAGTTTGAACATGTACATTTTGAATATTCTTAGGACATTAACTGTACATATAAAATATGTATACACTATACTTGAATATACTATGTATATTCAAGAAGGTATATACATATGTGAATATACATAATATTTTGGTCTATGTATCATATATACATCTAGTAGCTTACCCCTGAGCGAAGGGCAACTAGTGCCGCCATTGCTGATTTCTAGTCATTCGTCTTAGTTAGCATGTGTGTGCTGGTGCTGGTTGTGTCTGATTACCTGATTGAGTGAAATATTGTGCAATGTTTCTTATCTTCTGGCTACTGACAACACTTGGATCCAGCGTTTGACGGTAAGTCGTAAGCGGAACAAACCACCTACAAAACTTTATAACCTTGATTCTCTGTGATTTCAGACATGCCATCTAACAGGAAAGAGATAACAATCATAGTAATCGATTTCGTCAAGTATTATTATTGTAAATAGAAATTGAATTAATAACAATACGTAATGAAAGTATAAAGTTTGTTTATCTTTCTGCCTCTACATTGAACTTTCTTCCGCTATGCATGTGCATTAAAAGTACATGAATGTACATTTAGTGGATATACCATGGATGTGTAAATTCGCGACAAACGTACATGAAATGTAAATTTGTTTATATCTATTTTACATCCATTAGACGTTCATGTTCCATTTGTGGATATACATATCCATTGTATGTACAATGTATATACTTTGGTATGTTATTTCAGGACGGGTAATCGTTGCCGATTTGTTAGGAAACAAAACTCGAGCTAGATGGCTGGGTAGCGGCAAATACACAGCAAAGTGTACTCTTAAAACCCTATTTCCAAGCTTTCGGGATCATTTGATCAGCAACATTAGAAAATTAAGATTGAAAAAGCTTTTTACTTACAAAAGTTTGTGAGGATGTTGCTGAAAGATGTTATATAAGAAGCCAAAAGAGTAAGTATAGACAAATATCTTGCATAAAGCAAATTATACATACTCAGGAAGCATACAAACAACATTACGCAGTTTACTGTTAAAAGTTAAAATCTTTATAAAATCGTAAAATGGACGTTCGAAAATTATTTTGCGTGTCGGCAATTACGTCTTTATCAAACGGTCAAGCACACGTGTCTGAGTCGGAGCGGAAACAGGTAGGTGGAGGCAAATTCAAATTTTATAATTTGCCAGTTGTCATTTGCCAAATTTTGCAGTGCAGATCTAAGGGGGTCCTACCTAAGCACATCATGTCGAAAATCACACCTTTAGACCATATGGCGGACAGGCACCGTGTTGAAAGTTGGAAAACTCCATTAGAAAGGTTAGGGGACAAAATATTAGCTTTTGAAATTGGGTCGGTCCATAAATAACTTGCTAAGTTACACTTAAAACTTTAAAACAGCTTATAATCTCTATAACTAACGAATATACCTTTTCTTCTTTTGAATATCGCCAAAGAAGACACAATAATCATATTTTTCACAGAGCTAAGTTAGCTAAGTTGAACACACTTGTTGAACATAGCAACCATATTTTTTTAATACTCAACCAAATTGGTTAAAAAATCTCACTAATATTTCTACGCCTGATGATATCTCAAAATTTCTTTCCCTAGGACCTAAATTTAGTGTTGAACCATTTCTTAATGATGATTTTTCCATAAAATCATTGCTGGCTGATGTTGATAATATGTGTTCTCTTGTTCCCGATGAAAATGAAAGGAATATTTACATCAGCCGTTCCACCAATGCGGTTACTAATTATTTTCATCTTTCAAAATAAAATAAAAACTCTTTTTATCGAAAACTTTTCTACAAAACTAAAAAAAACTTAATGATCATCCTCAGTTGGTAGTCACTCGTTCAGATAAAGGCAACGTCACTGTTGTCATGCTCAAACAAGATTACATTGACTTATCGACTAATCTGATCAGCAATGATTCAAGTTACACTGAGATTCACTCAGATCCCACTACATCTGTGGAAAGACAAAGCAATATAATTGTTTCTCAATTATTTAAGTCTAATCAAATTGATGATGGTCAACGGAAAAAATTAATGACTTACAACTCTATATTGCCAAAATTTTACGCACTTCCTAAAATACACAAGCCTCTTTCTGTGAGACCTATTGTCGCTTCAATTGGTTCAGCTACTCAAGCTTTGTCATCTTTTGTCACAGATATCCTCACTCGAGCACATAAAAAAGTGACTACTACATTAAAGATTCTTTTGATGCCTCAGAGCAGTTCAACAGGTTACAACTCCCTGACAATCATGTTATTGCGGGTTTGGATGTTGTCTCTCTTTTCAGCAATGTTTACTTGGATGCCTGTCTAAGGTCTATAAGCAAGCATTGGTCAGAGATCAGTCAATTTTGTAATTTGACCCTTGAATAATTCCAAAATATTATTACATTTCTTTTTAATAATAACCATTTCTCTTTTAATAACAAAATTTATCAACAAAACTTTGGCACTCCTATGGGAGCTAAAATTTCTCCAATCTTAGCAGAATATGTAATGGATGATTTATTGGATTTAGTTATCCAAATGTTGCCTTTAATCTTTTCTTCATTAAAAAATATGTAGACGACATTATCGTCTGCTTGCCGTCTGAAGGTTTGGATGAAATAGTGGATACTTTTAATAGCTATGACCCTTACATCCAATATACTATAGAGAAAGAGGACTCCAAACAATCAGTCCCTTTCCTTGATACAAGGTTTATACGATCCGAAAATAACACGGTACCCTGTAGTTCTGGTAGATTCCTTAATTATATGTCGTACCATAGAATGCAAGTTAAGATTGACCTTATAAAACAGACGAAAAACAGGGTCCAAAAAATAGCTGATAGCTCTTTCCACAATCCAAATCTTCATACGTTATCTAAATTATTCACCAATAATGGTTACCCCAAACATTTGGTTAACAATACCCTTTTCAATTCAGAAAATAATATTTTACCACAAATTACGAATATTGACCCTAATAAGGCCATGATAAATAATTCAAAAGTTGCAAATTCTGAACCTACCACTCAACCTATCACTATATATACAAAATTGCCTTTTATCAAAGAATTAACTCCTGGACTTGTCAGGATTTTCAGGGAGGTAAGTTGTAAAATTGCCTCCAAACCAGTTTTAACAATCAATATTTTTTTTTCTAAATTAAAGGACAAAGTACCCTTGCTTAGCTTAACCAATGTGGTTTACAGTATCCCTTGTAGCACTTGTAGCTCATTATATATCGGTCAAACTTCCAGGTCCCTAAAAGGGAGACTTACTTCTCAATAAAGTGATGCTAGACTTCACCCTAACAGGTGTGCTTTAGCATCACATGCCAATCTTCCTAATCATACTATTGATTATAATTCTGTGAAAGTTTTGGCAAGTGAGTCCAATTTAAAGAAAAGATGTTTCCTTGAAATGGCACATATTTTTCAATGTGACAATAGTATCAACAAAAAAACTGATATTAACAACCTAAGCATAATTTACTCATATCCTCTAAACTGTGAAAAATATCATATTGATAATTCTTTGGTGAATTCATCAGTGTAAATCTAACACATAAAATTATTTTGCATGATATATGCCATCAAATTTACCCCTTAAACAAATAATCTCACATTACCATTAAAAAAAATCTTATTGCTATTAATGCATATTTAATTCCTGTTTTCTATTTTTTCGAATTGTTAATTGCTAATCACGCACATTGCCATATAATTCCATACATCTAAAATTTTTTTAGAACATCAGTTCATTCTGGTTTACATGGTATAAAGATATTTCTGGATCACCCTGTACATAAATCCCTTCCATAAAAATTTGATCACGTTATACACATGCGTCAAAATTTGGCAAATGACAACTGACAAATGTATAAAATTTGTATTTCCCTCCACCTACCTGTTTCCGCTCCGACTCAGACACGTGTGCTTGACCGTTTGATAAAGACGTAATTGCCGGCACGCAAAATAATTTTCGAACGTCCATTTTACGATTTTATAAAGATTTCAACTTTTAACAGTAAACTGTGTAATGTTGTTTGTATTTTTCTGTGTCTGTATAATGTGCTTCATGCAAGATATTTGTCGATACTTATTCGCTTGGCTTCTTTTATAACATCTTCCAGCAATATCCTCACAAACTTTTGTAAGTAAAAAACTTTTTCAATTTTAATTTTCTAATGTTGCTGATTGCTAAATTTGTCTTTGTAGCCCTAAAGAAGGGATCAAGTGATCCCGAATGCTTGGAAATAGAGTTTTAAGAGTACACTTTGCTGTTTATTTGCCGCTGCCCAGCCATCTAGCTCGAGTTTTACTTTGGTATGTATATATACATGGTATATATTATGAATATACATGTTCATACCTGGACTATGTCACATACACTATGTATGTACATTAGACGTACATATGTAAATTCTATGGATATGCCATGGATGTGAAAGTTCGCGACAAACGTACAAAGGATGTATATTTTTTTGATCTCTATTTGACATCCATTGGACATTCTTGCTCCATTTGTGGATATACATATCCATTGATTCGATATCCAATTATGTACATTGTATATACTTTTGTTATGTGGGTAGGCTGTCCATTGACCTGCGAAAGAGAGTAGTGGCGGTATAATACCCTAACTTTTATGTCCATCCGACCATTGCCTTGCCTACTACAGAAACCAAGTGACTTAGAATTTTCCCATATAAATACGTATATTGCTTTAGATCGTTTTGTGTGGAAATGATGAAATTGATTTTAATGAAACTTTGCCACAGTATCATTACCATGCCAAGGAGGGAAAATGCGTATGGTTTTTAGAAATTGTGTCAGTGGCGGCACAGCAACAATAAAAAAAATTAAGAATATAAAAGAACTGCTCAAACTTCGTTTTTAGTCATTTTGAGGGTTCCTGATCATTTTCCGTTTCTGTATGCATAACAGGCTCTCCATTGACCTGAAGAAGGAGAACCTAGCGACATAATACACTTTTATAGGTCCATCGAAACATTGCCTTGCTTATTACAGAAACTAAGGATTTTTTTCTGTTGTATGTTACATACGAGTATTGCTTCACATCGTAAAGTTACATGTGTAACTTGAAATTGATTTTAATGAAATTTCGACACAGTATTATTACTGTAGCGAGGATGAAAAATGCGTATGGTTTTTAAAAATAGTGTCAGTGGCGGCGCAGCAATAATAAAAAAAACTAAAAGTATAAAAATAGCTCAAACTTTGTTTTTAGGAATTCTGGGGGTTCCTGATCGTTTCGTTTCATCCAATTGAAGCTCGCAGGATAAAAGTTGTGTCGTTCTAGTTCCTACTGCGAGATTAAAGAAAATATTTACTGGAGTTTTTGTGCTGAATGTTTTTTGACGCCAGGCGGGCGATGATTTGGTTGCAAGGGGATCTCAGACTATAGCTCCATGCAATGAGAAAATAATAAAATGATATCACCGTTATGTGCGGGAAGTACTGAGCCAACCAACTTGACTCCATTTTTTAATGTTACCTGCTTCTTCATCCTTTCCTTTATCGGATTTTACATTTAACAAAAAAGGAGCTTCTGTTCTTTTGTTCTTTGTTGATGATGAGCTTTTCTCTAGTTCTGCAACTTCTCGTACTAAATTAGTTGTCTGTCGGTATTACAGAAAGAAGAGGTTGTTCGGACCATAGACATGGGATACCTAAATCAGTCAAGTCTATTACGCATCACTTGCATACTCCTTTTTTATCTTTAGTGCAGTCACCCAGGGTGTATAATATCGTTTTAAGATCAGCTGCTGCAGTTTATTAGATTTTTGTGTTGTATAATTCGGCAATTCTGGTAGTGCAGATATTATTTATTTTTAACCGAGCACCTCATAAAGCATGATATAGACTTTATCATGTGTCATATTCATAATATGTAGTCCTTCTAAACTCTAATAGTTACAGTCGCTTATGTTATGTGTTCAACCTAATATTCATGCAGAACGTATGTCTGTGCGTTATAAGTCTGGTATCAACAAATGCATCATCTTGCAGTCTAGCCCTGGATACTTTTGACACAACAAAGGTGTGATAGAACCACTCGGTTCTTGACGTATGAAGAATGGCCGCCTTGGGATGAGATGCAGCGGTCCTGTGGGTGCATCTAATAAGCTTGACGAGCGGCTGAATTATATAGGATGGTTCAGAGATGCAGATTCCGTATGAATACCAGACGAAATGTGAGAGGTCACCAACCGCACGCCAGTGAGAAACAGGTGGAGGTGACGTGTTAAAATTGGGTCACCGATTAGTCGAATGTAGTAGTGGCGCCAAAATCAAAGAGCTGTTTGTCAAGAAGGCGAGAAAACGTCAGACGATATAAGAATCGAAAGAGTAGTGCGACAGGGATGCGTACTCTCTCAGATCCTTTTCAACCTCTATTCGGAGAAAAATATACAAGAGGCTATATCTGAAGAAACTGTGGGAATAAAAATTAACGGTGAAACAAATAAACAACATCCAACAAATAATAACGAACAAATAAATAACAGTGAATAAGCAGGACATTCACTCAACATCAAAAAGACAAAATCATGATAATCCGCAAAACAAATGTTCAGGGAGGATTGTATGATTGTATGAGGCAATGGAGAGGGTAAGATAGTACAAATACCTCGGTACCATTTTGACCGAGACTGGAGGACACTCTCGAGAATTAAGATCAATATGCGGAGAGTATTCTGCTCTAGAGATCTGAATATTAAACTTAAGATCAGATTGGCCAGTTGTTATACGTTTTCTCGATCCTTCTCTAGGGGATGGAGTCGTGGACAACGAACAAAGTTGATCTAAGAAGACTTGAGGCTTTCGAGATGTGGGTCTATAGACGCATATTCAGAGTATCTTGGACGTAAAGGGTCACAAATGTTAAAACCGTAAGGCGTATGAATAAAGAAACAGAAATAGTGGAAGCTGTCAACTTTCTTACGTGGGTCACGTTATGCATGGGAAAGATACCACATTCTACAACTGATAATATAAGGAAAGATACAAGGAAAAAGAAGTGCGGGGAGAAGACGCACTTCTTGGCTTGAAAACCTGTGAGAATAGTATTATTCCGGGCAGCCGCATCTAAAGCAAGAATCGCCCTGATGATGGCCAACCTTCTTAGAGGAGACGGCACTTAAAGAAGAAGAAGGAGGATGTACACTTCCATGCTGACATGAATAACTTCTGTTATATATGAACAGACAGTTGATACATCGTGTTTCGCAAATTCAGTCCTCGCTTCAGGGAAAGGTGAAAAAAAGTTTTTCAGACCATTCCAGTCAACATCGCCGTAATGCCATATTTTGCGTCTTGTGAAAGCTTCCGCTGACACATCTGTCACGGTGGAGAACTTGACATCGAGTAAGCCATGATTTGAGTTGTCTAAAGAAGCATGTATGTCGACTGTATGGGACAAAATGTGTCGTCAGAAACAGATCCAGCGGGCTGGTGGAGTGTGAAGAGAACGAGGAAATGAAGTGGGGCCTCTTACTAGCTGTGACCCCTGGCTCATAGTGAATATTTCGACGACTCGCCCAGTCGCATCAGTCCTTTCGGAGCCCAACCAGGATTCATCGTGAACATTGAAGTCACCCAAGAGAGCTACCACCGAGGATGGATAGTTACTCTTTTATAAGTCGATCTTGTTGGACAGGTAATCCAAGAGACCACTCCAGTTGTTGTCCGCAGACGAGCGGTTGAGGTTGAGAAATTGATTGTAAATGTAAATATAACTTAGCCAAATCACCTTGGTTCGAAGGCTTTTACATATATATATTGTCATTGAAGGACGGTGTGTGTGCTTGCCTTGCTTTGATTGCCTAACTTTTATTCAGGACTGTAAGGCCTTAGATATCACGCTTTGAACAGTTATCACTTAGAAGGACTGTTTTCAAATGCTGCTGTTCGATTTAAGAGAGTCGGTATCAGATAGCGTGACCGCTCTATGCACAACTGAGTTAATTACAGATTGCCTCTGTGCTAGTGATGGGGCTAGGATGGTGTGACAAACCGTTAACATACCCATCTCTATATGTTGTGGCTTACTGTAAATCAAGTATCCTAAACGCCCATCTGATCGACAAAAACATAAAATGACCAGAAAAGGAAGACGCCCATCTTTTTATAATTCCATTGTAAATTTTACCATGACGTGAAGTGGTGAGTTCAAATAACCAAGAAAAATGACTAAGGAGTTTTCTTAGGCCCAAGTTACGAAAGTGTGATCGACATATCGAAGCCCATCTTATCACACAGCAAACTGCTTGGCAAATGAACCACCGCCTATAGTTTTTTGCAACCGTCTGACTGATTTTTTGGTTGCTAGACTAGAATAACCTTACATTCTTACTTTTAAATTGTGGGGAGTTTTGAAGTATGCCAATGTGACTGGGCTATTTTATGTTTTTGTAAAGTTGTGTCGGCAGCTTGTCGGTTGTGTACAGTACAGTACAGCCGCCTGCGAACGGTACCGGAACAGTCCGTAGCGCGTATACGGTGTTGTAAAAGCAAACACTAATTGGTAGCTAATTTGATGATCATCTGCTTTTTGCGAATCGCCTTTTACGAAATACGGATAGAATGAGCGGACGCCTGAACGTGTTTAATTGGGTACGGTTTTTCATACACTTTTACTTTTTATGCAATATGCCTATCTATACGAGGAACGGGCATTCTGCAACATACTTGCCTTCTTTAAGACGGACAAGAAGCGCTTCATTTAAGGTTATTTAGTCGCTATTACGCATACCGATTTTCTTATAATAGCTTCGTTAATTCTGTTCGCATTGTGGAAAAATGATGTCAGACTAAGCAGCAGCATTTGAAATAAAGTCACTAGTCAAAGGAAAAAGCAAAATAAAAAGAAAAACGCCTGTTTAGAGGTACGAATCGTCTAAGTCAAACTATATGAGACTTGTTTCAAAAAATTCGAGTAGTGGGCTTGAAAAAAAGTGTAAGTTAGAATTGCATGACAGAGGAGCATGGTATTAGAAAGCTCAGAAATAATCTCAAGGATATTCCGATTTGAATCTCAATGAAAATCTCTTAGATTTCGCTTAACGAAAAAACATGAACCAAGTTTATTGACTGACTCTACAAACATTATTATTGCCCGTTACCGATTTCGCTTTGTTGGTTTAACGTTGTTCATAAAACGTTTAAATTAAAGCAAATGTTGTGTCTTTTCTTATTATTGTGTTACCCAATAAGATATTTGTTTTTGGTTAAGGGACGTCCGATTCAAAATTAGTAATGGGACAGCCTGTATATTTGTGCCTTTCTGTGTTCCTCCCAATAAAACAATTTCAATCAACTAGCACACTTGGGCTCTAAAGCGATTTCAGAGAGCTACAGGTACTTAAAGGATTATACCACTACCATTATGAAACACTAGCAAAATAATTTAACTGCAGGGATACATGTTATAATCAGTGGTAGTGGTACAATCCTTTAAGCACCTGTAGCTCTTGTGTTAATCACATTAGACCCCAAGTGTGCTAGTGTTTTATCGGGTGGAATACAGAAAGGCACAAATATACAGGGTGTCTCATTAATAATTTTGATTCGAACGTCACGTGACCAAAAACAAATACCTCATTGTGTGACACAATGCCAAGAAAAGACACAACATTTGCTCTAATTTACATACCCAGAATTATAATTCTCTACTACTGGCCAGTTCCGGTATACTTCTTGCCTTAATCGTCTTGGGACACCTTGTATATGATCTTTCCATTTATTGCACATTATTTTTTTCTTAATAACCCGATCAAAACCCCAATTTATTTCTCGGACTTTGCACTTTTTTCTCTTATATTCTGTATTAGATGGTTCAAATGTGAAACAACAATCGTTTTTCAAAATCTCTACGATGAATTATCATTATTTTTGGTGGCAGTTAATTTTATATTTTAGAAATTTTTTGGTGTACCCTACATACGTTGCGGTATGAGAACTATTAATTTGCTTAGTTTGGTCTTTTGCACTATTCTCATATCTGTGATCGTTTTAGATTTATTTGCAAGAACAGCGATCGATGAAAATATACAGGCGACATAAAGCAGAAAAAAAGCTATTTTTATATGTATGTATTCTAAATATTCCAGGAGTATTTAGAATGGTGCCGCAAGAAGGTGTTGATACTTCTCTTTGGCGATTTAGATAATTATGTATATGTTTCTGTGAATTCTCCTTTGTCTGATCTGGGGTCTGATTTAATGTACGGTGGGTCTGATACACTGATATTTTCATGTGTCAGCAGAAAAAGAAATCCAGGTTATTTAGGTCTATGCTGACATATGATGGTACACCATACTTGGTTGATCTCAAGAATTGTTACCTCGTCTAGTAACGCTCGCAGTTCTTCTTCAAGGAATTGACGATAATAATAATTGTCCGTTTAACATTGCTGCTAGGAAAAATGGGCGTACCAAATAATCTCCAAAGATGCCGGCCCGCACATTTACTGAAAATTGTTTCTAGAAATTATTCTCCCGAATCGCATGAGGATTTTTTCTGCCTAAAAATGGCTGTTGTACAAATGTTTGAGAAATTTGCTCCATCACTTAATAAAACCGTGTTTCAAATAACGATGTTTGACCTCCTTTTGGGCTCCTGATGATATTCGTTGGGTTTTTGCTAATTACTCTGCTGCGAATGCACCGAATCACAAAAACTTTATAGTTTCTGCTACGATAGTGAAGCGGTACCAAGGTTTTGTTAAAGTCAAATTAGCAACTGCAAATTACGCTTTGTAACTGTCTTAACGTTTGTCACGTGTAACAGGTATCAAAAAATGGATATCACCAGATCAATCGAAAGCCATGTACAGCATTTTTACTGATTCGAAAAAAAGTACCAGTAATCAACCTAAATATGAAGTTTCGAGAAATCCTGAATCCCTATCTTGACAAATACGATAGCAGGCAGTGCCAAAATTTTATTGCAATCAAATTAGTAACTTCTAAATTGTAGATAGTGCTTACATGGCTACCTTATAAACTAGCTAGATAGTATACAACTATCCAAACGCCTGGTTATTTCAGTGGGAAATTATCTTTCAATTAAAATATTGTCACGACGGCCTCTTTTTCTTCACCCAGGGAATCAAACTCGACGTAACTTTCACCGTTTTACTTCAGAACTTAATATAATATCTCTTAACCTTATCTCAACTAGATCTCAACTCAACTGACTCCTGCCACGCTACTCGTGGTGCCTTATATACTTCATCGAACCATCTAGAAGATTCCAGACACCCAGATGACATTCGAGAATGCCGATCTGTCAGTCTAGAAAATTCCAGATGATTCGATGACGTTTACACATCAAAAAAATCTAACCTAATCATTGTGAAAGAAACATTAACAAATCCAAATAAGCAATGTAATATACAGGATGTTACACTCTTCCCCCCTTAGCGTTCGGCGTCCTCGACGAACAGTTCGCTTCGATCCTTGTATGGCCACAGGCGATCGCTATGGACGACCTTCGGTTTTCCACTACCCATACGTATCCTGTAGACTACGTCGTTGAGGCGCTTCATCACCACGTAGGGTCCCTCCCAATGGCGTTGTAGCTTCGGACATCTACCCCTTCTCCGTCGTGGATTGTAGAACCATACCAGATCACCTTCGACGAACTTTGGGCTATTTGCTTTCAGATCGTATCTGGCTTTCATTCTGTCGCTGGCAGACTGGATGTTTCCTCTAGCAGACTCATGGATATCCCAGAGCGTTTCCCTAAGCTCGCTCACCCATTCGCATGGAAGACGGCGTTCCGTTTCTGGGGGTGGACCAAGAGCTAAGTCCAGAGGCAGCCGCAGTTCTCGACCAAAAATGATCTTCGCTGGGCTCAACCGAGTTGACTCGTTCACCGCTGATCTGTAGGCCAACATTCCCAGAGGAATCTTAGTATCCCAATCAGACTGATGTTCGTTAACGAATTTTGATAGGTAATCCAGGATTGTCTTGTTGAAGCGTTCCACCATACCGTCGGACTGCGGATGAAGAGCAGTTGTTCTAGTCTTCCGAATTCCGAGTTTTCTCATCAGCTGTATGAAGACTTCCGATTCAAAGCTTCGTCCCTGGTCTGAATGTAGTTCATTAGGAACTCCGAATCTGGACACCACGTGTTCTAAAAGAGCCTGTGCCACTGTGCCTGCTTCTTGATTGGGCACAGGAATTGCTTCTGGCCATTTAGAGAAATAATCCATTACAACAAGCAGATACTTGTTCCCAAGGCTGGTTTCCGGCAAAGGACCCAAAATGTCTATGGCGATTCTCTCAAACGGCGATCCAACGTTGTATTGCTGCATGCGTGATCGTTGACGAATACTTGGACCTTTTCTTGAGTTGCAGACATCGCACGTAGAACAGTAATTTTCAACATCTTCGCGACAGCCAACCCAGTAAAATCTCTCATTGATTCTTTCCAGGGTCTTCCTGATGCCAAAGTGACCTCCACTACTACTATCATGTAGTTGTTCCATAATTGCTTTCCGTAATTTCCTTGGTACTACAAGTTTTTCTTTAGCATGTCTGCCATCAGTATCCTCCCAGATTCGATACAGGAGGTTACCCCTTACCTTTAGTGAGTCCCATTGTGCTAGGTAAGCTTTAGTGATGGGACTCATAGCACTTATTTCCTGTTGATTAGGCTTGTTTCCATTTAATAGCGAATGAATAACTAACCCTAGCTCAGCGTCTTGTGACTGAGCTTGCTTGAAGGTTTCTAGTGAAATCTTGGTTCCTTTCAATTCAAATTCTTCTATTCTTAATGTGTTTATGTCGAATTCTCGTTGTTTCTCTTCCTTCGAGCAGTGCTTACAGTCTTCATCACAGGGCCTGCGTGACATAGAATCGGCATTTCCGTGTTGCTTTCCTGGACGATGACGAATTTCAAAGTCATAGCTTTGGAGGTATTCAATCCATCGAGCAAGCTGGCCTTCTGGATTCTTGAACTTCATTAACCACTGCAAAGCTGAATGATCGGTTCTCACGACAAATCTTCTTCCGTACAATAAGTGGTGAAAATTTCCGATCCCTTTCACCACACTGTACAACTCTTTACGTGTCACACACCAGTTTTTCTGCGCTTTGTGCAAAGTTTTACTGTAGTATCCAATTACCTTTTCGATGCCATCTTGTTCTTGAGATAAGACGGCTCCAACAGCATATTGGCTAGCATCTGTGTCCAAGTAGAAAGTTCCTTCCCTTGTAGGATGAGCTAGTATCGGTGAGGAGGTCAAAGCCGTTTTCAATGCGTCGAAGGCTTCTTGGCAGATGGAGTCCCAATAAAACTTATTACCATTTTCAGTTAAGGCAAATAATGGTTTGGCGATGGTAGAGAAATCTTTCACAAATCTGCGATAATAACTGCACAGTCCCAAAAAGCTTCTTACCTCATGAGTGTTGGACGGTGCTTTCCATTCCTTCACAGCCTGCACCTTCTCTGGATCCGTCCGGATTCCGTCTTTGGTTAACAGATGTCCGAGGTATTTGACTTCCCTTTTGAAAAGATGGCATTTCTTAGGGTTTAGCTTCAAGTTCGCTTCCTTAAGCCGCTGGAAAACTTGTCTTAGTCGGAGTAGCTCTTCTTCAAAATCCTTTCCAAACACAATAACGTCATCGAGATATATCAGTGCTGTCTTCCAAGATAAACCTTGTAGTACGACATCCATCAATCTTTCGAAGGTACTGGGTGCATTGCATAGACCGAAAGGCATTACTGTAAACTGCCATAGCCCAGCACACGATGTAAATGCCGTTTTCTCTTTATCTTTTTCATCCATTTCAACCTGCCAGTACCCACTTTGCAGGTCCAAGGTGGAGAACCATGAAGAATTTCCAACTGCATCCAAAGTGTCGTCAATTCTTGGTAAAGGGTATGAATCCTTTTTGGTCAAATCGTTGAGCCGCCTGTAATCCACACAAAACCTCGTTGATCCGTCCTTCTTCCTAACAAGGACTATCGGAGAGGCCCAAGGGCTAGATGATGGCTCGATTACTCCTCGTTTCTGCATATCTTTTACCATATTCTGTACTTCATCAATCCTAGATAATGGAGTTCTTCTTGGGGGCTGCTTGACTGGCTGGGCATCTCCTACATTAATTTTATGACGTACCAGATGGGTTCGCCCTAGGTCATCATTATTTTTAGCGAAAATCGAATGAAATTCTCTTAGTAGCTTCAGCACCTTCCGCTGCTGTTCGGGTCGCAAATGCTCACAGCTTCTATCATACAAATCTTGAAGACTATCTGAGATTTGGGTGAAGTCACTATCATCTTCTTCTTCTGCGCCATCTAGCCTTCGTATCCATGCTACTGGTTCTAGTCTACCCAGTGGCGTACCTTTCTTGATTTGTATTGAATTCCTGGATACATTCACGGCCCTTATTAACATATTTGAAGAATCCGTTATTGTTCTGGCTAATAAAATAGGTTTATTCCAACCTAGCGTAGGATCTGGTTCAAAAACGCATGGGATAAGGTTATGTTCAAGTGCCTTATGTGCATATATGGGTATAACAATCTCTTTCTGTGGTGGAATTGTAAAATTCCTTGGTGCCATAACGTTCATTTCCTCTAGATGAACAGCTCGGCAGCTAAATGAAATCTCTTCTGAATCCCCAATGCTTAAGGTATTACCAGTGAAGTTTATTACGCAGCCAGAACTCTGCAGAAACTCAGCACCAAGGATGCAATCATTTGTGACTGAAGCTACTAAAACGGGATGCTTCTTACCGAAACTGCCAATGCGAATCTCTAAATCTTCAACACCCAGTACTGGTATACGGTCTCCATTAGCGGTCTTCAGCAACATTCTATCCGTTTGCGTGGTTCTGCTTGGCAACTTCCTTCGAATTTCTTGGTATATGTTAGGGCTTATTATAGTCACATTTGCTCCGGTATCGACTAACATCTTGCATGGTATATTTTCTATGTAACCTTCAACTACTGGACTCTTCTCAATTTTATTAACTTCAATTTCGATGACCATGGGGCTTTCGTCATGATGGCCAGCCAGTTTTTGCCCCCTAAAACTGGCCGGCTCTAGTTTTCCGACTCATTATCAGTATTAGTGCTAGCCTCCCTTGACTTCTCTGCCACCTGCATGCGACAGCCTACTCGAAGGTGCCCCTTCTGCCCACATCTCCAGCACGTAAACTTCTCAGGTCCTTCTGGATTTGTTCGAACTGGGTTTCTTTGGAAGGTACCACCTCTTCTTCTTGGAGTGAACGCTGTTGCCCTGACTTCTACTTCATCATCTTGTTCTAAAGAGCGCACCCTCCGTGTCATTCGCGTAGCTTTTGTGGCAGCTTCAATTTCTAGAGCCTTGACCAAAGCGTCTTGTAAGGTTCTGGGACTGGATAGTCTTACGATTCTCTGGACATCAAGGTCTGCAATTCCTTCGACAAACTGACGAGCAGCGACGTATTCCTGTGTCTCGATGGGACTGCTGACGAATGCTCGTTTAGCTAAGCTTTGGACTTCGTATGCAAATGTGGTTAAATCTTCCTTCGCTTGTTGTGTCCGGTTATGCAACTGGCCATGCAACAGCTCTGTTAAGTGTGCATCTCCAAAGCGTAACTTTAGTGCAGATGTTATCTTATCATAGTCACGTAGGTCTGATGCGCAGAGATTTTCCAAAATAGCTGCGGCAGAGTCTCTTAGCATGGATGTCAGCACACAAGCTTTTTCTTCATTTGACCAGTTATTCATACGTGCGATATTTTCAAATTGCATATAATAAATGTCCCAGGACGTTTTGCCATTGTACGGATAGGGCTTTGCTACTACGCCACTGTGTCTATCAGGAAAAGCGGGTGGTACAGCTGTTAAACAACGCTCACCTGCATTAAGGTCTCGCAGCTCTTCTCTGACGATTTCCTTGACACGATCCTCCACTTGATGTAGCTGTTCTTCAACGTACCCTTGTGATGCCGCTAGCTGTTCCTCAACATGCTTTTGTGATGTCGCTATTTGAGTCTCTACTGCACTAATACGCTGGTCTTGATTTTCTAACGCCTGACTTACGGCTTGCCTCTGCTCCTCCAATCTAGTCATTACCAGGTCCTGTCCACTTTTCAAGTCACTCTTCAAACCTGCAACTACCTCATCTTGGTGGTACTTCAGCTTCTCTTCTAGGTTCACGACAGCCTCGTCCTGGTGTTGTTTTAGCTTTTCTTCAAGGCTCACGACTGTTGCTTGCATAACAGCTGCCTGGTTGTCTTGCTGGGCCTTCATTTCAGCTGCACTTTTTTCAAACTTTTCTCCCATTTCTTGTAGCATAGTCATCAATGCACTCATGTCGGACGCCATAGCTCTGGTTACAGGCATTGACTGACGCTGTACTCACTTCTTAACTCCTTTTCCTGGTTTGATTCGATGGATAATCCCACACTTCTGACACCAATTGTCACGACGGCCTCTTTTTCTTCACCCAGGGAATCAAACTCGACGTAACTTTCACCGTTTTACTTCAGAACTTAATATAATATCTCTTAACCTTATCTCAACTAGATCTCAACTCAACTGACTCCTGCCACGCTACTCGTGGTGCCTTATATACTTCATCGAACCATCTAGAAGATTCCAGACACCCAGATGACATTCGAGAATGCCGATCTGTCAGTCTAGAAAATTCCAGATGATTCGATGACGTTTACACATCAAAAAAATCTAACCTAATCATTGTGAAAGAAACATTAACAAATCCAAATAAGCAATGTAATATACAGGATGTTACAATATCAATGAATGTTGGTTAATTTGTATTATATCCAGGTAGTTTGTAAACTACTGTCTTCTAATGACATTCTTAAAACACGCCGAAAACATCGCCTGGTAACATGGAACGTTATAGGTCTTTAAACTACAGGAAAGCTCAGCATCGTCGAACCCAAATAGCCATTGCTGGATAATCTGAGACTCATTGTAGAGATGCAGGTAATTTTACTTCTAACAAGGGGAATTTTATTTGCTTCTCAGGTAAGTCAGATGAAGGTGTTAACGGTGTTGGCTTTTGGGTGGCGAATGCTCACGCAAGGAGCATTTTTGGTTACAAGTGTATTAGTGACAGAACCATAACAATACGTATCAATGCAAACCCTTGTGCAAATCTAAGCACCTAAGTCGAATTCGGATGAAGAAACTATCGATTCTTTTTATAACGATCGTAGGTTTGTACTTTTTCCAATCGATAAATGGTGCTTATTTTGGGTGATTTTAACTCAAAGGTTGGTCAAACCATAGATGATGAACATCTTGGGGCACATATTGGTAAATTCGGTGTCGGAAGTGAAAGGGGTCAACGTCTGCTTCAACTCTGTATTGACTATAATTTCTCAATTGCCAGCACTATGTTTTCATGACATCCACGGCGCTTGTATACTTGGACCTCTCTCGACGGACGATTTCGTAATCAAGTTAATTACATTTTAGTTCGTACACGGTGGAAGTCATCTATTATCCTTTGTAAGACTCTTCCAGGTTCTGACTGTTCTGTCTACATTCTAAGCGGGTAGTACGGACGGAGATCTCCGGCCCTGCTTCAGGCCCTCTCATTAGATTTTGAACATGAACCGGATATTCTTTTGTCTGAAGTGGAACATGCCCTCAACAAGATAAACACTAGTAAAGCTACAGGCATTGATGCTATTTCTGCCGAAACGTTAAAATGCTTGGGTGATGACGGCTCTCTTTTATATATTATATGTAAAAAGGTTTGCTCCTCCCGTGTTTGGTCAGATGAATGGTGCACATCCATTTTTGTTCCACTTCATAAAAAGGGATCTCCAACAAATCCAGACAATTATCGCCTATTTTTGTTGATCCCTCATGCAAACAAGGTACTACTATATATTTTACAATCTCGTTTGGAGGGTTTTATTGGCTGGCAAATTTCTCAGACGCACGTCGGTTTCGTAAAAGGACGCGGTACGCGTGAACAGTTCTTGAGCTTAAGACAAATTATTGAAAAAGCCAGAGAGCATTATTTTCCAGTTTTTACTAATCTAAGGTGCTTGATAACGTAAAGTGGCCTAAAGTGTGGGAAATCCATATCTCTATCGGAGTTCCTTACCACTTAGTATTTCTGATACAGCAACTCTATGAGCCTCGTTCGACTCGTGTAAGAATTGACGGTAACCTATCTGGTCAAACAGCAACCAGAAAAGGAGCTCGTCAGGGATGTGTGTTATCTCCGATGTTATTTAACATTTACCCTTAATTTGTGATGAGACAGGTGTTGGACAACTGGAATGGCGGTATAACTATTGGCGAAAGCAAAATATTCAACTAAAGATTTGCTGACGATACAACCCTTATTGCTGCTTCTTTGGAAGAACTAGTAGCTCTATTAAACAACTTAGAACAACACAGTGCAGCATATGGTCTTGGTATTAACTACAACAAGAACAAGGTTATGACCGTAGATAGATAGCACGATAATCATCGAGAAACAAAGTCAGTAGGCAGTTGTGAAGTAGTTGAAAGTTTTGTTGTGTACCTCGGCTCTTCGACTGCCATTGAAACCTCTGACGTCAGTTGTGGCTTCGCTATGTGGATGACACGTTCATAATCTGGAAGCGTGGATACCAACAACGGGAAACGTTCTTATCATATCACAACAACATGAGATCATCGATGAAGTTCACAAAAGAAGAAGAGAACAATAACAGCTTTTCTTTTACTTCACACACCGATAAGTGAGAGGAGTATTGTGATCCCGAAAACTTTAGATTTTGAGACAATACACTTTTTGAGCATTTATGATGTCTACATAACGAAAATCCACGTCACCCATTTCCATCGGTCTGTCTATCTGTCTGTCTGTCTGCCCGTCTGTCTGTCGGTCTGTCTGTACGCGTTTTTCTAGCGACGTAATCTCAGCAACCGCTGCATGGATTATGACGAAATTTGGGCAGCGATATGCCGTGGGGCCGTAGTAGGTAATGCTCCTGTAATTTTGAGAATCGGTGCATGGGCGGCGGAGTAATTAGAAAAAAACGAAGAAAACCTAAATATTTCTCAAACTTAGTTTTTAGGCGTTTTAAGGGGGAAGCTGCCGATGATTTGGTTGCAGGGGATCTCAGACTAAAGCTTCATGCTATGGGAAAATAATAAACTGGTATCACAGTAATGTGCGGGAAGTAGTGGGTCAATCAACTTGACTTAATTTTTTTGGATGCCTTGGTGATGAGAGGAAACACCGAAATAGAAACCAAAGTGTACAGAAAAGCAACACACAGGACAATACATGCATTACACCTCAAACTATCCAACATCAACAAAGAAAGGAGTCATTCGAACCTTGGTTCATCGAGCTAAGAATATTTGTAACTTACAACAAGGACTAGAAGAAGAAGTACGTCAAATTAAAGGCGGCAGAATTCCTTCTGTCTACTCGCACATCTTTCACATGTTTATTAAACATGGAAAAATTGATGCTCTCTATTTCCGTCAATCGACCTATGGCGCACTGATGATCGCTAATAAGCGTGAAACAGCTGTCTGCGTACTGGTGGATTGACGGAGGTATAGAGCAACCCTCGTAAAGGCGATCTGTCAAAGAACGCATACCCCAAGAGTATAGTCGAAGCAACAATACCAGAGAATGGTACTAGCAGAAATAAAGGTCCTAAAGAACACAGGAATTCACTCAGTATACCATACATGAAAGGACTATCAGATACAGTCAGAAGAATAGAACAGCATTATAAAATTCAAACACGTTTCTCAAGAACCACACTCCAAAGTCTACTAATGAAAACAAAACCCAAGAGTGAACATCAAGAAACAAAAAACTGCATCTACGAAGTACCACGTGAATGTGGCAAAGTATACATTGGTGAAACGAAAAGACCTCTGGAAGCGAGAATTAAGGAGGATAGACTCAACACCCAGAGAGCAGAGGCAGGAATAGCAGATCACACTTACATCGAGCATCATAAGATTATTCGGCAAGATGCTAAGGGTATTGACAAAGAACCTCAATGGTATCGCCGGAAATTCAAGGAAGCCTAGTATGGAAATTAGACCAATATGGCAGCCCCTCATAAGAAATATAAAAAAAACTAAAATTGGACAGAACAGACTTGGACACAAACGTGGGACTCAGTGACCATCCAACAACCACGTCATCATCAGCAAGAAACGACGTCACTGACGCACTCAGCAGAACGAAGAGCCAATCAGAACAAGCCACGAAAAGTGACACGTCAGCTAGAAGAGAATATATAGCAATGAACATGTTCGACAGTTTACCTGAAGACGATTGAAGATACCACATCAATCGAAACGTCGTAGTATAAATTATATAGACAATGTAAGTCCGAAACAGACCTTTTGAAACGTCTACCTTGTCTACAAATTTCAAATAACAAACAATTCTTGCTATTTTAATTGAAAGGTAACTTTCCATCAAAGTAATCAGGTATATGGATAGATTATAAACTATCCAATTAGTTTACAAACTATCCAAGCAGGCACGTTAACCGTAAAGTATATAGAAAATTAAATCCACAGCTATCTCTTCGAAGAAACTTGTTGGATTGACCTGGCAAGTGTACGATATTACTAAGGTTACCTAGTCTTGATCGAACCGTTTTATGTGTACAAACAGTTTTGGAGTTCTTTCATCCTTCTACAAATCCCATCGAATTCTAGGATTTATTTGCTAATTACGCTGCCGCCAGTGCATCGATTTTCAAAGATATAAGAGCATTCTACTATAACCCCACAATGTATGGCTCTCTTTCACATAATGAGACGATTCAAATGGATAAGAGGTAAAAAAATCCTAGCCAATGCTAGTTTTTTAGCAATTTCCGTAAACTTCAGACTAAGCTATTGGAAATTTACCCGCTCTTTTTTTACAACCACAGAACAAACAAAAAATCGTCATTTCTGTAACTTTCTAACAATTGAAGTGTCAGACATTAAAGGGGATTCAAAAGGTCACTTTAACCCAAGGCTGAATGTTCTTTTGGCAATATATTTGTTATTTTTGAGTGAATAGAGATTTCTTGCAACTAAATTCGGCCACACTGATTTCAACCCTTTTCATGTTTTATTTTTGCTTATTTGATTAGATAAATGCTCATCTGATCTAGATGTGAACAATTCACGTTTAGAATTCGAAAAAAATTGTGAATACTATTAAATATCTGTATGACCTGATGGACTATCAGAAATCGAAACAAGTGCAGCATTCCACTATTCACCGGTTGCTGCTTAGTGTACCTAAACCATACTGATTAAGTTTTTAGCGCGTCAAACATCGAACGTCTTCGTGCACGATTTTAAAATAATTAAGATGTAAGACGTGACCAATTTAAATAATCTTAGGAGAGTAGGTATTATAAAACACCCGGAAGACTGTGAGAGACGTCGACAACACCAACGCTGTTCGTTGTTGGCTCAATTTCGCCCCAAGTGGTGATTTATAGCGCGATTTCTCGTTACTTCAGGTAGGTACCTGATAGACTTTGCCACTATCGTTTCAGACAATATTGTGAAAAATACCGAAATCGTGATGTATTTCTGGTTATCAAGATGTATTTGAGCGTCTCGGGTCAGATTGCCCACTGTTTCCCAACTAAATAGGTTCTTCAAGCAAAAGCTGTCAGAACGATTGCGGATTCCAGAAACAATAAACGTAGGTATACAGTGCGTTCGCAAATAGCCCCCCATTTATCTTTGAAGCTTAGACGGGGAGCAGGATACTGAGTGTAGCTTATCCCTTTAAGTCCGCATTTAAGAATTTATTTGAATTTCATTGAAAAAATACAAAACATAGCAAAAAAGTGAACAAATAAACTGAAAATCACATTTACACTGGTTTAAAAATACAATTTTTTCAAAAAAATGGTGGCCATCTAGGGTAACCAGTAGGACTGCTCAGTACTGTGGTACAGAAAATACTGGGACAGTTGTACCCTGAGTAACACCATTGATTAACTTATTCACGTGAATAAGTTAATCAATGGTAACACGCAACATATCTGTCACGCATGGCAGAGGTTTGTTGTCACTATCAGCTCCAGTACCTTGAAAAGGTCTTTTGGTGTCTTTTTTTACTTCTGTATCATCGGCATCGACTGCTTTGGTCATTAGCCTCATGATCTGTGTAGGCTTTATTACTGTTTCCCGGCGCCACTCTAGGAACAGCACTGTTAGCTATAAGCCAACAGTGCCTAAGGCTGCGGTGTAATTACTAATATTTTGTATGGCAGACAAATTTTCGTCAAAGTTCCCAAGCGTATCGTTATCGATCTCATCTTCATCCCCAGGTAAATAGTCATCCGCTATTCACTCCCTTTCTGAAGGAATTTCTGCTACAATATGATATAGATCATCTAAGTCCATCGCTTTGAGCTCCGCAACAGTCCACTGTCCACTGTGTCCTTCCTCGAGTAGTAAAAGACATCTCATTCGATACACCCCTGTATTGGAAGTATCTGCTTAGGACTTCCACTATCTATATTATCTTTGAGTATCGCAACGTCAGTTCACCTGAAGATGATTGAATATACTAAATCAGTCGAAACGTTGTGATACTCAAAAATCATATAGACCATGGAAGTCCAAAACACTATAAATTGAAACATCTACGTTGTCTATAAATTTCAAACACAACACTGTATATTCCTGGTGGTTAGCCGGTATAGCCACCACTAATAACGTGTTCTGAATAGCACAACTACAATAAAATTATGAAATTTAGTATGGTGTGTGAAAACGAACAATAATTGGTATTATTATTTACCAGTCATATCAAATTTCCCTTCGTTTATTTCACAGTAAACAGCTATCAAAGTTTAACGAGTGCACCATGACCCTAAGTGTTCACAATAACCATGAACAACAGATCGAAATAGACGCGAACAGGCTACTGGAATTTTTTTCCTAGTAAACGGCGGTCTGAATATCACAAAATAGCTGGTGGTTAACCCATCGAACCATTAGGACTGAGCCAACGAATTACTGAATTTGTGGTTACATGACATGACCAGTAGGACGCAAAGGGTTATAGGACGTCGTACGACGTACGGCATAAAAATAATATTTGTCGTCAACCCACCCCTCGGAGTGGGTTATCTTTACGATATTTTAAGTGGAATGGAGGGTTCGTTAAAATTGAAAGAAATTAATAAGAAGGAACATTCGCCTCCCTCTTTAGGCATTTGGACGGATTGTTACCAAACAAATTACTGTCACGTGTCAGGTACACCTTCTTATGACAGCAAGATAACGTTTATCATTCAACTCAGTTCTCGGAGTTGTTGACAAGACGTTATTGAATGAAAAAAGCGGTCCATCGAATGAAAAAAGTTGTTGAACAGAGGACCGAAGTACCTTTTATACGTCTGCACTATATATTTAAACATACCAAGGCATGTGAAATATGCATATTAGCTTTTTTGTACATTCCGTCACCAACAACCAGGTCACTCGCGTACATCTGTCTGCGTATCTGATAATTTTACTAACATATATCACAGTTTGAGGAACATTAAAACTAGAACCAAATTACTCGTATCATGAATGCCTTTCTAGTTAGTAATCTGAGGCCCTGTCAGCTTGTCTGTTTAGGTATGTTTTACTATGTTTTACTACTTAAGCATAAGTCTCTTCACTGCTCCTTGTAGTTTACGCTTGGGTCTAAACTGATGGTTTTATATAATTTTTTATTAAATTACACTACCGCGTTGTGGATGTACCAGGTGACCAAGTAAGAATGGACGCCGCTAATATATGGCTAACTGTTAGTCGAATCGTTAGGTTAAGTATTCAATTTGCTTGTTGTTATACCACCTTAATTTGCTCTATTTTGCTGTTAGCTGGCTTTAATTTCTAAGATCTATTCACACTAATTTTTTCTCGCTATCCTTGCTTGTTGAGTGTATAATATTCACGTTATTCAACTCGGGACATTGTGGCTTAAGTAAAAAAAAATTAAAAAAAAAATCATGTTACCAATGGCGCCTCCAAAACACGTGTATCAGAGTTTTATTTTTTAGATACAATTATAATTTCATTTTTGGTTTGTATGATCCAAATTGAGAAGTTTAATTGTGGTTTCACGTACCTAAACCTTATGGTTTTTGAAGTATCTTTGATTTTGCGAAAATGTAGTATCCATTTCAATGCTTAATTTCAGCTGGTGTTTTTTTTAAACAAATTTATATTCAATTTTGCCAGTTGATTAAGGTTTATTTCACACTTGTGAAATTTATACTAACTCATACAGAGTATTTAAAAATTATGGTTCAATAGTCACTACATTAAGGCCCGATTTTATCATTATGCTCCACTCCAACGAACAGATTCTATTGGTTGATTTTTAACAAACTCTTTCTATTGGGTATTGAGGTCTGTAGTTAATAAGTCTCATCCAATAGTATTTTATCAATAATGGAAACAAAATGTCAAAGCTGGATGACACTTTTGTCAAAAATATGTTCGAAATTCATGTATCAAAATCATAGCACAAAATCAGAGCAAAGCGATTGATTTGCAAATTAATGCCAGATTTTCCATGTTTACCTTATAATTATTGTATAATTACTAATTGCGAACTGCACGATAGTTTGTGACACAATGATAAAAGTACTATCAATCACAGCCACCTTAATTAATAAGAATATCACCTCATGTCATCCTCAGTGAGAAATAATTGATTATAAACACATACATACTTTTATGTCTACTGGATGCATGTTTGTTATAGATCTTCATACATAAATATTCACAGAGATGTAGGTGCAGCTGATGTTCTTTATCCTATATTTCCAATTTATATCAAATGATTCCTTCCTCCATCTATGGTATAATAGTTTTTAAATAATTCAATACCCTGTGTATTCTTTGTAACTCTGTTCCCGTCAAAACAAGGAACGGTTTTTGGCTTTATCAAGACTTGTTTCTAGAAAAACTAATAACAAAGCGTAAAGAAACTTCTTATACGTTGGTAAATTCACAATCTTCACAATTATTATTATTGTATATTTTGTATTTTCACATCTGTTTTCTTGTCAAGTCAAAATCGTTGGGAGGCGGACGTTGGGATGCGTGGGCCCTGCGTTGCCAGATGTAAATTTTACTTTTTACTCTAGTAGGATAAGGCAGATGGAGCTTTGTCAATCTCAACAGTAGTTTTTATTGAATGTGTTTTTTCCTAAAGCAGACAAAATATAACGCAAAAAATAAACACAGAAAATAGGACCAATCAAACAGGTGAGCTTGATGGTATATACGAATAAAAATCAACTGTGGTAAAAAACTTTTATTTATTTTAAAAATTTTATTGGGTTTCTGATTCTGTTAGCTCTGAAATTTTTTTTGTACATTTTCGAATCTCCTATGTAGCTTCAACAATTCTGTGGAATCAAAAGGCGTACCTAATCTAATTCTTCTTTCGAGTTCTAACTAAAAGAGGTTGATGTGAAGCAAAGAAACAGCGCAAAACTGCAATGGCTCTTTTTCAGCAAATTCATTGGAGAGAATATTCAAAGTTTGCAAAAGACTGAATTAGGAATAATGAAAAACAGGCAAAATTCGAAACACGGGACACTTGTCTACAGAACACTTTTTTTGAGGTAATCCTAAAGTATTTTTCCTCCAAGGGTATTGTGGGTGTAATGTGTAAGATCGTATAATAGAAACATTATGTAATAGCTAGTTGCAACAGCAAATTTCAGTGTAAAATGCTCGGGGCTTGATATAGCAAATCCCCCTCAAACAGAGGAGATCTGGTAACGCTGTGAACGGAATGTCAATCGTCAATCCAACAGAGAATTTAGTGATGGGCACTTTGATATGAACTAGGGAATCGAGTAACCACTGAATGAATGGTTGCAACTACCGATTGAATTAATTCGAATAAAAACATTAACTAGACTACCAGCTAAATCAACCAACCTGCGCTGTGGGCGTGACTGAATCGACGAATACCCGATTGCCAGACGTTATTGAACAACTATTAAAAAGTATCGAATAGCGTATTTGAGAGCGTAATTAAGGATTTTGAAATCTTTTATTTTTGAAAAAACATCAATATCAGTTCAACTTGAAGTATATATAAAGTGCAGCGCTTTTCGCATAGATCATGGCCGACTCTACACTAGGCCGGAGCCTTAGATGTGGCAACGTGGCTTAGCTGTCAAATAGTGGGCCTATAGTTTCAGAATAATTATTACATTTTATATGATTAGAGTTCATCTGGGTTAATAAATTAAGAAAAAAATGCTTTTTAGAACTACTCCTACTAATACCACGTGCATCTGATGTCTGGTTCATCATAGTCAGACACTACAAAATAAAAATAAAGCTACCTGTTTCCTGCTGCCACTTCCACTTCCACTTAAATGAACACTCAATTTACTTTGTAAATTGTCACTTTTGTGCTAGACAAATTCACTATTAGGTCACTGTGAAGCCATTCTTGATGGTCTTGATTCCCTTTCACTATCAAATCTTTTCGTAGGTATGCCCAGATGCATGCCCAGATGAGTTCTATTAACTGTCTTTTTCTGTGATATTTGGGAGGTCCAGAAAACATTGTGAGTACCACATTGTGGTTTAAAATATGTCTTATCCTTTAAAATGTTTGTAATTATTGTCTTTATTCTTATAAATATAACCAGCCCTTATGAGGAATACCTTTCACCCACTTCTGTTTATGTCCTCCATTGGAAGCACTAATTGCTAGTGCAACCTGGTACTACACACTTTGCAGGCATGTTTTTATCTTTATAGTTTCGTTTGTGCAGGTAAATAATTAGAAACACATTAAAAATCACCTTCCAACCTTATTTTCTGCTCTTTGAACTCGGCCTGCTGATTCAGTGTTGCCATATTTCATGCTCCGGCCTAGTGAGTAAAGTCGGCCATGCATAGATGGAATACGACACATACGCAGATAACAGAATTATTTTATTATTCGACCAAAGCTTACTCTGATCCTTCCAAGCATCAAATAGGTATATTGAAATAATGTAAATTTGGATATGCTGTCATAGTTATAAATGCATAAATATAAGTATAGTATCCTAATCAAAGGTGTTAGTCAACTAATATCCAACATTGTCTATGTAATCGGGGGCACACAAATCGATAGCATATGCCTAACTTCATTCTCTATTGTGTAGATTTCAAAGCCAATTTGCAAAAGAAACTGAATTGTTATTAATTTTTTTTCGATTGTCTAAAACGAATAAATACTCCAGGAAAATCGAATAATTCGAATGAATAGTAACTATCGAAGCCTTCGATAATTTTTATTCGATAGTTCCCGTTGTACTAATAAATATTATACTAATCACAGATTGCAAGAGGAAGCTGAATGATTCATTTTTATTGGGTTCTCCAACGAATAAATACTCCAGAAATATCGAATAATGCGATTCAGTAGTAACCATATCGAATTGATATGATATACCAATTGGCAATGTTATGTTGTGTAGGTATAACAAAGACCGACTAATAACCACCCACGAAATGATGAATGTCTTTAACAATTAATGCTGAACACCTCACGCTTTTTGTATAATAAAATCATATACATATATTTACCACCTCATTATTATTTAGAAGGCGAATACTTCTGGTTTTGCAGCTAGTTTTATTAATCACAAACTTCAGCAGGCTGCAGAACTTCAATATAGTGACTGACTGATTATTATACACAATTTCGGTCACGGCCATCTATTAATTTGTCGTCGGTGGCAGCATTGGCGCCACACGCCACTGGTAGCGGTTACGAAGAGTTCTATTGTCACATCCCTAGCCTAGACAGTAGACACTAACCTCACTAACAGACAGAAACAAAAAACATATGATTTCAAATTTCAAGGCTATCCTATCTGCTCTGGTATTTTACAAAATAGTGAAATTGTTGTCTTTTCCAATTGAAAACAGCTATATTATGTACCTGCGTTTCCAGTAGGGCAAAATGCAAATGTTTACCTTGGAATATCAACAGGTCAACACCCTCTCAAAATATTTGGTAGGACTAATGTTAAATGTTATTAAAAAGAGAACCTGGCAAGGTGGTATAATAGGAAAAACATGAAGTTGGAAGTTGGTGAATAGTGAAGTACCTCCATATATCCTTTTTTACTATGATACAAAGGTATCTCGCAGGTATTTATAATTATTGTAGATAGTAACATTCTAGTTTTATCAGAATTAGGCAGTAGGTAATAATATTAGATTTTCTTCACATCAGCATATTCATATAAAAGTGCACAGCATAAATTTTATCTACTACTTGTGTGAGGTGTGATTGGCCAACAGTTAAAATAGTGTGTTTAGCTTTGGAAAATGCAACAAAATGTTCTTTAGCCATTTTTACTATAATACAAAGGTATATTGCAGGTATTCATAATAATTGTTATAGTTAGTAACATTTTATTCGTCAAAAGCTTCTCTTCATTATCATTTTTTAATACATCAACAATCCAGTGATTAGATGGTGGAATCTGATTGGTCTAGATCAGTTAATCGTTAGACTGTTCGTTCGTCAAGAAAATGCAAGTTTTCACCCATTCAGGATGGAAAATCAGAGTTGAGAAGACACTAGAGGGTTCATAATGGTCGATTATATATAATGCATGTCATTTTTCACCTTTTTGAGGGAAACTTCAAGAGAAATCAATAATTTTCAGAGAACTTTGACAGATGCCATTTCTTGAATGGGCTGCTCTGATTGGTCAAAGCCCTTGTTAGAATGCCTGTGTTGATAAAATCGGGCCTTAAACGATCATCATCATAGTCACAGTGTCTTAAGAGACATGTTGTGAACTCGTAAAATGCATGCAGTCGGAGCTAGAGTATTGCCAACGTGCAGGGGAACGGCCACGGTGCCGCCCACTCGGGGCATGACCCTGAACTACAAGTTTCTCCATATTATCGCTTCTGTGAATATGGTAATAACTTGTTTAATTTAAATGGGATGCCCTGCCCTGTATTCTATGCCAAAAAAATATGTAAAATTTAATTATCTTGCGAATATACGTTCCTACAGCAAACTATTCACGTTTTCAGGTATAATTGTGCCAAAATATTTGCACCTTCCAAAGTGATTTTGATGCGGGTTGCTTTTCAAAATTGCAGTATATTTAAAGAACAAAAACGGAGCTTCTTTACCATCATTGTTGAGGATTGACATGTGCGTATTTCCTTTTAGGTGATAGTATTCTGATGAAGGTTGCATCGATAAAAACCCATCACTAACCCAGTATCGACGACTCTGGCACGCAGTGGAGCATCGAGCTTATCTCGATCTTAGATCTTCTTGCAAGTTGTTTGTGTCGCGTGACAGTACACAGATTCTAGTCAGCATAATGCAGTAAATGCATTCTAACTCTGCCTTTAAAGGGTTTATCGTTATGTGGGCTCATTTCATTCAAGAGTCTAGTATGACTTCTGTAACATGTAGAGACATTCGTTATTCCAACAGATAGAATAAATTGATGCCTGGATAAACTAAGCTGAATATATAAAACGTAAATAATTTTGAGAATGCCTACTCGATATTCTGAAACGGCACTGCAACGTTAATAGTATTATGATATGTATGGAGACAAAATTACAAAGTTTACAGTGTCAGTATATACCGTAATATCGGGACTATCTGCCGAGTCTGTTAGTAAAACTATTCTTCTTGAAAATATCACCTTTGAAAAAATCAAGACCAAAAAAGAGAAATACGGAAGTCATTTAGGCTTACAGTGCCTACCTTGACAATGTTTTCTTAAGCCACGATGTTGATGTCACTGCCACCCACGTCATCGACATGAATGTCTCAAACCATGAAAGTCAGATGGTTGACATTTATACAGGGTGTCCCAGAAGTCAACGTCAAGCCGCAACGGGGTGACAGGATTGGTTGTAACTGTCATGAGAAAAATCAGAAAAAAAATCTATCCCATGTAGTTTGAAAATTATGAGCATTTAAATAAAACCTAGAAATTTGGCCAAATTATAACAATTTTTCGGTTATTGTGGTTAACTTTTATTATTTTTGTTCATTTAAGCTTTGGAACCGTAACCCTAAATAACATTTCTAGAAGCACAGTCAAAAATAATAACACAATTGCCCCAAGTTTTCTAGAATGAACACTATTTATTAAACTATGAATTTAAAATTTTCAATGTTTGCTGACTTTAGAAGGCCCTCCTTTAAAAAAAATGTACTAAAGTGCCTTGGCAAGTGCCATTAAAAGTTGGCGCATTTAACTAGGATTGTAAATTGGTACAATACTTGTTAGTTTCATACTAAAAAAAACGAGTAAAAAAAGGAAAACCTCAAGTAACCTGATTTTTGCTAACCCATTTCACTCAGCTCAGATGTTCTTTATTCGCACAAGCTTCTGGTAGGTTCTTAGTGTTATGGCAAAATGATGAGAGAAATGGATAATGAACATATCTGCTATGAGTGAGCGAAACAGATAGTGACGCCACTTTTAGTAAAGTCAACAAAAATAAGTGAAATGAATAAAATAATGAAAAATTTTGACCTAGTTGAGGTTTATTGGAATAAAGGTCAGGCAATAAATATTCAAATTGTTTACCATCAGCCTCAATGCACGCCCTACATCTTCTTAAAAAAAGATCTACTTATTAGCCAGGCATATCCTCGAGAGTTGTTGTCCTCAGCAGCTTGAGAAATTCGTTTACGCAGCTCTGCTACGCTCTCAATGGTCTTTGAACAAACTTTTTCTTTGAGAACATCCCGATAACAAAATTCCAGGGGATTTAAATCTGGGGAACGGGCTGGCGTCGAGATAATGCCTGAACGTCCACCTCCACCTCCCGAATATTCATAAGCATAATTCGCTGGGCAGCCATCTTGTTGATACCTCGTGTGGCGACGATCTCTTAAGCGGTATACAGACATTGATGCATGCAGCGATTCAGGTATCGACTTTTTCGTTTCATAACGCAAGTGGCAGCGTGTGTGGTACTGAATCACGAATTTAGTATCACTTGCGGTGTGCAGCGATTCTGGAATCCTATTATGGACGGTGAGCCATGTCGCCGAGCCGGTGACGCTGATGCAGTGATGCAGGTTTCAACGTGTATAGTATTGCGTCGATACAAAGGTATAAGCACAACCTTCCATTCTTGTGCTGCGTGAAACGTGCATGAAATATCAAGTCGATTCAGGCTTCGCAACAGGTTTCGATTTGAGTAAGAACTTATGCAACTGATGCAAGTTTCATGAAACCTTGAGTCGATTGAGGAATCGCAGCTTACATCAACGTCTGTAGGCCGCTTAGTGGTACGTCCTCCAACAAAGTTGGTAAATTTTATCGTAAAAAATGTAGGTAATTCGAGCCATTCAAATTCTCAGGCAGCACAAAAGGCCCAACAATTTTGCCGTTTAAAATTCCGGTTCACAGGCTTACTTTAAAGTGATACTGGGATCCGTCTTCTCGTATTAAATGTGCCTGGCTAATAAGTAGATCTTTCTTAAGAAGATGCAGGACGTGTATTGAGGCTGATGGTATACAATTTGAACTTTTATTGTAATAAAAAATGTTATTTTCCCATCTGGCTTCTAATCCAATAAACTTAAACTAAGCTAGGTCAAGATTTTTCATTATTTTATTAATTTTACTTATTTTGGTTGACTTTGCTACAAGTGGCGTCACTATCTGTCTTGCTCACTCATGGCAAACATGTCCACTATCCACCCCTCTCATCATTTTGCCGTAAAATTAAGAACCTACCAGAAGCTTGTGCGAACAAAGAACATCTGACCTGAGTGAAATGGGTTAGCAAAAATCGGGTTACTTGAGGTTTTCCTTTTTTTACTCGTTTTTTTCAGTATGAAACTAACAAGTGTTGTACCATTTTACAATCCTGGCTATATGCGCCAACTTTTAATGGCACTTGCCATGGCACTTTAGTACATTTTTTTTGAAGGAGGGCCTTTCAAATTCGGCAAACTTTGAAAATTTTAAATTCATAGTTTAATAAATAGTGTTCATTCTAGAAAACTTGGGGCAATTGTGTTATTATTTTTGACTGTGCTTCTAGAAATGCTATTTAGGATTACGGTTCCAAAGTTTAAATGAACAGAAATAATAAAAGTTAACCACAATAACCGAAAAATTGTTATAATTTGACCAAATTTCTAGGTTTTCTTTAAATGCCCATAATTTTCAAACTGCATGGAATAGATTTTTTTCTGATTTTTCTCATGATAGTTACAACCAATCCTGTCACCCCGTTGCGGCTTGACGTTGATTTCTGGGACACCCTGTATATGTAGGGATCACAGAGTTAACATCTCTCTAATTTGTATTGATTTAATCAAATCTCAAAAATGGTAAATTTCATAGCGGAATGTCGCAATAACTTCTAATATGTCATAAATCTAGCAACCTACAATCGGCGTGGCCTTAAGCTGTCATGTGGCTGTCATTGTATTTGCGGTTATTGCGTGTGTCGAGATTTTTGTGATTTTAGTGTATATTTGACTGACTTTGTGACTATTTGTGGTGTGAATCAAATTATTTATGAACAATATTGTCATAACTGCATGATGAGACAACATAAAAAGTGCATAGTTTGCTGTAATAGCGACGAATCGGTGAACACTTCTTATCATAGGTGAGTATAGGTTTTGTATTAGTTTTCAGTAGCGTAATGTATGGGGATAAGTGGGAACAAAAGTAACTTCACTCCAGTGTGAGGAATAATAATGGTTGTTTAATGTATGTTTTGTATTTGAGGACGTAAAATGCAAAAATGTATGCCACATTTACTTACAGAAACTCTATCTATGAGAATTTTATAGAACTGGATATTACCTAATGCAATTATTATATTTTATTGCTGAAGCAAAAATACGATGCAGCCATTCCAACAGGCTACCTTTCAGAACACTGTTAGATATGTCTTGAAAAACACATCATGGTAATAATAAATTATCAACTGTTACAATGAAATTATAATAAGGGTAACTCTCTAAGTATAGCTAAATACTAATACAGCTTATTGGTATCAGTGTGTAACATCACAGTAATAATTGAATCTATTAATGAACATCCAATTTTAATATAAAGCCGCACGCTACTGGTAATGCCCTTAAGCTGTCAAAATCTCCGTTACATGTGGGCTGGTCAGCGACCTGTGCATTTTGTTGTTTACACTCCCTCTATTGGCGATTCCAATTACCGATGGGGGCGCTGGCGTTTGTAAACAAATATGGAGGATAGCAGGTATCCTGCACGCTGTGACACGCTTTTGGAGGAAATGCGTGGCAATGAATGCTTTTATCATAGTCTTTTTTGGAGTGGCAACCATAAACACTACAGTTTGTATTAAACTTGCTAGCCTTTCTTGATTTGAAGCCTGATGTAGATGCCATATTCTTGACAATAGCGTATGAAGAAGGTCCGAAGAAATATTCTAACACACGATATACCAATTAACAAAGCACAAGCTCGAAAACACGACTGAACGAAGAAACATAAACGGCATATAAACGATTAATGGCAGGTTAACTGTGTGCAGTCCGAAATTCGAGTACCTGCTTTGTCAGTGTAGATTTTTGCCGCTAGAGGTCTCATCGATTTTTGGAATTGCCAATAGATATTAACTCTGTGGTAGGGATCGAGAGAAGCTCCGAATAACAGACAAGGTATGTAGACCTATGGGGTCTGTGTAGTTCATATACTGTTTTATATTAAACCAAATGGGATTTTATCCAAACAAAAGACACAAGTCTTGATCCGAAGTTTGACATGTTTATGGAGATTTTGGAGAGGGCATATATTACACCTCTTCCTGGAAATGTTTATAGAATTAAATCTGGGCCGGTATTCTTGACCCCTCGCGTGGAATCATAACGCTGCCTTTAAATGCGAGCGGAGCGAAAATCACTGCAATTTCTCACATCCTCTCCTCAGAAATGACGCGCCTGCGTCAAAGGGGAGTGCATTCTGTCACTTGTGTCACTGGTATATAAATGTAGATAGGTTATCACCGACGATTAGGGTGCTTTTAGTTAAGATTTTTGTTACCTTATTTATATATATGTGCTTTATAGTGGACGGTCTTGTGTGTATTGGACTGTTAGACCTAGAAGAAGCATAAGAATTTGTTCCAGAGCTCTATTGATTTGTTTTAAGAGACCCCTCTAGCACAGCGTTTTTCAACCTTTACTATGACACGACCTTAAGCCTTTGCGTTATTAGAATCTGCTGGAATCATCTGCCGATGGGATGTTACGCTTGGAGTTCAAGCCTGAAAATTTGAAACCTTTCGGTTAAAGAAAGAAACAGAACATCCGGAACTAACAACCTAGGCTTTGAAGTGTTTCATTCCATTTTCTATCTTGTACTTCTGCGAATCGACAGTTTGATCAATGGCCGAAATAAAAAGTAAACTAAGAAATTGCCTAAGTTTGGAAAACGATTTAATACTTAATGTTGCAAAAATGGATCCGCGATGGGAGAAATTCATTGTACATACTCAAGCGCAACCTTCACATTGAAATGGACAAGTTCTCGGAGAGCGGTTTGTGTTTGTGTAAATATTATAGCGAGTATTGTTTTGTTAACTTTTTCTTAATATATATGTACCTTTCTAAAATGTTAGATTTTTTAACTAAATTATTTTAACCACACGCGATCCCCTACTGAGGCTACTCGACCCCTTCAGGGGTCGCGACCCACAGGTTAAATAACACTACTCTAAACTCTCACTCTCACTGAAAACCAGTTCAAAAGGTTATTTAGATTAACCAGAAATTTTTTTTGATATGTCTTGGACACAGTAAAGGCTTTATCTGGACGAACCTGTAAAAACTACAGATTTATATTCTATGCACTAATAGCAAACATTTTGTTTTACCTTTCTTGAGTGATTGTATAAAAAAGGTGTAGGCTTTTAAAAGCTTATAGTTTAATGTACGAATATACATGTGATTCGAAATTATAATATGAACTACAACTGAGATATAGTCACTGCAATTTTGATTAGTTAAATTCAAACAAAAATATTGATACTATACTAGAAAACTACAATTTTTTCACCTGAAATGGGGGCCAAATTCGCCGCTAATTAAACCAGGTTTATCGTGAATGTTGCTTTTTGGTTGACAGTAATCTTCATGCTTAGAATTGATAGTTCTACTTTGATTTATGTATACCACCGACGATTATCATTTATCGACGGTGATGTATACTGGATTTCATCAAATGAATATATTGGGTTATGTTTTGACAACTTGACGTTTTGTTTGTACATTCTGCACCAATTTCCAGGTGTTCCAAATCGTCCCCTTTACGACATACTGGCATAAGTGACAAAAAATTGAAAACTGTTACGTTGTCAGATTGTATAGCTTTGGTATACTTTTCATACGACAAAGCGACGTATCTGTATTCCATGTATATTTTCGACTTGATTTTTTCTAGTGGTATTGCGGTCAATTAAATGAAACACTTTTTCTTCCCACAACTTTTCGGTTTACTATATCTAAACCATCGTGAGGTATCTGTAAAGAATTATAAAAACAGGTGAATATGTATGTCTAGTAAATGAACTGTATACATATACCTGAAAACATCTAGTAAATATGGATAACAAACATTACTTAACAATATAACAGAACAATATACAATGACATTTTTTTTGGACTAAACGAAGACAAAATAAAAAATAAACTACTTACATTTTGCTTAAAAGTTTGTTACATATTTTTTAAGCATTATATAAAGCGACACCGTCTCTGAGGGATCAGGGAACGGAGTGACCTTAAAGTTTGGAATTATAAGATTCCATAACATACCAGATGTTTAGAAAGTGGTGGTGACAAAAGCTAGAGAGTTTGTGTAGGGTGGTAACTTAACGTACATATCTGTATTAATGAATTATTGATTTAGATAGTGGATACGTCTCTACCCGATTCATTCCGTCCTATCTGCCTGATATCCTTCTTCTTGAAAACTCCAGAAGAAGTCGTAGATAAACGCATTAGGGAGGGGCTAGTACAACTTGCACAACCTAGTGGGCAAACTCGTCAGTAGTATGGATTTGCCGGTTCTGATCCTCCCTGAAGGTCATTCAAATGGGGTGGGGATGACCTTGGTTTCCATATTTCATGAGCTGTATTGACGTGTGCCTTTCAAACTGAATCAAAACTAGAATATTAATTTCTATCATTTGACAAATATAACAACACTTGTTCTGTCAAGCATCTATGGCACCTATGGCCAACCCAACAATAACCAGAATTCGTAAAAATATTGTTTTACTACTTCAAATCGAAATAGCCCCAATAACTGTTACATTTAGGTGTAGAGAATGCTTAATAAAAGTATTCCATTTAAAATAACAGAGAAAATTATGGTCGTGGTTCACCCTGTATAAAAAATCAAAGATAGGAGAAACTTTGTAATTTCAGACAAATTTAGACAACCAGGAAATTATTCTAGCATTGAGAATCAAGCCTCCAGTTATTATTTTTTTAAGATACAGAGTGATGGCTTCATAAAGATATTTACATAAAAGTGGAGATATCTCTGAAAATACCTTGCGTAATATGATAACACCCTATATTTCCAGAATAGGTAAAACAAACGCAGTTCAAATTCGAGAGAATATATAGGGTGTTCCATTTGAAAAAAAACACAACTTTGGTATGCCGTGACTTTATGAATAACCCTGTATATTATATAATAGTTTTGAAATATATACCCTCGCTTTTGTATAACCTGTATTCGAAAGTTTTTCTGTATCTTCCATAATAGCGGAGGTATCAAACTTCGGAGTATAAGTTGGTCACCCTGTATAAGAAAAATAATAAAAGAGGCGTGAAAAAAGTTAAATTGCTGCGCTTACGAAGTTTTTTCAATTATATGTAATCACCTTTCTTGTTTTAACAATAACTCATCAGTGAAAATTCCATCAGCAGCTGAAAAAATACGCTTATGCATTTTTTCATAATTTTTAATTTACACAAAATAGTATATATCGTAGGTATGACATTTCAAAGTACCGCCGACTCATAGCTCGTGTGTAATCACTCCAACGTTTTGCACGATAATCGCTGCCAGACGTATAATAAGGGCGAACACATTCATATACATACTTTTTCATTGATTGCGGTACTTGTTAACGTAATTGAGCTATTACCTCGAACAAGAAACTGAGATATAAAAATCGAGTCGTTATAATGTATGCCGTTTATTACTGATCCCACCTAACAATTAAAAACTGTATGTAGTGTAGTGATTAAAGTCCAAGGATAATATTGTCTAGTCAGTAGCGAAGTTGACATGGAGATACACGAAGAAAAGTTTGCAAGCCTAGCCTAGCAAGGAGCATTATTAAAACCTAGAGTTCACAGAATGCTTATACTGAAAATATTTTTATTTCTGCTTGAAACTTATGAACTAAGGGTGCTCTGACAGAGGAAGCTCTAATTGTTTTGAAAATTCTGTGGATACATTTTTATATAGCCTAGCTGCCACGAAGGCCAAGCTGGAATTAATATAAGAGTACCGCAGCTACAATGAAGAGGTTACATTAAAAAGACATTTTTGGACACCAATTTGAATAGATCTATTATAGCAGGCTCTATAAAAACATCTCCTGTCGGTCCTCTCCAAGTCTTGGACATCCTGGGAACAAAGGTGAAGTCGTACTGTCGGCACTTGGTTCTTGATGTATTAATGTGAAACACATCAATATGGCCGTAATTTGAAAGCTTATTATAGTAGGCTTTCTTATATTATTATTATATAAAATTGTTCTGTAAATGTTCGTTCACATACTTGAAATACGTACATCTAGTTCATACACCCTTTATTTTGTAACCAATTCCGCAGCAGCTTTAATGTATCTGAGCCCCAAAGAGTTAAATTGAACAAAGAGTAATTTATCTGGAGTGTATGAAGTAAATATCGATACAAACGTACAAACTAATTTTATTTTAATTTTTTTGGTAAATCACAACGCAATATGAGTGTGAGCCCAACGGATACAGCCATAGTGCTGAAAGGCGATATAAATATAAAAAATTAGAGGCTAACACAGAATGCAATTCCTTCTAAACACAGTAACGATATTCTAGGGAGAATAAGAAACAGTTCCTTCCAATCTACAACGTGATATCGTATTATATACATTTGTAATGAAATATTAGATGGCATCGACTACTATGAAAGGGTGATTGGTCACGAGCGCGCGCGGTTTGATTTTTACCTGTTTACAAAAAGGGTGCCCTCCTCGACACTGGTCACTTGCGCGCCGAAAGAAAATTAAGCTTGGTTGATCCTAATGACCATATCCCTCTTATTCTTGCGAACTTTCATCTGTCTTTTTACAACTTGCGGTAGCTTACAGTTATTTCTTAGATTATTTAAATGACTATTCGGCTTCTGTAGGTATATAAAACTACCCTTACTGAACATATTTCAGCAGTTTGCAATCCTTAGTTGCTGTTTGAGAGTATTGTTTGTGTTCTAGTTTTTCGTCATGGAGACTATTTTAAGCGTGAAAGGGAAAAAATTAATAGTCCTTGGAGAGTATACGTTCCGAAGAGATAAAGAAACCACCCGTGGTGTAGCCTACAGATGCTCTAGAAGAGGATGCATAGCATCTTTACTGATGAATCAATCGGAAGAGATTGTTCTTAAAAGGAATAATGAGCACAACCATGATGCTCCCACAAAACAAGCTGTGAAGGTAAATTTCTGGACTTTTTTTACATAGTCAAGAAATCGATTAAATTTGTGACAAATTAGAACACGTCCTGATTAATTAAATTTTTTTTGGGGTATTATAAAGACATTTGGGTCTGTTGACAATACCAACTTCTTTATTTGGATCTGTTATAGTGATCAGATGAACTTATTATGTTCAGAACAAAATTTCACATTTAATAATATAAAAAAGTAATTCATTTATGTCAAGTCAAAAGTAACGATACCTCTGACTGGAGTTCTACAAATTCTTCAGTAACTATTAGCAAGATCGTAAAAAATGACGAATGAATTAAAATCGGTTAAAATTATAAGACATAAGTTTACCTCGCCGCCCCGCACGCTGGTGTCCACATATTATTATTATTATCCCATTATATATTATCCATAATATTTTGGGGGTATCTGACCAGTGGGATTAGGACAAATCTGACCGCGGCGCTCTAGTGTCCTATGGCCCATCTGGTGGTCAAAATATTTTGCGCGCTTCTGACCGTTGGGATTAGGCCAATCTGACCGCGGCGCGCTAGTGTCCTATGGCCTATGAAAGTACTTTCTAATTTTCATGGAAGTTCCACACTCATCATGTACTAACTACTAACAACAAATGGCGATGGTTTTGCTTTGTAAAAACTTGATTATATGTAGCATCTTGAAGCCGTTATCAACTAAGCTGTTCACAAGTGCACTATTCACCATATGGATGGAAAGATACCACCATGACTTTTTGCCCTGAATATTGATCATGTAGATTGTTGATTGCTTGATTAAATTGCAAATTAATCGCTTTGTTCTGATTTTCTGCTATGGTTTTGATACATGAATCCTAAAACATTATTGACAAAAGTGTCATCCAGCTCTGACTATAGCCTTCAATACCCAATAGAAACCTCTCGCTTAATAACAATTAAAAGAATTTTTTCGTCAGACTGCTCGTCAGAATATGCATGTTGATAAAATTGGGCCTTAATATATTGACACGTCTAGTTGAAGCATTATATTCAGAAAACAGCTGCGGTTGCTATTCCCCAATCTTTTCTTTATTTTCCGAAGACCAATTCTTGAATTATACTTCGAGAGTCCCGCCCTCGAGATCACCCTGTAGTATATGCTGTAGTTCCCACGTTTGGCGTCTCTGTTTACAGAAAAACTGGTTCCACCTCCCCGCCATCCCCTGCGACCCATTATGCCAGGTCATTATAGACGTCCGTGTCGAGCGCTCAAATGTTTACGATTGTGTCGTGTTTTTTTGTGTTTTCGTAAAAATGCCGAAATCGAGGAAATGGACAATGCATGATTTTTCACAAAGTAAGTGTTAATTGCTAAATTCAAAGCCTTCATAAGATGCGTCGGTAACTACGACGACACACTTACAATTGGCAATTTCTTACTTGACATTTTTTCCGGATGGTCACGGGAACAACTCCAGCAGCAAACTTAGTTTATTAGAAACCCTCGTACCTATCTACCGACAATTTCATCCGATGCTAGTAATTTAGTGTGACTTTGACTTTTGTAATAAAAAGGTTTTTTACAGAAAACTTTTAAATACCTAAATCAAAAACTAGTGTGGACACTTTCTGTGAATCTGCACTGCATTATATGTGATCGAATCTTTAACGATTATTTCGAGGTGATTAATTCAAAATCATGCTCTCAAATTTTGTTTTATTTCTGAGTATCAGTCTTGTCTGAAATAGCAACTAAATGGGGCGGTAAACACCAACCGTTTCTACAATCATGAGTAAAATCTGATTGAGACACACAAATAGCAGCAAAAGGGGGCTCACCAGTTCCTACCATCATGAGTAAAATCTGATTGAGACACACAAACAACAGCTGAATGGGGGCCACAGTGTCTACAACCATGAGTAAGAACTGATTTAGACACTGAAATTGCAGCTGAATGGGACCAAAATGCCACCAATTTCTACAATCATGGGTAAAATCTGATTGATAAATTAACGAAAATGGCAAGCGTCAGGAATATGGGAACATGAGTAATATCTGGTTTCAATCCCCCCTAAAGTAAAAAAAGGAGTGGCTCTACCAGTGAAGTACTTAAACATGAGTAATATATGGTTAAGTGTCTCTATTCATCACGTTATGTGGTGAAATCTAGTTCACGCACATTGAATACAAACCAAATATGGCTTTATTCAGTCCGAGAATTTTATCTCTTTTCAGTTGACAGTTATTCGAAGAGTGATAGGTACTAACACTAACTATTTGAACACATCCGAGTAAGTACCCAGTTCACATTGCATGTGGTTTCAAAACAAATGCAGAAAACTGAAAAGATTGAATCCTCTGTGGAAGATCCTCATCCTGCATCTACAAAAAATAACATGTTGACTTTATCAGAACTAAAATAGAAATGAGCAACTTTTAATTACATCCAAAAAACATCAGCACCCAGCCACACCACAAACTGTAACCGAAAAGGTTTAATGCTGGGAGTTGGGACGCATCTATATTTAAAGCAGAACTGGCCACGCCTCCACTTCCGCGGTTTTTAGAGAAGGCTTAAACATTGAAACCGTTAGATATACCGCAGGGTGGAGTGATAGGTCAAAAGCTTTTGTTACATTTTATAACAGACCTATAAGGGACGATTTATATTTTTGAAAATCAGTGACAATAAAAAAATGGAGAATGAATTGTGATAGTACTAAACTAAACTTTCACATTGAAACAAATAAAAAATGAAAGATTATTGAATTCTAAATAAAAAACTTCAAGGCTGAACAATTTCCAGGCTTGTTTTTCATCTTTCATTCGAATTATGCTCAGATGGTGAAATCATGAGGGTGATCTCGAGGACGAGGCTCTCAAAGTATAATTAGAGGTTAAACGACTTACCTGTGAGGAGGTTCAATCGTCAATTATACGAGAGACCCCGTCCAAAGAGATCATACCCGCCCTCCTCAAGCCCAAAGTGCACAATCTGAGTAGAAACATAATGACCTGGCAAAACGGGTCGCAGGGGGTGGTGGGGAGGAGGGACTAGGTTTTCTGTAAACAAAGACGCCAAACGGAAACGCGGGAACTAAAGCACATACTACAGGGTGATATGAGGACGGGGCTTTCGAAGTATAACTGAGAATTGAACTTCCTTACAGGTAAGTCGTTTAACCTCTAATAATGTGAACGATTCTTTGTTTTTTGAAATGTCTGAAATACTTTTGCTAACGCCAGTCACAAATGCCGATAATGGGATGTTATCATTGTCACTATCGCTAGCAACGTCACAATGCACTTCAACTCATCCTGATACAGTGGCGTATACAGAAATCGATTTCGGGGGGGGGGATGTCGGAAAAATTGAAGTTTATTTCATAGGCTATAATATTGGCGTATTATAATCCTAATCTATACCATATTCAAATCCAAGGTGCAGAAGATTGTAAACAAATAGGATACCACGCACGCCGCCCGAGTAAGGCGGCATTCATTGCGATTGGCCGAAAGGCAATAAACACCTTGTCCGGCTTGCCGCTATGACGCCCATCTGGGATGTTGAACAGAGTACAGGGTTGTATTTTATTCAGTTGCTCCGTGTGTTTATCATTAAGCATCGCGTATATCGAGCTTTCATCATCGCATACCTGCCGTGTTGTTGTGCGAATTTTAGTGTTATCTGTGTTGTGTTGTGTTATGGTGTGTGTTGTCTGAATAATTATTAGTGGTGTTTGTGTTATCCCCCGATAACTTGAAGGAGATATTGAAGGATGTCTAGTAGTAGTACAGACACTGCAGATGAATCGATTAATGTGGCTACAAGACAGGATTTAAGTCCATCAAAAAAAACTATAGATTACCATGAGGAGATGGATGGCAACTCATTTGAACATTGGTTCAATGCTCGACGAGATTCCTGTAATTGTTCTCGACAATGCCCCCTATCATTCTCGCAGATTAGAGAAAGTACCAACAGATGCCTCCAGGAAATTAGATATTCAGAACTGGCTTCTATCGAAAAACATTAGTTTTGATGAATTATTACTGAAAGTTGAATTACTTCAAATTGTGAATGAGCATAAGGCTGGGTACAATAAATATAGAATAGATGAAATGGCCAAAGAGCAAAATAAAATAGTTTTGAGGCTGCCACCTTACCACTGTGAACTCAATCCTATTGAGCTAGTTTGAGTTAGTTTAGGTGGATATTATTTTGGATGTTATCAGCAATGCACATCTGCAGGGTGTTTTGGGCAGAATTTTTAATTACGGCAATTTGAAGGTCATTTTACTCTGTTTTTTTAAATGTATGTTTTATTCTAAATCGAAATATCTACTAATACCTTATCTCGCTTTGTGATATTTTTTTCGCGTTTGCGACGTTGCCAAGTTATAAATTATTTTACCAAATTTTCAAACAGATATCTGTGATTTTTATTATATTTTTTATTTAAAATAAAAGTACTCCCTAGTTATGGTTTACGGCGTGAACAAGTTTTAACTGGTGTTCCTAAAGTAGTAAAACCGTTTTCCTTACACATACTACCTATTTCGAATACCAGGTCAGTAAAAGGTACACGAACGCTTAAATATATCCAAAACTTGCTCAGCTGGAACGAGAAAATCTATATCTGCAGGTTTTTGAACATGCAGAATTCAAAAATTCTAACAGCATCGTTGCCAGGCTTACCACTTTTACGTTACACGTCATAATTTTGTTATTTTCAATAAAATCCTCTACTTATCTTTATTGCAATGAATTGCGCATGTCGAATTTAGTAGGATTTCATAACTTCAAAATTTGGTTTCTATTGATTACTGAGATACGGCAACACCGCTTTTTCAGTAAAAAGTACCGGAACGCTTGAATATCCAAAACTGCCACCGCTGAAGCGAAAATTATCAATATCGGAGAGTTTTTTTACAGCAAAATTCAAAAATGCTAACATCAGTGTTGTCAGATTTACCACTTTTACGTTAGACTCCATAAATATTTCATTCAAAGTAATGACGTGAAAGGTAAAATTGGAAAATCTGACAACGCCGATGTTAGCATTTTTGAATTCTGTATGTTCAAAAACCCCTAAGTATTGAATTTCGCCGCTCCAACTGTGGCAATTTTGGAAATATTCAAGCGTTGCGGTACTGTTTACTGAAAAAGCGGTGTTGCCGTATCTCAGTAATTAATAGAAACAAAATTTTGAAATTGCGAGACTTTACTAAATTCGACATACGCAATTAATTGCAATAAAGATAAGTAGAGGATTCTGTTGAAAATAAGAAAATTATGACGAGTAACGTAAAAGTGGTAAAATCTGGCAACGCTGCTGTTAGAATTTTTGAATTCTGCATGTTCAAAAACCTGCAGTTATTGATTTTCTCGTTCCGGATGTGCTAGTTTTGAAGATATTTAAGCGTTCCTGTACCTTTTACTGACCTGGTATTCGAAATAGTAGTATGTGCAAGGAAAACGGTTTTATTATTTTAGGAACACCAGTTAAAACTTGTTCACGCTATAGGCCATTACTAGGGAGTACTTCTATGTTAAATAAAATATACAATGTGTTCTAATAATAAAAATCGGAGATATTTGTTTGAAGATTTGGAAAAATAATTTATAACTTGGCAAAGTCGCAAACACGAAAAAGATATTACAAGGCGAGATAGGCTGTTAGTGAGTATTTTGATTTAAAATAAAACATACATTGTTACTTTTAAAAAAACAAAGTAAGATGACCATCAAATTGCCGTAATTTAAAATTCTGCCAAAACCATTCTGTAAATGCACATTGCTGATAATATCCAAAATAATATTCATTTAATATTCAAGTAACTCGCTGTATAATAATATTGAGAAAAGGTGAAGGAATATATCAATTTGAACGTATTACTTGCGACCTTGCAAATCCGGAAATTAATAGAAAATAAATAATAACTTGGCAACGTCACAACCGATCCCAAAAATATTTTAGGGTTGAATAGAAATCAATGATGGAAACTAGAAGAATTTAAAAAAAATTATAGTTCTATATATAAAAAACAAGTTGATCACTATCCAATACTTTCCCGCAACACCCTGTATATTTCAAAATATTTTTAGGATATGCGTCTTGAGTAACCAAATAACCTTTGTACTTGACATTTTCTTCTATCAGGTATACCTTGCCAGATATCGAGAAATTACACACAAAATGTTTTAAAAGCCCGTGGAAACGTAGTAATTGATATATATGTATTTCACATTAGCCTGAACGTGTGGAGGGTCGTCAGTCCATCAGGCGACCGGTCTTCAGGCAGACCGTTCAGTTCTAACTGACAGGCCTGCCGGAACGTGTGTAGCCAACATTACATTCACTGCACGGCGGATTTGAATCCACTTTAAATATAAAATAACAATGTACTAATATTAATGAAAATAATTATATATAACACATAAACGTGTGTATATTAGGAATAATGTAAATTTCTGTTCTTCAGCCTCTTCCCAGAATTCAAAACTGAATGCGTGGCTGGCTTCGGGGGGGGGGGGGGGTCGTCCCCCAGGCTCACCCCTTATATACGCCACTGTCCTGATAACAACCGGAAAGCGTGACTCATTACACACATCTCTATTAATGTCTTCCCCATTGGTTTGCGAGTGTTGCATTAACGGAGGACAACATCTATATTTTGATGACTTTGCCTGCACATAATCAGTATTTTCCAATATGTTATAGCATTTGCAAGTACGTATAGTTTCCGTCCAGAACAAGTACTTAGTTACACAAATATTATCAGGCATGCATAACTATCTATAGTATACTGTTTTATAATATATAGCTCCTAATACGCAGCTGATTTTTAAAAAACTATTATAACAGCTTTGAAATCTCATCAACTTCATGAATATCAGAATACGTACGTTTACGTTACAAAACCAACAAGTGAGTTACTGAACCGATTTCGAGTACCTATGTTTCGAACTGACATCTTTTTTGATAAACACTGAATCAGTCATTTTCTACCTTTCAATGCATGAAATCCTCCTATTAACCGCTTGTTGCCTTGGTGAGAGTCACCCACTTTCCATACACAGAAGCCTTTGTCTTGAAGATCTATCTCTTCTCAAGCTTCACTTATAAAATCGTACACAGGCCGTTAAAGCTGAAACAATTGTCTCTAATCCTTGAGCAGCAACCTCGGGTGTTCCGCAAGGGTCAGTTCTGGATTCGTTACTTTTTACTATCTGCACCGGTCAATTCACAAAGTTCATTCTGAACTGCTCTATGCATATGTTTGCAGATGATATGCAAATCTCCCACTTATTGAATACTTCCAAGTTGGAAGTAGCTTATAAAGCCGTGAACGATTATTTAAATTGTATAGCTGATATTTCAAAGAAGCATTCTCTTTTTTTTAAATTGAAAACAGTGTTCGCAAAAAAATGTTCGTAATTTCGCGAGCTCAAACTATGTTCCAAAAAACTTAAAAGATTTTATTCTGCAAATGATTACTGCAAATGTGTTAATCTTGCCACCAACGTGCAGTAGCCGTCGTTGTGGGGATTAGCATTCTTCCTAAGTCTGATGATGACTACAGAAAAATCATTCGTTTATTCAAAGAGCAACATCACACGTTTCCTCTTCCTCTGAAAGGAATATCCACGCAGTTATCACAGGGATCCCCGCATCCTCTTCAGAACATGAAATCGAGGAGGAATTGGAGCAGAATGGCTACTTCACTTATCATACTGATCGCCACAAACGTAGCGAAGGCGTGCATATACCTATACTAAAGATTGAGAAATACCAGCAAGTACTCAATGAACCCGAACTGCTGGGCCTAGCGATAAGAGTCGAAGTTCAAAATAATTCATCACTGCCAGAATATAGACACGCGCAAATATATTTGGAAGATCAAACGAACTAAGTGATGTTCGATCTCAATTATATGAAGGCTTCGTCGAACTAAATAAAGTGATGTAGTACCCTCGTTTCCTGCTTATTGGCCACAATGTTTAAAGTAAACAAATACAAAAAACCCATACGCTCGGCTGGTACATACGATGTGCCTGCTGACGGATACAGTATTCAGTCCATGTTTAAAGTAATAAAATCGGTGCAACATGTAATTTTTTAGGGGTATGTAGTAATCAGGGAGGGATTGGGACTTTATTTAGTTCGACGAAGCCTTCATATAATTGAGATCGAACATCACTTAGGTAAGTTCGTTTGATCTTCCAATTATATTCGGCTTCGTCTCCTAAATAAAGTGATGTAGATGTTTAAAGATCATGTTGCATCATTTTATTAAATGCGATATTCTTATATATGTATATACAGACTCACATATTCACATATATATTTTGTGCTAAATGCAACTAACAGGTTGTGATACAACTAAGTGTATGTAACCCAAATAATGTGACATTCATAATGCAACAAATGCGTAATTAATATTTAAAAAAGGGAAAACAATATCACGAAGTATAATTAAATACATAACTCCTAGTAGTGGACTTATACAGACTTTTTAGCGACACTTAATACAGCATTGGCAAATTGTGTATTATCTGTGAGTGGTCGGTGATAAAATTTCGCGAAGGTTTGGGAGTTTTTTGACCATCCTGCTGCCAATCTAATGGCATCAAAGCTCACTCCCGCGTGTTGCAAGAGATGTGGAAGCGTGCCTTGTAGTTTGAGGTTTAAACTGATTTATAGCTACACCACTGGATTCAAGAATATTCTTTATCCACCTATTAATTATTATCTGCGGTGATGCTTTGTGATGAGACTTTTTATAACTGATAAGAAGTGAGTGACATGGTTCAGGCAGAAGTTTTAATTCGACCAGCTACCATTATTTCGATTCGTCAGAGCCTAAAGAAATGTCATCTACTTTAATCAAACTTAATGTTGGAATTCGTTGTCCGGCACACAGAGCCAATAAAACTGTGAGTTTCTTAGTCAGTACCTCCAATGAAATGGCCTCGTTTTTTAAGTCGCTTACAAAGTTAAAACTGCACTAGGATCCCAAATACCTTCATATCGTGACAATGGTGGTTTATTACCAAATATCCCTTTAAAAAACCTTTTGAGACGGAAATCAGAGCCTAATTCCGCACCAACGATTTGGTCGATAGCAGCTCTATGTAAGTTAAGGGTATCATATGAGGCGCCGTTTCGAAAATGGGCAGTCAAGAAACTCAAAACTTTCGGAACTGTTACAACAAAGGGATCAATTCCAGATGAAAAACAAAACTGCTACCAAAGTTTGAGACCTACTGTGTATTGTTTCAAGGTTGAGCTTGTTATGTAAGATAAGCATACATAGTGCTTGGTACAAATATTAGGGGTTCCGATATTAACAGCGGTTTATATGGTTGGGAGACCCAGAACGGAACCACTACAATTCCTTCCGCTTTATCCTAGATAATCTGTTGCAAGACTCTCAAAACAAGGGAAAAAGGTGGAAATGCATAGAAATAAAAACCAGTCCAACTGATAGTAAATGGATCGACCTCGTAAGCCTCTGGATCTCTCATCCATGAAACAAATCTTAAACATTTTTTGTTTGAACAGCTCACGAATAAATCGATAGCAAGATGACCAAGTTGTCGCTGTACTGCTTGAAAGGTATAATCAGCAAGACTCCACTGGGTCTCCTTGTGGATTTGTCTGGATGCCTGGTCAGCATGAATGTTATCTTTGGTGTTAATATATCATGCAAAGACATACATATTTGTATTTTGCCACAAATACCAGATCAAACGTGCTATTTTATTGAGGCCTTGAAATCTAACACGTCCCATCCGATTAATAACAGAGACTGCTGTTGTGTTAGCTATTCTACAAAGAAGATTGCAATTAGAGATATCCTGATGCAAGCACTTCAGTCCAAAATACACGGCCAACAACTCTGAGATATTAATGTGGTAGTATCGTTCATTCCCAGACCAAAAAAAAAAAAACAGACGTAGTCTTGTTATTACCACAACTCCCCCACCCACTTTTCGAGAAATCTGTGTAAATTTCAACCTTAAATTTATCAGCCCGTATTTCATTGCAACCGTCAGAAATGTTTCGGATCCACCAATAAAAATCGACAGAGAAGGTTGCAGTTAAAGACATCTTTGCATCATAATTGTTAGTAGAGTTTAGTAACTCTAAATACCTTTCTCTGTCAAATAACTTGGTATATAAAAAGCTATATTTAATTGCTGGACTAGCTGAGACTAAAGTACCAATAAACTTATAAAATTCACGGATTCTGCAGTGTTTAAGCACGCTAAACTTTCTCAGCGGGTTAGTGTTTCTTAACCGCGTCTCTCATCACGCAAAAAAATCCTCATCATATTAGCATTAGATACAAATACTATTTTCCCTGAGCATGGCGATAACGCGGTTGAAAATTTTCGTTAAAATTAAAGGAGCACAATTGAAACCAAAAGGCAAGACATTATATTCGAATAAACGCCCATCACATCTGAATAATGAGGCTCGGAAGCCGGCATTCGCTGACTAGGCTTCTTAAAATGGTATACTTAGGCCTTTTATATAGGATACAATTCGGCTGTTGATTGATAAGTTTTTCCATCGTCGGGTATAATGTCGTAGCCTACCACTAACCTCTAAACCCTTTGACGGCGGCTCTCCCTCTGAGAGTGATAGCGCCCCGGTTTTTTCAGCTGGTGTGCCGACAGGTAGCGATGTGCGAGAGGTTTTCCCCCCTCTGCTGCTGGGAACACGCGAGACTCGCCCACCCTGGCGTGAAATTTCCCTGTCTGGAAGTTGATGGTTGGCTATCAGCTGTTCCCTTTTGGACCTTTAATGGGTCGCCTGACGTAGCTAGGTCCTTAGCTGTATTGATCGGGCTATCCAGATCCGGTCCAAACAGCCATTCGCTGATAGGTGTTGGTGTCAATGCATCCTTAAAATCCTGGCGGATATGTAATGCCAACAATTCTCTTCTAGAGACGGAGAGTGGTGGAGATCACACAGTAGGTGACCAATAGCATTCAGATACACAACATATTGAATGTGTATCCCCTCATTTTCTTTTAACATCTCTGTAAGCAACCCTGCAACAGCGGAGGTTGCACCTCCCACTTGACTCGGCAGCTGTGATAAGCGAGCATCACGGCGAATGGTATTCTCGGGAACAGCTCTTATAACCCCTAGATTAATTTTTGGGGGATTCAAGGCCCTACAATTGTCTGAGGGTAGTTATTGTTTAATGAGCCCTATTCGTGGCTCAGCTAATAGCCCCGACTGTAAGATTTTTGTCCAACGTGCAGCCAGGGCGGACTGAAGTGAACCAGCGAAGCACTGTTCTGCTTTTCAATCGTCAACGAGCATGGAGAAAACCTCGCGTTCGAGAGGGGCTGATGCTTTTTGATTATAATTGGAGACTGTGGGGGAGGCAGGAGGTGAGCGTTGAGGCGCTGCACCTGGCAGGAACCTAAGAGGTGAAAAGGGCCTATTTGCAGCGGGTCAATGTAAAATTATTAGTATCACCCTAGATAATAACAATTGATAAAATAAAAATAATAATAAAGTACCACCCTTGGCGCTGCTAAGAACAATCATACTGATGTAGAGCCACCCTAGGCTGATAAATACGTCACTGGTTCGTGGAAAGCTACTATTATCACCCTAGATAGTATATAGACGTCACTAGTGTGGGGAAAGCTACTACTATCACCCTAGATAGTATATAGACGTCACTAGTTTGAGGAAAACTACTACTATCACCCTAGATGGTATATAGACGTCAAAAGCTGTGTGGAAAACTACTATACTATCACCCTAGATAGTATATAGAGCTGAGGTCCACACATAGACACATACAGATACATAATAAAATGCCACCCTAGGCAAATTATTGATATCGAATCATGTGCATGCGAAATATCCCATTCTGGCAGACACTGCTTCCCTAACAGACAAACCACCTATCCTGCACCTGGGCCGGTATTCCCAACTCGCTCCCCTCGCAAGCGAACGATCCGTCAAAGGAGCGATATGATTTGCAGCGATATGGCATTTCTAGATTCTCACCTACCGCTCCCCTCGCAAATTTGGAAAGCGAGCATTGAGATACGACAACATCGCGTATTGATGTAAAATGTCGGAACGAAACGTCAAGTTGTCAAAACATAACCAGTATGTTCGTTTGATAAAGCATCGTATACATCACAGACGATAAATAATAATTGTCGGTGATATACATCGATCGAGGTTGAACTAACTATTCTAAACATGAAGATTCGTATCAACCAAAAAGCAACATTCAGGATAAATCTGATTTAATTAGCGGCGAATTTGGCCCCCATTTAATGTGAAAGAACTGTTGTTTTCTATTTTGATACCAATATTCTTGTTTGAAATTAAATAATGATAATCACAGCGATTATAGTTTAGTTATAGTTCATATTATAACTTCGAATCATATATCAGTACATTAAACTATAAACTTTTAAAGGCTTACAATTTTTTTATAAAATCACTAAAAATAGTAAACCAACATTTTTGCTATTGGTTGAGGATATAAATCTGTAATTTTTACAGGGTCATCCAGATAAATGCTAATTGTGTCCAAGACATATCAAAAGGTTTGTTTTGTTAATCTAAACAACCTTTTGCCCTAGTTTTCAGCGAGTTTTGTTAGTGTTTTCTGAGTGGGAACTCGGTAAAAAAATCTATACATTTTAAAAAGATTGCGCTTGACTTTGTCTAATCAATTTCTCCCATAACGGATCCGATTTGTAATATTAAATATTAAATCGTTTTCCAAATTTAGGCGATTCTTAGTTTACTTCTTACTTGGGCCATTGATGAAATTGCGTACTCGCACAAGTACAAGGTAGAAAATGGAATGAAATACTTCAAAGAAGAAGATATCAAAATTTCCAGATTTGAACTCCCAGCGTAACATCCCATTGGCAGATAATTCCAGCAGATTATAATAACGCAAACGCCTAAAAGCTTTGTACGGTTTAAATATTTTTAACATACATGAAAAAAAGGATCGGGAATCAAGAAATATTTTTTAATACTAGGGGGAGTAGGGGGGTCGTGTTATGGAAGAGGTTGAAAAACACTGTGTTAGAAGGGCCTCTTGAAACAACTCAATGGAGCTCTGAAACATGTTTTTATGCTTTTTCTTGGTTTAACAGTCCAATACATACAGGATCGTCCACTATAAAGCATAATAATTATAAATAAGAGCACACATCTCAACTAAGGTACCCTAATCGTCGGTGATAACCTATTTACATTGATATACCAGTGACACGAGCGACAGAAAGCACTCCCCTTTGACGCGAGCGCTTCAATTGTAAGGAGAGGATGTGAGAATCTAAACAGCAGTGATTTTCACTCCTCCGGCATTTAAAGGCAGCGTTATCGCTCCACACGAGGGGTCAAGAATACCAGCCCTGATCTCCGTGTCAGGAAGAGATGTATACCTACTGGACGCCGAAAATGAACACGAGTATGCAGAGCTCCATGGGGAGCGTCGAGATCTCTTATCTCGTCCTTCCAAGTGCACTCCGGCGGCTCTGCTTGGATCAATGAGAAGAATCCATTGTCACCACCACAATAACACAACCGAAAAATCAAAAAGATCGGAGCGCGCGTGGAACGTGGAGCCAATTTAGCACAAAAACGAAGACTGAATACTGTATCCGTCAGCAGGCACATCGTATGTACCAGCCGAGCGTATGGGTTTTTTGTATTTGTTTACTTTAAACATTGTGGCCAATAAGCAGGAAACGAGGGTACTACATCACTTTATTTAGGAGACGAAGCCGAATATAACGTACCTCAAAAGGTAAGTATCTCAAATGTGCTCAGCACCACATGACAGGTTAATTTGTGCTCTCTAACAGGGCAAGAGCGGAGCAGAGGAAGAGGTGCGGAAATGTGCAAACTGTGGTGAGGAGCATTCAGCGAATGCAGGTATACTCCTCGAAGGAACCAGGGTGTAATAAATCTTATGCAGAAGCGACCAATCTCACACCCTTGTCCGCCCATCCTTCTTAAAGTTCCTCCTTGACTTCTCAAAACGTGGACCTAGCAACAGCACTAAGGTCGCTACAGCAAATAATTAGTCCACTGATTAGCTCACTCAGGCATTGCAGGCGATTTTTCCTCAGCCATTAAATGACTCAAGGACTATATCAAAACGCAGGCGCAGCGGCGCTATGAAGGAGCGGAATCGCATAGCAACCCTTTGCTGCGCGACTCAGTGGTCAAGCAAGTCCACAAATAATTATTTCGCTCGCGTTGTATCAAAAATTAACTCGTGGAATTTTAGATCATATACGTTCACTTTTTAGCAATACCTAGTCTCCCAACAAAATTGCGTCTTGTGCATTAAAATTACCATAGTTATTTTAAAGATGCCTCCTTCTCTGTAATATTGTCTGGTTTTTGGATGACTAGGCCGACAGAATGACAAACTGACTGACGACTGACGAGTAGTAGTGTTTCTTTCTTTTATCCTTATGGCTTCTGCGCATTAGCTCAATCAACCAGCACATTATGGGGACTGCAACGTAGTCTGGCTCTTGGCCATGTTGCAGTCCAAAAAACATATCGTCACGTCTGCCTCTTCTTATTCAAAACTCGAAAATATAGAATACACAGGTGCCAGAATATAATAGAATATGCACAAAGAATTTCCGATGAATAGTCACTACTTTTATTCAAAATTTGTTTCGACACACAGTGTCTATATCAAACAGTGATTCTAAACTTACAGTACTACTACGCTATTTATACAAGATATACACGGTTAATGGGATAACTGTTATGGCTAATCCTTTGTTCTCCGAAAACCATCGGATAGATTTCCGTTTGGTCATTAAGGAGGTTACCTGAGATTATGAGCTTATTGATTTCTAATGCTTCTGAAAAATTTAATTTGCGTCCCTTATGTTCTACGTGTAATATTTTAAAATCGTCGTTAAAATGATGGTTTTCGGAGATTAAATGATTGGCGTATATGATGTCTACATAACGAAAATCCACATCACTGATTTCCGTCGGTCTGTCTATCTGTCTGTTGGCGTTTTTCTAGCCTCGTAATCTCAGTAACCGCTGCATGGATTGTGATGAAATTTGGGTAGTGAAGTGCTGTGGCGCCGTAGTAGGTAATGTTCCTATAATTTTAGAAATACGTACATGGAAGGTGGAGTAATTAGCATGAAACCAAAAAAATTAAATATTGCTCCAACCACGCTTTTAGGCGTTTTATAGGTTCCTTTTCTACTTTTTTTTGGTGGGGCTGAAATTGGGGTGATTGGGGGGGGGGGTGCGGGGTTGTAGAACTGAAAAAATTGTTGTATTCATAATGGTCTATTGACCTGTGAATGGAAAACCTAGCGGCGCGTATGTTTTGGAAAAATGGTGTCAGTGGCGACGCAGCAATAATAAAACTACCAAAAATATAAAAACACCCCAAACTTTGTTTTCAGGCGTTTTTCTACTTTTTTTGGGTGAGGGAGAAATTGAGACGCAAGAAACTATTTACGAGAGTTTTTGCGTTCGATGTTTTTTTTGCGGGCGGGTGGGCGATGATTTGGTTGCAAGGGATTTCAAAGTATAGATTCATGCAATGGGAAAATAATAAAACGGTATCATCATTATGTGCGGTACTGAGTCAATCAAGCTGACTCCATTTTTTTGGGTGGGAGTGAAATTGTGGTGGTTGGCGGGTTGGGGTTGTATAATTGAAATTGATAATAGGCTGTTCATTAACATGTGAAGGAAAGACCTAGCGACATAAGACAATTTTGGGGGGGTAATGCTGGCTTCATGCTATGGGAAAATAATGAACTGGTATCATCGTAATGTGTGGGAAGTGCTGAGTCAATCAACTTGACTTCATTTTTTGTATACCTAATTTCACTTCCCACACCGATAGGTGAGAGCAGTATTGTAATTCGGGGATTTTCGATTTTGAGATAATATACTTTTTGGGCGGTTTACGATGCCTACATAAGGAAAATACACGTCACTCATTTCCGTCTGCCTGTTGGCGTTTTTCTAGCCTCCTAATCTCAGTAACCACTGCATAGATTTCGATGAAATTTGGGTAGCAATATGATGTGGTGTTGTAGTAGGTAATGTTGCTACAATTTTGGAAATCGGTGCATGGGCAGCGGAGCAATTAGTAAAAAACGAAAAATTTCAAATATTCCTCAAACTTCGTTTTTAGGAGTTTTATGTGTTCCTGATCATTTTCTACTTTTTTTGGGTGGGGGTGAAGTTGGGGTGGTCGGGGGCTGGGGGGTTGTAAAGCCGAAGAATTTGTTGTATTTGTAATAGGCTGTCCATTTGACCTGATAGAGAAAGACACAGCGGTATAATACACTTTTTTAGGTCCATTCGAGCATTGCCTTGTCTATTACAGGAACCAAGTGACATACGAGCTTTAGATCCTTCTGTATTTTATAATGTGGAAACTACTGAATTGATGTTAATGAAATTTCGAAACAGCATTACTACCTACATTGGCGACGATGGAAAGCGCGTTTGATTTTTAGAAATAATCTCAGTGGCGGCGTTGTAATATTGAAAAGACTAAAAATATGAAAACAGCTCAAACTTCGTTTTTAGGCGTTGTAGGGGTTCCTGATCAGTTTCTACTTTTTTGGGTTCCGTGACGGGAATGGGAAATGCGTATGATTTTTAGAAATCATTTCAGTGGGGGCGCGGCAATAATAAAACAGACTATAAATATAAAAACACAACATACCTCGTTTTTAGAGGTTTTAGGGGCTCCTAACCATTTTCAATTTTTTTGGGGGGGGGGGGGGGGAGAGTCAGTGTCCCGTGCTCGAACTCCCTTTGGTATTCGCCCATCTGTCAATTCTGGAGGAATACAAGAATGAAAAAATGCATTGAGCTTTGGAATCTTTTGATCATTCCACAGATATTGATCTCTATATATTATTTCTTTATAGAAATCATTATCTGTGCACACTAATAATAACAATAACAACTAATAAAACAATAACGACGAATAACAAAAGGGGTAACGAAATAACAATGGTAACAAGAACTATTGAAAAATACTGGGATTACGCCAAGAATATGCACTCTGAAAGACAGGCTTCAGAGAACTAAATAGATACATATTATTTAAAATATAGGAACCTATCTCCTCATGCGAACAAAAAAGTCTGAGTCCCCTTATTCACTGTACATTAACAAATGTACCGGCATGTTACTTGCAAGTCGCCACCGAGTATCGACACTGCCACGCCGCCCACCGCACCACTTCATGCTCGTTATGCCGGCTACACACGTTCCGGCAGGCCTGTCAGTTCAAACTGAACAGTCCGCCTGAAGACCGGTCGCCTGATGGACTGACGACCCTCCACACGTTCAGGCAGGCCTGTCAGTTCGAACTGAACAGTCCGCCTGAAGACCGGTCGTCTCTGATTGGCTGACGACCCTCCACATGTTCAGGCGAATCTGAAATAATATCAGTTACTACGCTTCTACGGGCTTTTAAAACGTTTTGAGTTTTGAAATACAGGGTGTCCATTTAGTGTGTAATTCTTCGATATCTCGCAAGGTGTACCTGACTGAAGAAAATATCAAATACAAAAGTTATTTGGTTACTTAAGACGCATATCATAAAAATATTCTGAAATATACAGGGTGTTGCGGGAAAGTAGGATAGTGATCAACTTGATTTTTTCATCTAGAACTGTAACTTTTTTTATTAAATTTTTATAGTTTCCAGCATCGATCTGTATTTAACCCTAAGATATTTTTGGCATCGGTTGCGACGTTGCCAAGTTATAATTTATTTTCCGGATTTGCAAGGTCGCAAGTAATACGTCCAAATTGATATAATCCTTTAGTTTTTCTCAATAATATTATACAGCAAGTTACTTGAATATTTAATAAATATTATTTTGGATGTTACCAGCGATGTGCATCTACAGGGTGTTTTTGGCAGAATTTTAAATTACGGCAACTTGATGGTCATTTTACTTTGTTTTTTAAATGTAACACAATGTATGTTTTATTTTAAATCGAAATATCTAATAATACCCTATCTCGCCTTGTAATATTTTTTTCGTGTTTCCGACGTTGCCAAGTTATTAATTATTTTTTCCAATTTTCAAACAAATATCTCCGATTTTTACTAATAAAACAAACTGTATACTTTATTTAACATAGTCCACCCTAGTAATGGTCCATAGCGTGAACAAGTTTTAACCGGTGTACCTAAAATAATAAAACCGTTTCCCTTGCACATACTATCCATTTCGAATGCCAGGTCAGTAAAAGGTACAGGAACGCTTAAATATCTTGAAAACTGGCGATCAGAAATCCACAAATCACCTAAAAACAAAGTTTGAGTGGTTTTAATACTTTCAGATTTTGTACTATTGCTCCGCCGCCACTGACCCTTGGTTTCTATAATAGGCAAGGGAACGTTCGGATGGACCTGAAAACGTGTATTATGACGTTAGGTCTTTCTTTCACAGGTCAACGAACTTCTAATTATGAGTACAACATAAATATTTCAGTTTTACAACCTACCCACCCCCCAATCACCCCAATTTTACCCTCGCCCCCCCCCCTCAAAAAAAGTGAAAAATGATCAGGAACACCTGAAACGCTTTAAAATGAAGTTTGAGCTGTTTCTATATTTTTTAGATTATTTATCATTGCTGCGCCGCCACTGACTTGATTTATAAAAATCATCCGCATACTTCGCATCAATACCGTGTCAAAACTTCATTAAAATCAATTAAATAATTACTGTTTACAATAGAGAACGATATAAAGCAATACTCGTATGACTCGTATGGACCGAAAAATGTGTCTAATGCCGCTAGGTCTTTCGCTCACAGGTCAATGGACAGCCTATTATGAATACAACAAATTTTACAGTTTTGCAACCACCCACCCTCCAACCACCCCAATTTCACCCCCACTCAAAAAAAGTAGAAAATGATCAGGAACCCCTAAAACAACTAAAAACGAAGTTTGAGACATGTTTGATATTTTTTGTTTTTTGCTAGTTACTCCGCCGCCCATGTATCGATTTTCAAAATTATAGTAGCATTACCTACTACGACCCCATAGCATATAGGTGCCCAAATTTCATCACAATCAATGCAGCGGTTACTGAGATTACTACGCTAGAAGTACGCGAACAGACAGACCGACGGAAATTAGTGACACGGATTTTCGTTATGTATCGGCGTGGGAAGTAAAAACAACAAAACAACTTTCTCATTGCATCAAAAACATATTTATGAAGAGGTAGTAAGTACTAATTATAAATACCTTCAAATAAAAATTCAGTGTCCATTTGTTTTGAATTATCTGTTTAGTTAATTATAGTATAAACAAGTTTGATTTGAATTATGCATTATAAATTACCGGGTGGGAGTACAAGTCTCGCCAACAGACTACTCATGGACACACAACATCACTGTGTAAATCACCTTCGGAGATTTATGTCTAACTGGCAGTACTGCCTAATACTATACCGTCTGGATCTCGGGTTAGAATGGTCCCAGGGTTTAATCTGCCTGTCGTAAGAGGCGACCAAAAGATTGGTAGTCCTTGCCTTAAAAGGGCCTATGGTGGTCACCGGCTGTGAAAGCAGCCGTATGAACCTACATAGTGAGGAAACGGCTGAACCTATGTCAAAGACGGTTTCCCGACTGCGAGTCGTAAAAGGCGACCAAAAGGAACCGAAACTACTGCCGGTAGAAGCAGTAACCTCTTCTCAACCAACAGCTTTGGGTGGACGAGTTGACAAGAGTCAGGACACCTTCTTGTCCTTGGGGTGAGAAATTGTCCCTAAAGGCGGATGAACCAGTATATACATCTGGTCAACGGCATGAGGATGCAGAAAGCAAATGGGTAACTACTGCATTAAAGATCTCTAAGATATCCCAAGAGAAATTCGTAAAATGAGTAACGTGAGAATCAGCGAGGCCTCGGATGTGATGCCTCGCGGTCCGACTGGCAATCGGCGCTGTTCCTCGTCCGGGGAGGACAGTGTGAAATTGGTGACCGGGCATAAGGAGTGCGACCATCAGGCTTCTTGTACGAAATTAACTACTGATGACATTTTTAAAACGCGCCGAAAACATCGCCTGGCAACTTGGAACGTTAGAGGTCTTCAGGCTATAGGAAAGCTCAGCATCGTTGAACAAGAGTTTACAGCAAATAAAATAGCCATTGCTGGATTATCTGAGACTCATTATAGAGACACAGGTCATTTTACTTCTAGCAAGGGGAATTTTATTTGCTTTTCAGGTAAATCTGATGAAAGTGTTAACGGTGTTGGCTTTTGGGTGGCGAAAGCGCAAGCAAGGACCATTCTTGGTTACAAGTGTATTAGAGACAGAATTATAACAATACGTATCAATGCGAACCCTACACCGATCAACATTGTGCAAATCTATGCACCTACGTCAAATTTGGATGAGGAAACGATCGAATCTTTTTACAACGATCTTGAGACTGCACTTGAATCCCTTTCGAATCGGGAAATGGTCCTCATCTTAGGCGATTTTAACGCAAAGGTTGGTCAAACCATTGATGATAAACATCTCAGGAAACATATTGGCAAATTCGGTCTTGGTGTCAGAAATGAAAGGGGTCAACGTCTGCTTCAATTCTGTATTCATCATAATTTCTCAATTGCCAATACTCTGTTTTCACAACATCCACGGCGTCTGTATACTTGGACCTCTCCCGACGGACGATTAAGTAATCAAATTGATTACATTTTAGTTCGTACACGGTGGAGGTCATCCATTAGCCTTTGTGAGACTCTACCAGGCTCAGACTGCGGCTCATACCATCAATTACTCCTGTGCGAACTTCAGTTAAAACTGAATGTATGTCCACGTTCTAAGCGGATAGTACGGATGGAGATCGCTGACCCTTCTTCCTTTCGGTCAAAATGTTCAGAGCTTTTTCGGGATGCCTCCATAACAGATATGTCAAGTTCAAATGATATGTGGCTATCATTAAAAAATGTGCTTTTACATGCTGCCCAGATAAGCCAACCAAAGGGTAGCACTCAACCAAGACAACAATGGATTAGTAGCCACACACTGTCCGTTATTGAGGCACGTAAAAGCCTTAAGATTTCAGGTCTGGATTCAGATACAGAGCAAAACACATATAGACAGCTCTCACGTGAGATTCAAAGATTATGCCGGAAAGATCAGAACTCTTATCTACAGCAATTGTGCAGGGAAATAGAGATGCATGCCAATACTAACCATCCGAAAGAGATGTTTTTAAACCAAAATCTTGGGCTGTTAAAAATCCTGAGGGAGAGCTAATTACCAACCTGCATGAGGTTATTGAGGTATGGCGAAATTATTGCGAAAATCTGTACCATGAGGATGGCCTTCACGCCCTCTCATTGGATTTTGAACACGAACCGGATATTCTTTTGTCTGAAGTGGAACATGCCCTCAACAAGCTAAAAAATAACAAAGCTACAGGCATTAATGCTATTTCTGCTGAAACGTTGAAATGCTTGGGTGACGACGGCATCGCCCTTTTACATAATATTTGTAAGAGTGTCTGGTCGTCCGGTGTTTGGCCAGATGAATGGTGCACATCAAGTTTTGTTCCACTTCATAAAAACAAATTCAGACAATTATCGCCTACTTTCGTTAATCTCTCATGCAAGTAAGGTTCTACTGTATATTTTACAATCTCGTTTGGAGGGTTTTATTGGCTGGCAAATTTCTCAGACGCAGGCAGGTTTCGTGAAAGGACGCGGTACGCGTGAACAGATCTTAAACTTAAGACAAATTATTGAAGAAGCCAGAGAGCATTATTTTTCTGTTTTTATCTGCTTTGTGGACTATTCTAAGGCGTGTGATAACGTAAAGTGAAAGTTCCCTATCACCTAGTGTTTCTCATACAGCAACTCTATGAGTCTAATTCGGCTCGCGTAAGAATTGATGGTAACCTGTCTAGTCAAACTGCAACCAGAAAAGGAGTTCGTCAGGGATGTGTATTATCTCCGATGTTGTTTAACATTTACTCTGAATTTGTGATGAGACAGGTATTAGACAACTATTGGCGGAAGCAAAATATCCAACTTAAGATTTGCTGACGATACAACCCTTACTGCAGCTTCTCAGGAAGAACTAGTAGCTCTATTAAACATCTTAGAACAACGTAGTGCAGAGTATGGTCTTGGTATTAACTACAATAAGACCAAGGTTATGATCGTAGATAGAGAGCATGATAATTATCCAGAAATAAAGTCAATAGGCCGTTGTGAAGTAGTTCAAAGTTTTGTATACCTCGGTTCTTTAATCGATAATTCGGGTAGCTGTGAAAATGAGATTCGACTGCGCATTCAACAGGCACGTGTGGCCATGACAAAGCTTACTAAAATATGGCGTGACCATAACATCACTAAAGCTACAAAAATGTCGCTGGTTCAGTCTCTTGGGTTCTCCATATTTTTGTATGCCTCGGAAACTTGGACTGTTAAAAAGGCAGATCGAGCTCGCATAGACGCTTTTGAAATGTGGACATGGAGGAGAATGCTGAGAGTTCCTTATACCGCCCATCGAACTAACGTCTCCATACTAGATGAGGTCGGTAATCCAAAGAGGCTATCCTCCATTGTGTCGACGAGAATGCTTACATTCTTCGGACATATACACAGAAGCGATAATATGGAGAAACTTGTAGTTCAGGGTCATGCCCCGAGTGGGCGGCGCCGTGGCCGTCCCCCTACACGCTGGGTGGATACGACGAAACAGTTGCTGGATATGAGTGTCAAGAGCGCCACTAAACTGACAACAAATCGCGAACGATGGCGAGCTACAGTGCTCAAAACTATTGATAATATTCGTGTCGGCAATACTCTAGCTCCGACTTAATGCATTTTACGAGTTCACAACATGTCTGTTAAGACATTGTGACTATGATGGTGATGATGCACAACATCCTATTATTCTTATAATTATGCATTATGGTTAATTTGAGTGCAGAATATTAATGCAAGTACGAAAACATAATACACACATTTAAATACTTCAAAATTCAACAGTGGGATAAACTTGGTCTCCATTCAACTACGTGAGGCATCCTAACAATTCGGTATTCTGTCCTAACAAAAAAATGTGTTTAGTCTTTTTTTAATACTGCACCGAATAACTTTTCCTTCCGACGCATCATTTTCGAGCTACAACCAAAAAAATAAAAAAAGTGCAAAAATTTAACAGTTTTTTGGCTGCCAAAAGTTAAGCTCACGTTCGTGAATGGTGCATACTCAGATTACGCTCATTTAGGAGCAAACAGAGATATTAAAATGATCTCCAGCTTGCTGGGAAGTAATTCCAGAAAAAATCCTAATTTGATTGGTGTATTTTTTGTCAAAATTAACTTAAAAGCGTTGCTAACTAGTCATCAGCGCTTGACGCTACGATCTATCAAATCGGTTAATCAATCGAATACACACCTTTCCTTTAACTTTTTTTATAGTACTTTATTTCCATTTTTTATTTATAAAGAAAGGAATCTTGGGATCTTGTGGTCTCTCTTTCTTTGTTTTATTTCTTTGGGTAGTCCAAGCCGTGCTCCGCTAGACCAATAGGGAAGCATATTTTATTCATATAAATACCAAAAGTTGAGCTTTTTTTTGCTTTTCAGAGCACGAAATATTTAAATACCAAAAGTTGGTCTGGTGGTCCGGTCAGACATCTTTCTGGGCTCCGGCACTCCCAATGATACTCGTTGTTAATTGCGTCTAAATATGTCTCCAATAAAAATTAATTACTATTGGTTCTAATTTAAAAAGTTAAGTTCCACTATACGACTACTTAAAAAAATATCTTATTAGTATAAAAACTAGCGGGAATACATCCAACTTGAAAAAGCATTTTCAGCAGCTTAATTTTCGATAATCCATGTTGTCGACTCCGACACTTAAGAGATTTGATATTTTGTCTTCAGGTATCGGTGAGTAATACTATCGATACTTGGACAAAAAATACCGAATTGATATCGGTATCGAGACTTTTTGGTATTTTCTATCCCTACCCGGACTATCCATAATGGCGCCGTCAAGGTCAACTCCTGTAGAAACAATGTTTATGTAAAGAAATTTTGCTGATTGTTTAGTATGCTGTGTTTGTATTGTACAACCGGCCGTTAAGGTGGTTGAATATGTCAGACTGGTTTGACGTCCACGCCTTATGTCTGCGCGCCCTCCAAACCAACATTTTAAACTATTATTTAGAACAGATTGACACAGTCTATATACTAGAAATAAATTCTTCATCATAGCTTCAGTGCACAAAGCAACATTCTCTGAAACATCCTTTACTCTTAATTTCTATCGTTTATATAACTCCCTACCGCCATATTGCAAATCTTACATCACTCAAAAGTTCAAGACATACCTATATCCGTAATCTATATTTTTCTAAAAACTGTGAAGCAGTAGCTGCTCGATTATACTCAAAAGATAACCAATACTCACATTTATGATTTTATTATTTAAGGTTAGTTTTACCAAAGTTTACGAAATACATATAAGTTGGATCACTCCGCAAAAATATCAAAACATCCTGCCCCTTGCTCCGTCTTCCCGGTACACCGGTAGCAGTGTACCAACGTCAGCCGGGAGATACGGGGCGGCGCAAAGTAGAGGTTGAACGTGTTTAACGCGAAGTGTATATAGTGTCTCAAAAATATCGGACTTTGTTATATCGGATTTGTTTGCAGGAAATGGATAATCTTTTTATAAGTTTGAGAGTAACCAATTTCGCGGAAAAAGATATTACCAATCAATTTAAATTTACTAACGGACGGAGAATGACAATCAGATCCGTCCCTATTTTGTGGTAAACCTTGAAGTGTAAGGGATATAAATACAGGGTATCCCACGACGATTAAGACAAGAAATATGTCGGAACTGGGCAGTAGTAGAGAACTATAATTTTGGGCATGTAAATTAGAGCAGATATTGTGTCTCTTTTTGTCATTGTACTACCCAATGAGGTATTTGTTTTTGGTCACGTGAAATTCGATTCAAAATTATTAATGGGACACCCTGTATATTTGTGCCTGTGTTCCTCCCGATAAAACAATTCCAACAAAGTGGTTAGTTCAAGAGCTACAGGTACTAAAAGGATTGTATCACGCTAAAAGCGTATAGTGAGACAAAATATTCATTCGGTGATCTTACCATACCACCCAGGGACATCGTCAATTATATTTTCTTCTTCTTCTTTTCGTAGCGTCACAACCCTTCGTGGGTCTTAGCTGCATCTACGACTCTTCTCCATCTGTCCCTGTCCAGCACAACCTCCTTCCAATTCCGTACTCCCAAGATTTTTACATCCTCTTCGATATTGTCCCTCCATCTGAGCCTTGGTCTTCCTAAAGGTCTCTTTCCTACTGGGTTTTCTTCCCACATTCTCTTTATAAGACGTTCATTCGGCGATTTCTGTACGTGTCCAGCCCATCTCAGCCTTTGTGCTTTTATTTCGTTTACTAAACTCGGTCTTCTGTACATGTTGTTAAGCTCCGCATTCGTTCTTATTCGATATTGACCCGTTCTCTCATCTATTGTTGGTCCAAAGATTTTTCTTTCCTTCGTTCAAAGCGTCTTAGCACTAGTTCGTTCTGCTTTGTCATTGTCCATGTTTCCGAGCCGTACATTACAATTGGCTTGATTACTGCCGAATATATCCGTATTTTGGAGTTCCTAGATATCAGTCGGGACTTAAACAGGTTCTGCAAGGCGAAAAAACATTTATTGCCCTTTTGTATTCTTGCTTTTATTTCGCTGGTGATATCGTTATCCGAGGTTATAACTGCTCCTAGGTACTGAAATTGGTTTACACATTCAAAATTGTAGGTGTCCATGGTTATGTTCTGTCCTATTCTGTCCCTTCCTGCTCTCCGTCCGGCCCGCATATATTTGGTCTTGTCCTCGTTGATCATGAGTCCTACCTTCTTGGTCTCCTTCTCTATGTTCATGAACATTTCTTTTGTTTTAATCGTGCTGTTTCCTACCGTATCAATGTCATCGGCATAGAACTCGAAAATATTTTTATTGATAACTTTAACAATTAGTTTCTACAGTAGCAATTGGAATGACAATGAAAAGCAAAATATCAAAAATAAAGTATTCACATCCATGTAAAGCATTTCCACATGATTATCTTTTAAAATTGTAGATACGAGTTCGTATATACTACACCATAAAATTTATAAACTGTGATCTCAAAAATAAGCCAAATAAACAAAACATTAAGGTAAAAACCCTATGTGAAATCATTTGAGATACATTAGTAATAGTTTTACTAGGCTTTATTTTTGACATCCATTTATGTAACTTAGTGCATTAGAAAACTAAACGTTATATTTGTATTTGTGTCTAAATCGGCCGTCAATACATAGTTTTTCAATGACCCTCGTATATACGTACAAGCCCGGCGTTAGCAAGTCCCCGCTTAAAAGACCCTCGTACTTGAGTAAAAACCAACGCAAGAACTCACTGGCGCGTGCGGCCGCGGCATCGCTTTCATGTGAGATCTTCAAAGTGCCGACGGAGAATGATCCAACTTATATGTATTCCGTAAACTTTGGTTTTACTTTACTGGAAGGGCACTTCAAGTGAACTCCCATTTGAGGTTTTCACCTGTTTAAATTTACATTTTCCTCCATATTACATGAGATTTCACATATTTTTTATACATTGGGAAAATAAAGCTATTATTATTATCAATTCGACGATACCATGTCCTTTAATTACACGTCTAAGACGAAATGTAAGTAACGTAATACTGTACCTGAATATTTTATAGCAACCGAAGTCTGTCATAATCGGGCAACTGCGAATTGAGATATCGTCATTATCAGTTCTTTTTCTCGGGCTTTTTTATTTTTATCACAATTTGGTTTATCGAACACTTAATATCCTAAGGTGAACGTGATGTAATATCTAAAACTACATATCGGGGAAGATAAACTATTTAACAAATATATCACTTTATATATTCCGATTGCAGAGCCCCCGTTAGTTATGAAGTTAGCAAAAATTAAAAGCAGAGCTGGTAAACACTATTTTTTATCCCGAATTAGTTTGAGGTCAAATATTTTGTCGCTCAGTAAAGGCCACAGAGGTCAGGGAAGCGTGAGGAAAAGGTTTATCTTCCAGTATCATCATCATAGTCACAATGTCTTAACAGACATGTTGTGAACTCGTAAAATTTATTTACTCAATTTACGAGTTTCTCTTGGGATATCTTTAAGATCTTTAATGCAGTAGTTTCCCATTTGCTTTCTGCATCCTCATGCCATTGACCAGATGGTATCTACTGGTTCATCCGCCTTTAGGGACAATTTCTCACCCCAAGGACAAGAAGGTGTCCTGACTCTTCTCAACTCGTCCACCCGAAGCTGCTGGTTGAGAAGAGGTTACTGCTTATACCGACAGTAGTTCGGTTCCTTTTAGTCGCCTTTTACGACACGCAGGATATACGATGGGAGATATTCTAACCCGCCCCCACACGGGGAATCTTCTAGCATAGGTAATTTTTATTGACAGGCCAGTAAAGCGCGATATACTTCAACATGTTTCTGTGTGTACAGCTACAAAGACAACAAGGTTATGTAGGAATGTAGCCGCCTTCTAGTTAATATTATAATTGGTGTAAAAGCAAAAATTATCACTAGACGAGCTCGCAGCCGGAGCGGAGGCCTGTAAAAATCCGAAAAACCACTGCGGGCGCTGCGCTGTGTGTGCTTGATGCAACAAAAGTCGTAATTTAGGAGATTACATCTTGTCAGTGCCGCGGTGTAAGTGTATATTATGCAAAACATCTTTCGATAAAGCTGCACCTAACTTAATTGGATAAGTTGTTGCTTTGATATAGAAGAGAAGGGCTCAGCGTCAACTGTTTTCAATTAAAATTATTTAGATGTTGAGCCTGCTTCGCATCGCGACGTCTTGACTGCGATGCTATGGGGCAATTCTGCATCTGCTAGGAGATAGATTTTTTTATAGGAGGGACTGGGAATTCAACCAGGGGGTGTCCGGGATTAGACCCGCTCCCTTCTCCGCACGCAACTGAAACCGCGTGCATTATAGAATGTAGGCTGTCCTATTCTAGCTTTGGTGATGCCTGTATTTGTCTGGATATGAGGACTGACGCTGACGCACTTCAATGCTTTTGGTATCCTGTATGTTTTTTGTAAGTTGGGCAATGCCGATCAACAGCAGATTGAGTCATCACAGGTCCCAAAGAGCCACAGGTAGTGGCAGAAATACCCTTGTCCAGACAATAGCTGGGTTAGGTCTAGGAGTCTACTTCGCCGAAGGCTCTGGTTTATATGTGGTATGAGCCTCCTCGTCTACGCCCCTTTATCGCTTTAAAAGATCTGTAGCTGCCACTTTTCTAGCAGCTCCTCACAGCGTACGTCCGAATTCCAGTTTTCTGGCTGCTCGTGCTCATCTACTCTCATTTTGACCATGGTATCCTGTATGTTAGGTATGGGTGGGATTCCCTTAATAATCTCAGCCGCAACTGCCAAGACGGACCATAGCCCAGCTACTGCATGCCTTGACCTGCAGACTTTCCTCATCCCGTGCATCCACCACCACCAAGTGAGGTAGATGTCAAGTTAATTGGTCCAGTACATCCAAGATTTGTGTAGTTCATGGCGTTGGCGCAGGGATACCGTTCCCTACTCTACAAAGTATCAGTATCTTGACTAATACCTAAGGCCTTTTCTTCTTCAGGCAATAAAAATTTGAGTCTCATTTCCAACACCGAGGTGGAGGGAAACTTGTGAGGCGGACATTTTTTATTACCAGATAATACAGTTTTTTAAGAGTTTTAAGACGAAAATTGACCTTACCTGTTTCTGTCGGTATGGCCAGTCTGACTACCTCTCTGTCTAGTCACGAAATCTCAGTAACTGCTTCATCGAATTTTGATGAATTTTCTTAATGCGATAAGCAGTGGGGTGGGGTGTGGACTTTCTCATGACTTTTCACTTTTTTGGGAAGATGCTACAGTGGGGCAGAATACATCAAATATGTCGAAAAGGTTGAATTTCATACTGCACATATTTTTTCAGAAAGTTACTATGTTAGAAGGTGACTTGCGTAAGTGTCGATTAGAAATCTAGTTTGGTACGCTTATTTGCCTAGCGAACAACTCTCGTACTTACAACTTCATGGGCCAAAACAACCCCAAATCACTCCCCAATCGAGATATCGTGAAGAGACTCTTGGATCTTATCAAATGGTTTCCATTCTCTCGAAGGTCAGTAATGTGTATGTATATCTCAGAAAATTCAACCACTGCAATTATCGAGGATTTTAGTTCCTATGATTGTAAACTGCCATTCAATGCTTTCAAATGTTCTCGTATGTGCTGTGAATCGTCTTGAAGTATTCTACTATTTTATCTACATTTAAACTTCGCTCTCTCAGTTATATCGCCTATACTTGCTTGTCATATTTATCAACAATGAATCTATCTCTGACCATTCTTTCTTCAGATGACTGTCTCCACTCATCATTTTTGCAGATAAACTCAGACAATGTTGTTTGCTTCTTCAGCTCAGTCAGTTGTTCGATGCTTTGTTCTGAGGTCTAATTAGTTAATACTCTTGTATTTTAATATTTCTTTTCCTTTTTGGGTAAAAAGTACTAATCATAGATCATAGGCTTCTAGAAGTTTGGTCAACGTCGACTTCTTGATATCTGGGAGAATATTATAGGCATCCAATCACCTTGTCACCTATGCAATGAAGGAGGATTGCAACATCTACATCATCAGCAGCAGCGCTTTTTCAAGGCACTTCCAGGTAACTATTGATGGAAGCAAAATATCTAACTTAAGATTTGCTGACGATACAACCCTTATTGCTGCTTCTCAGGAAGAACTAGTAGCTCTATTGAACGTCTTAGAACAACGCAGTGCAGCATATGGTCTTGGTATTAACTACAACAAGACCAAAGTTATTATCGCAGATAGAGAGCATGACAATCATCGATAAATAAAGTCAATAGGCCGTTGTGAGGACGTTTTGTATACCTCGGTTCTTTGATCGACAATTCAGGTACCTGTGAGAATGAGATTCGACGGCGCATTTAACAGGCACGGGTGGCCATGACAAAGCTTACTAAAATATGGCGTGACCATAACATCACTAAAGTTACCAAAATGTCACTGGTTCAGTCTCTCGTCTTCTCCATATTTTTGTATGCCTCGGAAACTGGGACTGTTAAAAAGGCAGATCGAGCTCGCATAGATGCTTTTGAAATGTGGACGGGGAGGAGAATGCTGAGAATTCCTTATACCTCCCATCGAACTTATGTTTCCATACTGGATGAGCTCGGTAATCCAAAGAGACTATCCTCCATTGTGTCGACGAGAATACTTACATTCTTCGAACATATTCACAGAAGCGATAATATGGAGAGTTGCAGTTCAGGGCCACGCCCCGAGTGGGCGGCGCCGTGGCCGTTCCCCTACACGCTGGGTGGATACGACGAAACAGTTGCTATATATGAGTATCAAGAGCGCCACTGAACTGACAGTCAATCGCGAACGATGGCGAGCTACAGTTCTCAAAACTATTGATAATATTCGTGTCGGCAATACTTTAGCTCCGACTTAATGCATTTTACGAGTTCACAACATGTCTGTTAAAACATTGTGACTATGATGATGATGATGATTCAGGTAGATTTCAAATTTCTGCTTCCTTAACCGCCAGTTACTGATATTACACAGTTTGAGCGCCAAGGGGTATATTACTAGAGGACTCCACGGGTCGCCACCACATTGAACACTTGCTGTCCTTGTAGATGCTGTTTTTCACGTTCCGTCCTTTACACCTGAAACCACGCCTTGTGGCCTTGTTCGTAAATAATTACAAGCCAGGAGTATATGATAGCTTTCCTAGTACCTTAATTGTAATTAGTAGAATAGGTTCTTCGGATTGTGGGATAAAGTACTGCAAGATGTTTTTCACACAAAGATCCTAGCTCCCAAATTTTATTGTAATTAGGTAGAATGCGCTTGCCAGACATAACAAGCGAGACGCCTAGCGCCATTGTCCCTTTTGTCATGTCATATGCCATCTGATATTAACGCACATAACATATATATACAGGGTGGTCCAATAAGCGCGCAGTGCTCCCTAGCGGCCATACCGTTTAAATTAGACGAAAATGTTTCAAATAAGAAATGTTTCTTTTTTTAAATGCTCTACATTTAGAAAATAATTTCAAAGATGGCGGATTTCCAGATATACCGGAAATAGGCATCAACTTCCTTATTTTAAATGGAACACCCTGTATATTATTACGTTTCTGAATTCAACATCGATTTCTATCTAGGTCCAGTTTGTTAACCATTGATATGTCTACGTAGCCTATTTTCGGAGTTATTCAGCAATTTTTACAAAATTTGACGTTTGTACGACTTTACAACAAACGTTAATATCGCGGAAACTGAATGCGATAGAAAGATACGGTTTTCGGTTTTGTAACAAGCAAGGAACGTGTTTGTGTTTCAGTAAGATCGTTGTTTCAAAAGAACATTGATTCAATAGACTAGCAATTTTCAAATTTGGAAAGTTAAAAGCGTTAAAAACTGAATGAATTCCTGTAACTGGAGTCGTGCTCGAGTCCAAGAAGATGCACTACTTTCCAACAGTGTGTTGTTTACGAATGAAGATACATTTCTAATGGAATTCTTTAATTTTCTTTTTTATGAATTGTAGCTAAAGCGTTATTATTAAGGGCCATGTAAACTGGCATAATTTATATCTTTATACTGACATAAATCCAAATTTTGAGAGGTTTGTTGACAGCCAGCATAGAGTCTAAGCATTTGGGGTGGTATTATTGGAAACCGCGTATTAAACTAAGGTTTTCTAAAATTTTCTAAATGAAAATTTGGAAAACTTGTTGGAAAATTTACCACTGGTGTTTTTAAGAACAATGTGGTTACAGGTAGATGGAGCGAAAGCACTTTTTAGTATTAGAGACCGAAACATTTTGAATGAAAGGTTTGCTGTCAATTGTTTCGTCTGCGAGCCATGCCACCTACGATTTTTCCAATTCCTACGCCATAATTACAAAACCGTAGATATCTTGAAAACCATCAAAGATAGAACCACATGTGTTTAGATAAAAGTGAAACAGAATTTAATTTCGCATCCACCGATGTGAAACTTATGATACCATCCCATTTGAAAAATAAAAGTTTTTAACGTTTTTAACTTCTCAAATCTATCGCGTTTAGTTTTCGAGATATTAACGTTTCCTGTAAAGTACTACAAACGTCAAATTTTGTAAAAATTGCTCCTTGGCAAGCTTTTTTATTTGCTAAGGCACAGTTATTATTAGGCATTACTAGTGCTTTTATTTCAATGACATACTTAAACAGTTGTGATTATTTCGAATAAAGAAGTCAATAAGTGTCAGTATCAGGTATTTTGAGAATTAAAAAAAGTTTGTCTATAGATTATGGTCTAGTTTACCCAGTTTCGTTTGTGCGTTTTACGCTGGGCCACCTTGTATAGATATTAAATAGTCATTAACGTTGCGGCCATCTTTGCAGGCTTTAACTGTAAAAATTACCTTCATTCTTTAATATATCTCAGTTTCCTTCGAGAACAAACGGAACCTAACAAGTCGGTGATCATGGGATTGTCAATACAGCAAACTGATCCGCCTTGCTTAAAAAATCAAAATGTGAGCTAGTACTGTACCGGTGCACTAAGACGAGGATGTGTTTTGTCCCATAAAAACATATTATGGAAGAGCATTGGCAATATTAAAACGAGTCAATACTGCGTGTTTTTGGATCCATGAAGAACCTGCAGCCAAAGTCTAGAAGGACCTCACCAAGACCTGCACCAAATATTTAACCACGGCAGGACTGAACTCGCGCACTCTCTTTCTCTCTCTCTCTCTCTTTCTTAGATACAGATTGTCTACGATTATTTAGTCATCTCGCAGTGACGTCCTAGGGCGAACTGTGGAGTTTTGAAACCAAAAGGTATAAAACAGTTAGTATTTAAGGTACTTGGTTTTGCTAAACGCCTTGAACACTACTACAAATAGAGGTTGTAATGTTGCTCTCATTGATTCATTGACTAGCATCACTGGCATATATGCACAATAGAAATAGGAATGCCAGTTGGCCACTGAAGTATTAGACAGCTATGGACCTTGTATCAGACAAATCAGCTAAATAATTAGAGAGGAGAAAACTGCAGCGATATGCGAAGGAAACAAATTACAAAACACACAAGAACTGTGCCTGAAATAAAAGCTATTTTATCCTTTCATTGCCTCGTTCAGAGATATTTGTATTCCGATCTGGCTTGTGATGATGGTATTATCGACGAGTATTAAGCTCTAATTGACGAAAAATCGTTACCGATCCGAAAAAAGGGCGGAATACCTCTATATTTTTTTATCACGACAACGTGCAGCGGCGGACCGAACACATTTATATGAGGCCAAAAATTGTAGGAGTTATTTGGTAAGCAAGTTTTGACAAATCCAACGTAAAAGTGGAGAATGAATCAATATGGTGGGGTAGTTAGCTTAGCTGATGGTTAGCTTACACATCAATCTCATCTTAGCGTTGTATTAATGGCAGTTGTAGAGAGAGAGTCTTTAAATACACAAAACCTAAAAAATACGGAAGACGGCTTAGAATCACATCGATCAAATGAACTTGCCGGGTGTCAAAATGAAGTATTGTGTAAAGCTTTCACAGCCATAAGCCGATAAACTGTTGATTCTTGGGCTGTTCAACTGGCGTCGACACGCTCCGCTTCGCTGCTTGATGTTTGGCCAACACGAGTGGTTGGCATCCTCAGACGCTGATAACGTGTTCGGCGTGTTCCGAAAAACTAATATAAAGCTTAGTTTCTCGGAACACGCCCAACATGTAACAGCTTCTGGGGATGCCAACCACTCGTGTTGGCGAAAGGCCAAACAGCGAAGTGGGCCGCCGCCGAGGCGGCGGAACGTCTCGATGCCAGCCGAACACCTCAGGAACCAACAGCTCATCGTCAAATTGGAGTTCCTTATGCTTTGCTCGCCATTAATATGGAACCAGAAGCTGTTAAGCTATTATAGTTATCCTTGCCACTATTTATTTATACCATTTAAGCAAATATTCACCTCAGCTTTACTTACCACGCCTAGGCATTAGCCGATGAGAAATTTGGATGTCTTTTTTCATCATTACCATCTCATTAATAAATTAACTAGGAGGACTGGTAGGTTACGTAAATACAATTTGTGTTTATAAAAGTAAATAAATAAGATCATCTGAAAATTGTTCATTAATCATCTTTCTGAATGAACATGTTTATGGTGCAGTAAACATAACCACGTTTTCGAGGTTTGCTCTATACCTCCGTCAATCCACCAGTACGCAGACAGCTGTTTCAGGCTTATTTAGCGATCATCAGTGCGCCATAGGTCGATTGACGGAAATAGAGAGCATCAATTCTTTCATGTCTACCAGATATGTGAAGCATGTTGTAGCAGTTGACAGAAAAGTTCTGCCGTTGCGCCATCTGGTACCCGAAGGTAACGGCAAGCCAAGGAAATCGACCAAGCGGACGCGCCGTGGCGTCCCACCAAGAAATCTACTGCTATTCAGCAGCGATTTCCTTGGTTTGCCCTTACCTTCGGGTACCAGATGGTGCACCGGCAGAACCTTTCTGTCAGCTGCTACAACATGTTTCACATGTCTGGTAGAAATGAAAGAACTGATGCTCTCTATTTCCGTCAATCGACCTATGGTGCACTGATGATCGCTAATAAGCGTGAAACAGCTGTCTGCGTACTGGTGGATTGACGGAGGTATAGAGCAACCCTCGTATATCGGCTTTCATACGCAGCAGCATATAGAACCCGCGCTCTCTGGTGACCAATCGGACGCGCCTGGCGTCCCACCAAGAAATCTACTGCTACTCAGCAGCGATTTCCTTCGTTTGCTGTTACCTTCGGGTACCAGATGGCGCATCGGCAGAACCTTTCTGTATCTGCTCTCACATGTTTCACATGTTTAGTAAACATGAAAGAATTGATGCTCTCTATTTCCGTCAATCGACCTATGGTGCACTGATGATCGCTAATAAGCGTGAAACAGCTGTCTGCGTACTGGTGGATTGACGGACGTATAGAGCAACCCTCGTATATCGGCTTTCATACGCAGCAGCGTATAGAACCCGCGCTCTCTGGTGGCCAAGCGGACGCGCCGTGGCGTCCCACCAAGAAATCTACTGCTGTTCAGCAGCGATTTCCTTGGTTTGCCGTTACCTTCGGGTACCAGATGGCGCACCAGCAGAACCTTTCTGCCAGCTGCTATAACCCCGTTTATTTAAAATCCGAATGTCACTTTTTAATAACAACGTTTTTCCACATATATTTTTCAACAATCAATTTGTATTTGAAAAATATTGAAAAAGTAGCCAAAACATGAATAAGCCGTTTCGATTTCCAGTCAGTTGGGTGCTGAAGTGCTATGAAAACAAATAATTTGTTGTTGTGTATTGTTGAATTTTTGCCGCCTCAGTCATTAAAATAAAAGGACCGTGTACTACAAGTAAGCAAGCTACAGATACTGCTGAAAAAACTAACTTACTATGATAATACGGAGCGTAAACCAACATTTTGATAATGTTCAGTAAACGTATACATCACTATTATATTTGTTCTATTCATCAATAGAAAAGAATAACATATCTCTCTTTTTATAGGTAACATTATATTGCATTTTGTTATACATATAGTTTGCCAAAAACCTCATCCTTTTTGCTGACATCTGATATGATGATCTACGCTAGCTGCTTGCGCGGCTCAGGTGAGCGTTGTGCATGTTTCTTGTTATTCATACGCACCTTAACCGCTAAAGCTATTGTATTGTGTGAGGCGCAATAAAATAGTAACCACTTGCGTCTACAGCTCTAAAAACATGTGGAAATTATTGTCAGATAGGCAGAGCGGTGTGGCGATATACGTAAACCCACACTTTCTTGAGTGACAACGCTTCTCTCCAAGCAGAAGTAAGTGTATTAGTGAAGGGGTGGGGAAGCCTGGATTCGTTTAAAGTTTTGTCTTCTTCCAGCACCTCTAGAAGGTGAGGTGTTTTATCAGTCTTGAGTGATAAGTGCCTCCCCAGCGGGTAATTGGCTGCTAGAATCCCCACCAAAGAATTGAAGAATTCACTGCCCTTGTTCACTAACTGTAACGTTGCTCTCAAGTTTTCACAAGTTCATTGTAACGCACTGAAATATTAACTGGGCTCCTACTAGTACGGGTTCAGTTCAGAGCCAGTACACCCGGTACACCAATATCTCCAGCATCCCACAGCAGTATAACGTTTCCATGGCGCGCTAATTTCTGAAGAGAAGGGGAGAATTCTTGGGCCAGATTTGATCTAGCCCTCAGGGATACTACCGTTTCCAATTTATTCTGCGCACTGTTCAACCTCCACTGAGAGTACCATTATCTAAAAATATTTCCGCCTAGAGGATAGTCGTGCAGGTCCCTAGCGCAAAGCTCATCTGTACTCCTTTACCATTCTAGGCAGAAGCATGCCCCGCGTGCATCGCAACTTCTTAGATCGTCATCTGCCAGCAAGGCATACCAAACTATGGTCCTTTTCAGGAATTCACCCTAAATGAAGATATCGAGATGTTGCTCTCCGCAAATCGCTCTATTATACTAGTGTGTGGCCAACCGACATTGCCTTCTTTTTTACTTCCCACACCGATAGGAGAGGGGAGTATTGTGATCGCGAAAATTCTCGATTTTGAGATAATAACGCTTTTTGGGCGTTTTATGTTGTCTACATAACGGAGATCCATGTCACTCATTTCCGTCAGTCTGTCTGTCGGTCTGCCTGTCTGTTGGGATTTTTCTAGCCTCGTAACCTCAGTAACCGCTGCATGGATGAAATTTGGGCAGCGATATACTGTAGGGTCGCAGCAGGTAATGTTACTACGAGTGTTACTACAATTATTTCGAAAATCGGAGCATGGGCGGGGGGGGGGGGAGTAATTAACAAAAAACAAAAAATTTCAAATATGCCTCAAGCTTCGTTTTTAGGCGTTTTAGGGGTTCCTGATCATTTTCTACTTCTTTTTGGTGGGGGTAAAATTGGAGTGGTTGGGGGGTGGCGGGTCATAAAACTGAAAAATTTGTTGTATCCATAATAGACTATCCACAGACCTGGAAAAGCAAGACCTAGCGTCATAAAACACTTTTTTAGGTCCATCCGAACATTGCCTTGCCTATTGCAGAAACCAAGGTACTTAGTATATATACGAATATTGCTTTAGGTAGTTCTGTATTGAGTAACGTAAGAATTATTCAATTGATTTTAATGAAACTTTGCAACAGTATTATTACCATGGCGAGGATGGAAAACGCATATGGTTTTTAGAAATCGTGTCAGTGGCGCCGTAGCAATGATAAAAAAAAGTGAAAATATAGAAGCTGCTCAAGCTTCGTTTTTATGCGTTTTAAGGGGTCCTTACCTTTTTCCATCCGAGCATTGTCTTGCGTGTTACAGAAACCAAGGAATTTTTCAGATGTATACATACAAGTATTGCTTGTGAGCGTTCCCTATTGTGTAACCTGAAATTGATTTTAAGGAAATTTTGACACAGTATTATTACCGTGGCGAGGACGGAAAAGACGTATGGTTTTTAGAAATTGGATCCGTAACAAAAACTGATCACACTTCGTTTTTAGGCGATTTGGAAGTTTCTGATCGCTTCGTTTCGCAAGTTAAAGCTTGCAGAATAAAAAATGTCTCGTCTTTGATCGCAAGGGGATTTCAGACTATAGCTTTATGCAACGGGAGATAATAAAACGGTGTCACAGGTCTGTGTGAGAAGTACTGAGTCAATCAGTTTGACTCCATTTTTTATCCAGAAGTACAGAGGCATCACGCTCAAGGGCACTTCCAGAGCCGCAGTAAATATGGTTGTCATGGCACCCACGATTTTCAGCGATGATTGCCTCCAAATCTTTGCCAGCTTGCACATAACAGAGATCTTCTCTAGACACCAGATCGAGCTCCCGTACTGAATTCCTTTTAAATAAACGTTGATGGCATCGAACGGCCTCTAACAGTTTTGCGGGCATAATGAGCTCTTAAGTTCAGCATAGGGATCCTGCCATAAACATGGCACCCTATGCTTCAGTTGATACGCCAATGTAACTCAACATGTGCTTGATGTAACTGAGCGGTAAAATCCACTCTGAAGCCATTTTTTGTCGTCAGCAGGTGTAATTACAAGCATAGCGCTTCTTTTGCAACAAGAGAAACTGAGATAACTAACATACCTTCGCAGATAAAACTGTCCGAAATATAATAACCATATATTACTCTCTGGATAATTATCCAAATATTCAGATAAAAGCTGGAATTACGCTATAAATTTTTTATTTATTTTTACGAGTTTACATATTACGCCGTTGCGTAAGCATCGATATGGCTCGACCAAGTTGCATTGAAATTTGATGATGTTGTCGAGTAGGTCTAAGAGAAATATGCATTTATAGAAGGTGTGGCAATGCGATGGCTTGGGGCTCAAGGAGATATTACTGGCAAAATTATTGGCAAGCAAGTCAATAAAATTGGGAATAGAGTCAACCACAAACTGAAACTATTGAAATTATTAAAAGTGAATATCTAGATACTTATTCATCGTGATGTAGAGTGTTTAAGTTGAAGATGAACCTCGTCCCGGTCGATCACAAACAGCGCAAACTGCCACAAATATTACAGAAATTATCAACTTGGGACAAAGTGATCACAAGCTTGGCATAAAATAGATTCCCGATATTTTCATTTATTTTAGAGTTCAACCCAACTCAACTCAAAAATTATGCATAAAGATTAAGAGTACCGAAATGTCGCGATAAGATAGATTCCAAAAGTGTTGGCGAATGAACAAAACAGCAAATAGAAAAGCAATTTGTTATCAGTGGAAAAGGCATCTGCAATGCAATCCACAGTTTTTAAATAATTTTGTGATAACCCTGAGCTGAAGTATTGAAGTATGCAAGGAAACTAAAAAGGGAGCCCAGGACCACTGAAGGTCAAAATTGTTAAAAGCGCTGGTAAAGTGACGCACCTGATTTTTTCATAAATAGGGAGTCATTAATCATCATATTTGCTTCGCACCTAGAGACCATAAAGTAACTGAGAAGTACTATATTTTGATGTACTTCAAGGACCCTTAAAGGCAAAATTGAAACTGAGGCGCAATGTCGACGAAGCATTAGGAAGAAAATTATGTTCCACCCTGTAGTCTCCCGAAATTGATCTCCATTTTTTTGTTTTCCAACATTTAACCCTGTTTCGTTTCCTTTCCGGGATGGCTTTTCCTTGCCCTCAATTGATGCGTTGCATCCTGGATTTGCTTCCTGGTGTAAACCAGGAAAATTACGACCATAAGTGATGAATCAAGGAGCTGATTACCATGAGAAACGTTTTGAAACTACTATTAACGCGCTTTCTCCTTAAAAATCAAAAACCTTGCATTTATCATGCTGAAACAGTACCGGATATATGACGGGTCCCATCTGACGACTAAGACAAGCAATATATCGGAACTAGGCAGTAGTAGGAATTATAATTTTGGGGGTGTAAATTAGAGCGAATATAGTATCTTCTCCTATTTTTGTGTCACCCAATGAGTTATTTGTGATTAATTCAAGAGCTATAGGTACTTAAAGGATGGTACCACTACTATTGATTATAACATGTACCCGTACAGTTAAATTAATTACTTTGGTAGGATTTCATAATGGTAGTGGTACAGTCTTTTAAATGCCTGTAGCTCTTGATCACTTAGCATCCGAAGTGTGCTAGTTTGTTGGAATTGTTTTATCGGGAGGAACACAAAAACTTACAAATATACAGGGTGTGGCGTTAAAAATTTTGAATCGGACGTCACGTGACCAAAAACAAATACCTCATTGGGTGACATAATGATCAGAAAAGATACTACATTTGATCTAATATACACCTCGATTGTCAAACGTTTGTTTTGTTTGTGCGCCTTTTATGCTTGGTCAGTAAAATCGAATTCGCTATTTGTTGGTCACTGTAGTGAAGCTTTACGGACTTGCTGTGTTATAATATTCAAGTGTAGTTTAACAGTTTTTCGAGATGAAACTCAAAAAGTGCAGTGTTTGTAACATGGGTTTCATTGGAAGAATTTTCAGGTTAGTTGGCGTTACACAGCATTGTTTACAATTTGAACTGTCACTGCGAGGTCACAGCTGATCAATGTTTGGAGGCTGAAGTGTCAAAGATGATGGCTTTGAGCACACCATGCTTGTTTACTACCTCTATGTTCAGTTGTCTCTCTGAGGTCCCGTTACACATGAGGGGTACGATGCGCCCTACGTCTTACGCTTTAGTCTCGGGACTCTCGGGTGCCATTGAACAAACGGAACCTTTAAGATGCGGACGCTAGGCGTGTTTGTTCAGCGCGCGTGAAATTTGCCGCGCGGGTTCCCACTTGGCCCGCGCGCTCGACGTAGGTACGCGACGCGTGAGGACATGGTGGCAAATTGTATTATTATTATAAGTAGCCAAGTCAGTCATTCCACTTGCCCGTCCATTTTGCTACTGCTTCTCTATCCACATGTGAAAAGATCGTCGACTCTATGCGTCGTACGCGCGGCGTAAGACGCAGGGCGTATCGTACGCCTCATGTGTAACGGGACCTCAGAGAGTGATTATTATTACAGTTATTACTAGACATCGGATTATATGCCTTTGCATGTCTGCATATGCAAAATTACGAGTATACAATCTGTCCGGCTATCGGTGTCAGAGGCTTTAGGGTGATAAAATGCAGTAATTTTTATAGACAAATCACCCCTTAAAAGTAGTTTTACTCCCACCATAATGAAGCGGCAGCCATTTTTTTTTTGTTTAATTGATGCACGAGTGTTGCACTAATTTAGCCATAGCTACCTCTATATGTACAGGTTCCACAAACTCAAAATAAGTCTCATTCGTAGCGAAACATTTAATTATAAACATTTTCCAAATTTTATTTCATAGAAGGGCAAAAAATTGCCAAAGAAAATAATTGTGTAATATTTTGCGTTTTTTACAATTTTAGTTTCCTATAAAAAATAGCTGTACATCTTAACCCTAGGTAAAGTAGTTTAGAAGCGGTGATGGTTTGAATATGACCCTTTATTGTCTAATCCGGCAGTTGAGAAGGCAATGAAACAAAGTACGTAGTGGTCACAACATTTATTTTTAGAAAAAAAAGAAACAAATGTTACAAACATTGTCCGAAATATCCTTGTTGGTGCTGCAGACATGCTGTTGCTCTTACTGACACATGTTGCATAGAGCAACTGATTCTAGCTTTGTCATTTAGTGATTCATGTCCGACTTGAATAATTTTGCTGTTTCATTGTACCTCACAAGAAGACATCAAGTGGGATCAAGTCCGATGAACGCGGTGGCCAAGCGATTGTTCCACCGCGTTCAATACTTGGCGAATATCATTCATTTAAATGGCTTCCTACATTTGCAGCAGGGTGTGCGGAAGTACAAAATTATTTTTTAACGATTTAACAATTTTTTGCCCTTTTATGAAATAACATTTGGAAAATATTTACCATCGGTTTATCGTCTACATGTTTGGCTATTGACGAGACTCATTTTGTGTTCCTAGGACCTCTACATGCGTAACTGTTGCTAAGTTAGTGTAACACTTATGCTCCAATTAAAAAAATGGTTACAATTTTATTATGGTGGGAGAAACGCTACTTATGGGGGTGATTTGTCGATTAAAAATACTGTATTCCATCCCTTTAAAGGCTCCGACACCGATGGCCGGACAAATTGTATAGTTCTTTTATAATGTAATTGCATATTTTGGTTCTTTTTCATTGCCAACGCTTCTTATTTTAGTAGTTATAAATCAGAAAATCCATAGACACGTTTCAAAATCCATTAATCTACGGACAAATCTTTAGGACTGCGCTCAAGTTAGAGGAATACCCATCAGCTGTTGATCAGTTGGCTCAACGATCGCGGTAGGGATTTTTTAGTAACAAGCCGACCGTTTTTGTCTCGCTGTATTTATTTATCTTTCTGCAATAAAATATCAAATCGAATAACATGTGGGTACTGCTTCCCATTTAGCTGCAACAGCTACAATAGCTGTCTACAATAAGTCAACAACAACTACTGCCTCATATTTTGTTGCTCGCAATATTCCTTTCCACCAACTAAATGACGACGCATGCCGAAAATTCCTTAAGCAATATTGTACTAATCAGATAATTCCTGAAGAATCTACAGTTAACAAAAAAAAGCTACTTATTAATATTATCTAGGAAGAAGTACTCAGTGAAATACGGTCTCTCGAACTATCTAATATGGATATCAGCTGATAAAAAGACAGATTCATGTGGACGATATATGTCCATATAGCGAATTTGATTGCTGGAAAATTATCTATGGAGCCCTTTACTCCCTATTTGAATGCTTGCATGGTCCTAGAGAAAACAAGTCATTCAACATTGGCCCGATTCTTCTGTGGATGAGAAAATACGCGTTTTTGTTCAAGCTCTGAAAGCATTTCACCCAAAATTGCTTCACATCACCTATTCCACGGTTTACATCGAGTTGCAGAAAAGAGTTCGGTATAGCCAGTAAGTTGATTTGTTCTACAAAAAAAAGCACCGTCGTGAGTTCATAAACAGCAACTACCAAACGTAGTACTACTCCCAGAACTATTATTAACACGGTGGGAATCTTGGTTGAAAGCTGTTTGTTTTATGCTGAGATTTTCGAAGCCATGAAATAAGTAATTGGAAAATTTGACAGATCAGAAGTCAGTGTAGTCAATTAAAGCCAGCTGCTTTTTTAGGATCCATCAGTCAAAGAAAATATTGCTCTTATTGCAACACATTTCAGCAATATACCCGGTGCAATTGAGAACATAGAAACCAAAAACCTTCCTCTGTGCAAGTATTTGGAAGTATTAGAAAAAACGATTGAACGGAGGAACTAACGCTCTTCCGAATATCGCAAAAGGTTCGTGGCAAAAATAAAGGCGCCAAATTTCAAGTTCTGTCCGATAACGTCAGTTTACGTCGGAGGGTCACTTTCGGCTTATCAATTAATATTAAGTGAGATGCGTTACAAGTTTGCTGCAGAAAACATGGAAAACTATGTACTGTGTAACGCTTTCGCGGCCATCGTCCAATGAATTTGTGGTGCTTGGGTCTTTAGGCCGGCGGCGTTTAGCGTTAAGGCTTGACGATTCGCCACCACGAGTAGATGGCATCTTTACAAGCTACTTCACTTCGGCGACTTCCAAAACAGTGTTATATTATATCAAAAGTATTTTGGAAGTCGCCGAAGTGAGATAGCTTCTGAAGATGCCATCCACTCGTAGTGGCGCAACGTCAAGCCTTAACGCTAAACGACGCCGGCTTAAAAACCCAAGAACCACAAATCCATTGGAAAAATATATTATTGTTTATTGTTACAAGAACTGAGGTTTTGAATTAGGAAAGAAGTACTTTTTTTGTGATAAATGGAAAGATCATATATAAGTTTTATAACAAAACTGTTCTTGTTTTCTTTTTTTCGCAATAATTCAAAAGTTATATCAAAATAAAAATGGGTTTTTTAATCGAGTACCGAAAACACGCCGACGGCTCGCGAACCCGTGTGACGTCACCATGGCGGTAAAGATGCTCCTTTGACCAACGACGTCCTACTCCGATACTAGATTCTAGATTCCCAGAAATCGCGAAAATACGTACTGCTGAACTGGTAACTAGTGTATATTTGTTGCAACACAATCGATGAATGAAGTTTGCAGCTCAAGACGAAGTCTACGATCGAAATAAATCTGTTTTTGAATGTTTAAAGTTGAAGTCAGATTACAGATTCCAGTAAGTAAATATCTAATCAAATGTTTCGTTGAAAAAAAGATCTCAATCGAAGGATGGCCCAGTGGTTAGAGAGTCCGCTACTGGATCTCAGGGTCTTTGGATCGAAACCCAGGCCTTCCAACTTTTTTTTTAATTTTTTTTTTCAAAAGATTTATTGATGTGGTTTTTGCACTTGTTACGCACATTTTTGCTACGATCAACATAAATATGTGTTTGAATCAAATTTTGTTAGACATATCAGTTGCACTGCACAGTGCAAAAACTAAGTACGGGAGGCGGTGGACAATTCAAAAAATCAGTGGAAATGAGGTTTTTCCGTCAATATCAATCGCCACTAATTTTTTTTAAATGTGATAGTTGGTTAATAAAACAAAATCCCTTTATGCATCCAATTCTCTCGTAATTAAGTTTTTTAATGTAAAAAAAGTAACTCAAACTCGTAATCACATTCTGTTTTGGAATTTGAAATTATTATTTATATAGCTTTGGGCAATGAAGCTTAACAATATTAAATTTCCATAAAAATTTAACAAGCACTGTGCAGTGCAAGTAATATGTCTAACAGAATTTGATTCAAACACATATTTATGTTGATCGTAGAAAAAATGTGCGTAAAAAGCACACCAAGAAATTTTTTGATAAAAAACATAAAAAAAATGTTGGAAGGCCTGAGTTTCGATTCAAAGACCCTGAGATGCACTAGCGGACTCTCTAACCAATGGGCCATCCTTCGATTGAGGATATCTTTTCAATGAAACATATTTGATTAGGTACTTACTTACTGGAATCTGTAATCTGACTTCAACATCATTCAAAAACATATTTATTTCGATCGTAGACTTCGTCTCGAGCTGCAAACTTCAATCGTCGACTGTGTTGCAACAAATATACACTAGTTACCAGTTTAGCAGTACATATTTTCGCGATTGGCTGGGAATCTAGAATCTAGTATCGGAGTAGGATGTCGTTGGTCAAAGGAGCATCCTTACCGCTATGGTGACGTCACACGGGTTCGGGAGCCGTCGGCGTGTTTTCGGTACTCGATGCAAAAACCCATTTTTATTTTGATATCACTTTTGAATTACTGCGAAAAAAAGAAAACAGAAACAGTTTTGTTATAAAACTTATGTATGATCTTCTATTTATGACAAAAAAAATTTATTTAAAACCTCAATTATAAGTTATTTTTTTAAATAAAAATATTTATAATTATAACAGTAAATGGCTCTCTGATTTTGATAGTGCATATAATCAGGTGTCTACGCATTTTCCACCTGTTAATCGGAAAGCGTCAGTAGTAATTCAGAAAGCCTCATATGTAAATCACAATAGTCAATTGAAAATCAGAACGTATCAAATGTGAATCAGAACAGACAGTTTAAAATCAGAATGCATCATGTGTAAACCAGAATAGTCAAATGAACATCAGAACGTATCAATCAGAAATCATCAATTGCCATTCAGAAGGGGTCAAATTAATGTAAGTCAGGAAGAAAACTACATTCAAGTACTAAGTTTTAGGTGCAGATGCAATTATACTTCGATAGCCCCGTCCTCAAGATCACCCTGTAGTATACGTTTCTTTTAGCTCGGAGGCGTAATGTTTAGATAAAAAACTGCATAATTATCCTACTTCTGCCGTCGACCCGCCTAGGTCTTCATTACGTTTTTACGCGTCGTGAGGTGTATGTTTACGAAAATGACGAACCAAAAACGGAGTGAGTGAGTTCAAATTGGTTCAAAGGAAAAGTGAAACGGAAGATGAGAAAACTACATGCCTTGCTGGACAACTTCACATCAAGTAGGTGTACACATATTTTTCATTTCATGATTTTGAAAGAGACATATACAACAACAATGACTAATCCATTGTTCATCAGATTGTTGTGTTAGAACAACGAATTTGAATATCGTTGTGCTAGAAGGGTACTGATGAATATGAGTAATATCTACTCGCGTACACGCTCTAGCATGGGATTTCCACCCTTGCTTATTCACAACGATTAATACATTATTAGTGAAGACGTAAAATCATTTGTTGAGCCTCAATCTCATATATGGCGGAACTGAAGTGTTTTAACGATGGACTAATACATTGTTTTAACCATAGTATGTCACTGCCTTTCAAGTAGTCGAGTAGAGAATACGAGTAATATCGATTCTCTTGAGTCTTATTATGAGAATGAGTCGTCAACATGGGCTATAAACAACAATCAACATCGCCAAAAAAAAAAAAAAAAAACGATATTGATTGCATGGTTTCATTGACCATAAATTAAGGAGTGGCCTCAAGAAGATCAGTAATATCGTTTTTCTTGGGCCGCTCATGTGTTTACGATTGTGTCGTGATTTGTTTGTGCTTTCGTCAAAATACCGAAATTGAGGAAATGGACAATGCACGATTTTTCACAAAGTAAGTGCTAATTCCTAAATACAACGCTCCCAAAAGATTCGTCAGTAACTACGACGACATGCTTACATGACAATTTTTCCTAGGGGTCCGGGAACCTCTCCAATAGCGAACTTAGTTTATTAGAAGCCCTCGTATCTACGTACTGACAACTTCATCTCATTTTCGTAATTCAGTGTGGGGGACATTATGCGAAGTATTGAAATACTTCAGAGAAGAAAACTCACTTAGATTCGTCAATTAAACCTAACAGTAATAAGACTTTTGTAACAAAAGTTTTTTTTCCGGACAACTTTTAAATACTTGAAAAACTAGTGTAGACACTTTCCATGAATCTGCACTGCATTATATATCATTGAATCTTTAACGATGATTTCGAGGTAATTAATTCAAAATCATACAATATAATCCATATTCATGGACTCAAATTTTGTTTTATTTCTGTATATCAGTGCTTGTGTTTCCACTGAAGCCGCAGCTAAAATGGGGCATAAACACCAACCGTTTCTACTATCATGAGTAAAATCTGATTGAGACACTCAACCAGCAGCTAAATGGGGCCAAACACGTCAACTGCTTCCACAATCATGAGTAAAATCTGATTGAGACCCTGCAACTGCAGCTACAGAGGCCCACAGTTTCTACAATCAAGTAAAATCTGATGGAGACACACAAACAGAAGCTAAAGCGGCCAACTGTCGGAGCTTCTACAATCATGAGTAAAATCTGATTGAGACACACAAACAGCAGCTAAATGGGCCCCACCAATTTCTACAATTATGAGTAAAATCTGATTGAGACACACAAACAGCAGCTACATGGGGCCCATCAGTTTCTATAATCATGAGTAAAATATGATTGCGACACACAAATAGCAGCTCAATGGGGTTCACCAGTTTCTACAATCATGAGTAAAATCTGATTGCGAAACACAAACAGCAGCTAAAAGGGGCCCACCAGTTTCTACAATCATGCATAAAATCTGATTGAGACGCACAAACATCAGCTAAATGGGACCCACCAGTTTATAGAATCATGAGAAAATCTGATTGAGACTGACAAACATCAGAAAATGGGGTTCACCTGTTTCTACAATCATGAGTAAAATCTGATTGAGACACTCAAGCAGCAGCTAAAGGGGCCAATAGTTTCTACAATCATGAGTAAAATCTGATTGGGACACACAAACAGCAGCAAGAGGAGGCTCATCAGTTTCTACAATCATGAGTAAAATCTGATTGAGACACTGAATAACATCTAAATGGGGCCCACAAATGTCTGCAATGAGACACTGAAACTGCAGCTGAAGGGAACCGTAAATGCCACCAGTTTCTATAATCATGAGTAAAATCTGCTTGATACATTAACGAAAATGGCAAGCATCAGGAATATGGGAACATGGGTAATATCTGGCTTCAATTTCCTTTGAAGTAACACAAAAAAAAAAAAAAAAAAAAGATAAGTAGTGGCCCTACCAGTGAAGTAGTTAAATATGAGCAAAATATGGTTGAGAATCTCTATTATTCACGCTGTGATGTCATCAATGTGGTGAAAGCTCGTTCACGCACATTGAAGACAAGCCAAATATGGCTTTCTTCAGTCCGCGAGTCTTATCTCCTTTCAGTTGACAGTGATTCGAAAAGTCATAGGTACTAACACTAACGATTTCAGCACATCCTAGTAAACACCCAGTTCGCATTGAATGGGGTTTCAAAACAAATGCAGCAAACTGAAAGGATGGAATTTCAAAAGTCAACCATTCGGTTGATATCGTACCACAAACGTGGGGTAAAAATAATGGTTTAATTATTGTATCTTAAGAACAAAAGGAGATAAAATTTATGAAAGTATTACTATTACACAAACACACTTATTTGTTGTATTACCTGTTTGTGTCTTGCTGTCCGAAGCTTGACACACTGATACAAATACGCGCTCACAAAACCTTCAAGGCCGCGTGGGATGATAACTCTGGATATTCGCTGCTAAGTAATTATTAGTGAGACTGTAGAGAAATACTATCTGTCCATGCCCATTGCCTAGGTAACACCTCGTCAATGTGATTTTTGCTGTTAGTAGACAATGTCCGCTAAGGGAACACCTATCTACATTACGAAGTTAAGTGATCCCCCTGTCTTATCAATGTGAACACAAAATAGGGAGACTACTGCTGCATCCCGTGAAGGTCTCAACCCATCGCACCGCAACTTAGTGCGGGTTTGGAGAAAGCGCTGTTAGCATCGCTTCCTAAACCGAAAAGTAGGAAGGTCCTGAAATATTTCCAGACCTTACAGCACTTATTGCAGTCTTATCTATCTAACGGCTTAGACAATTTTCTCCTGAACATATAAAATTTGTCAGTGGAAGGGAACGAAATTGAGCGACAAAAAGGAAGGGGAGCCAGCCACTGCGCCATCCATTTTCAAGAAAATTTTTAACCTATTAAGAACCATTCAAGGTCACTGGGGTTTCTTTATGTATTTCACCCCGAATATGTTTTATTCTTTGGAAAAGACAAACCAAACTGCTATAATAATGTTAATCATTCGATGCAACTTCCTGCATCCCTAAGGTTCTTTATAACAAAAAAAAAAAGTTCTAAGGTTTACATTTAGTACGAGTACTAATAACACGTCCGTACCACTAGAAAAATCCTAAAAAATCAATAAGAAACAAAAATAATATAAAAATTAAGAGATTTTGCCATCTGGTTCCTCGTCATCCTATTGTCAGCACTGCCAGCCATTTCATACAGGTAGGCTCACATGAAAAAGCTTTAATACCAAAATTAATAGCGTTATAGCGGTCATAAATTTGCATTCTAAAAATGATGACTTGCATTAAGCGAAGTGCAGTGTTTCACATAAAGAAGTGAAACGTCATTAACAAGTTAAATACCACTAGAATTATTAGAATACAACATTCACCAAACCACTTTTCAAAAAAATTGGTTTTGGCACTATCTAATCGATGCACTTGCTTTCATCAGAGCCAAAAATGGTCCACTGTCTGTCTCTTGACACCTTGATCCTCAATCTTCCGCTATAGATGTGTTAACTGGGAAGAAATGTTTTTCAAAGCATTCCCACAGTTCTCGCTTCTACCGAGGATTTGAAACCGAAAATAACAGCGGAGAAGGCACAAGGAATCGCAGTCTACCTGTTATGGAAAACGCAACCTGGGTTTTAGTATGGAAAACAACAAATAGCAAGTCGCACCCGTTTTTTAACGA